>CAMZMU010000072.1:23850407-24511792 GCA_947311845.1 Poa pratensis | reverse complement strand
AAGCATCTGCATTCGAACTGCCGTCGGCTCACTACCCGTGGATGATGTCACGGAGAAGACAAGTTGTGAGCTACATATGTCAATGAAGAACATATCCTTCAAGGTGGGCGCTCGACTAAGCTTTACCAAATCAACCTGGAGCAAGCTACCATCTTGGTGAGATTCCCAGCTGGCTATGCTTGTGTCGGGGTGGATGAATTATGCCGGATTTGAGGAGCTTGACATTCCTGGAGGTGATAAGGAAAGACACTGGGAGAAGTCAGCATGGTTTCGTTCTATGGAACAAAAATACACCGTGTTTCCAGGCTCGGTGCCAAGGCCACCGACTCCTCCTTGTACAGTCCACCTCAGCAAAGTCCACCCCTCCTCGAGAGGGACCCCAGCGCGAGTCCATCTCGATCTCCGCCCGTCAGCCGACTCCGCCCACTAAGCTGCTAAATAAGCGGAGGCTCACTTATTCGCTGATTAAGAAGAAAAGTAGAAAGAAGTCAAGAGACAAGACTCCTAAGAAGTTACTTTGGGAAAGAACTATCGAGGAAAACAGAGCGATTGTGGCTGCCGATGTCAAAAGACAACTTGCACCGAAAAAGCCTGAGCCAAGGCAGAAACTACCTCCGGAGGTCGTTGAGCATATGATGGCCCATCACGTAGTTCCCCACAACGGCGCCAGAAAACTAGACGGCCCTTCGTGTGGTTACCTGCGTGAAAAGTAAATGGTTAGGTTGAGACACCAAGTGCAGAGTGTATGTAGTAGTGGAAGACAGTTTCCCCCTGAGGTGACTCGAGGGTTTAATATCGAACTCTCGGGAACCAGTATTTCAGGTGTTATCTCCTTATCCTTCTCTTGAGAACCTGCAACAAAATAAATTGTTTTGTGCCCTCAACCTCACCAAGTGGTTGTCAAGCACAAGGTGTGAGAATGATAATAAAATAAATATGCAAACAGTAGTAAATATGCAATGATGGTAATAAATATGCAAGGATGATGGTAGTAATGATAAATGATATTTTTGGGTTTTTTATGATGAATGCAAGATGTAAAAGTGTTTTTGTATTTTCGGATTTAATAATGGCAGCAAACAAAAGTGGTGATAAAAGTGTTGGAAAGGTGTTTCTTATGATTAAAAATGGACCGGGGTTCATGGTTTCACAAATGCACTCTCTCTTGATAACGTGGTAGACAATGGAACACTAAAATTAACATGTAAGATGGCAAGACATGGTTTGACAAGTTATTAATAATATGGGCATCACGTCCTAACATAGAGATCTCAAGTATAAGTTGTTCTCTCTCTTATGCTCCACCAAGATGCGAACTAAATCATAACACCTTAGTAATTAAGATAAATCAGAGCATAGCAATAAGTTCAATGACATGAAGTTAAAATAAGAACATGCTAGATCTAGTCATGGAGATAGTGGCCAAGGTCACATCCACTCTCCGGTAGCATGGTATTTTTGTTTATCCCTAGTGAGGCAACAAAGTAAGGTAGAAAACCCAAGTGGATCGCAGAACTCTCTCACGTTCACTGCACTAGCCACCCCCGTTACTCCAACTAATGCACACGTTCCCCACATGCTCTCATAAACATGCTTGATCATGACAAGTAAATAAGAACGGGGTACATAATATGCATCTACTTTCATAACTGAAACAAAACCATTGCAATCTCAAACATGTATTAACTCATAATAAAGATCCACCACAAAGGAATTACATAGATGACCGTAATCATGTTCAGCAGCTCATACGGTACTAATTAGTGAAGCTCATAGAGAGGAGAGATACATAAGTTACTTCCACAAACCCATAGTCCAGGGTGGACTACTCCCTCTTCATCATGGTGTCGGTGGAGATGTTGTTGGAGGGAAGGAGACCACACCGGCAGCGCCCCGCCGGAGTTTTCCCCCTCCAATCTTCAGCTCCAGGTCTCTGTTTCGTGGTTTCTGTGTTTCGGCGGCGCTCTTTCGCGAAAGCCCTGGGGGGTCTATATATAGTCGTTTTTAGGTCAAGACGAAGCTTCGGGAAGAAAGATCGACGGCAGCGGAGGCCCGAGGGCCAGGTGGGTCCCACGCGTCAGGGAATCTGGCCGCCCCACCCCTTTCGCCTTCTGGTCTCCGTTTCTTCGATTCCTTTGCGCCTACGTTTCGTTCCTTCCAAAAAAGTGATCCCCGTAAAGTTTCAGGTCATTTGGACGTCGTTTGGTCGCCTGAAATAAAAAATAGAAAAAGGGGTTTTCTGACAGCGCAGGGTTAATTCCAGAAAAATGGGGAAGTTGTTAATTATCCCCAAAACTTAATATAAATCATGAATATAACCCTTATATGATGCAAATAACATGGAATAACATGTAATAAAATGTAAAGTTCATGTATGCATTTTACATGCATCAACATCCCCAAGCTTAACCCATGCTCGTCCCGAGTATGAAGGTGATAAAACTAACATGGACTTTGCATTTTAATACTATCAATGGATATCAAAGGTGATTACTATTGCTACATAGAGTCAAATGATTCATTCTTCAAAGGAATAACAATATGCAAGATAAATTATGAAGTGATATCAAATACTCAATGTAAAGATGTTCAATGATAAATTCACAAAGTGTAATATAGAAGAAAGTACTATGGACCAAATGTATGCATAATGAAAAGTAAAAACATCCTATGGTGGTCATAGAGTACTTCTTATGAAAACTGAATATAAAAGGTGGACACTTTGGATAGATAAATAAGTAGAGGTAAAGCATGAATAAGTTTCATCTAACTTCCAAACACTTCTACTTAAGTTAATGCTTGCAATGTGGTAGTCATTGGTGTGGAGCTCTCATTACCCCTATCATAGCATCTTGAATGATTAATGTTTAAAGTGAAAGCAAATATGAGTGGTGTGCTTGACAATGTATTGGTTGAATGTCTCATGTCCCTTGAATACAAGTACCTACACCATGTGTTACTCACTTTGGTCCACAAAGTAAATTCAAATAAAGGTCATTGCAAGTAATAATAGTATCATCAAGAACTGCACTGGGGTACCTCTTGCCCCTTGACATGAACAAGCCCATGTCAAAACAACAAGACAAACAGACAATGAACAATCTCAGCACTCTTTTATTTACTATGGGTATAGCTTTTTATTATGAGGTGCATCACTGAATGAACATTATGGTTATGCTGTAAATTTCCACCATGAATGATGCATGGCTTAGATTAGCGGCCCAGGCATTTCTCTAACCATTTATACAAACTCTTTGAAACTTACTAAGTATCCACATTCATTTCACCCATGATAGGCATCCATAAACAAAAGTACATGACATCAACTAAATATAAATAAGTGCAATGTTGAAAGCTTGCCATGTGACAGCACATATGGGCTAACTCCCAACCAAAACTATTGTCAAGCCCACAACTTCATATTTTAATCACAATGGTTCATGCTTATTAAATGCAATAAAAGTAAATTGTGCATCAAGTTCGTGAGAGCTTTTAACCAATTTTTCCCATGACAATCAATAACATAAGCATTTAAATTCAGAAATGTAGATAACACAATATAACATGATAAACATACTTGGAATAGCATAAAGCTAATAGGTAGATATGGTGGACTCACTGGAAAAACTTTGGTTGAAGGTGTTGGGAAACAAGCTTTTTACTTGTTGTAATTTTTGGGCTAGCAATAGGGAGAAAGTTGACCATCTAAATGCATGCATAAGTGTCCATAGAACTAATCAATCCATGTTAAACCAAGTAAAGTTAAAATTCAACATCTAAACATGGTAAAGATAGCTCTTGACAACACACTTGCAAATTAACATTCATTCAAAGCACATGAATTATGCAACTATATGTATCTTTTAAAATCAACTCAAACATCCCTATCCCAATATATTTAATAGCATCCAACATAATTCAACCCAAACTTCCAGTAGCTCTCTCTATATAAATGATAGTGGTGGTCTTAAGAAAAAAAAATCAAACCGAAATAACAAAAGCAAAAAAAACAGACGCTCCAAGTTTATACGATAAAGTGCTTTGATCGAAAAACAGAAGTTAGACGTGTGCAAACCGAGAGTGTGTTGGTCTAGTGGGGTTGTCTTGACATCCCCAAGCTTATGGTCTTCACCATCCTTGGATAGCTCTTGGTGCAGCTCCTCTAATCCCTGTGAAAAAACTTCAAAACACCGTTTCTCCCATTTCTTTTCTGTGGGGTGATATTAGTAGTGATAAACAAATAGGTTCCTTGCTGCATAAAATCCTTAGGCAAAAATTCATATGAATGTCCAGAGAGTATATAATGTTGTATGCCTACTCATAAACTCAATTGAATCAAAAAGATTCAAGCAAAAAGCTCAAAGAATGCATCAAACAATATCAAGACAGAATCTGTCCAGAAAAACAGCAGCAGCAAACGCATTTTTCTACCCTACTTAAACTCGTCAGAAAAATCTGAAAAATCACGTATACAGAGGATGAAAAGTTGAAGCTACGTTCAAATTACAGCTCAATCGGAGTTACAGATAAAAAATGAAAAATCAAACCGTGCACAGACTTCGTGCAGGCAGAAAACTCTCCGAAAATGAATAGCAACTTTTCAAACCCAAAATAGGTAAAACTTGGTTCTTTATTAAAAATCCCAGAAACAAAACTAACAAACTACTCTCTTGTTACAGCAAGAGGACTCAAAGAAAATCTCAAACAAAAACAACCGGGTTGCCTCCCGTAAAGCGCTTTCTTTATAGCCATATAGCTAGGCTTACTTACTTGATAATCAAAGGGGACGTAGCTCATGAGGGAGCTTGAACCTTGGTGTGTCCCTCTTCCTTGGGAAGTGTTCCATGCTCTTCTTGTGTGGAAACTGAAACTTCACATTCCCTTCCTTTGAATCAATAATGGCACCTGTAGTACGAAGAAAAGGTCTTCCCAAAATAATAGGACTAGAGGTTTTATTCCCCATGTCCATGATTAGAAAATCAACAGGCACAAAAGTCATGTGTAACTCTACCATACATCACTTACTTTTCCTAGAGCATGTCTAATGGAATCATCAGCAAGTGCAAGTTCAATAGAGCATTTCTCAATATTTTTAAGTTCAAGGACTTCATATAGTTCTTTAGATAATATAGAGACACTAGATCCTAGATCTAAAATGGCATGGTGTGTCTCTTTTCCAATGGTTACTAGTACCTTAGGGATCCAGATATCCCCAAGCTTAGGTGGTATCATAGCTTCTTGATTGTACCTAGCAATCTTTTCTTTTAAGACATGATTAGCAATATAGGAACCAAAACCAGCCTGGTTAATATTAACAGAAGGATCACTTGCAAATTTTTGTAAGATAGAAATTAATTCATGCAAGCTACACTTCTCTAAATCAACAAATGGTTTTAACTTCACTAAGCATTTTAACTTCCTCAACTTTTTTCTCTTTTTGAGATATAATGATGTTCTTTAATGAGGAAACTTCCTTAGTGAGTTGATCTACTCTTTCAAACAAAATATCATGTTTTCGAATTTGGATATGAACTCCTTATTGAGCTCCTTTTGAGTAGATATAAATGATCTAATGGTGTTTTCCAAATCACTAGAAACATTACTACTAGTGGTATATTTGTTTGGAACATATGGGGGCTTATTATAAGAGTTATAAGTGTTGTTACCATATGATGCATGTAAAATGCATACATGAACTTTGCACTTTAAATTTCTCATATTTGCATCATATAAGGGTTATATCAATGTTTTATCATGATTTTGGAAATTCTTAATGATTTCCTATTAACCCTGCACAGGCAGAAAACCCCGTTTTCTTATTTTAATGTTTCAGGGACCCAAACGTCAACGAAATCACCTGGAAATTTACGGGCGTCAATATTTGGAAGGAAGAAGACCTGTGGGCGAAGGAAGCGAACACCGGGAGGCCCAAACAGGGTGGCCCACGCGGCCAGGTACTGTGGCCGCGTGGGCCCACCCGTTTGGCCTCGTGGCTCCGTTGCCGTCGATCTTCGCTCCACCGACATCGTCTTGACCTAAAAACGCCTATAAAAAAGGTCCCCCGACGTTCTCTGGAAGGAGCGCCGCACAAACACAGAAACACCGAAACGGAGATCAGGAGCTGCAGATTGGAGGGGGAAAACTCCGGCGGGGCGCTGCCGGCGTGGTCTCCATCTTCTCCATCGTCTCTCCACCGTCTCCATGATGAAGAGGGAGTAGTCCACCTCTGGACTATGGGTTTGTGGAAGTAACTTATGTATCTCTCCTCTCTTGAGCTTCACTAATTAGCACCGTTTGAGCTGCTGAACATTATTACGGTCACCGTTGTAATACCTTTGTGTGGATCTTTATGAGTTAATATATTGTTTGAGATTGCAATGTTTGTTTCAGTTATGAGTATAGATGCATATTATGTACCCCGTTCTTGTCTACTTGTTTTGATCAAGCATGTTTATGAGAGCGTGTGTGGGGGAACGTGTGCATTAGTTGGAGTAACGGGGGGTGGCTAGTGCAGTGAACGTGAGAGAAAGTTCTGCGATCCACTTTGGTATCTTTACCTTACTTTGTTACCTCACTAGGGATAAACTAAAATACCATGCTACCGGGGATGTGGGCGTGACCATTGCCACTACTCCATGACTAGATCTAGCATGTTCTTATTTTCACTTCATGTCATGATACTTAATGCTATACTCTGAGTTATCTTAATTACTGAGGTGTTATGATTTAGTTCGCATCTTGGTGGAGTATAAGAGAGGTTAATAACCAAAAGATCTCTATGTTAGGACGTGATGCCCATATATCTAAGTAACTTGTTATCAAACCCTGTGTTGCAATCTCATATGTTAACTTGTGTGTTCCATTGTCTACCACTTTATAAAGAGAGAGTGCATTTGTGAAACCATGAACCCCAGTCCATTTTTAATCATAAGAAACACCTTTCCAACACCATATACCACTTTTCTATTTTCAGCCATCATTAAATCCGAAAATACAAAAATACTTTTCATCTTGCATACATCATTCAAAAACCCAAAAATATCATTTACATTGCATCCACCATCATTGCATATTTATTTCTTGTTTGCATTGCATAACTATCCTGATATCATTCTTACACCTTGTGCTTGACAACCACAGGTGAGGTTGAGGACCAAAACATCTAACCTTGTTTTGTAGGTAACCAAAAGAAGGATAAGAAGATAAATCTACCACTTCAGATTCCCCGAGAGTTCGATATTAAACCCTCGAGTCACCCCTCGTGGGGAAAACTGTCTTCCACTTACTATACACTCTGCACTTGGAGTCTCAACCTAATCCCGTTTATTTTGCAGGTCAAAGCTTGCTCTTCGGGACATCAAGACGTTTTCTGGCGCCGTTGCCGGGGAATCGTAGCTGAGAGATTTATCCAAGGGTGTGCATCATCGCATTCATCTCACAACAAAGTCAACGTCACCAACTTGTGCTAACACCTAAGCTTGGGGAGGTTGCACCTACGTGAGCACCATCTTATCCATCTTTACTTACAAAGCAATTTATTTGTTTTGTTAGTGTCATTGCATATCATATCATATTTATTTCAGTTTTGCATAAAAAAAAAAATACCAAAAAAAACTTGCTATCATGGTGCTTGGAAACAAACAAGGAGGGAGTTCTCTAGGGAATTCTGTTTCTAGTTTTAAACAATATCATGGAGAAACATTAAAAGATGCTTGGGTAAGAATTAATAGGATGCATTATGAAGATCCTACACCTTGTGAAGATGAAAAGCTAAATCTTTATTTCTATTATGGAATAGATCCTTGGTATCAAAATGCTTTAGATGGGGCTACAGGTGGAAGTTTTGTCTTGTCAACACCACCTTGTGCAGCCATGACACTTAGAAGGATTTTTGGTAGCTTTGTGGGTAGCAAGAAAAAGTTGGAAGACACCACAATAGCACTTGCTTCATCAAAGGATAAATTTGAAACTAAGTTAGAAAAGCTACCTAGTAAGGAAGATTTTGAACAACTAGTTTCTTATTCTGAAAACATTATTCCAAAGATAAACAATGAATTGGTTAATGTCATGCATAAGTTGAGAATTTGTGAGAAAGAATTTCTGGAAAAAGATGTTTACCTGAACAATATTGAGGAAAAATTGGTTCGAGTTAGTGATTCATTGAGAAAAGATTCATCTCTTAAACATGTGAAAGAGGTTCCTGCTAGCAACAAGTATGGGTTAAAAAGGAAAGAAAGTTGAGGAAGTTAAAATGCTTAATGAAGTCAAGGATCCTTTGCTTGACTTAGAAAATTGTAGCTTGCATGAATTAATATCTATCTTACAAAAATTTGCAAGTGATCCTTCCATCAACACTAACCAAGCAGGTTTTGGTTCTTATATTGCTAATCATGTCTTGAAAGAAAAGATTGCTAGGTACAACCAAGAGGCTATGATACCACCTAAGCTTGGGGATATGTGGATACCTAAGGTACTAGTAACTATTGGAAAAGAGACACACCATGCCATACTTGATCTAGGATCTAGTGTCTCTGTTTTATCTAAAGAACTATATGAAGTGCTTGAATTGAAAAATCTTGAAAAATGCTCTATTGAACTAGCACTTGCTGATGACTCTATTAAACATGCTTTGGGAAAAGTAAGTGATGTTATGGTAGAGTTACATATGACTTTTGTGCCTGTGGATTTTCTAATCATGGATATGGGGAATAAAACCTCTAGTCCTATTATTCTTGGAAGACCTTTTCTTCGTACCACAGGTGCTATCATTGATTCAAAGGAAGGGAATGTAAAGTTTCAGTTTCCACACAAGAAGTGCATGGAACACTTTCCAAGGAAGAGGGAACCACCAAAGTTCAAGCTCCCTCATGAGCTTCGTCCACAATAAAACAACAAGTAAGAAGCCTAGCTATATGGCTATAAAGAAAGCGCTTTGCGGGAGGCAACCCGGTTATTTTTATGTGTGATTTTTCTTTGTGTCCTCTTGCTGTAACAAGAGATTTGTGTCTAGTTAGGTTCTGGAGTTTTTAATAAAGTGCCAAGTTTTACCCTTTTTGGTTTGAAAAAGTTGCTTATAGCGTTCGGAGATTTTATTCCTGCACGAATCAGTGCACGGTATGATTTTTAATTCTTATTCTGTAACTCCGAATGAGCTCATATTTGAACTGTAGTTGCAACTTTTCATCCTCTGTATGCATGAATTTTTCGGAATTTTTCGAGAAAGTTTGGTAGGGTAGAAAAATACGTTTTTGCTGCTGTTTTTCTGGACAGATTCTGTCCCATTTTGTTTGATGCATGCTTTGAGCTTTTAAGTTGAATCTTTTTGATCCAATTGAGTTTATGAGTAGGCATACAACATTATACACTTTCTGGACATGTCATATGAATTTTTGTTCAAGGATTATATGCAGCAAGGAACCTATTTGTTTATCACTATTAATGCACCCCACAGAAAAGAGATGGGAGAAACGGTGTTTTGAAGTTTTTTCACAGGGATTGGAGGAGATGCACCAAGAGCTATCCAAGGATGGTGAAGACCATAAGCTTGGGGATGTGAAGACAACCCCGCTGGACCTACACACTCTCGGTTTGCACACGTCCAACTTCTGTTTTTCGATCGAAACACTTTATCGCATAAACTTGGAGCGTCGTTTTTTGTTTTTGTTTGAGTCTTGAGAGACCACCACACTATCAATTATATATGAGAGAGCTACTGGAAATATGGGTTGAAATATGTTGGATGCTTTTATAAGATTGGGAAAAGGGATGTTTGACTTGATTTTTAATGATACATATAGTTGCATGATTCATGAGCTTGTTTATGAGTAATAGTTTGCAAATTCTTTTTGTAGAGCTATCACTTATTCATGTTTTGGTGCTGATTGTTATTTCACTTGGTTTAACATGGATTAGTTAGTTCTATGGACACTCATGCATGCATCTAGATGGTCAACTTTCTCCCTTTTGCTAGCCCAAAAACTCCAACAAGCAAAAACTTGTTTCCAACACCTTCAACCAAAGTTATTCCAGTGAGTCCACCATATCTACCTATTGGCTTTATGCTATTCCGAGTATGTTTAACATGTTGTTTGTGTTATCTTACCTCTGAATGAAAATGTTTATGTTATTGATTGCAATGGAAAAAATTGGTTATATAGCTCTCACGAACTTGATGCACAATGTTCTTTTATTTGCATAATAAAACTTGACCCATTGTGATTAAGATTATGATGTTTGTGGCTTGATGAATGTTTTGGGTTGGAAGTTAGCCCATATGTGCTGTCACATGGCAAGCTTTCAACACGCTCTTCATCTCATTTAGTTGATATCATGTGCTTTTGTCTATGGATGCTTATCATGTTGAAATAAATGTGGAAATAGAGTGAGTTTAAATGAGTTTGTGTAAATGGTTAGAGAGACGCCTGGGCCGCTAATCTAAGCCATGCATCATTCATGGTGGAAATTTACTTACATACTATGGTGAACCTTCTGTGATACACCTTGCAATAAAAAACTATTCCAAATGGTAAATAAAAAGGGTGTTGAGATTGTTCATTTTGTTTGTTTGTCTTGTCATTTTGATATGGGCTTGTTCCATATCTTGGGACAAGAGGTACCCCAGTTGACGCTCTTGATGATACTATTATGCTTACAATGATATTTAATTGAACTTGCTTTGTTTCCCAAGTTGAGTAACACATGGTGTAAGTACTTGTATTCAAGGGGCATGAGACATTCAACCCATTCTTTATCAAGCACACTACTCATATTTGCTTTCACTTTAACCTTAATCATTCAAGATGCTATGATAGGGGCAATGAGAGCTTGACACCAATGAATACCTTATTGCAATCATTAACTTAAGTAGAAGAGTTTGGAAGTTGGATGAAACTTATGCATGCTTTACCTCTACTCACATATACATCTTTCCAAAGTGTACACCTATCATATTCAGATTTTCATCTACACTCTATGACCATTGTAGGATGTTCTACTTATCATTATGCATACATGTGTTCCATATTACTTGCTACTATGTTACACTTTGTGAACTATCAATGAACATCCTTGTCTTGAATACTTGATATCACTTCATAAACTATTTGCATATTGCTACTCCTTTGAAGAATGAATCATTTGACTATATGTAGCAATAGTAATCATCTTTGATATCATTGTTAAGTATTAAATTGCAAAGTCCATGTTAGTTTTATCATCTTCATACTCGAGGACGAGCATGGATTAAGCTTGGGGATGTTGATGCATGTAAAATGCATACATGAACTTTGCACTTTAATTGCTTATATTCCAATCATATTTGCATCATATAAGGGTTATATCAATGTTTTATCATGATTTTGGGAATATCTTATTTCCTATTTTTATGGAATTAACCCTGCACAGGCAGAAAACCCCGTTTTCTTATTTTAATGTTTCAGGGACCCAAACGTCAACGAAATCACCTGGAAATTTACGGGCGTCAATATTTGGAAGGAAGAAGACCTGTGGGCGAAGGAAGCGAACAAACGGAGGCCGAGGCCAAACGGGTGGCCCACGCGGCCAGGTACTGTGGCCGCGTGGGACCCACCCGTTTGGCCTCGTGGCTCCGTTGCCGTCGATCTTCGCTCCACCGACATCGTCTTGACCTAAAAACGCCTATAAAAAAGGTCCCCGACGTTCTCTGGAAGGAGCGCCGCACAAACACAGAAACACCGAAACGGAGATCAGGAGCTGCAGATTGGAGGGGGAAAACTCCGGCGGGGCGCTGCCGGCGTGGTCTCCATCTTCTCCATCGACTTCTCCACCGTCTCCATGATGAAGAGGGAGTAGTCCACCTCTGGACTATGGGTTTGTGGAAGTAACTTATGTATCTCTCCTCTCTTGAGCTTCACTAATTAGCACCGTATGAGCTGCTGAACATGATTACGGTCACCGTTGTAATACCTTTGTGGTGGATCTTTATGAGTTAATATATGTTTGAGATTGCAATGTTTGTTTCAGTTATGAGTATAGATGCATATTATGTACCCCGTTCTTGTCTACTTGTTTTGATCAAGCATGTTTATGAGAGCGTGTGTGGGGGAACGTGTGCATTAGTTGGAGTAACGGGGGGCTAGTGCAGTGAACGTGAGAGAAAGTTCTGCGATCCACTTTGGTATCTTTACCTTACTTTGTTACCTCACTAGGGATAAACTAAAATACCATGCTACCGGGGATGTGGGCGTGACCATTGCCACTACTCCATGACTAGATCTAGCATGTTCTTATTTTCACTTCATGTCATGATACTTAATGCTATACTCTGAGTTATCTTAATTACTGAGGTGTTATGATTTAGTTCGCATCTTGGTGGAGTATAAGAGAGGTTAATAACCAAAAGATCTCTATGTTAGGACGTGATGCCCATATATCTAAGTAACTTGTTATCAAACCCTGTGTTGCAATCTCATATGTTAACTTGTGTGTTCCATTGTCTACCACTTTATAAAGAGAGAGTGCATTTGTGAAACCATGAACCCCAGTCCATTTTTAATCATAAGAAACACCTTTCCAACACCATATACCACTTTTCTATTTTCAGCCATCATTAAATCCGAAAATACAAAAATACTTTTCATCTTGCATACATCATTCAAAAACCCAAAAATATCATTTACATTGCATCCACCATCATTGCATATTTATTTCTTGTTTGCATTGCATAACTATCCTGATATCATTCTTACACCTTGTGCTTGACAACCACAGGTGAGGTTGAGGACCAAAACATCTAACCTTGTTTTGTAGGTAACCAAAAGAAGGATAAGAAGATAAATCTACCACTTCAGATTCCCCGAGAGTTCGATATTAAACCCTCGAGTCACCCCTCGTGGGGAAAACTGTCTTCCACTTACTATACACTCTGCACTTGGAGTCTCAACCTAATCCCGTTTATTTTTGCAGGTATCAAAGCCTTGCTCTTCGGGACCATCACCATACCCATTATTACCATAGTTCCTAATGAAGTTGACATCAACATTTTCTGGATTATTACCAACTAGTTCTTGCAAAGGCATATTTTCAAAATTTTGTTTATTAATAAAAGCAAGAATGGTGTCCATTTTAGATGACAAATCATTTGTTTCTTCTATAGAGTTCACTTTCTTAGATGAACTAGGTGCTCTATCAGTATGCCACTGACTATAATTTTGCAAGATACTTTCCAAAATGTTCTTAGCTTCTAAAACAGTTTTTCCCATGAAAGCACCTCCAGCAGCCGAATCAAGTATATTTCTAGACATGTAATTTAGACCATTGTAAAAAGAGTGTAAAATGGTCCTTTCATTAACCCCATGCGATGGACAAGTTCTAAGCATGAGTTTAATCCTATCCCAAGCCATGGCAACATGTTCATTTTCATTTTGCCTAAAAGAGAGGATATTGTTTCTATTTTGCAATATTTTAACAGGGGGATAATATTTCTTAATGAAAGCTTCTTTTAAATCATCCCAAGAATTAATACTACCAGTAGGTAATGAATGTAGCCACTCTTTAGCTTTTCCTCTAAGTGAGAAAGGAAATAACTTCAGTTTTAAGACATTACTTTCAACATTTTTAAACTTTTGCATGTCACAGATTTCAATAAAATCATGAAGATGCATAGAGGCATCCTCAACAGCACTACCACCAAATTGTTCCCTAGTTATCAAGTTTAACAAACTAAGACTAACTTCATAGATCTCAGCAGTAATCTCAGGTGTGGTGATAGGCTTAGCAATAAATTGATCATTAGGAGTGTTTTGTAGTCACACAATTTAGTTCTATCTCCCATTTTAACAAGTTTTTATGTGTTTTTAATTTTTTTATGCAAAACTGAAAGTAAAATGACACTAATGCAACTCGAAATAACAAATGCAACACAAAAATGCAAAACTGAATGTAAATATGCAAACCGAAATATAAAGATGATATGCAAGACAAGAACAAAACAAAATAAAATGATTGTAGGTAAAGATGGATAAGATGATGCTCACGTAGGTGCAACTTCCCCAAGCTTAGGTTGTTACACAAGTTGGTGATGAAGTTGACTTGATGTGAGTGATCCTTGGATAAACCTTTCAACTATGGTTCCCCAGCAACGACGCCAGAAAACGTCTTGATGGCCCTTCATGTAGTTCCCCCACAACGGCGCCAGAAAACTTGACGGCCCTTCGTGTGGTTAACTGCGTGAAAAGTAAATGGGTTAGGTTGAGACTCCAAGTGCAGAGTGTATGTAGTAGTGGAAGACAGTTTTCCCCACGAGGGTGACTCGAGGGTTTAATATCGAACTCTCGGGGAACCAATATTTCAGGTGTTATCTCCTTATCCTTCTCTTGAGAACCTGCAACAAAATAAATTGTTTTGTGCCCTCAACCTCACCAAGTGGTTGTCAAGCACAAGGTGTGAGAATGATAATAAAATAAATATGCAAACAATAGTAAATATGCAATGATGGTAAATAAATATGCAAGGATGGTGGTAGTAATGATAAATGATATTTTTGGGTTTATATGATGAATGCAAGATGTAAACGTGTTTTTGTATTTTCGGATTTAATAATGGCAGCAAACAAAAGTGGTGATAAAAGTGTTGGAAAGGTGTTTCTTATGATTAAAAATGGACCGGGGTTCATGGTTTCACAAATGCACTCTCTCTTGATAACGTGGTGGACAATGTAACACTAAAATTAACATGAAAGATGGCAAGACATGGTTTGACAAGTTATTAATAATATGGGCATCACGTCCTAACATAGAGATCTCAAGTATAAATTGTTCTCTCTCTTATGCTCCACCAAGATGCGAACTAAATCATAACACCTTAATTAAGATAAATCAGAGCATAGCAATAAGTTCAATGACATGAAGTTAAAATAAGAACATGCTAGATCTAGTCATGGAGATAGTGGCCAAGGTCACATCCACTCTCCGGTAGCATGGTATTTTTGTTTATCCCTAGCGAGGCAACAAAGTAAGGTAGAAAACCCAAGTGGATCGCAGAACTTTCTTTCACGTTCACTGCACTAGCCACTCCCCGTTACCCAACTAATGCACACGTTCCCCTCACACGCTCTCATAAACATGCTTGATCATGACAAGTAAATAAGAACGGGGTACATAATAGGCATCTACTTTCATAACTGAAACAAAACCATTGCAATCTCAAACATGTATTAACTCATAATAAAGATCCACCACAAAGGAATTACATAGATGACCGTAATCATGTTCAGCAGCTCATACGGTACTAATTAGTGAAGCTCATAGAGAGGAGATATACATAAGTTACTTCCACAAACCCATAGTCCAGGGGTGGACTACTCCCTCTTCATCATGGTGTCGGTGGAGATGTTGTTGGAGGGGAAGGAGACCACACCGCAGCGCCCCGCCGGAGTTTTCCCTCTATAATCTTCAGCTCCAGATCTCTGTTTCGTGGTTTCTGTGTTTCTGCGGCGCTCCCTTTCGCGAAAGCCCTGGGGGTCTATATATAGTCGTTTTTAGGTCAAGACGAAGCTTCGGAAGAAAGATCGACGGCAGCGGAGGCCCGAGGGCCATTTTGGTGGGTCCCACACGGTCAGAGAATCTGGCCACGTGGGCCCACCCCTTTCGGCCTTCTGGTCTCCGTTTCTTCGATTACTTTACGCCTACGTTTCGTTCCTTCCAAAAAAGTGATCCCCGTAAAGTTTCAGTCATTTGGACGTCGTTTGGTCGCCTGAAACGTAAAAATATAGAAAAAGGGGTTTTCTGACAGTGCAGGGTTAATTCCAGAAAAATGGGAAGTTGTTGATTATCCCCAAAACTTAATATAAATCATGAATATAACCCTTATATGATGCAAATAACATGGAATAACATGTAATAAAATGTAAAGTTCATGTATGTATTTTACATGCATCAGCGCACCATCAATAACTTATGTAACCCTCCACCAAAGCCGCCATCAGACTATGAGCGTTATATTGACAAGTCATATAGCTCACAGATGGAGCAGCGGAAAAGTGGGAAAAAATTCCCCAGCTCGGAGAACAAGATGTACAATCGGTCCCCCCGCTCAAGGTGTTTCCTGACAGTACTGGTCTTAGTGTTGCTCAACAACGCATAGGCGACACTGGTTTCCCCATGTCTGACCAGGTAGCATGGAAATATGTTGCCGGGCAGTCTTTGGTCATACCTGAGCAGGTCAAGTATCTAAAAACAAAATTACGTCAGTTGCATAAATGGTACTTGAATGCGCAAAGGAAGGGAAAATCGGTATCATGGCGGAGTTAAGGATGAGCACTACTTCCAAGAATACGGTATGCATGTTGAGTTTACCGAACTTTTTCAGTTATACAATCAAGACGCCCTCGACAAAGCTATCGTCAGTTGCTATTGTCTGTAAGTGATTTATTTTTGTAATTTAAGTCTTTAGCTCCGCTCGTTCATTGTCTGTAATTATCCTCACTATAATCTTTTGTACGCTATTATGCAGAATGAAGATTCTCGAATGCAAAAGGGAAGGAATCTTGGACATTGGTTCATTGACCCGGATAAAGTTCATGAAGTCACCATAGAAACGTATGCCAAGGACACAAATGCCCTTTGGCTAAGGTTTTTGAAGCGACAACGTACCAGAAAAGAAATACTTTTTCCTTACAACTTCAAGTGAGTGTTATTGTCTTGTACACATTCTATTTTGCTGACCCGATGTTAAGTATAATTGATGAGTTATGCTGACTGCGTATATAAACGTGCGCAACTTCCACTTTATTCTTATGGTCATTAAAATTGACGCTGGAGAAGTTGAAGTCTTTGACTCATTGAGGAGACATCCTAAATAATTCAAGATCTGCTTTGATATGCTCCAAGAGTAATTTCAATTCTTATCGCACTATATTGGCCTCTTCGTTATTTCCTGATATCAAGTAATTAATAACTCCTTTGTTAATTTTCTTTGTCGGGCAGCGTTTGGCAATCGTTCATCAAGGAAGAACCCAGTGAATGGAAACCGAAGCTGATTTTTTTCTTTGAACCAAGTTAGTAGTACTACCTAGGTCCACCATCTCTTTAATTCTTGTTTCAATACCATTATCATGCTTGATTATTATTTGATTGAATTCTATTATCGAACAGTGGTGCCTGCCACAGCCACAAGGGACTAATTTATGTGGATTCTACATTTGCGAGTACATTCACATGAGGACCAGTGAGAGATTTAATAATCAAAGAAATAAAGAAGTACGTAAACATTATTCACTATTTTATTTTGTTACCATCAATTATGTTGAGTTTCATTCATAATTGTTTTATTATGATTTGATATATATACACACAACTCATGTATTCATTTTGATCTCATTCTTTTAAAGTTGGCAAGGAAGCGGAACGCGCTCCTACCAGATGACCGCGTAAAAGCAATTGCGGAGGAATTGGCGGGATTTCTCCTTGCGGAGGTCATACCTGAAACCGGAGAGTACCACTATATCGAAAAATAATATGCCTCCATGTACTAGTGATCTCCATGTAATTAAGTACTTTATACGAAAACGTGATCTTCATGTAGTACTTTATATGTGTTATATATATGCATCAACGTGATCTTCATGTAATTGTATGTGTTATATATATATGCATCAACATGATCTTCATGTAGTACTTTATATATACGAAAACGCGATTTTGGCGCATCGACGTGATCGCCATATGATGGAAAACATCTGAAACCCTAAACCCCTCCTAAACCCTAAACCCTGAAAATTAATCGAAAAGAAAACAAAAATGCACAACCTTTAGTCCCGGTTCGTGTTATGAACCGGGACTAAAGATTTCCAGCCCCGCGGGCTCCGCCGTGGCCACGTGGGAGGGCCTTTAGTCTCGGTTCATGGCCAACTAGGACTAGAGGGGAGGGGTTTTAGTCCCGATTTGCTAGTCCGGTTAGCAAACCGGGACTAGAGGCCCTCTCCAACCGGGACAAGAGGCCGTTTTTCCACTAGTGCGCAGGACTCGGCGTCGTCGTCGAGCTTCTCCACGACCCACCCTGACTGGAGGAGCAGGCCCCGCCCCACGGTGCTCCGACCCTTGGAGTCCCGCGGCAGCAGGCCCGCCGCGATCTCCTTGGGCAGCGACGCCACCGCCACCACCAGCGTGCCGTCGTCCATGCTCTGCCGCCGCTCGTACACAACCAGTCCCGCCGCCGGAACAACTTCAAGGCATCACCGAACTTGAGGTGGATGATGCTCAGGTCGTCTCCCAGCACCTTGATGTACATCGCGTCAACGAGGTCAGACTCCCACTGCTGCACTAGTTTGAAAATTTGCATACATGTTACCATTTTGGTACCAATACATTTACCATGCCACCTTTTTTTTACGAATTTTTTACCAATGCCAAATTAATGCACTGCAAAAACATATTTCATGATACCAAATGTCTTATCTTCTTGAAACTTTTTATGCTAAAACATGATGTATATCCGAAATTTTATTTAAAATTTGACATTTTTAAAAAATAGAAATGTTTTACATGCATCCGCAACTGTGACCCGAAAGGCCGTACCGTATCTTATTCATATTCTTTCCCTGGGCTGAAAATCATTACTGGGCTTCTACGTGGCCAAATTTGTTTTTGATCTTGGCTGCAATTGGTGATCTCACCTCATCCCGATCTATGTTCCTAAGGGAACAAAAACCTCATCCCGATTTCCTAATCTATTTTCTAGCGAGACCGCGAGGATCGGCTGATCGGCAGGACGCAAGGCTGCAACCGCTCGGCTCACCTCAAGCCTCTTAGCCGCCAGCACTGGCAGCGCACCATGATGCCGCTAGGCCGGTCGTCGGCACGCCCCCTCCGCTCCGGCGCTCCGGCACCCACCCGCCATCACAGGCGGTGGCGTTGCGGCACATCGGCACCGTAGCCACTAGTAGGAATATGCTTATAGCCACCACGCTACCGCTGGCGGACGGGCATTGGCGTCCGCCAGCGCTATTACCGCTGGCGTGCGGCCTATCATGCACGCCACTGGTAACCAAGTACCGCTGGCGTGCGGTCTATCATGCACCAGCGGTAGCGTGACGCAGAACCGAGCAGGCGGGGCTAAGTACCGCTGGCGGACGGTGACCTTGTTCGCTAGTGGTAACTAATGTATCGCTGGCGGACGGTTTGGCGCGCCCGCGGCGTAGTTAGCCCTGCTGCAGGCCCAGAAAGCAGGAAATTACCGCTGGCGGACACCATTGCCGTCCGCCAGCGGTATAAGAAGTACGCCATTTTGACCATTTTTTCAAAAAAAATCAAATAAAGTGAAAAAATGACCTAGATATGATCATTCTTGTGGCATATTTTGTGATAATGTACCCATATTTGACACATAGGTGTACCTTGGTATGGCAAACAATGTTGCAGAACTGAGTTTTTTCAAATTATTTTTATAAATATCTGTTTTTATTTTTTAAATGTCAAAAATGATTTTTTTGTGAAGCAAGTACAACAAATATGGTGCAAAATGACACCCATCCAATGTCACACAAAGTAGACCATATTTGATGGATAATACATAAATATTTGTAATTTTCTCAGTTTCTACCTAATTTCGCTATTTAAACGACTTTATGCCGATTTTTCGAAAGTAATTCAAATTTGAACTACAAGTGTGTGATAGTTTGCTCTGAAAATTTTACAAAATCATTTTAAGGTACACAAGTAGTGGTTATATCACAAAACCATCGATAGTTTTGAAAAATTCGACCCCTTTAGACGAATAGCCATGGTGGCATTTTGACCATTTAAAAAAAATCAAATAAAGTGAAAAATACTCAAAAAATAAAATCATTTGGCATGGAGTCCTCTTTGTTAGTAGTTGATAGAAAAAATGATAAACTTGAATTTTTACAAAGTTTACAAAAAACTTTTTCACAAAAAGATCAATCATCTATAAACATGTATGAGTTTCGATTCAAATGACCTAGTTATGATCATTCGCGTGACATAGTTTGTGATAATGTGCCCATATTTAACACATAGGTGTACCTTGGAATGGCAAACAATGTTGCAGAACTGAGTTTTTTCAAAATATTTTTATAAATATCATTTTTTATTTTTCAAATGTCAAAAATGACTCTTTTTTTGTGAAGAAAGTATACAAAATATGGTGCAAAATGGTACCCATCCAATGTCCACACAAAGTAGACCATATTTGATGGATAATACAGAAATATTAGTAATTTACTCAGTTTCTACCTAATTTCGCCTATTTAAACGACTTTATGCTGATTTTCCGAAAGTAATTCAAATTTAAACTACAACTGTGTGATAGTTTGCACTAATTTTTTACAAAAATCATTTTAAGGTATAAAAGTAGTGGTTATATCGCAAAACCATCGATAGTTTTGAAAAATTCGACCCCTTTCGACGAATAGCCATGGTGGCCATTTTGACTATTTTTTCAAAAAAATCAAATAAAGTGAAAAAATACTCAAAAATAAAATTATTTGGCATGGAGTCCTCTTATGTGTAGTACTTTATAGGAAAAATGATAAACTTGAGTTTTTACAAAGTTTTCAAAAAAAATCTTCACAAAAAGATCAATCATCTATAAACATGTATGAGTTTCGATTCAAATGACCTAGATATGACCATTTCTATGACATAGTTTGTGATGATGTGCCCATATTTGACTCATAGGTGTACCTTGGTATGGCAAATAATATTTCAGAACTGAGTTTTTTCAAATTATTTTTATAAATATCATTTTTTATTTTTTAAATGTAAAAATGACTTTTTTTTGTGAAACAAGTACAACAAATATGGTGCAAAATGGCACCCATCCAATATCCACACAAAGTAGACCATATTTTATGGATAATATAGAAATATTAGTAATTTTCTCAGTTTCTACCTAATTTCGCCTATTTAAACGACTTTATGCCGATTTTTCGAAAGTAATTCAAATTTGAACTACAAGTGTGTGATAGTTTGCTCTGGAAATTTAAAAAAATCATTTAAGGTACACAAGTAGTGGTTATATCACAAAACCGTCGACAGTTTTGTAAAACTAGTCCTCTTTAGATGAATAGCCATGGTGGCCATTTTGACCTTTTTAAAAAAAAATCAAAGAAAGTGAAAACAATACCTCAAAAAGAGTGATTATATTCGTATTTATCATTTTTATTTGCAACTGTTACACAAATAAAGACCCAAGGCAAAAGTTTCACATTTTTTCAAGTTTTGTATATTTAGTTACGTGTTTTTGAAAAATGGCAAAGAAACACAAATGACTCCACTCTATCCTGATTGGTTGGGGGAAGAGGGAGTGGATTGATGACATGGTGGCATGTGATTGGTCAAAACATGTCACACACCCAAGGCTGGATTTCCACTGCAACTCCCTCATCTCCTTCCTCTGTACCAGCACGCCCGCACACAACCATCTGCCACACGCGACCGAGCTCGTGGCCGCGTCGTGGGTCGTCACACCCGGCCTCGGCCGACGCCGCCGACGAGGAGGACGCCACTTCGGACGCCGACTCGTTCCTATCCGCCGGTCGACGGTGCCCTTAAGGCGCCGACAAGCTCACGGCCGCGTCGGACTCTGCACCGCGCCTCGCCGTGCTGACGCCGCCAGGAGCACTCCGCTGCCGGTAGAGCGAGGGCTGCCTGCTGCGCCCGTGACTGCAGTGCATCGACGCCGCAGACGCGCAGGGCGGCGCCACCGTCTTCGTCGCCGAGTTCTTCCTCTCGGCCGTCTCCGATGACCAGCCACGGCGAGGATGCGGCCACGACGGGGACCTCTACGGCCACGGTGGAGGATCCGCACGACGCAAGGCTGCAACTGCTCAGCTCACCTCAAGCCTCTCAGCCGCCAGCGCACCGTGCGCCCGTGCTGCCGCTAGGCCCGTCGTCGGTACGCCCCCTCCGGTCCGGCGCTCCCGGCGGCACCCCACCATTCACAGGCGGCGGCACTGCGGCACATAGGCACCGTAGCAGCAGGCAGCAGCAGCGGTGTAACACACACATTAAGTGATTTCAGTCCCTGATTTCAGAGTTTATACCGTGAGTGTGCAGAGTGCCTTAATCTTATTTCTTATTGATGAATTTCCCCAATAGAGATCAGAGTAGGATCCTTAGTTACTTAATTCGTTGATTTATAGGTATGAAAATGATGAACAACCAGGACAAGTGTAGTGCTTTGCAACGTATGTGAGATAGAGTTTCGAAGAAATCGAACATTACATCGACCTTAACACCGATATCTATGGAGGCTAAAAGAAGATGAAAATGTGAGCAATCATCCTTCCACTTATTCGAGATGTTGTCACTACTATGAAGAATTTATAGTTTTGTTCTTGTTATTGTGAAGTTACATATATTTTATTGTTGTGCCAAAAACAAATTTTGTGACTTCGAATACCAAATACTCCGCCCCTACAGAGGATGTGCAATCCGCCTATCCATAATGAAAAAATACTACCCCGCCACCGCTAAGTCGGCCGCACGGGATTCTCCCGGTGGCGGAGTCCAATGACGGCGAGAAGAGAAGTGCGGAGGAAGGGAGGTGGAGAGCGAGGTCGGCCCTGCCGCCCGTGTCGGCGGTCCAGGCAACGCGGGGCCCTATATGTTCATGTTTTCTCTCTGAGCACTTCCTGATTTGTTGAACCATGTCACTCTATCAGGATTAACCAATCCTCTTGGTGGTTGGAGTCGGAAGACTGGAACTCTGAGCCACCGGAGACACTCAAATTTATAACTTGTGACATGGCAAAATTGTAGCAGCTACTTTCTTCATAGTACTACTATATTAGACTGCAGCTAGCACTTACAAGCATGCGTGCAGTCGATCGTTTGCAAACCAAATAACGTACGTATAAACTACACGTTCTCGCTCGATCACATAGTACTGCAGATGCTTGGAGTTGGCACCTCCAAGCTGTATGTGATACCCCGACACACCATATATCTACAAAACCGTATTTACTTATGCCTAATGACAGCACACATGCCACTGATACGGTAGAGAATTCAGAAGCTTCACTCTCCTCGATTACGCCTCGTCGGAGCTGCAGCTACTGCCGGCCGCATGTACCGCCGCCGCCGACGTGCATGTGGTGGTCTGCGCCAGCTTCTTGAGCTTGGCGATGATGGTGACGAGCTTGTTGTCGAGGCGGCTGACGATGCACCGCGGCAGCCACCCCGCCGCCGGGTCGAGCTGCACCACGTAGGTCACGACGCACGACTCGGCGTCGTCGTCGAGCTTCTCGACGACCCACCCTGACTGGAGGAGCAGGCCCCTGCCCACGGTGCTCCGGCCCTTGGAGTCCCGCGGCAGCAGGCCCGCCGCGATCTCCTTGGGCAGCGACGCCACGGCAACAACCAGCGTGCCGTCATCCATGCTCTGCCGCCGCTCGTACACGACCAGGTCCCGCCGCCGGAACAGCTTCGAGGCGTCGCCGAACTTGAGGTGAATGATGCTCAGGTCGTCTCCCAGCTCCTTGATGTATGTCGCGTCAACGAGGTCAGACTCCCACTGCTGCACTAGTTTGAAAATTTGCATACATGTTACTCCCATTTTGGTACCAATACACCATGCCAAGTAAATACACTATAAAAAGATATCTCATGAAACATATATTATATTGATTGATTGGGTACTTAGTATATGTTTTTTCTCTATAACTTAGTCAAACATAAGAAAATGAAACTAAGAAAAATCAATAACATGACATATATTTTGGGTAGCTGCGGGAATCTCAGTGTAATTAAATATATTTTTATTTTAAATCTAAAATTTGGATAAATAACTACGACACTGCATTAAATTGTTAAACGTAGGTTCTTTTCACCGGAGGATAATGAAGGAAAACACGTTTGATTAGATATTTAGATTGAATCTTTTATTTGAGCAACATCAAACATTTTGATAATCAATTTATTACATGAATCATTTTTTGGAGTTGGCATTATAATAAGTTTTTTCAGGGAGATTAATAATCAGATAATGTAGGGATAAGATCCAACCCTAGGCCGGGTCTCTATCTGTATGCTAACTAGCAGTTTTTTAGGGGTATACTAACTAGTTTTTTTTTTTGAGGTACCGTAAATAGTAGTTAGTAGGTAGGCCTAAAGAACACACAATTCGCCCAAATTCTTATGCCCCATTAACTTGCAGCCTCATACGGCCCATTTCGCTCCGCTAGCTAGTACAAAAGTGCCATATCATTGACATTTTCAAATATGTCATATGCACCCCTAGCTAGTACAAAATTTTATTTCAGATTTTTTGACATTTTCAAATATGTTTTTCAAATACCGGGTGCATATGCACCCGGTGCCAAAGTGAATTTCCGCATATCATTCTGTCTTTCTTTTTTGAACTTACTGCCATATCATTCTCACTATCCCTAAAAAAACATATCATCTTCAACTTCTACGAGAAAAAAAATATAGTCGACAACCTATTTCACTTAAAAAACTATTTCCTTGGAAATGAAAAGAGTTTGTCCTCAGCCTATTTCCATTACAGATTGGGTATATACTGCAAGATTAGTGGACTACATTTTTTCTAGTAGGAGTAAAGCATAAATAGAAGACAGTGTCGTGCAAATTTATCGTGCTACCTTTTTTTCCAGGAATATTAGTGGAGTGGATACATCCAAAATGGTAGAAGCTCAATCTACCAGATTAGGAGCATGCAGGACCATCCTAGCATGCAGGGGCGTAGCCAGGCCCCAGGCTACACTGGCCATGGCCTGGGGCGTGGCTACTAATTCCTTTGGTGTGTTTAGCTACTGTAGCACTTTTTTACTATTGTTACTGTAGCATAAGCATTGGCCTGAGTCGTTACGTTATCCTGGCTACGCTACTGCTAGCATGTATGGTGGGTACCAAGTGCCATGATCACCGAGTGGTGCACTTAAAGGGGTTAGGTCTTGACCTTTTCAAAAATTAATATGTACATAACTTTCGAGTCAAAGAACGGCCGCTGCACTTTCATCCGTCCTATGCATGTGCACTACCCTTTTACAACAAAATCAAAATACATAAGACCCTGTGTCTGGCCTTGTTGCTGTTTTGTTTGTTGTTGTACAATATAAAAAGAAAATACTGCTTATTACACAAAGCTTACATTTTGCAAAAAAAAATTAAATAAGGAGGATAACCCAGTCTCTGCATCGATTGATGCACACATCCATATATTACACAAATTTAAAAATATATGTATAGCAGATCAAATTGACAAAAAATATATTCCCATCGATCGCTTCCGTCATCCAACAAGCTATATGACTAATTGACTAAGTAGGTATTTTCTTGGCAATCAAATGAGACTAAATTTCATGTGGATTAGGAAACCAATTCGGTTCCTTACTGGCGATTTAGGCTCCGTTTGGTACCATGGCAGACCATGACCATGTTTACCTATCCACAATTTTACAATTTTATCATTTTTAACCAGCCTATCTCTTGTTCAGTACTTATACCACATCACATCATAAAAATAGTTTGACCAACCATAAATCGAACCTGAATTCCATAATGTTCTGCGTGACAGCGATGTTTGTTTCATCACTTCTCATCTTTCCAAAAAGGTGCCTTTTCTAACATGAATTTTGAAATTTAGAATTTTCCTAAGTTAATACTACTATTTGAGGGATTACATTTCATAATAAACTTTACTCTAATATGTGAGATTCAACACATGACATGACATTGTAATCCTGCATTTTCCAAACATCAGTGTATTTTTAAATATCCCACGGAATGGAAAAGCTCTAATCATTTCTTATTCATTTAAGCTTAAGTGTAGTTGGAAGTTGGAACATGTGGCTCCAAGTGGGCGTGGTCATATGGGGCGGCCATGTCCTCATGCGTGCCACCGTTTAATCAGGATAGTTAATTAGCACGCATGCGTCTAAGTATCATCCTGGTATGCCTCTCTCGGCTAGTCGGCTTGATCTGGGATCTCGAGGTGCCAAATGATTTGGCCTGTACTTGTGGGCTCGCAAACTCAAGCATCTCCGCGTGCGCCTGTTCCATCTCAACTGAAATACTAGTAAAAAATAGCCAAATGGTTTAGTTTTACACTTACTGCTACTCAAGTCGGCTTGATCTGGAGTAGTGTTTTATCTTTTGTTCTGGGTATTGTACAAGAAGCACTCTCTGACAAGATACCATGGTAACATGGACATTCACGGGATGAGTTATTTGCATTCACGGTTTGGCTGTGCTGGAGCATGGGTAGGTTAACTCCGAGCGGCAAACACTGCAAACGGAATACTATGCTCAAGGGTCACGGGTGAGGTTAGGTTAGGCAAATCACGAGACGTGCTGCGGTTTTACTATCACCGCTGTGACCACTTAAAGTCGGGTCATAATTTGTTTGTGTAGCTCGCTGACAAGACTAACCTCCTACCTAGACTAATCCAACTTGCAATGGAGTAATGTGCCCATTCTAATCTAGGTCTCTTTAGGCTTTAGCTCGCAAAGCCAAATCACCCATCAAATCATCATGACAGCTGGCTTCTTCATACGCCAACTAATCAAAAGACGGAACACTCTGTTACTAACAGCTTGATCGAGGCAAATAATCCTCGCAAAGAAAGCCTCAACTAATTCTTCTAGACAAATTCTCGGAGAACAAACAGAAGTGACTCTCTACAGAAAAAATAAATATACTTAAGGATTCCATGACGTTACCTTGGCGGCGTCGACGGCGTTGGCGACGGCCATGAACTGCTCCGGCGAGACGGCGTGCAGCAGCCACCGGCTCCGGAAGACCTGCCCCGTCCCTGACCGCCGCTTCGATATCTCCACGCCGTTGCAGTACGCCAGCGTCTTCCACCCGTCGTCGCCGTCCTCGCCATTTACTCCGCCGCCCCGTCCGGAGTCCGACGCGGCGAGCAGCTCCTGGATGCAGCTCTCGCTGGCGTAGCTCACGTACCTCCCCAAAGAATCCTCGCTTATAGACCTTTACATATACACACGACATAGAGGTCCAAGTCCAATCATGATCAGAGACTTTGCCTTAACTTGTGAAAGATTGTAGAAATGCGATTGAACACGCACCGATCGATCTACATTGACTGACCAGTTCTTAATTTGGACTGTACATACCATGATCTTGAGCAGATGGAAGGGGAGGAGGTAGGAGAGCTGCCATTGCTCATGCTTCTTCTTCTTCTTCCTCTGATGATGCTGATATTTTGATGAGCTCAGTGACGGAATGGAAGGATATATGTTGACTTTATGATTGATGAAATATATATGGCCGGGCTATATAGCAATGGAGCATCGGCTAGCGAGATGGAGTGTACATGGAGATATTAATTGGAGAGGCGAGGTTTTAAGACGAAGAGGAAGAGTGGAACGAGGCACTCGGGCACATGGAGATGTCAGTGCCAGAGAGGGTGGCCGGTGGAGGCTCAGCAGTTAGCTTTGCCCTGCCTGCATAGACCACAGCTACAAAGTAAATTAAGGACCAAGGGGCATGGTACTAAAATGCAAATTTCTGCACTTTCCGCTCCATGATGACAGTATTTGTTTTGCGACCTAGGAACTTTGCAGTCGTATTCACATGAAGGATTGTTGCATGTACATCTTTAATTTGCCTTAGTGCACCAGAGTTGTTGTTCGTAAGATAATTATTTAGGACTCTACTCGTTTAAAAAAATAGTACTCTAGTAATTAATCTGCTGCAGTGCAAATGCAAAAGTAGAAGGATATATGCTCTTCCTTTGGAGATCACGATAAAAAGACAAAGAAGCAAAGGAGATGCCGTGCCGGGGGAAGGTTTTGTGCACATGGCATGTTGGCAGGACTGCTATACGAAGGAAAGAATTGTGAGCTTTAACGGACTAACTAAATTATGGATATGGTTAAGTGAGATTAAAGTTGTGAATAAAAGGAGTGGTTAAAGGATTGCCTTTGGGCGCTTGTCGACCTTCTTTTCTGTGGGTTTGGGGGCACGGTATGCAATCATGGCCCAAAGGCCCATACATGTGCCAACCAAGCTCCATACAGGGAAGTGTATATATATGCCACGTCAGAACGAAGAGGACCATCATTTTGGGACCTTTTGTCCATCTAGAATTGCTTGTGATATTCAAGGAAGCGGTGGTGCCACATTTAGGGTGTGTTTGGTAGCCCGGCTACACTCAGAAAATCTCCCCTCACCCACATTTCAGCTGTTTGGTAGCCCGGTCTTGCTCTCTGGGCCATGCCCACCTAATACGAAAACGGGTGCTCAGCCATGCCCAGTTGGGAAGCTCGAATCGAGCTTCTCATCTGAGCCCGGTCGAACTCATCCCGCAAAAATCCCACGCGTGGGCCCACCGAGTGTCGCGCCGTCCAGCCCCGCACGAGTCCTGTGCTCATTCCCCCCCCCCCCCCACCGAGCCGCCTCCTCCTTTCCCTCGCTCCGCCCGCACCGAGCCGCCTCCTCCCGACGCCTCCTCCTTCTCCCCTTGCGCCGCCATGTCTCCTTCCCTCGCGGTGCCGAGCTCCGCTCCGTCTCCTTCCCTCTCGTCGGCCCCCGTCCCTCCTCCCGGTGCTCCTCACGCCCAGCGCCGCCGGCGGCTTCTTCCTCGCGTCCAGCGCCGCCGACGGCTCTTCTTCCTCGCGCCTAGCGCCGCCGCCGAGCACCGGCCCTCGCGCCCAGCGTCGCCGCCGACTCCTTCCTCACGCCCAGCGCCGCCTAGCTCCGGCCCGTGCTGCCGGCGGGCTGCTCCCCGTGCGCCATGAAGGACCTCGCCGTGCTCAACATGCTCCCCATCACCAGCAGAAGTACCTCGCCGTCCTCCTCCGCACCTCCATCGCCGGCCTCCTCTGCAGCAGCTCGCCACCTCCTCTGCACCTCCATCGTCATCAGCAGCAGCTCGCCGGCCTCCTCTGCACCTCCATCGTTGTCCTCCTCCGCACATCCATAGACTAGGACTTGATTGCTTTTTCTGTTTCTTTTCAAGGTCCTTTATGTAAGAATTCGGATCTATTTGTAAATTCATATTCCTAGACTTAGAGGTCCTATTTGTAAAACTGTGATGTAATATCTGCAGCTAATCTCTATTCATACGGGCCACCAAACAAGATCTCTCCCCAACCCATCTCAGCATATACGACCCACCAAACAGCCAACGAAATCTCAACACACCCCGTATGAGGTGAGCCTGTATCAAGTGTGAAACCTAATCTTAGCACACACAGGCTACCAAACACACCCTTAGTAGCTCTGAGGTAGAGCTCTTCGTCTTTGGTGGCCTTGGCTTGAGTGGACGGCGCCGGAGAGACCTTGGGTTGGCTTGGGAACCCGTGCAACAAAGGTGACATGGATTTCTTCTATGCTATGACCAAGGTGACGCTTGGCGACGGCAAGAAAGCGAGCTTTTGGGATGCCCCTTGGGCCGGTGGGACTAGTGCTAGAGTGATTGCGCCCTCCATCTTTGCCCTCTCAAAGCGGAAGAATTGGTGTGTTCGGGATGCGCTCTCCGACAATGCTTGGGTACTACAAATTGACACCTCTAACGGCCTCTCGTTGATCCACCTTCAAGAGTTCACAAGCCTTTGGCACTTCACGTCTCAAGTTGCCCTTTCCGACGATAGCGGTTGTGATACCATTACTTGGAAGCTTACCTCCTCCGGCTCTTACTCTTGCCATTCGGCATACTTGGCTCAATTTGAAGGCTCTACCTACTCTTCTCTGGGCTCTCTTGTATAGCGGAATTGGGCACCCCCGAAGTGCAAATTTTTCGCGTGGTTAATTATCCAAAACGTGTGTGGACAAATGACCGTCTTGAGAGGCGGGGATGGCCCAACGACAAGATTTGCCCTCTTTGTCGATGCGTCGACGAGATGGCGTGCCACCTTCTTCTCCATTGTCGCTTCTCCATTCGTATTTGGAACTTGATTAAGGTTTGGCTCGGTCTTGTGGATTTCGACCCTCCTTCTTGGTCCGCCATCAACAATGTTGAAGCTTGGTGGGAACTCCTTCTCCTTCGCCATCCCATTAGGAGGAAAGCCATGGCCTCGCTCCTCATGCTAACATCTTGGGAGCTTTGGAACGATCGTAATGCGAGGACCTTCGAGAAGACTAGCACCTTGCCCGCCGCCCTCTTCTCTAGAATCAAACTTGAAGCTAAATCTTGGGTGCTTGCCGGCGCAAAGGACTTGGGTCACCTCCTGCCGGGAGATTAATCCTTTTACTGTTTTTCGTTGCCCTTCTGGGCTGTAATGTGGTACTTTGTGAACCCTCCTTCTTTATTAATGCATAAAGGGCAAGTCTTTTGCCTTTCGTTTCAAAAAAAATGTTAAAAAAGGTGAACTGAGACTTGCTTTGTTGGCCAAGTGAACTGAGATTTGCTTTCCGATTACCGTGTTTTTGGAAGCCAGCGAATGAGATGGCACTAATCCACGAAGAGTAAGTGCAGATCATGCACGTATTTGTTACAAGTGAAAGACCAAAGGAGATTTTAAAAAATTCACCACTCATGTTCCAGATTATTTGGAGTTCTAGCTTCAAACTTTACATAATTGACCAAAGAGTAAATTCCACATCTAGTAGGGTCGTTGTAACAGAAATCTGTGTAGGCTACACATCCGAGGTGGCTAAGATGAGAGAGGGTCGAAGGACGAAGGGAAAGGAGAGAGAAATGAGCGAGACATGCGGGACCCACCTTTACAAGCCAGGTGGAGTAAAGAAGATTGGCCCTACCTATCATAATTTTTTCTTCAAATTCCTTAATTTTACAGATTTGTGGTATTTGTTACTTCATTACCCCAAAACCATAGTTTGTGTTGAAGATCCTCTGTAGTTGTGGTTTCTCTTACGATGACCTAATGGTGTACATGTGCTTCTGCAATTTGCTTTTGACCAAATCTGACAAATATGTTTATATCACAATTAAATACATATAGTACAAAAGTAAATTTTATGATGAAACAAATTTCGTATTGCATGTGTTAATTTTTAATAGATTTGTAAGGGAGCAGGAGTACATTTCACCATGGTTTTTAAGGCGGTAAGGCGCCCTAAGGCGGCAGGGGGCGCCTGATCACAAAGGAGGGCTTTTGTTGCTGCTTGTGGTTGTCGGGAGCTTGGGTGGTGTTGGTGCGGCATGCCTGGGGCCGACAGTGGTATGTTTCTCTGCTCGGCCGGTCTTCGCGTGGTTTCGGTCCCGTTGATGTGCTTGCCCGAGAGCCTCCCATGGTTGCCGTTGTGGTGTGGAGAGCTTCGGGCTCTTGGTGGCGTCTCGGCTCACCTTTGCTCAATGACGACGCAATGGATGCCTCCTCACCTGCTATTCGTCTTGACCTCCCGTGGCGGAGTTCCCTGTCTAGGTTGGTGCTAGGTGTTAGGCTTGACACTCGTCGATGATGATGGTGGTGCTCCTGAGTTGTGCTGTGGAGTTCCCTGTCTAGGTTGGTGCTAGGTGCTAGGCTTGACACTCGCCGATGATGATGGTGGTGCTCCTGAGTTGTGCTGTGGGGTTCGAGTCGCACGCCGGTGCGGTGCTAGGCTGATTGCTGAGTCTTGACATTGTGATCCCTCGACTGCACCCCTCACCTCTTGTGTCTCTCATGGTGATTCTTGTTGTTTCCTTTTCTAGTTGTCTTTTTTTCATGTATTTTCATTGTCTGCTCTTCCCTTTTATCCCCTATAATTTCTCATATTTGTAAGAACATGACCCACCAGGCTATTTTCGATGAATGAAACAAACGGTGGAGATTTATTCCCCCGTCAATCTCGAAAAACAAAAACACTTGTAACCACTAAAGATAGTACTAGCTTTTTTTTTGATACAAGATAGTACTAGCTTGACAGGGCGTGATGCATATAAATGTACACAGCTGCTCCTTGGCACACAAATCGACACCTAGCTCGACCGGCATGTGTGGATGCCACCTAGCCGTGGTCTTGTGGAACCCGGACAGGTCAGCTGGCATCATTCTAGTTAGAGGCATTTAGCCGTAGGCAAAGGCCATTGGCTACGTGATCATCATCACCAACAGCCAGGGGCGGATCTACATGGAGCCATGGGGGTGCACAGGATACCGGGAAAATTTAGTTTTCTTCCTATAATAGCAGATTTTCACTATTTGTACACCCCCGAAATAAAAAAAATTATAGGTTGTGGCACCTTGTGTGCACCCTGGTCTGTTCTGCTCTAGGTCCGCCACTCAACAGCGGCATCCGTCCATGACGCGTGGTCTTAATTAGCAGCACGATGCTGTTGTTGCGGAAAAGCTGAAATTAAGTCCCACAAATCTTCCGGAAGTTGGTCACTTTTCACGGTAGATCGTGAAGAAAAAGATCTAAGCCCGGCCGGTCGGCACTGCATGCCGGTCGGCCGTGTTGTTCTTACATGTTGTCCTTGGAGTAGATAAGCCAGGTCATGACTTAGTGTCGACTTAATCAGTAATGGCGATTAACCTGTTCCCTTGGACTTGGGATGTCTGCTCTGAATGCTGCAGAGGATAGCAACGTGCATGCAATCCGTGCAATGACAGACAAAAGTTACCGAATTAACATGATTAATCCTTCATTCCTTACAAAGCAAACGCAGTACGGCCGCCTCTACACTTCTACGACAAGTCTGCATTTGTTCTACCTGCACTGCATGAGTAATCTGAGCAGCATTATACATACACATAGTCCACGCGCTTTATCTGTCAACACTCACCACATACAAAGGAGATCACATGGCTGGCAGGATCACATGTATACGGTGCCATCCCAGATCACACACTACTACCAAAAGAATTAGTTGGCCCTGATCGATCCATCCACCCGCTGAGATCGACACGGTGCATGCCCATAATAGTGGAAAGAGCTCCACGACCACTGCATTGACTAAAAACATTGGTTGGCCGGTCGCAAGCTGTTGCGATGACACCTTGTTTTGCCCCCGATAGCCAGGTTGACATTTGGGGTCAATCAATTAACGGATCCATGCAACAGTACTCATGGATGGTCAACTAATCCTTTTGATATGTTTTTTTTTCTAAAAGGAATAATAGTTCCAGCCTCCACAACCACTTTTGTTGTGAGGTTTATAACCCATTACATAAAGTAAAAACAAGATAATAAGGGCGCAAACAAAATTCGCTTCTGTTTCACTTTCAGACATTTTATTACTAGACCGCGTCCCCTCCATATCGCTGAGCACAGTCCACGTTGCCGTCGTCAAATAGTCACATTTAGGCCCCGCTTGGTTTGGCGTTTTCCGGCTGGAAATCGTCGCGAGAAAATCCAGACCTAATCAGGTCCGTATACTTTACAGGTAAGGAGGGGTGCGGAATTACGGACCGAAAAAATCAACGGGCTTTCTAAGCGAGGCCTTAGAGACTAGAGGCTCCGTGCTTCCACATGCCGAAGTGATGAACATGTGCGGATCCAGTAGGAACTTTATAGAAAAACTGTGAAAATATGAGAGCAACAATGTACTACAACAAGTTTTGCATGAATTAAGTGATCGAGTGGCGAGGATGGTGGCATTTGCAACTTTTTTCGGGTTCTTTAAACTTCTGTTAACGATTGTTTATAGATCCATGGACATTTTACACACACAAAAACTTGTAGATAACAAGATCATTCTAACCGTTCCATATATATAGTACAACATATGAAGGTCAACAAATTCAAGCAAAAGACATGATAATTTTTTATGTTGCAGTCATCTTGGTAAAAAAAACCCAGTAAAATTTTACATTCCAATTGTGCTTGGCCATATTATATTTTGCCAAGTAACTCCTCTGCATAAATACCAAGATTTGTTTTGGCGGAACATTGAGTTTCTAAAGAAACCCTGTCTGAAACTGGTGATTAGTATTAACCAAGTCGTCATACATATGTTTAGCTGAAAACAACCTAGAATCATTGGATTTACAACAGAATCCATCCGGTTACCGAGAAATATTAACAACCATCAATCTTTGGATAAGATGTAACAGTGATGCCTATTTATCATCGATAAATGCACGCTTGAAGCTGATATTCAGCAGCACCTCACCCAAAACATCTGCCGACGATGTGTGTCTCCGTTATACTTCATGGAGTGAAGGATAGTTTTGGCTAAGGGTTGTGTTCCCAAGACACGTGTCTTTCCCGAACTGCATATCATTACCGTAAACATGCATGTGCTAATAACATACACATTTTACTTCTTCTACCATGTGAATACGAATTGTCAAAACTTAATGGCTGACCATGTGATTAGGGTTTGAGTTGTAGGTTTTTCATATTAGAGGATTTGAATTCTAAGGAATTGTTTTGCTATAAATGTTCGTTAAAATATAAGATTAGGATTACAATATTCCTAGGACTCCCATCCTGTTACCTACATTTCGTAATAATTAAATTATGAGCTCAGATCTTACTCTATTTACCTTTGAAATCCATTGCACTTGCACTATGTCTCCCTCTACTTTCTCTTGCCAACCCTCTGAATTTCCTCTTCTTATTCCCTATGCACCATCCAAATACGTCTGTTACAACATTCACGCATTTTGAAATCATGTAGGAACTACAATACACGACATCTCAATCCATTTAAAATACGTAGCAATGTAGTTGCTAAGGTAATTTTTTCGCAACAATACATATCCAACCTATCTTGTGGCAGATGGTTATTATAAATGAAGAAGTCAATATAAGAAATAAGAATATCATAACATTTAAGAAAGATAAAGGAAATAAAATGAAGGAATGAAAGATACACAAAAATATCAAGAAATCAAGATGCATTTATGGAAAAAATGGGCAGTATTCTAAAAAGTTAGCTCTGAAGTTGCTATCTTCTATTTTCTCCTAATTTTGGTTAAATTTTACTAATGAAATCTAGATGAAACACAAAATCTTCTAAAACTATTATTAATTACATTGTTCTTGTATAATTTAGTTTATTTCTAAAAATCCTATTTGTTGGAAAACTAAGAAATTGAAGAAAAACCACAAGTTTATTCTAACATCATTTATAAAAATGGTTACCAGTCAAAAGCACTATACTTACCCTTGGCGTTGCTTCCTTTATGAGCCTCCACTCTTATTCAAAACTTACTCTATATGTCCTTTTTCCTTATAAAACATTACTAAGTTTTCAAAATTTCCATTGGTTTTAAAGATTGTTCATCGAATAAGTCTAGTATGCTGCCATTTGAGCGAAAATCGACACCACATCCTTTAGAATGGCCTTGCAATGGTCACAAGGCCAAATATAAACGGTTTCAAGAGTTGACGGACAAACCATGTGGTGTTGGAGTAAATGAAATACAGATTACGTCGACATGTGAGGACATAAACATACTTAACCTTTTTTTCTTCTTTTTTCCTTTTTAGTCATGTGCTTCCTTAATGTCTCGACTAGTTCTTAACATTATGTTGGTGTAGAGTCTGACTGCAATTGGTATCTTTTTTTATATTAGTATATTCCCTTTGTAGAAAAAAAGAAACACACTCAAGATTTGTCAACCGGTGAGGATATAAAGATACCTATCTTTTTTTCTGGGAAAAACATACCTATCCTTTTTATTTAAACTTAAATAATAAAACAAGTAGTCCTGATCAAGGCTTTTGCTTACTGCGACCATGTATGACAGATTCCATGCATCTGCTCAGACTGTCAAGAGAAGATCTCACATATGACACCATACACTAATCTTACTTAACTGGAGTACTTGATTAATTCAATGATGCTGATAAGTTTTTCTCTTCAGAAATCCAGTGCTGTTGGTCCATCGACATGTATTGCATTGCATTAACTGTTTGACCAGGCTATTTATTCCCTTCACAACGGTATGCATGCTTTAATATATGCAGAGTTAGTTGACTCATCAAAAGCTCTCTGATCTCACAGTGTTCATGGCAGCATCCTGTCGCCAAATAATTAATGCATGGCAGATCAGGAGATACATGATTCAGACTTTCAGAGACTGGTCACTCCGACATTGACGAGCTGGTAACATGGGAACTTATGGTCGAGACATGACAATCTGACAGCAAACGGTAACCGAATCAGCATCCAAGGTATCAGTCCATGCTAGCAAAGTTCTACGCTGTACTGTTTCTGTGTGCTAAACTGAGACTGGAGTTAGTTAGTTAGTAGGTGTCGATGCACGCTTAGTTGCACAGGATACTACTGTACTAGACAACATTCAGAAAATTCAGATCCGATGACAGATGCCACCTTGGTGGCCGAACAGGTCGAAACAGGAACATGTTCTTGAAAAAATGACAGCATAGCAGATCACCCCACAAAATAAAACAGATAACTGCATGATTGTAAGGGTAGGTGTTAAGGACAGAGTACCACAAGAACAGAGTCTGACTACAGTTACTTGGACTGTATTGGTTAACTATCGTCTCCTTGGAAACCATGGATGCTGGGCAACATTTGTAAACTTTTGTGCCCAATGTCACACTCGCCCTAAAAGTTGACAACAAATACTTCTTGTTCTTACAGCCGAATACCACTTGAGATCACAGCTTAATAAGAAATGAAGAAAGGAAAACTACAAAAATAGGATAAGAGAGCAGAGAGTGCCGCCTTCTGGTTTGTTCCTTGCTGATGATAGGAGAAGTTGGAGTAGAAGATAAGAACAAGAATACATATTTACGTTGTGCATAGACGATCAGATTCTTGTGCCAATTCGGCGTTGCCGGTACTTGGCTTTATGCATGGATGGAGCCATGGAGGTCTACAGTTGCTTGCAAGCAGATGACTGAATAAAAAGGAGCTAGGACTGGCAGCGTGTGATGATCCCTGAGACCAGTGGCAAGTTGCCCATGTTCTCCAGATTCTGCATCCTCTGTGACTGATCTGGATAAGCTTAAGGCCTTCAGTTGTCCCTAAGAATTACATAACCTATTGATAGTTATTGTTAGAATCTGACCATAAATTCATATTTTTGCCTTACGCTGATCCTCTAGTATTCTATTTGGCCAACAGGCTGTCCATCTTACCATTAGAGGGTTAGGGTGCTTTGGCATGTCCCTAGTCTCAAGTTCTGAACTTACACATTTTATTTATTTTTAGAAGAAAAAATCATTTGCAATCTCAAGTTTAGCAATGGAAAGAAGACTTATATCACAGTTTCCACACCGATCATACAAAATGATGTGACATAAAAATAAATAACATAATTTACTGCTGGAAAAAATAACAGATATTTCTTTTTCTTCATTGCACACGGTTTTCAATCCAGAAGGGATATTTCCATCTCTCATAGTTTCCAGTAAATCCCCAGCTTGTGCAAGACTCCAGAGACTACACCCCAGAAGAGGATCTCTCCAAATATGACATACAGCAGGGATCCGAGCCTTTGTGAATGCCAGACTTTAATAAACACATGCTGCTGGATCCAGTTAACCTGCCGAAATAAAAAGACAAAACACATTTGAGCCTATGAAATAGAGGCTCCAAATGTCACCATGTTGTTTATAAAAAAACGCACACATTACTTACAAGGTTATTATCTTCTGAGCCATAGTACCATCCATTCACAAATCCAGCAAATATCCCCTGTGCTGCTAGGACGAATACAAGCATGGCATTCATGCCGATCCACTCGAGGAACAAAAATGGTATTCTCAGGCCCCAGATATCAATCTATCAATGAGACATTGAAAGAAATAAGTCATAGTGAGCTGATGGAATTGCAGAAATTTCATGTCCTTAGTTTTAATCATAAACCACATGTACCAGTATGTAGAAAGCTGAAAGAATGATGCCAGCTGCACCGCCCGTGAAGCAAACGTAGCTCAAGCTGTAGAGCTGCTTGTTGATTGGAATAGCTACAAGAGGAGAGTGATGAATGTAAACTCGAGTTCATAGCTTATTATTATTAGTTCACGTATCAGAAATACATTTTTTGAAGTAGTACCTTTTGTGAAGTGGAGGAGAATTCCGAGCAAGAGGAGAGAAAATCCCATTGAAAGCCAGTGTTTCAGTCTCTCTTTGTGGGTCTATTATTCAGAAACTTTTATGTCAAAGTCTGCCTCTATCATAATTTAATGGTGCCACTACAACGTTTTGGATAAACTCACCTTGAAATGGATTAGAACATGGCCATAGTGGATTCCAATTGTCCCTGATAGAATTGACGCTATCGAGCTGAAACATAAAACATGAAAAGATACTTAAATGGGTTTGATACAAACAAAAGATGCAACTAAGATTCAGCATTAGCAATGTTAGAGATCCAACCTTAACAACCCTTCTGGTTCAAATGGCGCACGACACCATGCTGGAGCATCGTCACGGAGCTTACCCATTTCTGGTGAGCTAAATGTACACTCCTGATCATGGTATTTTTAGCGCACAAACTGTTAGACTTGCTCTTTCTAGCTTAATATGCTGTATATAATTCAGCTAATAAGTATATGTTTCTTGTTGCTACTTATGCTGTAATGTAAGTACGAAAAAACTCTTAACACATTACAATTTCAAGTCTACCTTTGTTCGGATCCACACAGGCTGGTTGTAGAGATGATTAATCCCCCAGACCATCCTATCAATATAGCCGGCGGCATTGCAAGCCGGGTCCACGTGGCCCCTTACACCACATTGCACCTGCAATTGAACACAAGTACTGTATCATATACGAAAATAATTTCCCTAAAAAAAGGAAAATAATCAACAGGGAAGACATCTTTGCGGTAAACTCCAAGTACCGTAAATTGCTTCCCGTCATCGATATCGCCAGTCAGATGGTACACATAGCTCCAATCTGGGACATACACCGAGTATGCCGTGACCATGTATATGACGAGCACGATGAAGCCGCCTAACCTGTTAGTAGTCAGGAATGGCAAGAAATTCCAAATCATACTCAGACGCAGGATTTTGACAAAATGCAGTTTACACTGCTATTCAACTGTCAGCTAAACAGTGTTGTACCATTGCCACCGGTAGGCATGGAAAATGGCGTAAGGACCGGACCGCACTGTGCTCGGCCGCACCTTTATAGTGAAAACCTCTATGAGAGCAACCACGAAGTACACCAAAGCTATTCTCTGATGAATCGTCGACAAACACAATGAAAGAACTCAGAGTTATAATAATTCAGACCAAGATGGATGAAATAAACAACATATTCTGGTAAATGAACTTGAACCTGGAGGATGCCACACCATCTTATCAACTTCATGTCCACTCCATAAGCGAGGTCGTACGGAGCGTGCGAGTATCCACCTACATTGGTGCCACAGATTGTTTGGACTCGAGCAACATTTTTGCAGACTGAATTATGTTAAATGCTCTGCAAATAGACTTCAGTTACCTTGCAGTAGGAGGCCCCAAAAGAGCATTTTGAGTGTTCTGACGCTGATTTTCTTCACAGCCTCACGCTTTTTTGGAACTCTCTGCAAAAATATTCGTCCTGATGATCAGTTTCGGTAAAGTTGGAAGAGTATGAGCGCTTAGCGGATAACCGGCGCACATACGAACCTTCACGGCGAAGGCGATTGCGACACCGACGATGAAGAGGAAGAAGGGCATGACAAAGTCTGCCAGGGTGCAACCGTTCCACGGCGAGTGGTCGATCCGCTCGTACACCCCGCCGGCATCGTCCACCAGTATCATCACCTGCACATACGCAACAAACTCTCAACAAACAGTTCGTATGCGATCAAAAAGATGATAAAGGAGTGAGGAGCCTCTCGCGACCCTATCCTCTCGTGACCCCGAGCCTCTCGTGACCCGCGCCGCCGCCGCCTTCCCCACCCCAGCCCCTCCCTCCTCTCCTCCCTCCGGCCGTCGCCGGCGAGGGCCCCTCTCTCCCGCGACCCCAGCCCTTCACCCTCGGCGACCCGTGCCGCCCCCGCGGCGGCCGGGCCGCGCCGCAGCCCTCCGGCCCAGCCTCTCCCTCCTCTCCTCCCTCCCGCCGTCGCCGGTTGCTGCTCCGGCCCCTCGCCGGGCGGCGACGGTGGCGGCGGACCACGGCTTCTACCCTCCTGGTCTAGGGCGGCGCGGGGCAGCCATGGATTAGGTGGTGCAGCTCGGCGGCGACGGTCCGACGCGGTGGCGGGATTCTCCTGGTGCAGCGTGGGTGGCCAAGGTGGTGGGGAGCTGCCGTTGGTGGCTAGGGCAGCGGTGGTGAATCCGGCCTTGCAGACCCAGATCTGGGTTAGGGCGGGTTTGCCTCGTTCCCCCGGTTTGGCCTGATGCGCGGCTCGTGACGGAGATGACAGCGGTGACGCCACCCTTGCTGCAGCGTGGCGGTGGGAGCTTCACGGGCCTAGCCGGGTCCGGCTGAGCCTAGGAACCGAGTGGGTAGCGGCGGTGGCGGCCTACGTGCAGCAGCATGACGGCGGGGACTTTACGAGCCCCCGGGCTCGGCCGGACCTGCTTGGCCTGGTGTGTCCCTGCTGCCGTGTCCGGTCAGCACCCGCCGGTGGCGGTGGAGGACGTCCTCCAGGTGGCTGCGCTGCTGCCGCCCTCCAGTTCCAATGTGGCTCGGTGTGCTCTTGTCGTAGCGTCTGGTCGGCTATCGTCTTTGACGGTGGAGGTTGTTCCCTCCCGCGTGGTTGTGACTCTGTCAGACCCTGTCTACGGCTGCTTCGTCTCGGGCTGACCGGCCCTGCTATGTTTGCCATGGTGAGACGACGATGGTGACTTCAAGACCGTGGTGACGTTTGTTGGTGGGCGGCAAGATGGGTGGAGCGCTTCAGATTGTCCGAGACGTGGTTTTTTTGGGGGTTGGGAGAAATCCCTGCCGTTTTGGCATCGGCGTGGTGACGCTTGTGAGTGTCACCCTTCCTTCTTGAGGGGCGTCGGGTGTACCTCTTCCCCATTCCTCGGAGCGTACCGGGGGAAACCCTAGGTCTGTCCCGGCAGCAGCGTCGTCGTCGTCGCTTTCCTTCTTGGAGGTGCTGTTTGGTACGCGGTGATTTTGAGTGCTAGGTTTGTGGTGGGACTTCATCGGAGAGGGCGCAGCGGTTGCGGGTTACTTTCGTTTTCGTTGATCCGCCGGTGTCGGCTTTGTTTTCTTTCATTTTTCTCTTCCTTTTCTTTTGGGCATGATTGTGCTGTTTGCCCCAGCGGTGGTCTCATTGTTGTATCGGGTGGTTGCTATATTAATATAGCGGGACGAAAGCCTATTTCTTCAACAGTTCGTATGCATGGTGGCTTGTAACCATTTCATGAGGACGCGCCAGTGACGCAGTGGTAAGACACGGCAGTGGCCGGTCTACCCGCCCAGGATCGACTCCCAGTGGGAGCAAATTTCCGGGTTGCCTCACTCATTTCCCTCCCGCGGTTCGGTCAGACGTATTGCAGTGCTACCCACTGCCACAGGGTTTATCCCTGAAGTTGTCTAGGCTCGCGGTTAGTACTAGTGTATGATCTAGCTTGTGCACTAGGGGCGTGCGTGTGGTGTGCGTGTGGTGTGAGTTAGTGTAGAAGTTCAGATACTACTACCGTACTAAGTCGAGGGAATCTCAAATAAATAAAAAAACCATTTCATAGGATTGGTAGCTTATTCATTTCAGAAGAAAAAGTTATGTATGCGTACCACAATGGTGAGCCCTCTGAAGGCATCAAGAGCTGCCACCCTCGTGCTCTTCTTCTTTTGTTGCTCCTCCGCTACGGCCAGCCTATCCTTCTCGACGTTGGCGCCAGCGTCGACGGTGCCTTTGGCGTCACCATGCTCGTCGGGGACTACATCAATGGCGTGCTGCTCTGGAGCTTTCTCACCGGTGGATGCAGCTATCTCTTGCTTCTTCTCCATGAAGAAGTATGTGTAGAATCACTTATGTCCTAGTATCTGAATTGCTGGAGCATTGGCACAGTAATGGATCCCTATGTATGTGAACAGAAATCTTAATTACTAGATGCCTGAGATTCAGGTCTGTCGTCGAACTTATATATACGGCTAGACGATCATAAGAATTGTCCGTCAATCTGTCCCGCCATAAAAAAAGGTTTCCTTGATAACTAATTAGGTGCTAGTAGATATATACTGGCATTAGCGTTGGGTTGCCGTCTTCTGGTAGTTTAAGTTTTATGTTCCTACGAGTGTGTGCTCGTCGCTTTCCATGTTGGCTCAGCAGTGGCTTCATATCCTCTGTTTTCCAAGTGTCAAGATAATGATACCCCCTTCATGACGTTTATGTAAGTGCAGAGAGAAAAAAAATATCAAGAGCGCGTGCATTTGTTGACCAGGGTAAGTTCTCCACTGCCACAGGTTTAGATCAATATCGAAAAGCTATTTTTTTTTTTAGATAAAAGGCCTAGGCCCAACTTTGAATTAACAAAGCCAGAAGGTGTCACCAGTTAGTACAGTGCTGCGGCATACAGCTTCGCCAAATGAAAGATAACCTGCTGCGGCATACAGCTTCGCCTAAACAAGCTAAGAGGAGACTAAACTAGGCGGTACGAGGCATAAACTCCGAGTGGACCTTCAGGAGCTCACTTGCCAGCGATCTTGCGCCCTCCACGTCCTGCGGCTTTAGTGCGGGGCACCAGTTCTGCAAGAAAATAGCAGTTTTGTAAACAAGGTCAGCCGGTCGTTTGATAAACTTGGACTCAATAGCCCCTTTATTACGGACTTGCCAAAGAGCCCAGGACTGTGCAGCGAAGAACACCCAAGTTAGACGCCGCAGAGGCTTAGGCAAGCTAGAAAGAATAGCAAAAAATTGAGCAAAGTTTGAAGGGCACCACATCCTCCCTAGGACGCGCCGCAAAACACTCCAAGCAAACTTTGCAATAGAGCAAGAGAAGAAAATGTGGGCAGCGTCCTCTGTAGCCCCGCAAATGACACAATTGCCATCCGAAGGACCTTTTCTCGTAACCAACTGAGCACCCGTAGGCAAGCGATCGATGATCAACTGCCAGGTAAAAATTCTGATCTTGAGAGGAATCTTGGCTTTCCAAACATCCTTGAAATGGGCCACCGACGCCCCCTGCGCTAGTTTCTTGTACATCGAGTTCACTGTGTAGGTTCCTGACGAATCTAGGGTCCAGGCAACCGTATCCTGCACCGGTAAAAGGGAGATGCTCTCAATAATCTCATCCAGCCTAGCCCACTGGATAGCTCCAGCCTCATCTAGCGATCTTCTAAAGCGACAGCCGCCACCCGCAGCCTGAGCCACCGAAAGCAAAGGATCCTCACAAATGTTAAAGAGGCTGGGGAATTGCAAACTCAGGGGACCCGCCCCCCACCACCAGTCTGTCCAAAATAAGATTTTGAGACCATTGCCAAGCTTGTATCTTGCACCTAATTTGAAAAGGTGCTTGATTTTATGGAGGTTCTTCCAGAATTGAGACCCACCCCGGCTCACACTGGAAAAAATGTCTCCGCTAGGAGTATACTTCGCTCTAATGATGACAGCCCACAGCGAGTTGTCCATCTGGTAGATCTTCCAAATCCATTTAAGAAGAAGTGCCACATTCATATGCCTAGAATTGGTAATACCTAAACCTCCACACTCTTTTGGGCGGCAAACCGCCGGCCAATTAAGCATATGATACTTTCTGTTGGGCCCCGTGCCTTCCCAGAAAAATCTGCCGCGATGAGAGTCAAATTGGACATGGACCCCTTCTTGAAGAAGGAAGAGGCCCATGGCATACATGGGGAGGCTAGCCAAGCAAGAATTCGAGAGGATCAAGCGGCCCCCCGAGGAAAGAAACCTGCCAATCCAAGGCTCAATCCTTGCCGCAAGCTTTTGCACTAAGAAGAACCATTGTTCAACAGTCAGCTTCTTATCAGCAATTGGTAACCCTAAATACATGAAGGGGAAGACTCCTAATTTGCAGTTTAGGCGGTTAGCAATGCTTATCCCGTCGTCGTGTTCTCCCAACACAAAGACTTCGCTTTTGTGATAATTGATTTTGAGCCCCGACATACTCTCGAAACACATGAGAAGAAATTTCAAATTAGCCACCCCTTGTGGACTGTTTTGAATAAGGATGATTGTGTCATCCGCGTACTGGAGGTGGGTAATGCCTCCCGGGACGAGATGAGGCACCACACCCTCAATGTGACCGGCCCTGTTGGCCGCAGAGAGGATTGCCGATAACCCTTCGGCAATGAAGTTGAACAGCAACGGGGAGAGAGGGTCCCCTTGTCTCACGCCACGCTTATTCCTAAAGAAGGGGCCCATTTCTCCATTGATAGAGATAGCTGTCTGCCCCCCGGCAACCAGCTGATAAATTCTATGGATCACCCCCGCGTCAAAACCCTTTCTTCTGAGCACTTCCACCAGAAAATCCCAGTTTACACGGTCGTATGCCTTTTCAAAGTCGAGCTTAAGTAAGATGCCCCCTAGCTTCTTACTTTTAAGCTCATGTACAACCTCGTGGAGAGCCAACGCCCCATCTAAAATAAACCGTCCTTTAATAAAGGCTGTCTGATTCGGACTTATGATCCTGTTGGCAATTGGGTCAAGTCTCATGGCAAACGCCTTGGAGATGATCTTAAAGATGACGTTAATCAGAGCAATTGGTCTAAACTGGGATATTTTGTCCGCTCCCGGAACTTTCGGGATTAGAGTCAACACCCCAAAGTTGAGTCTAGATATATCAATCCTACCCAGGATGAAATCATTTAGGATATGTAACACCCCGTGCTTAACTAGCGGCCAGCAGTTTTTGAAGAAGAGGACCGGAAACCCATCAGGTCCGGGAGCAGTGTCTGACTTCATGTCCTTAACTAAAAATTCCAGTTCATCTTCCGAGAAGGTTAGGGCAAGGCCCAAGTTTTCCTGCTCAGAAACTTGTTGCTGTGAGCCCCAAGTGTTAGAGGCTAGGCCACAAAGCTTCACCGAAGAGCTGCCCATCAGCTCCCGATAGAAGGAGTAAATGTGCTCCTGCAGCTCCATCTTACCCGAGATAGAGGAGCCTGATTCCGACACTAACGAGGAGATGTTGCATCTTCTTCTTTTGCCATTGGCGACCGCATGGAAGTAAGCGGTGTTGGCATCCCCCTGGATAGCCCATCTAATTCTACCTCTCTGCCTCCAATATTCCTCCTCTAGCTTGTAAATTTGGAGGAGCTGAGCTTCTAAGTGATATCTAAAAGCCCATTCGTCGTCATCGATCCCTATCGAATCCGCTCTACTGTCAATGGTTTGGATTTGAGTTAGGAGGAGTTCTTTCTTAGCCCGGGAATCCTTCCCGAGGTTTCTACTCCACCCACGGAGAGCTTGGCGCAAGCCCGAGGACATGAAAGCCCACCAATCAAGGATATCTCTGCCTCCCACCGAGGCGAGCAGCTTATCCCAGAAATTCGCTAAAACTTCTTTGAACTGCGGGTGTTGAAACCAGCTGGTCTCAAAAAAGAAACGGTTGCTCTTGACTGGGGTGCCCTCACCCGAGTCAAAAATAAGGGGAGTGTGGTCCGAACCAAGGCTGGTCTCAGCGACCAGCGTACATAAGGGCCACAGGGAATCTAAAGCTGCGGAGATAAAGACTCTGTCCAGGACACATCTCACCGGATTTAAGCGTTTATTGGTCCAGGTGTACCTCGCACCCGAGCGAGGTATCTCTGTCACACCCCAATTAGCAATATGGTCGTTGAAAAGCTGAATTCTTCCCCAGTTGATGTTGTCGTTGTTTTTATCTAAGCTGCTGCGAATCAAGTTGAAATCGCCGCCAAGCACCAAAGGAAGGGTAGATCTACTGATTTTCTCAGAGAGTTCCTCCAAAAACTCCCCAGATTTACTATGATCAGCAGGTCCGTAGACGCCAATGATCTCGAGCTTAAGATTAGACACCCGGTGAAGAACTGAAAGGCCTAGGAATGATTGACCCCTGTCCATCATCCCCACCTCAAATAAACTGTCTCTCACACCTAGCAGCATCCCACCAGAGTGGCCAGAAGCCGGCAGCCAGCTCCAGAAAAAAGTTTCTCCCACCTCTATACTACGAAGTTCTTGATCAGTGAAATCCCTTTTAATAGTTTCTTGGAGGCAAACCACATCAATTTTCTGCTTCCGGAGGCATTCTTTTAGAAGAGTCCGGCGCCCCGGCACGCCGAACCCTCTCATGTTAAGGAAGAGGCATCGCATTATTGAACCACACCGTTAGCCCGTGCTTGGCGGGTGTAAGGTTTGCGGACACTTGGGTCACAGGTCTTGCGAGGTCTGCCCCGTCGCGTTGGACCTGCGCTTTTTCCATTCCTCAACCCTAATGAGGACGGAGGCGCAGGCGAGTTGACAAGCGAGGGCCCTTCCTGGCTGTCCAGCTCGACACCTGCTTCGGGCGCGGCCCCAGCCGCACCCTTTTTTTTCTCTTTAGCTTTTTCAACAGCTGACTTAGCTTCAGCTTTCGCTCTGGCCATGGCAAGTTCCGCTTGCGCAAGTTCGTTAGCACGAAGGAGAGACAAAACCTCTACGGGAGAACCCGCAGCCGGATCGAAAACAACACAGCTCTCACGGGCAACAAGAAGCAAGTGCTCATCGGATAAAGAATCAAGAACAGTAAAAGCCGAGATGGGGAGGTTACCTGAATCGTTCTTCTCCTTGATCTGCATGGCGCGTTGCATGATTGGCTCGTCTGAGCGCCCTTCACCGCGGGCACTCTTGCGGCTGGAAGTAGCTGGCGACCCCTTGCTTCTTGGCGCCCGCTTGGACAGCTCCGGAACCAGCACCGAAGTCACAGCATCTGGAAGCAGATCCTTGCCTGAGACAGCGGAGAACTCGAGCGTGTCCCGCACCGCGTCTTCTTGCTCCTGTCTGACACGGGAGAGCCTGTCCGCGTTGGATTTGCTACGCCTCTCCTTCTCCCTCCGTTGAGATGCTTCCAACTCCGCAAGAGTGCAAGAGGTGTCCACCGGCTGCTCCTGCTCCTTGATAGGGGTGACAAAGCCAACATCCCCAGCTGTAGAGACCAGGGTAGGCGACGGCGAGCTAGGAGGATGGCCTGCCGTCACCGATGCCGTCGTGCCCGAGGGGGCCAGAACAGAGGACGCTTCAGCTGGTGCAGGGGAAGAGAGCAGGCCTTGCGAAAGGCAGTTGATTGAGGTCTCCTTTTCCAGAAAAGACTCGTCGGCTTGGGAGTCAGAGAGAGACAGATCAGGAGACAGTGCGGCCTCCACCCTGGTGCCCTTACCCCCACTGCCCCTAGTGGCGGGCGGCATCGACTTAGATTTCTCCCTGGAATCATGAGACCCCCTTCGGCCAATCCAGTCATCTCTCTCTTTATCATCTTCTGAGCTTCTACCTTGGTCATCATCATCATCTCCCTTCTTGTCATCTTTCGGAGGCGGAGAGGGAGGCGAAATAGACCGGCCCCTGCGCGGTTTCTCCACCTCCACCCTGACTTTGAAGCCCTGCCCATTTACACACATCATCAAATGCGCCACCACCTGTTCAGCTGGACGGCAGCCGATCTTCATCCGAATCGGGTCAAGGGGATCTGCAAGTGTCGATTCGTCCACCTCCATCGGCCTTCCAATGGGTCGGGCCGCCACCATAAGCTTGCTGGAATGACGGAAAGGCGGAGGCACCCCATGTAGCCGCACCCACGTCTCAGACAGAACCTCAGAAGCCTGATCAGCTAGCCCCCCTTCCATAACCAGCGCGCGAGCACGCGATAATGGGAGACGGAGGCCCCCGCCTCGGCTCGCCATGCGCAGGAGGCCAGCAGAAGGGAACACTAGTGAGAAATCAGATTCAGAAAGCACTTTTACTTGCCACGACCAGGAGGGTTCCACCAGCTCCTTGAACTCCTCTTCCACCTGCTCCGCCGTGAGGATAGCTTCTTCCACGTACACGGTCGCAGAGTTAGGTGTCTCCCTCACCAGCTCCTCCTCAGGGACCTCCAGACACATGAACCCGATACCATCACGGCCGAAACCGGCCCAGAACGGCTCCCGGCGCTCCCCAGCCACCGGGCACAGAGCAGTAACGTGGCCCTTTGCATTGCACTTGCTGCAGAACGGCTCCCCCTTGCACGCCATCTGCATGTGGCCCGTCTGGCCGCACTTGTAGCAGGTGATGTTGGAAGCGTCGAGGGGAGGCGGCGGTGGGAGGACCTCAGTAGGAACCGCAGTCCTAGCCTGTGGCGCCCCGACCCGACTGCTATACAGTGATGATGTGTGTCACCGGTTAAGCGATACAACCGGAGGTTACGGGTTTACCAATCCCCGGCCAAAACCTTTGGCAGGCGTTGCTGGGTACACCTCACTCCAGACAACGCAACACCCCGATTGATGCCTCAACACAGGCACAACTATCAAAGCATAATAGTAAGATCAAGACTTGTGGAACAACTGGCACTTCACAGACTCTACGACACAAAATCATATAGTTCAACTCTTAATAGAGAAATATAGCAAAAGACAACCAGAGGTCACAGACCCAACAATACAACATGCGGAAGCGAAGGGTGTTGTTCTAAACAACAAGAACCAAATTATGGCCTAAGAGGCCTGCAAATAAACATCCAGCGCCAGCTGTTCCGGGATGTCCCAAGCTGCCACCTAGGAACCCCAGACTACTCGTCGACGTCCACAAAGAACCCACCTTCGAGGGCGGTGAAGTCCTCTCCTGAAAATAAGCAAACGACGTTGAGTTCGACGAACTCGCAAGATTAAGAGCTAATATATGCTCGATGATTGGCTCTCAAGGTTTTATAGCTGTTTTGCATAAAGCTGATTTTATTTCAAAAAGACATAACTCCATGGCATCGACTAATCAGAATATTTTGAAAAGGGGTAAGAAGTAACTCTTTTCCTTCATCACCTTACTCATCATCAACCAACATCAACCACTGTACCTGTTCATCAAAGGCACCTCCCCGAATCACCCTCGACGAAGCTCACCTTGCATTTGTGAGTGGTACCTCTAGTACCCAATTTTTAATCATTCCGTTAAAGTTATTCTATGATCTTACCTTTACTTCCCAAGTCGTCCATAACCGCGGACACGGCTTTTCGAAAAGATTTAACCCTGCAGGGGTGTACAAAGTGGAAGTCCCCGGAGTCCCGAGGGGCTCCAGCTCCTTCACCACGCGTACCGTCCGGCCCATTACGTGTACAATTAGCTCTCTTCCTTGGAAAGCCGGCTGGGTGGAGCGGTGTCGACTTCTCCCTCGTTAAGGACTTTCCAGGATCATCAGTGCCGGTAGGACAGGTTTGGTGACTCCTCCAACACCCTGTCCCGCGGACACTTACTTTCCTAATACCACCATCCTCATACCATTCTCAGTCACCAACTCACGCACGCGCAAATGGAAGCCCGAACTAGAGGACTCTGGCTAGCCCCGCTCGAGTTATTTAGTCTATGAGGGTTCCTGCACTGCGAATGCATAGGCCTCACGCATGGTTGCACGCTCAGTCTTGGTTCAAGAGGTAAAGAACTCGCACCTAGCCGGCGAGAACGAGACAAAGCACCACAACCACAGTGGCCTCTCATCCCCACCTTTAAGCATTTTATTATCCATCACCACAATTCTCCACCATCATTCTCATCTCATCACCTGTTTCCAACATGAACCATCCATCGGACGGCTAAGCATTCTGACTAAGCATGGCTAAGCAACAACATAGCATAAATAAGTAGCTCAGGCCAACAATACAAACCTATGGATAGTAGGAGGGAAAACAGGTAATGGCATTGGAATCATAATGCAACTATAGGATACTCTAATCCGAATCAAATTGACATTTGGAACCGCATGCAATATTATAGTGGAGAAAATACTTGTGGAAAATAGGGTAAGATATGCTCAGAGGGGGATTACGCTTGCCTGGTTGAACGGAGTAATCAAGCTGCTCGTCAGAGTAACGATGCTCAACTCCGGACTCGTGATCTACCGGAGAGCAAACCACACCGGAAAGCAGAAACAACATTCAACACAGGGCAATTGTGCAACGCATACAAGAATGATGATATGACATTTTAAATGCACCGACTTATTATCAAAAGCTCTCTAGCAATTTAAATGGGGTGCGGGAAATAAATACTTCAACCGGAGAGAAAAGTGTTACACTTTTGTTTTAATGTTTTCCTGTGCTTAATTTCAGGTAACAATGCATGAAATGAGGTTACTATTTAATCCATAAATTTAGAAGCATTTTGGTATCACCACCGTTTTTAGAATGCACCGATTAAAAGTTATTACTTTTATAACTTACTAAATTAAGTAGGTTCTTTTAAATATTTTATTTCCTCTTTTAATTATCTCCTAGTTACAATTTAAATCCAACTATTTGTAACCAAACTAGAAAGAAGGAATAAATTTAGACGGGAGGAATATTTTTGGTACTGTACAATATGGGAAAATCCGAATTATTTTAGAATCGGAATATCCGAGTCGATTGGAGTTTTGAAAATCGACTAAGGACTCGAACTTCTCCGTACTGGTATAAATCGGAAATTCCGAGCTAAGCAGGAATCGGAAAATCCGATTCTACAAGAGGTGAGAAAAATCGGCTAAGGACCTAACAGCGCACGGTACTGGAACTAATCGGAAAATCCGATTGTTTCCCAACTCGGAAAATCCGAGCTGAACCAGAACAAGAGAGGAGGGGCTGTTGATCATGGATTGCTCGATCCCGAGCGGAGGGAGCAATTCCTGGTGGTGCACCGGCTAGAGGAGGAAGGGGCGAACCGAACGGTGGTGGCGCAGCCAGGTTTGGTCACCGGAGCAAGTCAGGCGACACTCCCGCGCGGCGGCGCACGGTGGTCCACGGGGCGGCGGCGACACGGAGAGAGAGGGGAGGGACAGAGGGCATGGAGAGGACCCGTAGCTCACCCAGAAGACGTAAGCATGCTCGGGGAGGCCGGGGATGCAACAACGGCGACGAGCTTGTCCGCGACGACAGTGACCGGAGGCGGAGGAGATGATGACGGCGGCGGCGACTCGTGACGCCCCAGCTCGATTCCTATGGCGGAGAGGAAGAAGACAACACGGCGGAGCTCTTGGTGGTCTTGGCTTGGCTCGGGGAGCCCTCAATCAACGGCGATGCGGCGGCGGAGCTGGTCCATGGTGCGGCCATGGTGGGGAGAGGAGATGGAGAGCAGGGAGCAGGTGAGAGTGGTGGGAGGGGGAGCAGGGCAAGTGGGCTCGTGGTGCTGCTCCTCATTGCGGGTGAGAGGGAAGAGGAGGGGGCCCCGGCTCGTGCGCGCGTCGCGCGAGCGACAGCGCGGCATGGCGCTCGCGGAAGAGGGGGAAGGAGAGAGACGACGGAATTTTCAAAGAAACCCCCTGGAACTCTTTGAACTATCACGAATAGGTCCTTTCCAGTTCTGGCTGCTCTGTTTTTATTTAAATGAGGCAGTTAAACACTTCCAAAAATTGTGCAAATTTTTGTGTAAATACCTTGGGCAACCACTCATAAAAATTTCGAAGCATTTGAAGTCCATTTGCTTGGAGAATAAAATAGGAAGTGGCTTATGGGCATTTGAGAATTTCCAAAATAATATTCTTTTAGAATTTTGAAGCAAGACAAAATAGTGGTTTGAGCACTTGGAACTTCCTTGACAATTATGAGATGTCAAAGTGATTTTGTTTTGCAAGCTTGAGTGCCTCCATGGTTTTGGAAAGTTGTTAAACAAGTTTGGCATTTTGTTTTTAAAATGATGCCAACCCACTTAATGTGTTGTTTATCAACTTTAAAATGAATGCCATGATGCAATGCAACACAAAAGTGGAAATTTTATTCGAGTTTTTAGGTTCTCAAAATTTGGGCTGTTACAATTCTACCCTCCTTACAGGAATCTCGCCCCGAGATTCTTAGAGTAGGAAAGAGGGAAAAGGGTTACGAGGTACTACACGATCTTCTCGCTTCAGGTGGCTTTTTTTTTCTTGAAAAGGTTGACCGAAGGCATCATGAAGATCTTCATCGGCTTCACCTCGAGGTCACTATAAAGTACACCATAGGAAAGAAAGGAACATGTCCGGAAGGATGGGTCTTGTGAAGATACAACGACCGGGTACCTCCTAGTAGAACTTAGGATGAGACCTCAATCAACTCTTGAATTGACAGTTATGAGACACCTGCGGGTAACGGAAGATTGATAAGGAGCTTCCAGTTGGTAGACAACTGTTTCTCAAATATTCAGAATATGAACTTTGCACAAGGCCTTAAGTTTCTGAAGACGAATGCTAAACAAGATTCCAACAGATGAGGAGGCAACTTGTACTAGTCGGCTTGAGTAGAACTTTCCTCACGAAGGGGCATTTGAGATCCCTGGAGAAGGATCGGAAAGCTAGATCGAGAGAACTTCAGAAACTCCGCAAACGTTAGAATCAGGAACACTTCTTGATTTCTCCAGACGTCGTGAACAAGCTTCTTGAGGATCACCAACTATCGTTTCTGTTTGAGATTTAGATCTGATCGGGTGTAGAGATACTCCAAATTCGACCTGGATGAATAGGGAGTCTTTGCCACAGATACCAACAGATTACAGGGGCTAGGAGCCCCAAGAGTTGGACTACAAGGTCAACTCCAAAGGAGGAACGAGACTACGGAACCCGCGGATTAGCAACTTGTCAGGCGACAGCTGCCCTAATTGGATTCCTTGCAGCGAGACACGATTGAGTTCTTGATGGAAAACACCATAGGAGACAAAGAAGTTCTCAGACTTCCTCTCTTTCTGGAACAATTCAATCAGTGGCTTGGATGCATAGGTAAATTCCGAAGGAATGGAGGTAACAACATACCATTCCGAGAATATTCTACATATGCACGATCGAGTTGAGATGATTTTCGAGGAACCAGACAATTCACTCAGATTCACGGCGACATCTTTCAGCAATTGCACGTGAACCAAGGAAAGTCACTTCTAACTCCAGAACATTGCCTTGTGACGACACAAGGGTAGTTCTGACAAGCTTTCCAATCAAACAGGGAGGAAAAAGAGAATGTAGTGGATGGGCTCAACAACAAACTTATCCAGATACTCCAAGACGGTCGACATCACAAGGTATGTGTTCTGAAGTTATCACATGAACGGTCATAAGTATTGGTCGGACTAACATCCTTCTAATCTGAGTTTAACCTACTGAATGTGTTAGTCTGAGTTTGATTTGACGATAGCCCAAATCAAATCAAAAATTTGTAGGATAGCATATCCACAAAGGAGATACCACCTTGCTTCGACACAGGAAGCTAGACATCCATTGAGAAGTGAGCTATATCAGATAGAGCTTTTGGTCTTTTAACTCTCCAAGCGGTTTAAGCTCACCTGAATAATTCAGGACATCCAGCACGATTTTCTTGGAGAAAGGAGTTGTTCGGAGAACCAGCTTACTCATAAGCTCAACTTTTCTGGGAGAAAAGAGTTGTCCGTGATGTTGAGCTTGGACAGGCGACAACCTGGCGATACTTCTGGAAGGAACAACAGGATATCACGATCCATCTATAGGATATCACGACATGGCAGTAGATCTTGAGTTCAAGAGAGGATCATGCCTTTCAAGGCACAACGAGGTGGTCTTGGGAGCTTCAGCACGAACCTAGCTCTTTGACCGAGAAAGAGCAACTGAGAAAACGAACTTGGGAACACAGTCCAACTCAACTTATTGATCGGCTAACCAATCATGCTAAGGAGGGCAATAATTGTCCTTGGATTTCCGCACAGTAAGAACTGCTGAGAATATCCGATAGTGACATCATTGCTCACGACTTATCCTTCTCGAGTAACAAGTCACTCGGAAGACGGGGAGCAACAAAGTTTAGGAGCATCACTTCATCAGGAGGATCAGGATACTTAGCTCGATACCCTGATATCAAAGAGTGTGACACTCTAAGGTGGAGCAGAACCAGAAGCTAGACAAGCCCCTTATTCCGCAGATTTAATTACTTTGACCTGGTCCGAGAGGTGGACAAGGTACGGGAGTTTGTCTCTCCTAGAATCCCGAAGTGGAAGTCTTGACGGATCAAGGGAGTGACTTGCAGCGGAACGTACCAACGCACGGTAAACCTTTACTGTCAAAAGACAGACAAAGGTCGGAAAGCGATTCAGAGTAAGAAACATGCTCAGGAGAATCCTAAGCTGTTAAAGATGCACCGGTTATTACTCAGTTGTGATAACCATGCCCAAAAAGGAGAGATGTAGCGGAGTCATGAACATAGATGGGGGATTCGCTAAGCGAATTCTGGTCATAACCCAGATGGTTCCAAGACAGAATCTCCGGCTATGGCAGAGTTAGAGTTACATAGCCATTCGAGGTGTGGGAAATTAAGTTTCAACCATTTACCACACAGACCACATAAAGGACTTGGGTTGAAGATCAGCATCATGTGCTACTAGCGAGAGTTAAGAAACACACTTAACACACTCTACTTGGCACAATCCGGGACCTTATGTTCAAGCCCTTGGGTTAAAACCCGAAGAAAAGAACAAGGATTATACTTGATACGAATACAAGGGTTCGTAACCAACTGAGTTGATGGGAATTTTCGTCGTACTCCAGATGGTTTCTCGGCACAAGAAGCTTCGGATTGTAGCGCGGCGGGAGCAACTGGACACACAACACTAAAGGTCGAACCCACCCACGTGATCCTAATAATTTTGAATCAACAGATAAGAAGTAAAACCTTTAAACTCAAATCGAGGTAAGATTGCTCCGAGATTAGAGGGTAACCAGATAAGGAGTAAAAAGAATCCTAAGATGGTTTTCACAACTCATTTTTAAGTTGAAATATTTTCACAAACGCTAGACTCAACATCGACCAGTAGAAGGGTTTCCTACAGGCAGTACTGCTCTGATACCAACTTGTGGCGCCCCGACCCGACTGCTATACAGTGATGATGTGTGTCACCGGTTAAGCGATACAACCGGAGGTTACGGGTTTACCAATCCCCGGCCAAAACCTTTGGCAGGCGTTGCTGGGTACACCTCACTCCAGACAATGCAACACCCCGATTGATGCCTCAACACAGGCACAACTATCAAAGCATAATAGTAAGATCAAGACTTGTGGAACAACTGGCACTTCACAGACTCTACGACACAAAATCATATAGTTCAACTCTTAATAGAGAAATATAGCAAAAGACAACCAGAGGTCACAGACCCAACAATACAACATGCGGAAGCGAAGGGTGTTGTTCTAAACAACAAGAACCAAATTATGGCCTAAGAGGCCTGCAAATAAACATCCAGCGCCAGCTGTTCCGGGATGTCCCAAGCTGCCACCTGGGAACCCCAGACTACTCGTCGACGTCCACAAAGAACCCACCTTCGAGGGCGGTGAAGTCCTCTCCTGAAAATAAGCAAACGACGTTGAGTTCGACGAACTCGCAAGATTAAGAGCTAATATATGCTCGATGATTGGCTCTCAAGGTTTTATAGCTGTTTTGCATAAAGCTGATTTTATTTCAAAAAGACATAACTCCATGGCATCGACTAATCAGAATATTTTGAAAAGGGGTAAGAAGTAACTCTTTTCCTTCATCACCTTACTCATCATCAACCAACATCAACCACTGTACCTGTTCATCAAAGGCACCTCCCCGAATCACCCTCGAGGAAGCTCACCTTGCATTTGTGAGTGGTACCTCTAGTACCCAGTTTTTAATCATTCCGTTAAATTTATTCTATGATCTTACCTTCACTTCCCAAGTCGTCCATAACCGCGGACACGGCTTTTCGAAAAGATTTAACCCTGCAGGGGTGTACAAAGTGGAAGTCCCCGGAGTCCCGAGGGGCTCCAGCTCCTTCACCACGCGTACCGTCCGACCCATTACCTGTACAATTAGCTCTCTTCCTTGGAAAGCCGGCTGGGTGGGAGCGGTGTCGACTTCTCCCTCGTTAAGGACTTTCCAGGATCATCAGTGCCGGTAGGACAGGTTTGGTGACTCCTCCAACACCCTGTCCCGCGGACACTTACTTTCCTAATACCACCATCCTCATACCATTCTCAGCCACCAACTCACGCACGCGCAAATGGAAGCCCGAACTAGAGGACTCTGGCTAGCCCCGCTCGAGTTATTTAGTCTATGAGGGTTCCTGCACTGCGAATGCATAGGCCTCACGCATGGTTGCACGCTCAGTCTTGGTTCAAGAGGTAAAGAACTCGCACCTAGGCGGCGAGAACGAGACAAAGCACCACAACCACAGTGGCCTCTCATCCCCACCTTTAAGCATTTTATTATCCATCACCACAATTCTCCACCATCATTCTCATCTCATCACCTGTTTCCAACATGAACCATCCATCGGACGGCTAAGCATTCTGACTAAGCATGGCTAAGCAACAACATAGCATAAATAAGTAGCTCAGGCCAACAATACAAACCTATGGATAGTAGGAGGGAAAACAGGTAATGGCATTGGAATCATAATGCAACTATAGGATACTCTAATCCGAATCAAATTGACATTTGGAACCGCATGCAATATTATAGTGGAGAAAATACTTGTGGAAAATAGGGTAAGATATGCTCAGAGGGGGGATTACGCTTGCCTGGTTGAACGGAGTAATCAAGCTGCTCGTCAGAGTAACGATGCTCAACTCCGGACTCGTGATCTACCGGAGAGCAAACCACACCGGAAAGCAGAAACAACAATCAACACAGGGCAATTGTGCAATGCATACAAGAATGATGATATGACATTTTAAATGCACCGACTTATTATCAAAAGCTCTCTAGCAATTTAAATGGGGTGCGGGAAATAAATACTTCAACCGGAGAGAAAAGTGTTACACTTTTGTTTTAATGTTTTCCTGTGCTTAATTTCAGGTAACAATGCATGAAATGAGGTTACTATTTAATCCATAAATTTAGAAGCATTTTGGTATCACCACCGTTTTTAGAATGCACCGATTAAAAGTTATTACTTTTATAACTTACTAAATTAAGTAGGTTCTTTTAAATATTTTATTTCCTCTTTTAATTATCTCCTAGTTACAATTTAAATCCAACTATTTGTAACCAAACTAGAAAGAAGGAATAAATTTAGACGGGAGGAATATTTTTGGTACTGTACAATATGGGAAAATCCGAATTATTTTAGAATCGGAATATCCGAGTCGATTGGAGTTTTGAAAATCGACTAAGGACTCGAACTTCTCCGTACTGGTATAAATCGGAAATTCCGAGCTAAGCAGGAATCGGAAAATCCGATTCTACAAGAGGTGAGAAAAATCGGCTAAGGACCTAACAGCGCACGGTACTGGAACTAATCGGAAAATCCGATTGTTTCCCAACTCGGAAAATCCGAGCTGAACCAGAACAAGAGAGGAGGGGCTGTTGATCATGGATTGCTCGATCCCGAGCGGAGGGAGCAATTCCTGGTGGTGCACCGGCTAGAGGAGGAAGGGGCGAACCGAACGGTGGTGGCGCAGCCAGGTTTGGTCACCGGAGCAAGTCAGGCGACACTCCCGCGCGGCGGCGCACGGTGGTCCACGGGGCGGCGGCGACACTGAGAGAGAGGGGAGGGACAGAGGGCATGGAGAGGACCCGTAGCTCACCCAGAAGACGTAAGCATGCTCGGGGAGGCCGGGGATGCAACAACGGCGACGAGCTTGTCCGCGACGACAGTGACCGGAGGCGGAGGAGATGATGACGGCGGCGGCGACTCGTGACGCCCCAGCTCGATTCCTATGGCGGAGAGGAAGAAGACAACACGGCGGAGCTCTTGGTGGTCTTGGCTTGGCTCGGGGAGCCCTCAATCAACGGCGATGCGGCGGCGGAGCTGGTCCACGGTGCGGCCATGGTGGGGAGAGGAGATGGAGAGCAGGGAGCAGGTGAGAGTGGTGGGAGGGGGAGCAGGGCAAGTGGGCTCGTGGTGCTGCTCCTCATTGCGGGTGAGAGGGAAGAGGAGGGGGCCCCGGCTCGTGCGCGCGTCGCGCAAGCGACAGCGCGGCATGGCGCTCGCGGAAGAGGGGGAAGGAGAGAGACGACGGAATTTTCAAAGAAACCCCCTAGAACTCTTTGAACTATCACGAATAGGTCCTTTCCAGTTCTGGCTGCTCTGTTTTTGATTTAAATGAGGCAGTTAAACACTTCCAAAAATTGTGCAAATTTTTGTGTAACCTCCCTGTACCTTGGGCAACCACTCATAAAAATTTCGAAGCATTTGGAGTCCATTTGCTTGGAGAATAAAATAGGAAGTGGCTTATGGGCATTTGAGAATTTCCAAAATAATATTCTTTTAGAATTTTGAAGCAAGACAAAATAGTGGTTTGAGCACTTGGAACTTCCTTGACAATTATGAGATGTCAAAGTGATTTTGTTTTGCAAGCTTGAGTGCCTCCATGGTTTTGGAAAGTTGTTAAACAAGTTTGGCATTTTGTTTTTAAAATGATGCCAACCCACTTAATGTGTTGTTTATCAACTTTAAAATGAATGCCATGATGCAATGCAACACAAAAGTGGAAATTTTATTCGAGTTTTTAGGTTCTCAAAATTTGGGCTGTTACATAGCCCCCATGGACGAGCTCTCTGGCCTGGAACTGTTAGGCCCCTGCCTGGAGTTGAAGTTGTTGGAAGAGCCGCCACCGCGGCCGTACTCGCGCCCCCGCGGGTACTGCGCCGGAGGGTGCCTGGCCCTCTCCTCTCTTTGGTGAGCTTCATCTCGAGCGCGCTGAATAACATCAGCACGCTCCCTCTGCTGTCTTCGATGCTCCGCCTTTTCCCGCTCAACGCGGTTGGACAGCTCCCGCCGGCTCCCGCCGCCGGCGTAGTTGTCGACGGCGCGCTTGCCCCGCCGGTAGTCGTCGTCACGACCACGGTCCATCGGCACCAGGAGAAAAGGGAGATCGGGGTCGAGGGAGGAAATGAGTTGCTTGGCTCGTTTCTTGTTGCGCCGCACGTCTCGGGGAGGAGCTGGAAAACCTAGAAGAGGATCTAGGGTTCCCACAGGGAGCCAGCGCCACTTAAAAGACTGCGGTGGAGAAGGGCTGGGCAAGGGGATGGAAGTGCTGTCCATGGGCCAAGATGAGGCCGGGAGCGAATCGGCAGATGGGCCCCCATGCCCACTTTGACCCAGCCCAGCAATCGGCCCACCAGCGACCACGCCCCCACCAGACGAAGCGCTCCCCAGAAACCCTAAATCTGGGAGCGAGGGCGGCGCCGCCGCCGCCGCCGGAGGGATGACCACCTCCACCGAGCCGACGCGCAGCACCCTTGCTTCGTAGGCCAAGCCCGGGGGAGCCCCGACCCCCCAAGAGCCGGCGACAGAAGACCGGACCGGGAGCGGCGGGAAGTCCTGCGCCCCAGGAACAGCGACCGGAGAGGAACAACGGCCAACGCCGGGGCCTGCAGAGGAGCAACGGCCAGCGGCGGCCGCCTGCGAGAAGGGAGCACCGCACCTCTGCGGCCCCCCCAACTCCGGCGGGAAGAAGTCCCCCAGGACCGAGGAAGGAGAACGGCGGCGCGGCGACAGTGAACCTTCACTGTCCCCCGCGTCGGAGAAGACTTGAGGCTGGGAATCGGCGAGGTCGAGCTCGGCGAGCAGGTCGAAGGGGCCGCGGCGCTTCCCACCTCGCACGTCGGCGCCCCCATGGCGCCGGCGCGGAGCAGATGGGGCGAGGCTAGGCGCGCCCGGCCAGTCGCCATGCGCGTCGCGGGAGCCCAGACACATCTTAGAACAGATCCATTTTGTAATTTCAAAATAGAAGCATTGTTCAGAAATGCAAAATTGGCTACACATAGCGCAAAAAATATGCAAAATTCTGCTGAGCTCACGTCAGTGATAATGATGTAATTTCCACGTTTAAACAGGTTATAGTATTAAACTGGGCAGTAAATCCGGCTACCACCCGGTATACGTAAATCCTGATCATCCCCGGTAATCGGTTTTCCGGGCAAAAAATCCGGATATTTTAATGACAATTTTGAATTTACGAGCACCCTCGATAAATGGTCATACCATCGAGGCGCTTGTATTCAAATTTGTACGGTAACCGGTCAGTATTTTCCGGTAACCCCGGCCCAGTAAAATTGTTTGGGTCAGTAACTAAAAGATTGAGTATTATACATGTAGGTGCCAACGCAATACCATCTCTTTTTTTTTTTAGAAAAGGGAAATCCCAGCCTCTGCATCAGATCGATGCACACGGCTTTCGCAGTACCATCTCTTTTCTTAATGATTCTTGTTAGGGCGTATTGGAGAATCAGTCCGCATGGAAGAGGACATAGATGCGTCGTTGCCGGCCGGTTCCGTTTGGATACTTCCATGTACAGTACAAAATGTTCTTATAAGTATTGTTTTCGGGCGTGTCGTTGAAAGATGTTGCTCCACTTGGAAAGAGATTAGTGACCGTATTACCCAAACAGTTGGGGTACACTGACGTCGCAATAACGTACACGCCAAAGAATCATGCGCTGCACCTTTTATTTTTTGAGGGGATGTGTTGTGGACTTGTGGTTGATGAATAAATGACACAGGAGTGAAGGACACCCATCTGCCATGTGTGTAGCAACCAGCCGACGCGTCGATCTCCAACTGAAAGTACTGCCGAGTATGAAATTTCTATGCAGCAACGAGTACCTCCAATCCATAATAAGTGTCATGGCTTTAGTTCATTTTTAGATAAATTTGAACTAAATCCACGACACTTATTATGGATCGGAGGGAGTAGCATTTTTCGACAGAGGGTAATTTCATTTGGACGGGACTAGCTGGCGGTCGCACGATTTGGAGCTCGATCGGGCGGCCTCCTATTTTTGGAAAGTCCCCTAGGGCACGATTCTTCCAGTTCGAAAAGGAAACAAAACCATGTGCACACACATGATTCCCACCATGGCACCACCCCTTCCTACCCAGTGTCCAGTCCACGCAAAAACAGTCCAGAAATCTGCTTGTCGAAGTTAGGGTTGCTTCCCGTCCCCTCCCCCCCCCTGGAGCCGGCACAAAGAACCCAAAAGAAAGAACGGGAAGGAGGCAACAAATTGAAGGTAACAAACGATCTGAAGTTGCTGCATATTTATTTGGGACACAAGGTAAAAGAAACTTCACGGATTTGAAAACTTGCTCTGTTCATCATTATTTTAGGCACAATTTTCTCTCCCCCATAAGAAATCTCGCTTCAGGTTCTAGGAGAGAACAAGGCAGGCCCAGAGCAGGTGTGGCCTGTGCGGCCACACATGGCCCTCACTTGCCAAGGCCCCCCCACCTAGGTAAGTAAAGGAAGACCCAGTTTGCACTATAACTTGCCCAACAGCTGTACCGAACACAAAAAAAGAATTGATCGACCGAAGTCAGCAAATGCAACCTGCTGCCGATGACTCCTATGGCCTCCTCGCCTCCTCGACTCCTCGTTCTCCATTTCTCAGGGGCCCCTCTTTTTGTCTTGCACTGCGGCCCCGGACTGCTTAGGGCCACCCCTGGGAGAGAAAACCCTAGTGATTCAAAGCAAGAAAAAAGAAAAAGAAAATAGTGAACATCAAAGTATCAGGAAGAAGGTCTCATCCCTCGTAGTGATGTTCTTGAAGTAAAAACCCCTATATTCCACCGATTTCTTGTACCCTTCCCCCACGCCCGCATCCTTGCAGCACTAGAAAACTTGTGCACCAGTCGTAGATTAGTTATCCAGTTGTCGTGTGTTGCCTGCCCCAGATGGATGTGAAAAGATGAAAACAAACCAGAGTTAAAAATAGTTGCATGCGGTGGTTGTACCACAAGGATAAAAGTTACTTGTTGTAGTATTTTCTAGTGATATGAACATTTAAAAAGAGGATTTAGAAACATGTCGGTTTTTAATTCTTTATAGTTGACACAAAATTAGTTACCTTTCTTCATATTTGCCTATTTGCTAAAGTGAAATAGCCTATATGCACTCTTTTATTGCTAAACATGCATTATCAGTTCTTGCCTAGGTTCGTTGGCATGAAAAAAAATTACTTTCATTGGTAAAAACAAGAAACAATAGTAAGTTGGCTGACTATGTACTATTTGGTGTATAGTTTGTTGCTTAGAATAGTTGCTTGATAACTTTCAGTACTTCTGGTAAAGTTGAAGGAAATTTATCCTAAAGTGTTTGTTTGTATGTATCATGCAGGTTTTAATGGAAAATGGGTTGCATGGACTTGAAGTTGCTTTCTGATGAGGAGGAAGAGGGGGCTCCATTGTTCTGCACGCAGGTTCCGATGGTACAAGTGTATAACACACTTGAGGGTGTGGATGATTCTCCGACACTAGATGCTAGTGCTGGTGTGCCCAAACTTATAGGGGCGAAAATATACAGATAATGGTGAATATAATGCAATGGAGACGTGATCTAATGCCGCAATCCCTATAGCAGCTACATTTTCTAGTGCAACAAGTAATTTAATACCTGATGATGATAATGTTGCTAAAAAGTTATAATTTTTTTGCCTAGTTGTGGTACAAAATTGCCTAAACAATTATAAAAGTGGCCTACATTAAAAATTCATATGTTGTGTTTGTCGTAGCACCTCACATTGTTGGCCCAAGAAAGGTTCAAGCAAATGCTGGCTTCCAAAGGCAAACCATTTCTCCTCCATCATTGTTGGAAATTGCTTGAGCATAGTGAGAAATGGAAGTTGAGGGACCAAGAAGCTCCACCCAAGAATGGTGCTTTGAATTCCATGGATGACGATGATGATAGTGATGAACCAAGGGGGGGGGGGGGGGAGACAAGGGAAAGCCCGATGAAAGGAAGAAGGAGAAGGCAAGGGAGAAGAAGGAGAAGGATCCTGCCTACTTGAAAGCCAGATTGATGAAATGGTGAAGAACAAGGACCTGGTCGAAGCTCAAAAGTTGTCGTTGCCCGAGAAGAGGCACCAAAACATGGAGGCAAGGTGGCTTCAAATCCGAGAGGATGCGAAGAGCAAGGAAATGTTTGAGGAGATAAGACTAAAGCTCAAGGAGGAAAGGGTAAAGGCGGAGATCGTTGAGAGGGAGCGAAGAATAAAAGCAGAGGAGGAGAAGGCGATGCTAGCCTTACTTGTCGAGGAGAACTGAGCGATGATGATGAACCCAACTGAAATGGACGAACTAACAAAGGAGTGGTGGAATATGAGAATATCGGAAATCATGGAACGGTGGAGAAAGCACTTGGTTGTTGCTCATGGTGGTGGTTCCGGTGTTGGTGGTGGAGGTGATGTCGATGGTGGTGGTGAAGTCCATGGTGCCATTTGATGCAAACCAATTCTAAATTTATGTTATTTGCTATGCTGGAGAGACACCTGTGTTTTGTACTTATAAAAAAGGACCAGACGCGCTTGACCCGTACACACAGTCCACTCTCACCTCTCAAGCCTCCTCCTCTCCTCTACAGTCGCACATGCCCTCACGACCCCCGTGGTGAGGCGTTGGCGCATTTGGCCTCCCTCGCAGGCCGACCGGCTGATGACCTCACGGGATGCATGTCCAAGGCCACCGACCCCCCCCCCCCCCCCCCCGTGGTGAGATCGCCATCTTCTTGTCGACATCCGGAAGGTTAGCGCTCGTTTAACAGGCCATCCTCATGATTTACATGTTGTATATTACTAGGAAGGCCACATCTGTTAGTATATTGATCGTTTAGATGCCGTATATGTTAGAATATCTTGTTTATGCACTAGCAAGGATAGGTCTGTTAGATGCCTGATCTGTTAGAGTATCTTGTTAGTACTTCTTTATTGGGGTGGTACTGTTAGATCTTTGTTCCGTTCAATTATGTTGCATCTTTGTTTAATAGGTTGGTTCAGTTATATCTTCTTTATTGGTTGGTACCGTTAGATCATTTTTATTCTTTTAGATATGAGCTTGTCACTATAGAAATTCCTAACCAGAAAGGATTTGATAAAACACTTGTCATTTTATACTTGTGTAATAGGGATTGGTGGCACTGTACAAGAAAAAGAAGGGGGCCGAGTGTTTTGTCCCATATCTAGTTGATTTTTGACTGGATGTGGAGAAGATCCTTGTAGGCTAATCGAGCTTCAACATATATTTTTCCTTCTTTTGTTCATGTAAGTGAACAAACATTTTTATTTGAACTGTTTTCATTGTTTCTACTTTCTCGCTTTAATAAATTTTATGCATGAAACATGCAGGCTCGTTCAGCAATACTTGCATGTATTGCTCGAGGTGATTCCACTAAAAAAAAGATAAGTAGGTTTCTCAAATATCCTTATTCTTCTCAAAGAAGGATAAGGAAGTATACTTCTTTTCAATTGAGTGGCGTCTACCATTGCGGAGGTCGCATAAGCGATATCTTTTACGGGATGAGCACGATGAGGATGAGCAGATTGGAAGAAACTCCCACCTTCCTTTTAGCTTTCACATTCAACACAAAGACGTAAAGTTTTTTTTTGTAGTTTTCACATTTGTATAGCTAGCAATTGATATATTTTACGCAATGTATGAATATGAAATGTGAAATGAATGAAACAAGAAAGAGATTTGCTACTAGATGATGCTTGTTCATGATATTTGCATGTGTCACAATGTATGAATATGAAAGGAAAGCCTATGAAAATTCTAAACGTGTGCGATGGTTCTTCAAACATACGCGACTAGCACTAGGATAAATGTGTGCGATAAGTTCTCAAACACACACGAAAAACCTTACTAAAGCGTGTGATATTATAAGTAAACCCATACGGCTGAATATTTATAACTGTGTGTGATAACCTGATCCATCGCACACGATTTAGTAAATACCACCGATTGTGATGCTTGAACCATCACCCATAGTTTGTTTGTCCGTATGTGATCTTCAACCCCATCGCCACACATGAATAGAGACGAAGCCATAAATTGTATACGATGGCCGATTTCAACCGTGTGGCATTGCCTGATCTATACTAGTAAGACCCTTAGGACGTTTTACCTTACGTACTTGAACAAACATTGGCCGGTGTATGTCTGATCAAGAGCATAACACCCGGTTTGGTGGTATTTTTGCTTTAGAAATCACATACAACCACAGATTAAAATGGTTAAAAAAAACTAAAGTTGCTTGTCTCGACGAGGTGCGCAACTTTCGTTGACGTCACTTTTGTTAATTTGAAATCATCTTTGTAACATTTCTGTATAAGCCAAAACCGGTCATCAACCTTTCCTGACCTACTTTCGGAGGTACACGTACCAATCATGTATTCTGTCCACCTCCAATGTGGTTGAACTTTCCTTGACCATCCTATCTACACCTTGCCCACCCCAGTCGGTTCCTCTCGCTCACCAATTGGCTATGCAATGTTGCCAGCGCTCGAAATTCGACGGTAGCAGTTTGCAGTGCCGGATTCGGCACCAGGCAACCAACCATGTCTAATCTTCTCACAACAACACAATGCATGAGTTGCCAGGGGTGGGGGGGGGGGGGGGTACGCTGGGGCCATGCCCCCCTCCCAATAATAAACAGTTGTGGGCACCAGTCTTGCTTAATCTGATAGAATTGACGGACTACATGGGAAGACAATGACAATGCAGTGTGCTAGATATATGCATGCTCTCTTTATGCCTTTCTCCTATTCAGATAAATGCGTAGTAAGCTAATATATAACTATATAAGAAGGCACTTCTCCTTCGCTATTTCATTATGGTACCAGATTAGGACACTGCAGGTTGCGATGTTTAACTTAAGGGGCTGACCTCATGCTTGCGGTAGTATTGGTGTTGCCCTGAAGTTTTTCCTATCATTTTGTATGCTCGGTAGAAGAACATGAAATTTGTCTTGCAGCTCATTTTTTTTAGATTTGAATTGTGAGTACTATGATGATAGTTTCTGCCTGACCATAGCTGATATTTTCTAGGACCGGAGAAATTCCTTTTACTGTATTGCACCCACCACAAATGTTTCGATTTGTGCTTTTTTTTAAACACAATTCACATCATGACAAGGCAGTAGAGCACTTAGCCAGTCAGCCCCTTGTAGAGAAGGTGCAAGGCGTCCAGATTGTTCTCCAGCTAGTCGTGACAAAGATCAGCATCAGTTACGCTCTTATCAGCAAAATCATGTTGGTCTGAGGGTCGAGAATCCATAATCTCACGCACAAGTGGCAGAGCTACGCAAATGTCGGGAGTGAAGGGGGGGGGGAGGCTTTATAAAGGATTACTGAAGATTTTTTTTCAAAAGGTTTAGAATTGAATTTTTTTAGCCTTTTGCCCCCAGAATCCATCGTCTCACACACAAGTGGCAGAGCTGCGCATATGTCGGGGGGGGGGGGGGGGACCGCCCCCACCCCGGCTTCTACAAGATTACTGAAGGAAATTTTTCACAAGGTTTAGAATTGAATTTTTGTAGCCTTTTGCCCCCCCCCCCCCCCCCCCCCGAACAAAGATATTTATGTTTTCCCCCAAGAGATCGTTGTCAAGTTTTGCCACTGGCGGGCACCTGTAGTGAAAGTAGTGGCCGCAGGACAACTTGGCTATCTCCTGGTCGTCCTAGTACTCCTCCATTCAGATGGCACACTCCTCCACTTTATCGCACGGAGCCTGCTGACCGTGTAAATCTGCGAGGGTGGTCTTCATTATCGTCTTCTTCACAGCGCTGCGGCGGGCGGCCGTCTCCCATCTCTTTGTGGCCCACCTGATGTAGGCTCGGTACACGATGAAACGTAGGAGGAGGATTGTGATCGGTCCTCCGGTGCGTAGACCAATTTGTAGTGCGGTCATGTCGGCGTTGTTGGGCTACACGATGTCCCATCTGAATTTTAATAGAGAACATGTTACAATTCTATGAAACATGTGCCAACGAGCAACATTATCCTTTGACAATCTAGCAGCAATTTTTTCTTACTATTTGATAAGGTACAAGCAGGACAAGTTCTTGAGATTTCAGGTCTGTGGGGACCCCGGGAAGTTTGAGCATGAGCTTGACTAGCACTAAGAATGGCATTATAGAATATTTAAGTGCACATACCACTTATAATGAAAACATGCATTTGGAATAAGTAAAATATGCATATAAAAATAATAGGACAAGATATGATCAGGAGGTGGCTTGCGTAGCTTAGCAAGTGTCCCTGGTCTTCTTCTTTATGGTAAACAAAAATTACTTATTCGTTAGTTCCGTCAATGTTATTGTCTAATCGCTGTTAAATGAAAATAATCACACAATTGGTTACAGCCAAACCACATAATACTAACTCAATTTCTCTCGATATATGATTTATAGATGTCATAGAATTTGATTTGGTCCATTTGGATTTTAAATATTTAGTTAAGAATTTTTTAGTGTTAAAGAGAGGATAGATTAATAATTAATTTGGGATAATTTCTCTGTTGCTAAAAAATTATTGAAAAAAAGTCAACATACTAGGGTACTGAATTTATGGTTTATGAGAGTTGGAATCAACTCATTTGAATTTACAGATCAAAATAATTAAATGTTCTATGGCAGAAAACAGTCTGCACCAGATAAATCGTAGCAAATAATCTAATGACTCGAATCTATTAAAACTAGTTCCAATGATAGAAAACAAGTTCCAATGATAGATAATCTAATTCTTGATTAGGGGGCCAGACATGATCATTTTCTCCTAAAACTGTATCTAAATTAGCCTTATGCATAGCTAAAATCTAGCTGCATCATGGCATAGGGGGGTCAAGGCCCGTACTGGTCCACCTAGCTCGGCCACTCGCTCAACGGCGAGCCTCTGGACAGGAACCTTGGCATGGAAATAGGCGGGTTAGAGCCGTGGGAGACTCAGCCCAGTGGGATTCACGTGGCGCTCGCGGAAGCTACACCTGCGGGCAAGGAAGGAGGATCACTTCCTTTATCACGTCGGCATAGGAGAGTAGAAGTGTAGCGGATGAGAGCGCCAGAGTAGTGACAGAGCTTAGTGTAGTTAAGGGGGGGGGGGGGGGGGGGGATTGCCCCCCAACCTATTTGAAGTTTAGCCTATAAATTATCCTGCAATAGTAGCCCATTTGCCCTTTTTGTATTTGGATCATAACACTTCATGAAATTCATCTAGCAATTTAAATGTGCTACGACACCTTTAGAAACTACAATCGTTCTAACATATTTAGTCCTTAAGCTACCACCAAGGGCCATTACTATGTGTACTTTCTAATCCTAGAAAATAAACAAACGGCAATTAAAAAATTAGGAAAGTTACAACAAATAATCTTTTGCCAATATCAGTGCATGTCCTTTCCATATTTTCGAGTTACAATCTTACTGCCCCTCTTCTTCACTATTTTTAGCTGCAATTACATTCGTTTTCCTACATCATCCTCACTTTATGACCATTTCTGCGATCGACACTTATATATTAGCTAAATGAAGGATACAACCAATGCACCATAGGCGTCTTCACCTTGAGCATCAAATACATCGGCGCTTACCACAGATTGACGCTACCTGTATTTCGGCTAAAGGCTTTCCTGATGCAGATTAGACAAATCTCCTCCGTGTTCACGCGCTACAAGTACGAATATTAGACGTGATCTGTTTTGCTCTTTTTTTTTTACAAAAACACGGTACAAACGCAGAAGATCACATACACGTGCACACACTCAATCCTATGGACGCACGCACGCACACCCTACCCTGTTAGCCAGTCGCGGAGCCAGGATTTTCAAATTGGGTATGCGGAGATTTTTTTTTCACACACATGAAAGTACTCCCTCCGTTCCAATTTAAATGACTTCTATTTATCAACATGTGGATGTACCTAGACATGTTACAAGTATAGATATATCCACATTTTGACAAAGTGAAGTCATTTAATTTGGAACGGAGGGAGTATATGATAACACCCCGAAATTACTAAAAAATTCTTAGTTGCAGCAAAGCTTCAGTTAGGTACGAAAACGAACAGAAACTTTGCGTACAATTTAGCTGTGTGAATTTTAGCACGGACAGGAATCGCGAGTGTTACTATCCACCGCTAAGTCTCAACCAGAGTCCAGAAATCATGAGTGTTACTATCCACAGCACGGACATGAATTTCAGTGGCTGAGGTCGCTACGAGGGATCGCGGAGGAAGATGAGGCCCAGTAAAAACCCAAACTAGTATTTCAGCCCAGTTTGGGATGGTCGTACGCGGGAGAGCTCTGGAGGTTGAGTTTCTTCGGTTTTTTCGAGTTTAACACGTTGGAAAGGACACTATAGCATATATAAATGCATACCTGAGCTTACATACTGAACTTATTTTGCAAAAAATATTGGGTATGCGGTAAGCTAGCTCCGCCACTGCTGTTAGCACCTCCGAAAGACTGAGCCGACGGTCGGGTCTTGGGATTGACAAAGTCACCATAGACGCCTCGCAGTCGATGGGAACGTCGCCTCCCATTAAATAATATTCCGCCTAAATGAGAAACACCAGTGTTAAACATGGGTTTGAAATCTGGTGGGATAAGGGTATAACCACTCATCTAACCATCCTACCCTAGGTAGGTTCTATCTGTTTTATTCAAGTAGGAAACACACTGAATTTGATGCCCTTACCTGGCCAATGCTATCAACCATCTGCAAAATGGTCAGTCCCGCGAGAACCATAAATCGCAATTATGTTATAATAAGTGAAATGTATACGGTAAACAACAACAAATTTCATGATTAGAGATTTCCACTACAAGCAACGGTGAGTCTAGGAATAAATTCTAGGGTGGGCTGAAAGTTCACAACGAGTAAACTAAACGTTGTTTCCGAAGAAAAATAGTCATTATCTAAGACCTGAAATTACTTAAGACAAATATATCACAACAAAAGTATCCAATTCACAAACTAATACATCCAGTACTAGAGAAGAAACAACAAATAGACAAAACCAATGGTATCTGACATTACTTCTTAGTTCTAGCGTAGAAAGCCTCCAAAGTTAAAACCAAAATTGCTATCCAAACCGCAGCCATCTGTTCATATTAGCACAATTAGTAGTGATAAACAATAAGGAGCATGCCAAGACTACCCCACGGTGAAGATACCTGGTGCACGCCAAGACTAGGACCCGACATGCGGCCTATTAGAAGATGACAACAAAGGCCCACCTGGCGGCCCCATGAAGCCCAACAAGTTACAACTTGGAGTACAAGACAACAAACTCATGTAAACCCTACCTGGCTCACTTTATAAAGTCAGGCAAGGGCACCCCATTAGGGGGATCCCCCGACGAGACCACGCCTCTCATCGCCCTCGCGGCCACCATGTAATATCATCATCATCTATACAGACCAGACAAGCAGGATGTAGGTCTTTACCTCACCATGAGGGGCCGAACCTGGGTAAATCCTTACTTGTCAGCCGACGGAACTACCAGCGCGCCATCTCTCTCCCCCTCAATCAACCCGGGGTACACAACCCAGGGATTTGCCGAGTCAACCCCTCGTCAATTGGCGCCGTCTGTGGGAAAGAACGCGCGCTGGATTCAACGTTCCGGCGGCTCCAATCTACGTTAACAACTACAATAACGGCGGCGTTCCAGAAGCGCGGCCTCCGGGATCCAATCTGACGGGTGCGTTACGAGCGTAGTCTCGGCACGATCCAATCTTCATCAACGGCGCTCCATGCGCATGCTCTGGTGATCCAATCTTCACCGACACCCGCGGCGACTCGCCGTCACGGATCAACGCCAATCTTCGTCCCATCTGCGGATCCAATCTTCATCGACAAACGACTCCAACAGATCGCATCTAGCCGGCACGTCAACAATGGCGGCGTTGCTCGCTGTGCCAGGCCAAGCGACTCGCCTGCCGAGACATCTTCATCTGCCCGATGCTCGGGGGCTCGATTGCGTCAGCACAGCTCCGTCCGTCCCCTTCTCGGAGCGACGCGCACAGGTCATGGCCGGTGACCGGGAGAGGCTGCGTCCGATACTCCCATCCGATCAATCCAATAAGCAAGCAAGCAAGGCGGCCGGCTTCCGACGCGCGCTGGCGAGTGCGTCATCGGTCCGTCCAATCGGCGTGCGTCAACCACACCAACACCCGCGCACGCCGCCCGACGGCTCGACGTCGACCCTGCCGCTGTGCATGCGAAACCAAGCGTTCCAGCAAGACGTGGATCAGAAGATTCAATCTGCCAAAACCAGAATCGATCCGATCAAAACTACTCTACAATAGAGCGTGGCCTAAGACGTTCTCGGATCGATCCAGGCGTACATGAAACAGAAAGCACGAAAGATGGCTACGTGCATGGATTTTGCGGCCGGCGTGCTGATTACATGCATGCATGGATTTTCCGGCAAAAGTACTAATCAAGCGATCATGTCTCCAATCAAAGGAAAGAAAACAGCGAGCTACGTACATATGCAATCAAAGCACGATATCATCCGGTGCTACTAAACCCATGTGCTCCACAGCCGACTCGCCATGGGTCAAATCCAACCTCGCCGCGGTGTGCCCGCTGCGGCCAGCTTCGATTTCGACCACCATCGACAACTCGAACCTCGCCGCGACTGCATCGTCATCGGCTCCGTCTCCACCGCGAAGGAATTCGACTCCCTCAGCTTCATCGACTGCCGCAAACAGCATGCACACATTCGCGGATCAACAACTTTTTCCCTTCGACCAGCTCTATTCAATCTATCTCTCACGTACTAATTTAGACTATATTTGCATATTCATATACTAATCGCTCTGTTTGTATTACGAGACCATGGAGAAGGATGCACCTGCCACGATAACGCGCAGATCATCAGACCGTGTCTCATTCGGCATAGGAAGCTCCATCTCGCCTGCGACGCTACGCGGAAGTCGCGACCATGGTCGACTCACTACGAACATCTTCTGCAACTCGACAAGAACATCATCGACCACAACGACAACAAGCAACGTCGGTAGCTTTGCTGCACACAGCCCGCTCCCTGGAAGGCACCATGTACCCTCGGGGCTGGCGCTTCAACTCGTCAACAACGACGTCAACTTCATCGCGGCACATGACAAGGAGACTCTCGTCCCTTCTTCGACTCCGCTTCATCGACTCCGCGCTCGCCCACTCGACAAAAAGGACTCGGGGGCTGCGCCATCTCCTTCGTCGACTCCTCCTCCCACACTCGGCGGCTGGCGGCCTCGCCTTCGTCGACTCCGCCTCAGACACTCGGTGGCTGGCGCTTCGTCAACAACAACAAGTTCATCGCTGCACTCGACACACGACTCGAGTGCCTTCATATGCTCTGCATCGTCAACTCCGCTTCGCCGACCTAATAAGGGACTCGGGGGCTGAGCGTTGCTCGCGCCGCGTCGACTCCGGCCCGCTGCTTCGACTCCCTCCGTCGCACTTCACGGCGTCGACTCCGTCCACTACGACATCCACAACTCGCCAAGATCGGCATCCAGCACTCCGCCGCGTCGACTCCGCCTACAACACTCGGGGGCTAGCGGCCCCACCTTCGTCCACTCCGCCTTCGCCCACTCCGCCTCCAACTCTCGGGGGCTGGCGGCCACGCCTTCGTCGGCTCCGCCTCCAACACTCGGGGGCTGGCGGCCCCGCCTTCGTCGACTCCGCCTCCAACACTCGGGGGCTGGCGGCCACGCCTTCGTCGGCTCCGTCTCCGACACTCGGGGGCTGGCTGCCCCGCCTTCGTCGACTCCGCCTTCGTCGACTCCGCCTCCAACACTCGGGGGCTGGCGGCCACGCCTTCGTCGGCTCCGTCTCCGACACTCGGGGGCTGGCGGCCTCGCCTTCGTCGACTTCGCCTTCATTGGCTCCGTCTCCGACACTCGGGGGCTGGTGGCCTCGCCTTCATCGGCCCATCTCCGACACTCGGGGGCTGGCGCTTCACCTTCATCACTTCCGCCGCGTCGACTACCTCCGCCGCATCGACTCCGGTCCGGCGCGTCGACTACTTCCGCCGTGTCGACTACCTCTGCCGCGTTGACTCCGGTCCGCCGCGACGACTACTTCCGCCGCGTCGACTCCGGTCCGCTGCGTCGACTACTTCCACCGCGTCGACTCCGGTCCGCCGCGTCGACTCTAGTTCGCCGCGTCGACTACCTCCGCGCGTTGACTCCGGTCCGCCGCGACGACTACTTCCGCTACATTGACTCCGGTCCGCCGCGTCGACTCCAGTCCGCCACACTTACTCCTTCTGCCGTGTCGACTCCGGTCCGCCACGCAGGCCATAACAAACTCGCCTTGGCCGTACCCGATGCTCTCCCGGGTGCTGCGTCACACATGCCACAACAAAATTACCTTGGCCGCACCCGATGCTCTCCCGGGTGTTGCGCCGCGCATGCCATAACATACTCGCCTTGGCCGCACCCGATGCTCTCCCGGGTGTTGCGCCGCACAGGCCACAACAAACTCGCCTTGGCCGTACCCGATGCTCTCCCGGGTGTTGCGCCGCACAGGCCACAACAAACTCGCCTTAGCCGTACCCGATGCTCTCCCGGGTGTTGCGCCGCACAGGCCACAACAAACTCGCCTTGGCCGTACCCGATGCTCTCCCGGGTGCTGCGCCACACAGGCCACAACAAAATTGCCTTGGCCACACCCGATGCTCTCCCGGATGTTGCGCCGCACATGCCACAACAAACTTGCCTTGGCCGCACCCGATGCTCTCCCGGGTGTTGCGCCGCACAGGCCACAACAAACTCGCCTTGGCCGTACCCGATGCTCTCCCGGGTGCTGCGCCACACAGGCCACAACAAAATTTCCTTGGCCACACCCGATGCTCTCCCGGGTGGTGCGCCGCACAGGCCACAACAAACTCGCCTTGGCCGTACCGATGATCTCCCGGGTGCTGCGCCACACAGGCCATAACAAATTCGTCTTGGCAATTCACAGTCATCGACAAAACAAATCATTCAGTAGGCCAACAGGCTGAACGAGCATTCGAACAACTTTCGAGTGCCCATAGAGAAGTAAGCCAACATGCTGAATAAAATACACAGTAAGCCACCAGGCTGAATAAAAATACACAGTAAGCCACCAGGCTGAATAAAAATACACGGTAAGCCAACAGGCTGAACGAGACTCTACTCATTATCGAGTCCCTCATTCACTCCCATCGGGAGTATGGCAATAACCGGCTTTGGACTGAAGGCTAATTAAGATTAACCTCAATTACAAGCAATTCAGCTTAATCTCGGGGGCTACTCCCATCGGGAGCGCTGTCGCGCCCCCGATAGCATGAGATCAATATTCAGTCGAAACATTACCGACTAAACCATCCTCTGTAAGCCCTCAATGGCGTCCTTACCCGAAAGCGTAAGGACTCTTTCCTCCTGGGCACGCCGTCGGGGTTCCTGAAAGGGACAAGTAAAAATGATTCGACTCCGGCCATTGAGGGGTTACATAGGATGGTTTAGTCGGTAATGTTTCGACTGAATATTGATCTCATGCTATCGGGGGCGCGACAGCGCTCCCGATGGGAGTAGCCCCCGAGATTAAGCTGAATTGCTTGTAATTGAGTTTAATCTTAATTAGCCTTCAGTCGAAAGCCGGTTATTGCCATACTCCCGATGGGAGTGAATGAGGGACTCGATAATGAGTAGAGTCTCGTTCAGCCTGTTGGCTTACCGTGTATTTTTATTCAGCCTGGTGGCTTACTGTGTATTTTTATTCAGCCTGGTGGCTTACTGTGTATTTTATTCAGCCTGTTGGCTTACTTCTCTATGGGCACTCGAAAGTTGTTCGAATGCTCGTTCAGCCTGTTGGCCTACTGAATGATTTGTTTTGTTGATGACTGTGAATTTCCAAGACGAATTTGTTATGGCCTGTGTGGCGCAACACCCGGGAGATCATCGGGTACGGCCAAGGCGAGTTTGTTGTGGCCTGTGCGGCGCAACACCCGGGAGAGCATCGGGTGTGGCCAAGGCAATTTTGTTGTGACCTGTGTGGCGCAGCACCCGGGAGAGCATCGGGTACGGGCAAGGCGAGTTTGTTGTGGCATGTGCGGCGCAACACCCGGGAGAGCATCGGGTGCGGCCAAGGCAAGTTTGTTGTGGCCTGTGCGGCGCAACACCCGGGAGAGCATCGGGTGCGGCCAAGGCAATTTTGTTGTGGCCTGTGTGGCGCAGCACCCGGGAGAGCATCGGGTACGGCCAAGGCGAGTTTGTTGTGGCCTGTGCGGCGCAACACCCGGGAGAGCATCGGGTACGGCCAAGGCGAGTTTGTTGTGGCCTGTGCGGCGCAACACCCGGGAGAGCATCGGGTATGGCCAAGGCGAGTTTGTTGTGGCCTGTGCGGCGCAACACCGGGAGAGCATCGGGTGCGGCCAAGGCGAGTATGTTATGGCATGCGCGGCGCAGCACCCGGGAGAGCATCGGGTGCGGCCAAGGCAATTTTGTTGTGGCATGTGTGGCGCAGCACCCGGGAGAGCATCGGGTACGGCCAAGGCGAGTTTGTTATGGCCTGCGCGGCGGACCGGAGTCGACACGGCAGAAGGAGTAAGTGTGGCGGACTGGAGTCGACGCGGCGGACCGGAGTCAACGTGGCGGAAGTAGTCGTCGCGGCGGACCGGAGTCAACGCGCGGAGGTAGTCGACGCGGCGGACCAGAGTCGACGCGGCGGAGGTAGTCGACGCGGAGGACCGGAGTCGACGCGGCGGAAGTAGTCGACCCAGCGGACCGGAGTCGACGTGGCGGAAGTAGTCGTCGCGGCAGACCGGAGTCAACGCGGCAGAGGTAGTCGACGCGGCGGAAGTAGTCGACGCGGCGGACCGGAGTCGATGCGGCGGAGGTAGTCGACGCGGCGGAAGTGATGAAGGTGAAGCGCCAGCCCCCGAGTGTCGGAGACAGGCCGATGAAGGCGAGGCCGCCAGCCCCCGAGTGTCGGAGACGGAGCCAATGAAGGCGAAGTCGACGAAGGCGAGGCCGCCAGCCCCCGAGTGTTGGAGGCGGAGCCGACGAAGGCGGGGCCGCCAACCCCCGAGTGTTGGAGGCGGAGTCGACGAAGGCAAAGTCGACGAAGGCGAGGCCGCCAGCCCCCGAGTGTTGGAGATGGGCCGATGAAGGCGAGGCCACCAGCCCCCGAGTGTCGGAGATGGGCCGATGAAGGCGAGGCCACCAGCCCCCGAGTGTCGGAGACGGAGCCAATGAAGGCGAAGTCGACGAAGGCGAGGCCGCCAGCCCCCGAGTGTCGGAGACGGAGCCGACGAAGGCGTGGCCGCCAGCCCCCGAGTGTTGGAGGCGGAGTCGACGAAGGCGGGGCAGCCAGCCCCGAGTGTCGGAGACGGAGCCGACGAAGGCGTGGCCGCCAGCCCCCGATTGTTGGAGGCGAAGTCGACGAAGGCGGGGCCGCCAGCCCCCGAGTGTTGGAGGCGGAGCCGACGAAGGCGTGGCCGCCAGCCCCCGAGTGTTGCAGGCGGAGCCGACGAAGGCGGAGTCGACGAAGGCGGGGCCGCCAGCCCCCGAGTGTTGGAGGCGGAGTCGACGCGGCGGAGTGCTGGATGCCGATCTTGGCGAGTTGTGGATGTCGTAGTGGACGGAGTTGACGCCGTGAAGTGCGACGGAGGGAGTCGAAGCAGCGGGCCGGAGTCAACGCGGCGCGGGCAACGCTCAGCCCCGAGTCCCTTATTAGGTCGGCGAAGCGAAGTTGACGATGCAGAGCATATGAAGGCACTCGAGTCGCGTGTCGAGTGCAGCGATGAACTTGTTGTTGTTGACGAAGCGCCAGCCACCGAGTGTCTGAGGCGGAGTCGACGAAGGCGAGGCCGCCAGCCGCCGAGTGTCGGAGGAGGAGTCGACGAAGGCAATGGCGCCAGCCCCCGAGTCCTTTTTGTCGAGTGGGCGAGCGCGGAGTCGATGAAGCGGAGTCGAAGAAGGGACGAGAGTCTCCTTGTCATGTGCCGCGATGAAGTTGACGTCGTTGTTGACGAGTTGAAGCGCCAGCCCCGACGGTACATGGTGCCTTCCAGGGAGCGGGCTGTGTGCAGCAAAGCTACCGACGTTGCTTGTTGTCGTTGTGGTCGATGATGTTCTTGTCGAGTTGCAGAAGATGTTCGTAGTGAGTCGACCATGGTCGCGACTTCCGCGTAGCGTCGCAGGCGAGATGGAGCTTCCTATGCCGAATGAGCACTACCGGAAAATCGAAATTTGCCGTGTGGCCTTGTCTTTGCCGTGCGCCTCTAGAACTCGGAGCACGGCACAGTTTTCTTTGCCGTGACAGAAACAACACAATCACGGCAAAGCAACTCCGCACGGCATACAAAACCAAGCACGCACGGCAAAGAAGCAACGCACGGCATAGAAATCTTTGCCGTGATCTTGGCTATGCATGCACGGCATAGCAATCTTTGCCGTGATCCTTTCTACACATGCACGGCGCACATGTTGACCAGGATTCCAAACTCTGCCGCCCTCGCCAATATTTCGCGGCAAATATATTTGCACTGGCAGGAAATTTCCCGCGCACAAAATAATTTGGCGGCAAATACTTTGCCGTGCGGGAATATAGAGGCATCACGGCAAACAATGTCTTTGCCGTGATCCTCCATGAATCATCACGGCAAAGAATGTCTTTGCCGTGATCCTCCCTGAATATATCACGGCAAAGAGTGTGATTTCAATTTTTATTCTTTGCGTCGTCTACCCCCGTTTCTGGGTTTTCGTCGAGTCGGAGCCGCGGAACGTCGGAAACACACCCAAACCTAGTTTGTGGCATAAGATGTGTGTACAAGTGTGTTGGGTGTTTTGAAAGTGCAAGAACTTACTCCGGTGTGTGACCCTCTTCGCCGGCCGCACTCTCTCTCCACTAACTTTCTAGACTTATATGTGAAATCTCCCGTTTCGGGGGAACCGGGGTGAATCTTGTGAGAACCTGCGATAATAGTTGGTTTTCCATGTTCCTATGTCCTTGACTAACACAACCAAGCAAAAAAGTTTACTGGCCTACCCCCTTTCGACGCCGTTGAAGGGGTAGACGAAAAAGTTAGGGTTTTTTCCAGTGGATCTGGGTTTTCGCCGAGTCGGAGCCCGGAGCGTCGGAAACCCACCCAAACCTAGGTTGTGGTATAAGATGTGTGTACAAGTGTTGGGTGTTTTGGAAGTGCAAGAATTTACTCCGGTGTGTGACCCTCTTCACCGGCTGCAGTCTCTCTCCACTAAATTTCTAGACTTATATGTGAAATCTCCCGTTTCAGGGGAACCGGGGGAATCTTGTGAGAACCTGTGATAATAGTTGGTTTTCCATGTTCCTATGTCCTTGACTAACACAACCAAGCAAAAAAGTCCACTGGCCTACCCCCTTTCGACGCCGTTGAAGGGGTAGACGAAAACATTAGGGTTTTTTCCAGCGGATCTGGGTTTTCGTCGAGTCGGAGCCCCGGAGCGTCGGAAACCCACCCAAACCTAGGTTGTGGCATGAAATGTGTGTACAAGTGTGTTGGGTGTTTTGGAAGTGCAAGAATTTACTCCGGTGTGTGACCCTCTTCACCGGCCGCACTCTTTCTCCACTAACTTTCTAGACTTATATGTGAAATCTCCCGTTTCAGGGGAACCGGGGGCAATCTTGTGAGAACCTGTGATAATAGTTGGTTTTCCATGTTCCTATGTCCTTGACTAATACAACCAAGCAAAAAAGTCCACTGGCCTACCCCTTTCGACGCCGTTGAAGAGGGTAGACGAAAACGTTAGGGTTTTCCAGCGGATCTGGGTTTTCGTCGAGTCGGAGCCCCGGAGCGTCGGAAACCCACCCAAACCTAGGTTGTGGCATTAAATGTGTGTACAAGTGTGTTGGGTGTTTTGGAAGTGCAAGAATTTACTCCGGTGTGTGACCCTCTTCACCGGCCGCACTCTCTCTCCACTAACTTTCTAGACTTATATGTGAAATCTCCCGTTTCGGGCGAACCGGGGTGAATCTTGTGGGAACCTGTGATAATAGTTGGTTTTCCATGTTCCTATGACCTTGACTAACACAACCAAGAAAAAAAGTCTACTGGCCTACCCCCTTTCGACGCCGTTGAAGGGGGTAGACGAAAAAGTTAGGGTTTTTTCCAGCGGATCTGGGTTTTCGCCGAGTCGGAGCCCCGGAGCGTCGGAAACCCACCCAAACCTAGGTTGTGGTATAAGATGTGTGAACCGGGGGCAATATTGTGATAAGTGTTGGTTTTCCAATTCTGTTGATCTACCTCTTTGATGGTGCCGAGAGGGGGTAGACACCGGAACTTTTACCGACGTGTCGGAAGATCGAGTAAGAGGTGTCGGTGAAGCGGGTCGCAACTCGAAGGTTCCCGCAATCTTGTGATAAGTATAGAAAAATAAATTTAAAAGAAATAAGAAATAGAAAGAAAAATAAAAAAGAAAACGCACACGGCAAAGGGCTTTGCCGTGCTCTTCTCGTAGCACAACACGGCAAACACGCACTCTTTGCCGTGCTGGTTCCTGGCACAGCACGGCAAAGCCCTATCCTAACTCCAGACCACACCCCACCCGCGCGCCCCGAACCCCCACACACACACTCGACGCACACATCCCGACCCACCCCGCCGCCCCATCGATCTCGAGCCACCCCGCCCCGACCCCCGAACCACGCCCCCGAGCCACCCCGCCGTCGGCCCCCGAACCCCGCCCTCGAGCCACCCCGCCGCCGGCCCCCGAACCCCGCCCTCGAGCCACCCCGCCCCCGAGCCACCCCGCCGCCGGCCCCCGAACCCCGCCCTCGAGCCACCCCGCCCCCGAGCCACCCCGCCGCCGGCCCTCTGCGCCTCTCCCCTGCATCCCCGGCCGCATCCCGACCTGCCCTGCCGTCCCCGACCTCCTAGCCTCGTCCCCGACCTCCCTGCCACGCATCCCGACGTCCCCCGCCGTCCCCGACCTCCCCCGCCGTCCCCGATCTCCCCGGCCATCCCCGACCTCCCGCCTCTTCCACGAGCTCGCCGCCCCCGCCCTAGCTCCGTCCAGCCGCATCCCGCCGCCCCGGAGCTCACCCCCGAGCCGCGGCCTCCTCCCTCCTCCATGCCCCCGTGCGCCTCCTCCAAGCCCGTCGCCGGGAGACACCAAATTAGGTATATCTTCTAAACTTTTCTTTGCAATTTGTTTGCACATTTTGCATATGTTTGAATTAGTTTGCATTAGTGCATTATTTTGCATATTTGCATTAGTGCATTAGTTTGCATAATTTTTTGTTGATTTTTATCATTTGGTTGAATTGCAATGTGCTAACAAAGATTGTTGATTTTGGTAATGCAGCATGGTTGGAGGGTGAGTGCGGCGGCATCGACGGAGGGCGTCGACGGAGGGACGAGGATCTTCTTCGCCGTCGATCACGCTTCGAGGGTAAGAAATTGGCCGGAACTCTTCTATGTACCTAGGCTTTATTTTTGTCTAGATCACCAAGTCTGTCGCGTCACCTAGGCGTCTATACCCGTCCGTAAGCGTTACGCGGAAAATATGCACATAGAGTTAGAGTTTGCATATTTTCAGCCGTAACGCTTACGGCATTTACGGGGCAGCCCGCGGGTCCGTGGACTGGGTACGTTCTCCCCGCTCTACCTGATCCGAGACAGAATTTCGGCAGCGCCTCCCCGTTGTTCTCCGGATGCACATTCTCTTGGCTTTTTGCCAAGACGTGTATCGGGAGAGCAGCGGGGAGGTGCTGTTGAAATTCTGTCTCGGATCGGGTAGAGCGGGGAGAACGTACTCAGTCTACGGATCCGCGGGCTGTTTAGGTCCTTTACCCATTAGAGAGATAGGTGGATGCATGCCGTAAAAATTGGTTTTGTTAAATTAAATGACATGTTGAACTGAAAGCATTGTGTATGTCTTTTTTGTTACCGATTAAAGGATGGATCCAAGTCAGAACCGTGAGTGGATGTATAATGGCAGAAAGAGTCAGTGGGACTTTACTGATGAATGGAGATATAAGGCCGAGGAGTTTGTGAATAATGCGTTTGACATCCCAGCCAAACCCATGAGAGTGTATTGCCCCTGTTCAAAATGTGATAACCGAAAGCGACAAACGAAGGTAGATGTTAGTGTGCACCTGATCAAGCATGGGTTCACACCATTCTACCATGTTTGGAATTTCCATGGTGAACAGTTAGCAAAACGTGCTAGAACCGAGACACGTCAGATTCAGCCAGCGGTAGAGTTTGACACTGGGTTCAACAACTGCTTAGACGCCTTTGTCAATGCTAATGCGCCTGAAAGCCGTCGTGCAGAGGCGGATACACCTCAGGAGGCGGAGACAAGTGAGCAGCCGGATGAAGACACGAGAAGTACTACGAGACTTTGTTTGGCTCGCAGAAACCCCTTCATGCACATACAGATGTTACCCTTCTAGATGCCATCGCTCGCCTTATGGCCGTGAAGTGCCAGAGAAAGATATGCAGGGATGGTTTCGATGATCTTCTGGCCGTCGTTGGCAGCCTTCTACCGAAAGGGCATATCTTGGCGAAGAGCTTCTACGAGGCGACTAAACTCCTCCGTAACCTTAAGATGTCATATGAGAAGATAGACGCATGTCCAAAGGGATGCATGCTGTTTAGGAAAGAACATGCTGAAACAAATTATTGCATTCATTGCAATTCCTCTAGGTTCTTCGAGGTCGACCTTGGTGGTGGACAGAAGAGGCAGACCGGGATTCCCAAAAGATTCTCCGGTACCTTCCATTTATACCGAGGATCCAGCGGCTTTACATGAACAAAGACACCGCCCAGCAGATGCGATGGGCCGTGTTAGGGAACAGATACACGGACAAGATGATACATCCGTCGGATGGTGACGCATGGAAGAACTTTGTAGCCAAGTATCCATGAAAGCGGGCGACCCGAGGAGCGTAGCTGTTGCTATATCAACCGATGGGTTCAATCCGTTTGGCATGTCAGCGGCACAATACAGCTGTTGGCCTGTGTTTGTTATACCCCTCAACCTCCCCCCCGGCGAGTCCATGAGATCACATAACATGTTATTGTCGATGATAATCCCAGGACCAAAATACCCGGGTAAGAACATGAATGTGTACCTGGAACCGCTGGTTGAAGACTTGGCTGTTGGCTGGAACGGTCGCGGGATCCGAACATATGATGCCTCAACAAATGATCACTTCGATATGTATGTCTGGTATCACACATCCCTGCATGACTTACCAGCGCGTGCTTTGTTCTGCGGCTGGTGTACACATGGGAAGTGGCCTTGCCCACAGTGCAGACAGTATGACTTTCTCTGGCTTTCGAAGGGAGGCAAGTATTCATGCTTTGATCAACATCGACAGTTCCTTGACACAGATCACAGATACAGGAGTGACGTAAAGCGGTTCAAGAAAGGAGTCGAGATCCATGATGCGAAACCACGTCTGATGACCGGAAAGAAATCAAGGCTGAGCTAGAAGCTCTCCAGCCTAACCCCAATGGGAATGGTTTCGTGGGTTATGGGGAGACGCACCAGTGGACTCACATTCCGTGCTTCTGGAAGCTGCTCCCTTACATGGAGGATGTCGAGCTTCCCACAACATTGATGTAATGCACACTGAAAAGAATATCGCCGAGGCTCTTTATAGCAGCATCATGGAGACTGAGAAGACGAAGGATAATGTCAAGGCTCGAATTGACCAAGAACAACTTGTGACAGGCCAAATTTTAATATGCAGCCTCCTGGAGTCAACGGCACTAGGTGGTCTAAGCCAAAGGCTCGGTTCTGCCCTACAAGGCCGGAAAAAGGGAAATATTACAGTGGCTCTGGAGTGTTTGTTCTTCCCTGATGGGTATGCAGCTAACTGGGCGAAGTGTGTGAACCTGGAAACGCAGAGTAGGAGGGCTGAAGAGTCATGACTACCACGTGTGGCTTGAGCGCATAATGCCGGTGATGATTCGAGGCTATGTCGATGAGGAGACTTGGCGAATACTGGCGGAGTTGAGCTTTTTCTTCCGTCAGATTTGTGCAAGGGAGTTAGATCGTGAAGTGGTTCTGAAGCTGCATGAACAGGCACCGAGTTGCTTTGCAAGCTAGAGACGATACTTCCGCCAGGGTTTTTTAATCCGATGCAACATATGATCTTGCATCTCGCGCACGAGGCTTTATTGGGGGGGCCTGTGTCGACCCGTTGGCAGTTTGGGCCTGAGAGAAAAATGAAAGACCTACGCAGACTACGGGAATAAATGCAAGATCGAGGCATCCATGGCCGAGGCATGCCTTAACGAGGAGGTGTCAAACTTCACGAAAGTTCTATGATGCCAATATTCCCACAAATCACAATCCAGTCGTTCGCTACAATGCAGCCAACCCTGAAGATGTACCCAAGCTTAGCATCTTCATAGGGCTTGGTGGCAAATCAAGTGGCACGAAGAAGTTCATCATGAAAAAGCTCGAGCGGGATATGATCTCCTTGTATATCTTGATGAGTATGGAGGAAGTGAAGCCGTACCGCGAGTAAGTCTTTCACCATTTAGTATTTCACAATCATTCACTCTATATTCGTCGCTAACTCCTCTTTTCTCATTGGAGTAGACGATTCAAAAGTGAAAACTGGAAGCTGAGAAGGGACCCTACCCCGAAGAGTCGAAGGATCTTTTTGACAACGGTGGTGGTTCTGGCAAGGGTGGTGGTTTCATTAGTTGGTTCGCGGTTTGGTATTGTTCTATCTAACTTTTCTAGTACCGTGGACATTCATCGATCATTCCTCGTTCTAAACTTCTCATGCTAAACTTGTAGGCAAAAAAGGACAAAGCGATGAAGCCAGAGCTTAGAAACATTGCCATGGCTTCAGCCATTCTGTCAACTCATTCATGCTTATGACGTGAATGGATATCGCTTCCATACCCATGAACACACAACAAACCGGGGCAACCGAAGACAATAAATAGTGGGGTGTTATGTGAAGGCTCAGATAAACTCCATTACTATGGAAGAGTTGAGGCTATATACGAGTTGAATTATAGCTTTGGTAAAGGGCTAATCCCGTTGTATTCAAATGCAATTGGTTAGACCCGCGTAGGGTTAGACGGGATCCTAAAATTGGATTGGTCGAAGTTGAACGAAGCTCCAAGTATTTGGGAGACGATGTCTACATTTTGGCTACCCAGGCCTTCCAAGTATTCTATCTCCCGTACCCGTGCAAGAAAACAACAAAAGCATATCAAAGCGTCTACAGGGGTGGGATGTTGTGATAACGGTACCCTCGCAGTAGGCCTGCCATGCCTAACAGTCAAGATTACCGCCACCTAGACCCGTCAACATCTGACGGTGAGTTCTACCAGGATGGAGGGCTCCCTGGGAATTTAACTATCAACTTGCCGACCGATGATGACATGGAATACGGCGAAGATGCGGGAATGGAGGAGGATACCGTGCATGATGAAGTCGAGGAGGTTCATAACCAAGCCGATGTGACTTTGCTAGAGCGGTTCCAAGCAGGACTAATCGTCGACGAGCCAGCCGGACCACCTCCAGGTTCCGTGGATGGTTGGTGGTGTGGCGACCCTGACAGTGATGATGACACGGGTGGTCCCATAGTTGGTCTCGATGATCTCGACACAGGCTACTGATAGCGACGAGGACACATGCCAGTCTAGCTTATATGTAATAGGTCAATGCTACTCTATGTAATAATGATTGTTAGTCTAGCTTATTTGTGAGAACTCATTGTCGCTACTCCATGTATTTTGTTTTATTCTAATTGTCACTACTCCATGTTTTGTGAGAACTCATTGTTGATTTACTCGTTGTTACTTTATCTATTTACGTTAACTTTGGATCATGTATACTGATGAAACCCATTTTTTGTCAATGCAGGGAACATGAAGAGGGCCATAAAAAATAAGGTGGCCAGCGTGAAGGAACTCATGGTGACCCGGCGACGAGCACCTTTACCTCCACCTGCGAGGGACTCACCCTCACCTCCACCTGCGAGGGACCGGCGTAGGAGAGGGAGGATAGCGAGGTCTCCTAGTCCTCCCTCGGCTGAGGAGGAGGACGTGGTGGACGAGGAGGTGGAGGAGGAGGAGGTGGAGGGGGACTGGAGGAGGAGGAGACTACGTGTCGGAGGAGGACCATGATTATGATCAGGGGCAGGAGTCGCCTTCCGATGACGAGTCATTGGATTCTGAGGATTCCTTGCCGGAGGAGGGCGAGGAGGGGTACGATGACGGACCTGGGGAGGAGCGGTATCAGCTTGACCCGACGCTGCAGTGGGATCCGCCAGATGAGTGGGTTGAGACTGAGGAGAATATCCCTCCGCCAAAGACCAAGCCGCCGTATCAGCGGGGGGCCGCTAAACTCCCCGATCTTCCTTATGCCTACGCGCACACTATTCTCGTGCCCACCGGGAAAAGGTACTTATTATAGTTTATGCTCAATTTTAGCGTTTCATTGTGTTTTGACCCGCTAACATACTAATATTGGTTTTTTCATTGTGTAGGTCGTTTGAATATGTGCCTCCTAAAGGGGAGAAGCAGCGTAGCTACTCGAGCATCCTTGGATGTTGTATCAGGGAGTTCTTCCCTGGGATGGTGACCTGCCCAAATGGTGAGGAGAGTGTAGCTTGGACTTTCAAGCATTACACCTACGAGCCGGATCCCGAGGGCAAGTACAACAACATGGCACATAAGGCACTTCACCATTTCTGGGTAAGTTTGTCTGACTTCTCATCATTCTATAAATCCGAGATTGCACTAATGTCTTTGTTGACCCTATTGTACCTATGTGCATGCTTGTAGAACTTCTTCTCATGCCGGCCGGAGGACAAGGACAGGTGCTTCGACATCCTTTTAGAGATGGCCCCTAGGATGGTGACGGACATGCACCACGAGGCTCGCATCAACTCTGTCCGCAACTGGTACGCCGAAAGGATGATTGCGCTTGACAAAAAGCGTGCCCGGGACATCTTGATGCAGCCATGGCAGTACATACAGGTAGCTTCGTTTCTATATTGTCGATTTTGTTGACCGCCATGTAATATCATTAATATGTGTGTTCTGTGTATGTAGGTGCCTCCTCCGTACGTCGGTAACAACGGAGCGTGCCACCTCGCGATGGTTGCGTGGTGGACTAGCCCAGAGTACCTCAAGATTCACGCGCAGGGACAGGCAAAGCGGGCGATCAACAAAGGTGGAACACATCGCCAAGGCAGCCGCAACCTCTACCAATGTGTACAAAAGGAGGTGAGCAAATGCATTCTTTAATCCACCTGTGTTCGTGCTCTCTTTTGCAATATCGTCTCCTTTTCACCTATGTTCGTGCTCTCTTGGCAGAAATTGAAGACCGGCGGAGAGCCCTCCCCCTTCGCCGTTTGGGCAAAGTACCGTACCATGGATAAGCCGGATGAGCACACAGGGTCGATGTGGATCAGCCAAAGCGCCGAGTTGCGGAGCGACGGGTACACGGCGAAGTTCAAGGAGCGCAACGGCGAGGATGCTGACCCTCTCGCCAGTCCACTTGACGTCGAGGCTATCGTGCTTGCAGGGCAAGGCCATGCGAATGGCCGCTTGTGGATAGGTGACGGCTACATCGACCCTCGCACCGTCCCGTCTCTACGCCAGGTCCGCCGTGGGAGGGCGCCAGGTGCGCCTACTGTGGAGACCCGCCCACGTGTCTCGGATCTAGCTATCAACCAGCTCCGGGAGAAGCAGTTGCTCTATGAGCAGCAGCTTCAGCAGCAGCAGGAGCAGATCCGGCAGCAGCAGGAGATGATCCAGCAGCAGGCCGTACAGCATCAGGAGCAGTCCAGGCAGATGATGGAGTGGGTGATGAGCTCGATGCAGAGCATTGCTCCGAGACACGGGGCTGTTGCCATGGGACTGCTCCCTCCACCGAATTTCCCATGGGTATCTTGTCAACCTTGTCATTCTATCCATCTTGTTGTTATAACTAAATAACTTGTCTAATGCTAGCCTTTTTTCATGTTGTAGATGAATCCAGGATCGGCGGGTGGATCTCACTCGATGGCGCCGCCGCCTGGTGCCCAGGACAATTCGGAGGGGCAGCCCCATCTCTCCAACCCTAACGTTTGCCGGAGACTACCGGTGGTATGTTGCACAACTTGTCAAAATGCCATTTCCATTTCAGTTTTCCATGCCTTTGCCACATTAGTTCAACCTGTCAAAATTTAGTTACTTTAACTAGTTGTCATGACTATGCCATTTCCATCTACTTGTCAAAATTTAGTTAGTTCAAACTTGTCATTTTCCACTTTCTTAGTTTAATTATGCACATGACATTGACAAACTTGCCATTTCCATGCTTATGCCATTGATACTTTGGTATTTTTGTTGTCAAACTTGCCATTTCCACTATGTTATATTAATTATGCACATGACATTGACACTTTGAGCTATTGTAGTTGTCAAACTCATTATTTTTGTATGAACTTGTAGGAGGATCAACAATGAGCCATCTTTGTGGAGTTGTGCTATGTGGAGTTGAGCTATGTGGTCTTTGCTATGTGGAGTTCATACTTTGTGGATTATGTGCTATGTTGAGATTATGTGGAGAATATGTTGTGTGAGAATATGTGGAGTTATGTATTTGGTGTTCATATTGTGGATTATGTGCTATGTGCTATGTGGATTTTAGTCATATTTGTGTATTATATGTTATATGCTACGTGGATTATATCTGTGCATTTTTGTGTGAATTATTTGTACAATGCAGGGAATTTCAAAAATCAGCACAAATCTGTCCATATGGTGACTTTGCCATGATGAAACACACGGCAAAGCCCTTTGCCGTGCTGGAACACACGGCAAAGAACCTTTGCCGTGATGGAACACACGGCAAAGCCTCCACGTGGCGAGCACCTGTGCAATCTGTAGCAGCGCTGTGACCAAATTGTCGCTTTGCCGTGTAGGTCATGTCAACCATCACGGCAACGTTTAAATCTATGCCGTGTTTATTCTGGGGCGGGCACACGGCACAGTTTAAAACTATGCCGTGTTGTTGGCGCCGCAACGCACGGCACAGTTTTAAACTCTGCCGTGATGGACGCAGTATGGCACGGTAAACGTGTGGGACCGTGGTTGACCACTGGCTGACCATGCAGAACAGGGGAGACACACGGCAAAGGCTGTGCCGTGACACCCTCTCCGAAACACACGGCAAAGATGCTGTGCCGTGCCGATATGTGCCGTGAGGGCCTTTGCCGTGCGCACATCACGGCAAAGCCTGTGCCGTGTCTGGAAGACCGTTTGCCATGATCTTTGCCATCACGGCAAAGTTCTTTATTCCGGTAGTGGAGACACGGTCTGATGATCTGCGCGTTATCGTGGCAGGCGCATCCTTCTCCATGGTCTCGTAATACAAACAGAGCGATTAGTATATGAATATGCAAATATAGTCTAAATTAGTACGTGAGAGATAGATTGAATAGAGCTGGTCGAAGGGAAAAAGTTGTTGATCCGCGAATGTGTGCATGCTGTTTGCCGCAGTCGATGAAGCTGAGGGAGTCGAATTCCTTCGCGGTGGAGACGGAGCCGATGACGATGCAGTTGCGGCGAGGTTCGAGTTGTCGATGGTGGTCGAAATCGAAGCTGGCCGCAGCGGGCACACCGCGGCGAGGTTGGATTTGACCCATGGCGAGTCGGCTGTGAAGCACATGGGTTTAGTAGCACCGGATGATATCGTGCTTTGATTGCATATGTACGTAGCTCGCTGTTTTCTTTCCTTTGATTGGAGACATGATCGCTTGATTAGTACTTTCGCCGGAAAATCCATGCATGCATGTAATCAGCACGCCGGCCGCAAAATCCATGCACGTAGCCATCTTTCGTGCTTTCTGTTTCATGTACGCCTGGATCGATCCGAGAACGTCTTAGGCCACGCTCTATTGTAGTTTTGATCGGATCGATTCTGGTTTTGGCAGATTGAATCTTCTGATCCACGTCTTGCTGGAACGCTTGGTTTCGCATGCACAGCTGCAGGGTCGACGTCGAGCCGTCGGGCGGCGTGCGCGGGTGTTGGTGTGGTTGACGCACGCCGATTGGACGGACCGATGACGCACTCGCCAGCGCGCGTCGGAAGCCGGCCACCTTGCTTGCTTGCTTATTGGATTGATCGGATGGGAGTATCGGACGCAGCCTCTCCCGGTCACCGGCCATGACCTGTTCGCGTCGCTCCGAGAAGGGGACGGACGGAGCTGTGCTGACGCAATCGAGCCCCGAGCATCGGGCAGATGAAGATGTCTCGGCAGGCGAGTCGCTTGGCCTGGCACAGCGAGCAACGCCGCCATTGTTGACGTGCCGGCTAGATGCGATCTGTTGGAGTCGTTTGTCGATGAAGATTGGATCCGCAGATGGGACGAAGATTGGCGTTGATCCGTGACGGCGAGTCGCCGCGGGTGTCGGTGAAGATTGGATCACCAGAGCATGCGCATGAAGCGCCGTTGATGAAGATTGGATCGTGCCGAGACTACGCTCGTAACGCACCCGTCAGATTGGATCCCGGAGGCCGCGCTTCTGGAACGCCGCCGTTATTGTAGTTGTTGACGTAGATTGGAGCCGCCGGAACGTTGAATCCAGCGCGCGTTCTTTCCCACAGACGGCGCCAATTGACGAGGGGTTGACTCGGCAAATCCCTGGGTTGTGTACCCCGGGTTGATTGAGGGGGAGAGAGGTGGCGCGCTGGTAGTTCCGTCGGCTGACAAGTAAGGATTTACCCAGATTCGGCCCCTCATGGTGAGGTAAAGACCTACATCCTGCTTGTCTGGTCTGTATAGATGATGATGATATTACATGGTGGCCGCGAGGGCGATGAGAGGCGTGGTCTCGTCGGGGATCCCCTAATGGGGTGCCCCTGCCTGGCTTTATAAAGGGAGTCAGGTAGGGTTTACATGAGTTTGTTGTCTTGTACTCCAAGTTGTAACTTGTTGGGCTTCATTGGGCCGCCAGGTGGGCTTTTGTTGTCGTCTTCTAATAGGCCGCATGTCGGGTCCTAGTCATGGCGTGCACCAGGTACCTTCACCGTGGGATAGCCGAAGGGTAGCCCCACGACACATTCACAAGTCAAAACTCTCTATCAGCACTAGTAAAACACACATGTACATCTAAGAAATCACATTATAATCGCATGACAAATGTCATCTACTGTCCCTCAATTTCTGAAATTATATCATGATTTGATCATCATGAATGCTTCTGAATATCTCTTTCTCATAGTAGCACACCATTAAATAATTTAGCCATTCATCTGACACCATATTGCGCAAATCAGTTTTAATAATCTTCATTGTTGAAAATATTCGCTCAACTGATGCAGTTGCCACGGGAAGAATGAGAGCCAACTCAATGAGGTGGTACACCAATAGGAAAAATGTGTGTTTTGTTGTTTGAACCATTAATTGAGCAAGTGTGGACAGATTTCAACATCCATTAAATTTCTCACTTCTCCTAATGTTCATAAGAAATATTGGGAGGCCAATTCTTAGCAACATCCTGTCTGCTTCTGTGATGTCCTCAGCATAAATTTCAGCAAGGCGAATAAGTTTGTCAACATTGAACTTTGAGAACTTGTTTGCTGGAGTAAGACAAGACATACAGTCCAATAACTCGGTGGAAACTTCATTGAATGTACAATTCATCTCAGCGAGAGTTGCATCAGTGGCGAGATTGAATATGCTAACCTCGTAATAGTGAAGTCGAGTCGTCTTATTCTTGGTGCGAACAGATTGACCCAAAGCTCCAACACGATCATCCATATTTGGCACATAAATCTCATGTGACTCACAAAAGCTCCTGGCTTGGCTGAATAAAGACATCATCCACATCTGGCGGCATGTGATGGTTTCTTGAAAAGATAGCAATAGAAGCAAAAGGCAGCCTCCATTTTCACACTGTATTCCAACCAGTCAAACTTCTCCAACCACTTAACTTGAAAAGATCTCCAAATTATGCCATCCTTTGTCCTCTTGAATTTATGGCCAATAGCTTTGTTTCCCGGCGATCAACAAATAGGCTCTTCTCACATCACTTTCGCCCAATCAACAAATAGGCTCTTCTCACATCACTTCTAATTTCAGGGGCATAATCTTCCATTTTTATTCTAAGTCCTAGATCATGAATAATTTGACTATAAGCTGCCGCGGTTGGTTTGTACTCTCGTCAAATGTGGTATCTCTCATCAATTGGTGGATCAGTTCTATCATCAGCTGGAGTAGGGATTGTGCTCAAAACAGTTAAGGGAGGAGGATTTGGGTTCACATTAGTTGTGACATGCTCAGGTTCGGTTGAACTGCTTGCATAAAAACTATGTATACTCATATTCTTTCTCTTCATTTTTGCAAATCTGGAAACAAATTGCATTGGACATAAGTAAATTAACAGTACATGAACCAACGAAGTAATAATTGCAATAGAGAGCTAGCAAAATATTTGAGTATTGGACAGTACCAATCTTGCCGAACGTCGATTGTCGATGCGGCCAGCGTCCCAGGTCATTGCCTCCTCTCTCCGGTGCACAGCGACTGTCGTGTGACCTCTACCGCCGACAGTCAGGCAGGCCGGCACGCTCCTCCGGCCCCCGCCCAAACTTCCCCCACGATGGCCGCTAGGGTTCATCTGCAAAATGGTCAGTCCTGCAAGAACCATAAATCGCAATTGTGTCAGAATAATTGAAATGGTTAGTCCTGCGAGAACCATAAATCACAAATTGCATGATTAGAGATTTCCATTACAACTTACAAGTCCATTACCCCATTCTTCATCTGGTCTAGCAATATACTCCTCTCCTCCAAAATCGTTTCCGCTCTAGCTGCAAACATCATATACCTCATTTCATTACAATCTTCACGCGCAGGTCAGATATAATCGAAATGTATAAGTTCTGCCGGAATAAACTGTATGATAAGAGATGTGTTTTATGGTACCCTCAAATGAATAACAGCCCTCCAATTTCGTCCATCCAAAGGCCTACAAGATTTCATAATAGTGCCGAAAACATGACCGGTTCAAATCATACTAGTGCCAAAATGTGAGCCGCACCAAACAAAGGCCTTAGACAGGCCCCGGCCCAACAGAGTCCAACTCGCCCCACCGACAAAGCCCACCCCAGCCGTAGCAAAAAAAAAGGTGCCGAGTCCCGACCCACTCTCGAACCGTTGCTCCTCTCCAGTCTCCACCCCACCGCGATGCCGCCGCCGCCCGTCCCAGCTCCTCGCGCATGTCCCGCTCCTCCCCACCCTTCTTTCTAGGCCGCTGCGACCTTGGCCTCGCCCTCGATCCAAGATCCGATGGCGCCGTCGTCCTCACTCGCCAAGGCGGCCGAGCGCGTCACGCGGTTCCGGGAGCAGAGCCAGGGGCTCATCGCGGTGCGTAGCCCGTGCCAGCGACTGTTTAGTGGAGCTTCTTTGTATGGGTAGGAGGCCCGGAGAGGTCCCCTGGCCACTCCTCTCCTCTGCCCCCTTCTCCAGTACTGTCATCATACTTGCTTCGTTCAATTGTTCCATTTTCTGCCCCGTGTATGCAACTTTGTCATGAAACTTGTAGGCACACAAATTTTTGTCAAGAAAAGATATTTTTTGTGCCCGGTATAAAAAGACAAAAAAATGTCCAGTAAAAAGTTATTTTTTGAGCACCGAATTTGTCTTTTTATACAGAACACAAAAAACATTATTTTTTTGGGAAACTTTATGGGCCAACATAACATGTTAGGAGGTACATCCGAAATTTTATTTCAGAATTTTTCACATTTTAAATATTTTTAAAAATGTTATTTTCATAATTGGACTAGATGCTCCTATGAGCCAAAACGCCATGTCCTTTAATTTGTAGAGGCAATGGGAACACGGTTTTCTTAGAATTTCATTGCACAACATTTTCTTTTTGTCTGCTGATACTAGTGTATGCAGGGTTGTAGTTTGTCAATCCGGGAGGACCTTCTCAACAAGTATGCTGAAGATACGGTCAACTATTGCACAACGGCATCAATCAATAGTTTTGAAAGATGCATTGGCTTCATCGGTCTACCTTGTGAATGTGAAGGAAAAACAAATTTTACAAATGGCGAACGAAATTGAATCTGTATGTTCAGAATTGTTTGCTTGCAGGCAGAAGCACATATCCAATGATACATTCAATGGACATGAAGAAGAGAGATGCAAATATAGAAAATACTCAACACTTTTCTGGTTCATGCTAGTCTTGTATGTAGCTCGAATATTAATCCCTACTGTGTAGATATGGATTATGGAAGAAATAACATTCATATCGGTACCATTGGCAATAAACTGATCCTTGATGGCCGAATGAATGAGCTGTTTTAATAATATGATCATTTTCTGTCAGAAAACAGGCTGAAACGGCCGCCGGCTGCCGCGGTCCAGGCACAGTATGACGACTTTGAGTTTTGAAACATGCACAAAAATTGATGATTCAAAAGCTCGCAGCAACCGACCATTTTTCACTTGCCATAATTAAATTCTCTTCGGGTTTACCTTGACCTGAAGGCATGCACCCCAGCTGCTAGCTTAAACACGCAAATACACTATAAGCAGGAAAACGTGATCACACAAATAAACACTACATATCAAATATCAACTAACTTAATCACAGAAGAACACTATTCGACAAAGATTCTTCGTTGTTTTCATCCATTACACAGGAAACCAATTTGGCCATAATTAACAGTAAATGGATCACACTAGTATACACGATATGCCCTACTGATCAGATTTTCAGCACACCACCTTCTATTACTTATCAGAACTCCAGTAAAATTATGTTATTCCGTTCGAGATTTTCAGCACACCACCTTCTATTACTTATCAGAACTCCAGTAAAATTCTGTTATTCCGTTCGAAGATGAACAATGGATGAGAGGGACATGAGCAACAACAGCACATTGACCGCATACTCCAGGCTTCAAGACACCTCACTTCATGTTTGCTCACAAATCGAAGTACACACATTGCTCTACAGAAATTCACACCATTAGGCGATTTTCTTGTACTGGATAGTGGTCAAATTGGACGGGAACATGTTCAGCTATGCTATTAGTACTAAACTGAATTTCATCTGCCCGCGGTATGCAGCACAACGGGTTCGATTGCCGGTCTGGGAGAAGGAAGCGGAGGAACCAGGCGGTGGCGGTGTGGAACTGGCGGCGAGGTGTCCGCGTCCGCGTCCGAGGTGGAGGCGGCGGCGGCGGAGTTCTTGGACGCGTGTAGGTGGAGGAAGATCCGGCGGCGCCGTCTAGCCTCTAGGTGGTGGCGGCGCGATCGGGGTGGAGGACGAGCCGGCGGCGCTATCAGCTGGATGTGGAGGCGTCTGGTCGATTTTTTTTTTTTGACGTGTGGTCGATTTTGTTTTTGCCGCGTCCTCATTTTACTTACTTCCGGCTTAATGGGCCAGCTGGGCCTAATCTCCGCTCCTTAATCTGAACCGTCCGTCTAAATCATACTAGTGCTCTCCCAGGATTGCCCAAAGGTACTGTAAAAGTTGCCATTACAAGTCCATTACCCCGTTCTTCGTCTGCTGTAGCAATATACCCCTCTCATCTGGAGTCTGGAACCGTTTCTTGAACAAACTTGGAGCTAACTGTTCTAACTGCAAGCATCAGATACCAAATTTTATACATTGTTCACGCACAAGTCCGCTCACAGTTTCAGAAAGAAATAGCAGGAAAATAAAATAAGAAAGCATGGCATTATTCTCATGCTATCAACCTCAAGTATACTTTAGGCCTTGCCTGGCTGGTCAGTTCACTCGAACCACTGACTTCATGCACGGGATTCCACCATCAATCCTAAATAGGATGTTTTCTTACTGATTTCTGATGGCTAGTTTCTTCAGGCTCATCATCAAGACAGTGCCAAGGGTGATATCGGTATTAACACAATCCTGAATAGCAGCGGCATCTGGTTAGAGCCCTGATATAGATGTACTTTGACATTACGGAGGTGTTGGCAAGAGGCGAGGAGGTCGAGGGAGCCGTGCACCACGGGGACCGCGAGGTATCTTGATATAGATGTACTTTGACACCTCTTTTAGGATGATTCGAATTCAAGAAGAAGCCAGTTCCCAACTTTCCATGCGTCCAAACAACTCTGAAAAACTAAAGGTGAACTATAGTTGAATCGGACACCATTAGCTTTCTGAAACAGTAGAGTAGAAATGAAAAAAAAAAAAAGAAGATTAGAATTAGACATACTGTTCAAGAGAGTATGTCAGTTAGTTAGCTGTGAATGTTGAATAGCCGTGATAAATGGAACCTTAACAAACAGAGAATGGTTTACCTAGAGCAACCAAAAATTGCTCTGCTCATGGTTTTTAAGATCTAATCCCACAATTTCACATAATACAGCACCTGGATATAAAATAAATTAAAATAAAAAATCAGCAAAGACGTGCCTTTTGAGTAACTACTAACCTGCAAATGTCATCCTGCTAGCTGAACATAAGCCACGGATATAACATAAAAAAGTTGCATAGTTATATTGTCCGTGAATTCTGATAAATCATCTTTTGTACAATGGATTGAGGATCAAGGATCTGTAGCAAAAATATAAAGCTAGGGAAAAAATAATGCAAAGAATCAAGAATTGTTTTATTACAAAATGTAGCCAGACTTGGAAAGCATATCAGCCTTCTTAATTTCCTGCAAACTGAACTCTCGTTTGCGAAATACAGAAAACCTTGAGGCCTGGCGTCTACACTGCAGCATCTGCTTATCAGATTCAGTTCATTGGGGCACATTGACTCTGACATCTTTCCGCAAATTTGGCACACCAAAGCTATTCCAAAATATAGGCTGCACGCTTGGCTGCTGCTGCATAATCGATGTCTCACAGCAGAAAATTTGGCAAAGCGAGGATGGCCACATGACGCTAATTTTTTTAATAATACACAAAAATTAATTAATTGCGGAAATAATACGCATTTTTTTTTCAAAAGTAGAATCCATTCGTCCTCGCTGAAGACGACAGGGGCTTGTCGTCCTTGCCGAAGCCGACTAGGCCCACTCGTCCACGCGGAAGACGATAAGTGGCTGGGCCACGTCGACGCTGATCCACTCGTCCTGGGTGCGCGCCAGTCGGCTTCGCCGAAGACGACAGGCCTGTTGTCCACGCCAAGGATGACAAGGCGCTGCATGCGTCGATCGTGCACGGGTCTCCTTCTTTCTTCTTCCTTCCCTTCCCAGGTGTTCTTCCTTTTCTCTTCACTCCCCCACATAAACCGAATTAATCCAGCAATTTCGACAAGTATTTTTTACGTTTGCCACCATAAATCGGTGCTAGAAGGTTGAGAGAGGCTAGGGGAACTCCGATCTCCTGATGGATAGCTCGTGGTGGTGGTGGTGATGGTTGGCGGGTGGGGGTGATGGTTGTGGGGGTTGTGGTGGTGCTGCTGCTGGAGGGCTGCATAGTGGTAGTGGTGCAGGAGGGCTACATTGTGGTGGTGTTGTTCGTGTTGGTGCGCCGTTGATTCGAGATTGCCGGACGCCGTTGCCTCTCACGCTTCTAGGGTATGATGACAGCCATATGCTTTACCAAAATTGTAGTGCTATATTTGTTACATGTATGGACATGTGTTGTTAAAAAATAGTTTGTGACGGTAGTAAATATTGTAGCTAGATTTGTAGGTTAATTGGAAAAAATGTAGCAATATTTGTAGTAAATATTTGTAGCTATATTTCTATGAACACGTGAAATAATATTAACGATGGTCAATATTTATTTATGTCAGCGGAGATGTCTGATTTAGTGAAGATCAGGTTTTTCTATGGTCCTAGTAGAGTCCAAATGTGTGATACGGGAGCTGATCTGAGTGAGTTTGATTCTATAGTTGTCGACCTGCCAGCTCCTGAAACATGGTCTCTCAGTCAGGTTAAAGATTGGTTGACGGGAAGTTTAGGGCTTGATAATCAGACACAGACCGTCAGTGTTCATGCTTGGTGGAGTCATTCAAGGACAAATATTTACTTCGTTATGAGACCACTAGAGTGTGATACTGATTGGGTGCGATGGTTAAAAGGCTGCGCAAAAAGGAATTGCTCTCCTTGTGCCCTAGTTCTTCCCGCCTTGAACGAGGTCACTGCCCCTGAGGACGAGTTTAGTGCCCATGAAGGTGAGGGTGCTTCGATTAATGGTGATGATGGGTGACTACTTTTCGCATTGATATTAAAAAAAACCATGCAAATTACATTGACAACATAAATTACACAGACAACAAAATATCGGTAATAGCGAAAACACAACATAAATTGAAGATACATGGTACTCTGCAAATTAGAAAAAGAAAAATCATCTGCCATCGACGCAGCCTCCCGCATCACTCTTGCCTTTCGACGACGCAACCCTCTTCCCCTTCGACGATGCTTCAGCCTTGCGTTTCGACGACGATGCACCCTTGCCCTTCGACGCCGCCGCCGCTGCTGCAGCTCTCTTGCTCGCTTCAGTGGGCATGAAGATATCATCTTCGTCCTCGCTCTCCTTGACCCATGAAATCGGTTTACTAAGAGCATCCAACATATCTGCTTCACTCCTATATGTTAGCTTCTTCTTCTGCCACCTAGCATGCAGCCTCACGAGTTCTTTTTCTATTTCCTTGTAATTCCTCCATGGCCACCCATGCCTAGCTAGCTTCGCTGATAGCTCACGGAGATGAGGTGAATGACTAACAATATCTTCGAATGGGATCTCCTTATTGTCTACCTTGAACTCGGCCGTAAACTTCAAAAGTAGTGCCGACATTCCTCCCGGGAAACTACCATCTGAAGGAAAGCTCGACATGTTCGACTGAGTGGACTAGAATGCTTACCAACCTCAGTGAGAAGGGGTACTTATAGGCCGAGATGAGAAGAATTGGCGGTAGAAACAGGCGGGAGATACGATGGCGGGAAAAAAGGGCGGGAAAGAATTTGGCGGAGAAACAGGCGGGAGAGAAGATGCGGGAAAAAGGGGTGGGAACGATTTTGGCGGGAAAAAGGGGAGAGAGAAGAAGGGCGGGAGAAAAATGGAGGGAGAAGAAGGGCGAGAGAAATATGGCGGGAGAAGAAGGCGGGAACAATTAATCGCGAAACAAATTTACTGGACAAAACAAAAGGGAAGGAGGCCCGTGCGCGATCGATGCATGCAGCTTGTCGTCCTTGCGTGGACGACAGGCCTGTCGTCTTCGGCGAAGCCGATAGCCGCACCCAGGACGAGTGGATCAGCGTCGACGTGGTCCAGCCACTTATCGTCTTCCGCGTGGACGACTGGGCCTAGTCGGCTTCGGCAAGGACGACAAGCTCCTGTCGTCTTCAGCGAGAACGAATGGATTCTACTTTTGAAAAAAATAAAAAATGCGTATTATTTCCGCAATTAATTAATTTTCGTGTATTATTAAAAAAAATTAGCGCCACATGACACTATATGCAAGTTGTGTCGTTCCCAGCCTGAAACTGCATCGCATCTTGCGGCCTCCTGCTCCTATTCTCAGCTGGTCTGGCGCGAGGTACTGGACACCATGGAACTTTCTGCAAATTTTCGCCCCAATGCAAGCTCCTCTGATTGAAACTTTGGTGGAAGTGGACCTCAACGCACCTAAAGCTGTGGTGGAAAAATGGCGCTCAACTGCTCTTGTTCCTGGTGGCTGCTGTGGAAAGAAAGAAGGGAAAATCTATACATAGGCGCCGTACCGTGGCCCTCCTCGTGCGGCGCGCGGAGATTCGAAAACATCTCTCCATCCTGCAGCGCACGCGCGACACGGAGCCCCACTTGTCCTGGCTTTCAAGCCCGCTCGCTCTCTCCTCTCTCGTACTCCAATGCTACAGTATCTGAGGAAGAAGAATCAAACACGAGTGCCACCGGTCGCTAGTACTGCAGAATTAATACGTATCGTAGCCTATGGCCCCTTCTTTTCAGCTTATTTTCAGATTCTCCCAGAAGCTACCCTCCATCAGCTTCTCCCAAAATCATCTCGTTTTTTAAATTTGTTTAAACTTCTAAATAAGTTTAATACTTATTTAAAGTTTAAACAAATTTAAAAAACGGAATACTTATTTAGAAGTTTAAACAAATTTAAAAAACGAGATTCTGAGAGAAGCTGATGGAGGGTACCTTCTGGGAGAATCTGGAAAATAAGCTGAAAAGAAGGGGGCATATATGCTGTACTGCATGCACACTCTTTTACATGATCGTAATTAAGTGCTAGGAGAACGCCCGCCCTTTGACTTGATGTATATATTATCTCTAAATTTGAGCAAAACAATTGTGAGGTAGAATTTTTTTCTTCTAACATGTGGATACTAGAGACTGTTTAGGTCATACAACAAACACAATTTTCTTTTTTATTTACAAGAATGCCAGATATTTTGATATGTTTGCACTATTTTTTAATTGAGTTGTAGTAATTACGTGAGGCAGCTGACACAATAAACTACTCGATAATTAACGTGGTAGCTACATCTAATATATTGGTAGTTGGTTCAAAAAAAAAATGGTAGGCATTTAAAAATAATCTGGTAGTTATTTCTATTTTTGAAAACCCCGGTACCTTTTTTAAAATAACCCGATAGCTGTTGTGAATATATATTGATAGCTATTGGTAGATAACCTAATGACTATTGCTAAATAATTTGATAAGTGTATTTTGACATTTTAAAATTTGTTTCGAGAAACCCGGTAGCTATTTTAAAATCACTTGGTAGCTGTTGTTAAATATAATGGTAGCTATTAATAAATAACCTGATTACTATTCCTAACTAACTTGATAAATGTATTTTGACATCCTGGAATTTGTTTCGAGAAATCCGGTTGCTAATTTAAAATTACCTGGTAGCTGTTGTTAAATATAGTGGTAGCTATTGGTAAATAACCTGATAATTATAGCTAAATAATTCAATAAATGTATTTTGACATCGTGAAATTTGTTTCGAGAAAACTGGTAGCTATTGTCAAATAACTTGATAGTTGGTGTTAAGTACTGAAATAGCTAATACTGAATAATTTGATGGCTATTACTAATTAATTTGACAACTGCATTGAAGAATGTGGCAATTATTTTGAAGACTCTTATAACCTAGCAGTTAATGCATTATTTGTAGCGATTGCTATTTAATTTAGTAGCTATTGAAGTATTGATAAACAACATGATGCTTATATGAGAAAGTTGGTTTTGTTTTCAATAGTTTAGCAAAACAATATGTTAGCTACATTGGAGAAACTGATAATTAATTTTAAAAAACATTGTAGTTGATTAAAAAAAGATAATGGGCTATTAAATATGTAATTGATTATAAATGACATGGTAATTGTTTTAATTTTGTTAGTGTTTTTTAAGAGAAGCGGTAGTAAAATACTTTACTACTTGCAAACGTTCTGTGAGTGTTGTGATTAAAATATTAGGGGATATGAGCCTTTTGCAAACATGCAAACACATAAAAAAAAGGTCAATGTTATAAAACTAGTCACTGCAAATGGTGGCAGCTAGTACTAGAAGGACTGTACAGGTACTACTGCAAGAATCTTTTTTGTAATCAATGGGCTAGCTTTTTGTACATACTACTCCGCGCTGGCTCAAGTAGTACTAGTGTGTGTTTCTGCGGGGCGCGGGTGCATGGCTGCATGCGCACTGGCTCAAGACGTCAGATGCTGCGTGTGCGGTCGCTCGTTTGGGCCAGTGCGACAGCAGTCAGCTACCGCCGCACGGATCGACAAATATGTGGCGCCGCCCTGTAGCACGGTCCGAGAAAGAAATAACCGTGTGTTCAACAAGAAGCTAAATCAGCTTCTGCTCTCACTGGCAAGATCATCACTGGCCTCGCTCCTGGCAAGCAGCAGGGGTTCTAAGAACGGTGTGGGAACCGGGAGAGCAAGCCAGCTCGTCCGGTGGGAGCATAGCAAAGCTTCGCTCCCCTCTAAGCCTTTTTCTTAGGTTCTTTTGAGTTTACCTGTGTATAGGCTTACATGCTTGTTTTCTCTTTTTCAGTTTTTACCATACTCTGTTCTGCCGGCATTTGTTTCGGTTTTGCTTAAGTAATCGAAACCAGTGCTCCGTTCCGTCAAAAAAAAAACTTGAGGCCTCGTGGATGATCTCGTGTAGGGTGGTCATTTTTTTAAGATAAAGAGTATATATTAATATCATGAAGATATCAAATACACCCAGCCTCTGTAACAACGTAATAACCAAAGGTATTACTGATGGACATAGCTGAAATACAATAAGAAGAAGAACAAAGAAAGAAAAATCCCGCTACAGAGTTACTGTGGCGCCCTGACCCGACTGCTATACAGTGATGTTGTGTGTCACCGGTTAAGCGATACTACCGGAGGTTACGGGTTTACCAATCACCGGCCAAAACCTTTGGCAGGCGTTGCTGGGTACACCTCACTCCAGACAACGCAACACCCCGATTGATGCCTCAACACAGGCACAACTATCAAAGCATAATAGTTAGATCAAGACTTGTGGAACAACTGGCACATCACAGACTCTACGACACAAAATCACATATAGCTCAACTCTTATACAAATAAAGATAGCAAAATGACAACCAGAGGTCACTAACCCAACATTACATCAAGCGGAAGCAAAGTAGGTTGTTCTAAACAACAAGAACCAAAATTTGGCCTAAGAGGCCTACAGATAAACATCACAGCGCCAGCTGTTCCAGGATGTCCCAAGCTGCCACCTGGGAACCCCAGACTACTCGTCGACGTCCACAAAGAACCCACCTTCGAAGTCGGTGAAGTCCTCCTCTGAAACAAAAGCAAAGACGTTGAGTTCGACGAACTCGCAAGATTAGGAGCTAATATATGCTCGATGATTAGCTTTCAAGGTTTTATGGCTGTTTTGCATAAAGCTGATTTTATTTATGGAAAACATAACCCATGGCATCGCCTAATCAGATTGTTTTGAAAAGAGGTAAGAAGGACTCTTTCTTTCATCACCTTACTCAACATCAACCATTGTACCTGTTCATCAAAGGCACCTCCCCGAATCACCCTCGAGGAAGCTCACCTTGCAATCGTGAGTGGTACCTCTAGTACCCAAGTTTTAATCATTCCGTTAAAGTTATTTTATGATCTCAGAATCCGTCACCAAGTCGTCCATAACCGCGGACACGGCTTTTCGAAAAGATTTATCCCTGCAGGGGTGTACAATGTGAAAGTCGCCAGGTTCCGCGAGGGACCTCCCAGCTTCTTATCCATGCGTACCGTCCGGCTCATTGCCTACACGTAGCTCTCTTCCGGGGAAAGCCGGCTGAGTGGGAACGGTTACAACCTTTACCTTGTTGAGGACTAACCCAGGATCATCAGTGAGGACGGGACAAGTTCAGTGCTCCCAGCACCCTGCCCCGTGGCCACTCATTTTCCTAACACAACCATCCTCATCCCAGTCTTGGCCACCATCTTCACGCACACGCAAATGGAAGCTCAAACTAGAGGACCCTGACTAGTCCCGCTCAAGTTAGTCGGTCGACGAGGGCTCCATATACCCACGCATGGTTGCACGCTTAACTTGGCTCGTAGGCGAGAACTCGCATCTAGGCGGCGAGAACGAGACAACCCACCACATCCCATGTGGCCTCTCCCCACCTTCTTAGCATTTTATTATCCATCTCCACAATTATCCACCATCAACATCACTGCCACAAGTTAACACCTGTTTCCAGCATTCACCAGCCCTAGTACCACTAGGCATTTCACTAAGCATGGCTAAGCACTTGCATAGCATAGTAAGTATTCCATGGCCAAAGATACAAACCTAGGGTAATAGGAAGGTAAAACAGGTATTGGCAACAGGATTCTAATGCAACTAGTAGGATACCCTAATCCAGGCAAAAGACATTTAGAACCGCATGCAATATTATAGTGGAGAAAATAATTGCGGAAAATAGGATAGGATATGCTCAGAGGGGGGATTACGCTTGCCTTGTTGAGCGGAGGAGTCAAACTGCTCGTCGGAGTAATGGTGTTCAACTCCGAACTCGTGATCTACCGGAGAGCAAACAACACTGGAAAGCAAAAACAACAATCAACACATGGCAAATGTGCAATGCATACAAGGATGATGATATGACATTTTAAATGCACCCTAGAAGCATTGAACATGAACAACAAGTTAAATGGGGTCCCCATTACATTTATTGCATTATTTGGAATAAACCCCATATTTAAACTTAGTGATTATAATTACTACTAGAGCATAATATTGTAATTGTGATCGATGATGCATGATGAATGATGATTCTGGGGAATTCATGTTTTTCTGAGCATTTGGGTATAAGGCACGCAATTTTCGGAAGTCCAGATGAAAAGTTATTAATTTTAGAATTCCTCCTTTTAATTGTTTACTTGTAATTATTTTATTTTCAGCAACTATTAAAAGTTATTTCCTCGGATTCGAGAGAGATGGAGGAAGTAGTTGAATCATCGGTGTCGATGTTCCTAAAGGCGTGAGGGGGTAGCGGGAATCATGTGCTAGAAGGGAGGAATTGGAAAAATAAGCAGGAAAAAAAAACACAGACCAACCGGCCTCCAGCCCGGTTGGGCCGGCTAGCAGACCGGGCAGGCTCCAGAGAGCTCCGGTTCGTGGCCCGGTTAGGGCCGGGCCCAAGGCCGGTTAACGGCCCGAGCGAAACGGCATCGAGGCCGGTTTAGCCGGGTGCACGACCGGGCGTGTGAGCTCGTCGAGCTACGGCGACGGGGAGCGATGGCTACGGTGCTCCGGCGAGGTGAGAGCGAGGGGAGCGCATGGAGAGGTTCAACGGAACGGCGTGCTCACCCTCAAGACGACGGAGGTGTCGGCGACGGCGGAGGTGGCTCGACGGGGACGGAACCGTGCGCGGCGGCGCTCGGACGGCAGCGGGGAAGAAGAACTCGGCGGCGTCGATTCCCGGTGTCTTGGCTCGATTGCTCTGGCGGAGCAGGAGAAGGGGATGCGGCGAAGCTAGTGGTGCCCGGCGATTTACCCGGGAACTCGTCAATCGGCGGCTACGAGCACTGCTAGCTCGAGTGGAGCTGCGGCCAAGGAGGGGAATTTCGAGGGAGAGGAAGCAGGAAAAATCGGGGAAGGAGGAGTGGGCAGGTGGTCCTCGTGTGGCTTGTCTCCTTGCGGTGTAGGGCAGAGGAGGAGGGGCCCGGCGTCGAGTGCGGCGCGAGCACGACGACGAGCGGGTCCGGCGCGACCTTGCCCTGTGGCTACAGGGAAGAGGATGATGATTTTACAACGAGGCCCCTAGAACTTCTAAGTTCATCACAGATTGGTCCTTCTGTTCTGGGAAAAGATTCCAGCAGCTGTATTTGAATTAATTGGGCAACTTAAACCCTTCCAAAAATTATGAAATAATTTGGAGATGCTCCCCTGGTCATGGAGTTGCTCCACAAAAATTGGGATTTATAATAAATTGTTTTGACCAACTTTTGTTCATAGAGTTAAAATTGGGGCATTTTTGCTAGAATTCTAAATGTTGCTCCTTAGCAATTTATAGCAATTGCAAACTATCATTTTTAAACTCTTGGAACTTCCTTGACAAATATAAGAAGTCAAAGTATTTTTTTTTGCAAGTTTTTAGTGCCTTCATGGTTTTGGAAGTTGTTAGAGCAAGTTGGCATTTGTTTTTAAATGGTGCCAAAACCATTTGTGTGTTGTTTAGCAAGTTGAATTTGGATGCCATGATGCAATGCAACACAAAAAGCGAAAATTTTACTCGGGTTTTTAGGTTTTCAAAATCTGGGCTGTTACAACTCTACCCTCCTTACAGGAATCTCGTCCGAGATTCTTAGCGTAGGGAAGAGGGAAAAGTTACGACGGTACTACACGATCTTCTCGCTTCAGGTGGCTTCTTTCTGAAAGAGGTTGACAGCGGGCATCATGGAGATCTTCATTGTCTTCACTTCGAGGTCACTATCAACGTATACCATCGGAAAGAAGGAAAGCTCACCGGAAGGATGGATCTTGGTGAATATACAGCGGCCGAGTACCTCCTGGTAGAATCTTAGGATGAGACTTCAAGCATCCCTTGATTTTAACAGTTAGGAGACACATGCATTTGTCGGGAGATTGATAAGGAGTTTCCAGTTGGTAGACAACTGTTTCCCAAAGATTCAGAATATGAACTTTGCACAAGGCCCAAAATTTCTGAATAGGGACGTTAAACAAGATTTCGACAGAGGAGGAGATAACTTGTACTAGTCGGCTTGAGTAGAACTTTCCTCACGGAGGAGCATTTCAGCTCACTGGAGAAGGATCGGAAAGCTAGATCGAGAGAACTTCAGAAACTCCACAAACGTTAGTATTGGGAACACTTCTTGATTTTCCAGACATAGGGACAAACTTCTTGAGGATCACCAACTGTCGTTTCTGTTTGAGATTTAGATCTGTTCGGGTGTAGAGATACCCAGATTCAACATGGATGAATAGGGAGTCTTTGCCACAGATACCACCGGATTACTTTTGCTAGAACCCTAGGAGCGGGACTAGAAGGTCTAACTCCAAAGGAGGAACGAGATTGAGGAACTCAAGTATTAGCAACTTGTCAGGAGACAGCTGCCCTAATTGATTTACTTGCAACGAGACACGATTTAGTCCTTGATGGGAAACACCAAAGAAGACGAAAGAAGTTCTCAGACTTCCTCTCTTTCTGGAACAATTCCATCAGTGGCTTGGATGCATAGATGAAATCTTCAAGGAATGGAGGTAACAACATACCATTCCGAGAATATTGTACACATGCACGATCGAGTTGAGATGATTTCGAGGAACCAGACACTTCACTCAGATCCACGGCGACATCTTTCAGCAATTGCACGTGAACCAGGGAAATTCACTTCTAACTTCCAGAACTTTTCCTTGTGACGACACAAGGTTAGTTCTAACAAGCTTTCCAATCAAACAAGGAGGAAAAAGAATGTAGTGGATGGACTCAACAACAAACTTATCCAGATACTCCAAGACGGTCGACATCACAAGGTATGTGTTCTGAAGTTATCACATGAACAGGCATAAGTATTGGTCGGACTAACACAATCACGTAGGTTGGGCTGAGTTTGATTTGACGATAGCCCAATTCAAATCAAAAGATTTAGAGGTTAGCATATCCACAAAGGAGATACCACCTTTCTTCGACACAGGAAGCTAGACATCCATTGAGAAGTGAACTATATCAGATAGAGCTTTTGGTCTTTTAACTCTCCAAGTGGTTTAAGCTCAACCGAATAATTCTGGACATCCAGCATGATTTTCTTGGAGAAGGAGTTGTTCAGAGAGCCAGCTTACTCATAAGCTGAACATCACGGTCAGGTGACAAGCTGGCGATTCTTCTGGAAAAACCTACAGAATATCACGATCCACATATAGGATAGCACACTACAAGAAATATGCTATCCTATGACCTCAATATTGGTCACTGAATGGTCACGTATTTTAATTTGTGACCTTTTTGTGACAAAAACACTTGGTCACGTTATGAGCGTCACTAACGATCCAATATGACCTTTTTGTGGAATGGTCATAGACGTCTATGACCAAAAGAAAAGGTCACAGATTTTATGACTAATTTTTTGGTCACTGTCAATCTAGCCAGACCACGTCAGATCCAACGTGGCAAAGCTGACGTGGTAAAATTGTGACCAAACGAAATGGTCATGGATTAGAATCAGCCCGATCCACTTCAGCAGTCTATATGGGCCTAGCCCAATAATTCAACCCATTGGACATTTTTTTCCTGTTAATTTTGGACAGCTACATGGGCCAAGCCCAATAACTCGGCCTTTTATTATCAGGGCCATGGCATTTTTGCAGTCCACTAATTTTCTAGTTTCGGCCGTTATATTTTGGACATGGGCCCACCAGTCAGATGGATCCCACTAGTCATAATCTCATATACTGGACCCACACGTCAGAAATTTCAAAATTACTCTGTTATTTTCTGGACCGACTATCCAGGTTTCCATTTCACACATTTCAAATCACATACATAATCACTATTTCAAACGAAACAAGTGTACTTCATCAAATGTGACTAAATAGTCTATTACAATCTGTTACAATACTACAGTCTTTACATTCTATAAGAGTCAAACGGAACAGACAACTCCTTGATGAGTAGGCTTCGCACTTCAAAAAAATTAGGCCTGGAGATCCTGTAAAAGAGGGAACACAAAGACTACCAGCATTAGAGTGTACTGCCTGGAGCTCCTGTAAAAGAGGGAACACAAAGGCTACCAGCATTAGAGTGTATTGCTGAGGCCAAAATCAAACTACTGCAATGGCAACACTAATGTAAGCAGCAGAGCAGATCTACCGACTAGTTCATTCAATCTTCACCTTTGTTCTCTTTTACAGTTCAGGATTTGGTGTTGGTTAGCTTAGTAGCTAAGGCAGAAGCAGAAGCATTTAAGAAGGAAAGCTACGTACATGTGCATTTGCGGGCCCACTGATTCTGGGTCGTCAATCACACCAGCCACCGTCGCGTACCCATCGCCCTCAGCAACATTGCTCCTGCAGCAGCAACACATAACAATTAGAGCAAAACAGCACATGAGACCGACAGGAACAGAAGATAATAAACTGATAAGAGGATGTAAATTTGTACTACTGGTGATCCAAGAACAATTCATAAGATGATGTAAAAAAGAAGGGAACAAGGTAATCCCGTGAAACTAGGACATACACGCACGTATTGAGTCGTTAGGCACAGGTAAAAAACTGCAATACAACAACTGATGCTGGTCAAGGATATCGGCTAGTATTTGCTAACTGGACAAGATTATTCAGAAAAATAGAGAGAAATAATAAACTAGGTAGGAGGACAATGTTTATGCAACAACACCATATTTCAGATTGATATGACACAAGACAAGGTAGCAGATAAAGAAATGACTAACCTGGCAAACTGGGTATTGAGTGCCCTGGCATGCTTGCTGGCGTCCTCTGCCGCAGCGTCTCATGCAATGAGATGCTGATGGGGAGACTCTGCCCGGCCACGTCCATCCCTTTCTTGCTGGATAGCTGCAGCACTGCAAATAGCAAACCATGTAAGCGAATGAACAGGGGCAAATTCTACAGCAAGATGAAGCAACATAGATATATATCTTGTAGCCTACAACAATCACGAACCAACATAGATATATCTTTTATTCAACACTGTAGGCAACTAATGTAAAAAGAGTTGTTATCAGGTTAAGCCTTCTTAGTTTAGTATCATTTGCCCGAACAGTTTTTCACCAAGGATTGCACTAGTACATCATGATTCAGTTGAGATCTACTAAACTACATCATCACAGGAAAGACAGGCAGTTTTAGATCATAAAAACTAATGTTCCACGCATAGTCTTAGCGCTCCATCAAGGAATCAAACAAAGTTTAGAGAAAACCAAACATGAACAAGCACTTATTATGCAGGACACATCACACATATCTTAGCAAAAGCTCGAAAACAGCAATGTGTCAGAAACATGATGTATTCAGGGTTCGACCATTTAAACTTGCCACCACAGCACCAGGGCTTCCCTCCAAATGCCGAGCAGAGCTAAAAGAAATTGTAGATGACCCAATCATCATAGCTGGAACATTACCAAAGGAAAAGTAAGCATAATATGGATATACACACACGCAGTTCTTAGTTCAGTTACTCGTAGACACAACTGAATTAGATAGAAAGATGGAACAGATGGGCGTGACACAAACAATCAATAAGATAAATAACACCTAACATGTTAAAGTCCATATCAAGCACACACACAAGGAAACAAAGAGATTAATCATGGAATGAGCAGAATCTCATAAATTAAACAACTACCTCTATGATCGTTTACATAATCATAGTTGTTGAAACCATGTTAGAAGCATATGAATTTAAGACATGTTGAAGTGGAAATACACATTATCAATGCGCATATCTCGGTTGGATTTGGATAATAATAGTCAACAGAAGTGCTTTGGATTGTCACATGTCATATCTTATAAACTTACACAATCATGCAGAAATTCTACTTCTAATACATCCCACCCAAGCAACAGGTCTAGCAAAGACTACCAACCATATCTAGCTACCAATATACACTGCACAGAACAGCAAATTTCTGCACAAACAACACATGGGGCACAAATTACCAAGACAATTTTATACACTTTACAGCAGATAACGAGTAAACAACAGATCCCCCAATTAACAGCAGGTAACAAGTGAGCAGCAGTCAACAAATGGAAGAATCAAGGGACTTACCCACAACATGGAGACGGTGCGTGAAGGAAGCTTGCACGGATGTGTCCCTCTGGTTGCAGAGGAGACGGTGGCATGAGGATCAGCAAGGGGTTGAGATCATGAAGAACTGAAGACGCTACGCCTCTGTGCAGGTCAGATCGCTACGACATCCGCTGTAGCCGAGGTCAAAGACGCCGGGTCCGTGCAGGGCTCCACCTCCCGATAGCGTCCTGGACGGCGGCGGTTGCCATCGGGTAAAAGTTGAGCCTGTTCTTCTCGGGATCTCGAGCGACGTTGGCATCCGGATCCAACATCTGAGAGATAGGCCACACCGCATCAAGTGGATGCCGATGATCTGCGAGCCCAGGGTCGAGGTGAGGATGTGTGGGAGTGGTGGAGAGAGTGGAGATGCGGATCAGAGGAGGGAAACTCACCGGGCTAGCCCTAACGACGTGGAAGGCGGGGACGGCGAGGAAGGTGAGGGTGTCGAAACCCAGGCGTCTGCGACGAGGTCAGAGAAGAGATCCGCGGTGGCTGGCCCAGCCAAGCTAGCCGCCCTGCCCCGGCCCACGTCGCGGGAGTCGCCGCCGTCTGATGGGTAGGGAAGGTGAGGAACAGAACCCATCGATGGAGGCGGCTGCGCTGGATCTAGGTTGGTACTCAAGATCGAGGCGGCGAGCGGTCAGACGGAGAGTGGATCTGGAGAGTGGAGAGCACGTGGAGTGGGCGCGGTGATTGTGGCGGCGGCGGGAGAGAGAAGTAGAGGGGGGGCGGCTCCGTGGCTGGACGCGATGCAGGGAGAATGTAGAGAGAGGGGGCGGCGGAGAAATAATTGGGTTAGGGTTTGAACTTTTAGAGATGCGTTGCGGCGGGGACGGAAAATCTGAAATTTGGTCTCCCCGCGCGCGCCCATGGTTCTCAAGTTTAGTTCTCCCCGCGCTCGCCCGCGGTTCTGAAATTGTGGCGTGACTATGCAGGTCAGCCTCTGTTTTAGGTAGGTTTTCATTTTCCGAGTGCCAAAAATTAGATTTTTTATGAAGCACCTACCAAACATATGTTGCGAAATTACATCACACTAATTTAAAAAATACTAGACCACATTTTATCTGCGAAAATTCATGGCTTTCAAGGCAAATGACGAATGTTATGGGCACATTCATGGCATAGTATGTTCAAATCTGCCCATATTGGGCACAAACGTGTATCTTGTAACCATGAACAATGTTGCCGAAGAAAATTTTCATTTTCCTCGCACACAAAACACATTTTTCTTTTTTCGAGTGCGAAAATTGAGTTTTTTTGTGAAGCACCTACCAAAAGTATGTTGCAAAATCGGTGCAACATATTTAAAAAAAATACAAGACCACATTGTATTTACAAATAACCAAATTGTTGCATGCGAAATGGTTTTCATGCACCGTTCGTCAAAAAGATAAATTTCTGCCGATTCAGTTGGAAGCGGGTCCAATTTGAACTACAGGTGCCTCGTAGTTTGCTCAATATTTTTTCATATAATCATTTTTGGGTACACAATTACATATTTCATCCGAGATGCAACAATAGTTTCGCAAGATTCAACCCCTAACTACGAACGGTCAGGACCGCCGTCTTGACCGTATTTTGAAATCGGCATACGAAATTCAAAAATATTCAAAGAAACGGAAAACCTTCGCGTTGTGTCACTATATGTATCCTAGTATCCATAAAAAATAATAAACTTCGAGAACGGCAATTGTCTTGAAAACGTGTTCTCATAAATGAGCTGTCATCTACGAAGATTCATGACTTTCATGACAAATGACGAATGTTATGCGCACATTCATGGCATAGTTTGTTCAAATGTGCCCATATTGGGCACAAACGTGCATCTTGGAACAATGAACAATGTTACCGAAGAAAGTTTTCATTTTCCTTGCACACAAAATGCATTTTTTTTCGAGTGCAAAAATTGAGTTTTTTTTGTGAAACACCTACCAAAAATATGTTGCAAAATCGGAACAACACATTTTAAAAAAAATACTAACCCACATTGTATTTACAAATAACCAAATTTTTGCATGCCAAATGGTTTTCATGCACCGTTCGTCAAAAAGACAAATTTCTGTCGATTTAGGTGGAAGCGGGTCAAATTTGAACTACAAGTGCCTCGTAGTTTGCTCAATATTTTTTCAAATAATCATTTTTGAGTACACAAGTACCTATTTCATCAGAGATGCAACAATAGTTTCGCAAGATTCAACACTAGCTACGAACGGTCAGGTCCGTCGTTTTGACTATATTTTGAAATCGACATACGAAATTCAAAAAAACCTTGGCATAATTTAATACCCAAATTTTAGAATTGGATGTTTTCATTTCAACATGGAATAAATTTAAAACCTTGCATTTGTTTTATCTAGCATTTGAATTTAAAAGAATAATCCAAAAAAAATCAAAATTTTCAAAACCCTTTGTAAAGCAATATGTAAGGTTAATGGTATATTGTTATTTTAATTTGACAATAAAATATTCTCTAATATTCTATAATTACATAGTACGTCTTTACAAAAATTTCAAATTTAATTTGATTGAAATTGGAGTTCGAAATCAAAAGTAATAAAACAAAACATAAAAAGGAAAAAAAAACCAGCCGAGCCGGCCCATTACCTAGGCGCACCGGCCCAGGCCTGTTTCTGGACCCAGGTAGAAAGAACAGTATAAATAGACTCGCTTCTATCATCAAACACGATCACTTGAATAGCCCGATGGCAGAGCGCAGTGGCAAGATGTGCATGGTCGTGGGTTCAAGTTAGGGCTGGACCTGAAGCTCGAGGCTCGAGGCTCGGCTTGGGCTCGACAAGGCTCGGCTCGGGCTCGGCTCGGCTCGAAGGTGGTGCAAGCCAAGCCTAGACCTTCCAAACAAGGCTCGAGGCTCGACAAGCCGGCTCGGTGAAGCTCGCAAGCCGGCTCGAAGGCTCGATGAAATAAAAAAAATTGACATGACTTTTACCAAATATGTAACAATTGACAATTATAATCAACAATAGATAGTGTAAGTGTGTAACAAGTTTCACAAAACATGAACTAAGCATAACAGATTGCTCTCCACCACACTTCTCTGGCAATCAGCATGATCACCTAGAAAGATCACAGGGCTCTCTATGAAAAAACACCAGGGCATCAACAAGATCAGTGCATATCTAACAGATTATACCTTTGGGTCAACATTATGAGGTGCTTCTCCAGCCAATGCAGTGCCCCCAATCTTGAGAAGTACCCTTTTCCATTTTGGATTTGAGAGAGGGGTTAATCTGGAACAGGGAACCATTGTCAGGGGGGCAGTGCTGGAAGAAGGGAACCTGCAACCAGCAGAACAGAAGGAATACATGAACCAACTAGGGCACTATCGTACAGAGACGAAATCGTACTATGAAACAACGAACATATTAACCATGTTGAACAAAACTTCTACCAGTTGCATGCTCAAGTGCGCAACAAGATGGATGAATCGGCATTAATATCGCCATGACAACATGATTTTCAGAGTAGAATCCATGCACAACTACGGATCCTACAAGCAACTAGAGAGGCCAACAGTAAAATCCAGGCGCATCCCTTCACAGATCAGGCATATAGCAATTTAATCCCAACCTGAGCGCTACAAAACTGAGTAAACCACGGGAATACCACAGCAGAACACGAACTGGAGGGAAAGGGCGGGGCGATCGGGGACTCACGTACCTTGAGGAGGAGGACGAGAGAGCCTTGGCTTCGATTGGGGATTTCTCGGTCGAGATCGGAGAGGGGACTGGATTGGATTTGTGTGGAGAGGAGACGGGGACGGCCGACGGGGTGGGATTTTATAGGCGGCTCCGGTGGGAATCGAAGAAGAGTCCCGCGAGGCTACGCCACGGCAGCGGCGACGTCCTCCCAGTCCCGCCCCCGGAGGTTCCCTCGGTTCAGCTGCTCGAAGCGGCCGGTGTAGGCGTCGAGGAGACTGCTGATGGCGCCGTCCGTCCACTCCTCCGGTCCTTCCGGTAGTCAGACGAGCCGCCTCGGCCCTTCCTCCCACCGCGGTCCCTTCGGCGCTTGCAGTGGTGCGACGCCGGCTTCCCGCGGTCGGAGCTGTGGTTGCCCTCCTCCTGCGCCTGCACGAAGGGGCCGGCAGCGGAGCCCGCGGCCGCGGCGTCGACGAAGCAGAAGGCCTGGGCCTGCTGCTGCGGCGGGGCCGGCTGGGCGGAAGGCTGGGGAGCAGGTGGCGGCCGGCGGCGGGTCAAACCCTAACGCGAGCAGAGGAGAGGAGCAGCAGGTGCGTGCGGTGCGGGAGCGTAGAGATCGATCGATTCATGCTATAAAAAAAAACTGCGGCTCGCGAGCTGGCCGAGCCTCGAGCTTGCCGAGCCGAGCCGCGAGCCCGATTTCTAGGACTTTTTTAGAGACGAGCCGAGCCTGGCTCGGCTCGAGTTTTGCCGAGCCTGACCGAGCCGAGCCTCGAGCCGGTCGATTCCAGCCCTAGTTCAAGTCCCCGCAGCTGACATTCTTGCCAATTATTAGAAGTCACATGCGGGTGCGACTCACTTGTCAGGCGCGGCGGGCGCAGGACCCACGTGCCAGTCCTGTCAGTCTGGATGGGGTGGGTCCCGCCGGTCAGTTTAGTCAATGTGTGTGCTAGACAATGGGTCCTACCTGTCACAGTAACATGTAAGCAAAAATAACGCTGACATTTTTGCCAATTATTAGAAGTCACATGCGGGTGCGACTCACTTGTCAGGCGCGGGACCCACGTGCCAGTCCTATCAATCTGGATGGGGGTGGGTCCCGCCGGTCAGTTTAGTCAATGTGTGTGCTAGACAATGGGTCCTACCTGTCACAGTGACACGTAAGCAAAAATAACACTGACACGTTGGCGAGACTGCTGAGTTGGCTGTCCAATCAGCGTGACACATAAGCAAAATGACTAATAAGAAATGACACGTAGGCGAGACTGATTGGTTGGCTGTACACTAGTGTGAATGACCATTTAAATTGGTCATAGTTGTCTAGTAAAAAGGTCATAGTCCAGTGCTGTTTAGACTATGACCAATTCACGTAAGGAGACCATGACCTTTCTGACAAAATTGGTCACTATATTTTCAGCTTTACAATCTAAAAAACAACGTATGACCAACTGGTTCAAACTGGTCATAAATCTATGACCAATATTTCGAGCGTCACTATAAAAGGTCATAGGATATCATATTTCTTGTAGTGGCACGACATTCCGGGGAATCTTGAGTTCAAGAGAGGATCATGCCTTTCAAGGCACAACGAGGTGGTCTTGGGAGCTTCAGCGTGAACCTAGCTCTTTGACCGAGGGAGGGCACCGGAGAGAAAGAACTTGGCAACACAGTCAAACTCAGCTTATTGATCGGATAACCAATCATGCTAAGGAGGATAAAGAAGGTCTTTGGATTTCAACGCAGTAAGAACTGCTGAGAATATCCGATAGCCACATCATTGCTCACGTTTTATCATTCTCGAGTAACAAGTCACTCGGAGATCGGAGAGTAACGAAGTGTAAGAGCATCACTTCATCAAGAGGATCATGATACTTAGCTCGATACCCTGATATCCAAGAGTGTGACACTCTAAGATGGAGCAGAACAAAAGCTAGACAAGGCCCTTATTCTACAGATTACAATACTTTGACCTGGTCCGAGAAATGGACAAGGTACTGGAGTTTGTTTCTCCTAACAGGACGAAGTGGAAAGTCTTGACGGACCACAAGAGAGTGGCTTGCATCGGAACACCAATGCACGGTGAGAACAAGATGGTCAAACGAAAGACACGGGCCGGAAAGAAGAGCAAGAGTAACATACATGCTCAGGGAAAACCTCAGATGTTGAAGATGCACCGGTTATAACTCAATTGTGATAACCATGCCCAAAAGGAGAGAGAGGTGCAGCAGAGTCACAAACATAGTTGGGAGACTCGCTAAGAGAATTCTGGTCATAACCCAGATGATTCCAAGACAGAATCTCCAGCTATGGCAGAGTTAGAGTTACAGAGTCATCCGATGTGTCGTAACTTAAGGTTCAACCATTTACCACACAGACCACATCAAGGACTTGGGTTAAAGGTCAGCTTCAGGTGCTACTAGCGAGATGCAAATGGTTAGGAAACCACGTGACTCAACACAAGCTAGTTGGCACAATCCGGGACCTTCTGTTCAAGTCCATGGGTTAAAACCCGAAAGAAAGGATTAAGAGATTAAACTTGATAGGAATACAAGGGTCCGTAAACAACTGAGTTGATAGGAATTTTCGTCGTACTCCAGATGGTTTCTCGGCACATGAAGCTTCGGATTGTAGCGCGGCGGATGTAATTGGGCACGTAACACTAAAGGTCGAACCCAACCCCGTTTCTAATCATTTTGAAGTAACAGGTGAGAAGTAAAACCTTTAAACTCAAATCGAGGTAAGATTGCTCCGAGATTAGAGGGTAACCAGGTAAGGAGTAAAAAGAATCCTAAGATAGTTTTCACAACTCATTTTTAGGTTAAAACTATTTTCACAAACACTAGACTCAACATCGACCAGTAGAAGGGTTTCCTACAGGCAGTACTGCTCTGATACCAACTTGTGGCGCCCTGACCCGACTGCTATACAGTGATGCTGTGTGTCACCGGTTAAGCGATACAACCGGAGGTTACGGGTTTACCAATCCCCGGCCAAAACCTTTGGCAGGCGTTGCTGGGTACACCTCACTCCAGACAACGCAACACCCCGATTGATGCCTCAACACAGGCACAACTATCAAAGCATAATAGTTAGATCAAGACTTGTGGAACAACTGGCACATCACAGACTCTACGACACAAAATCACATATAGCTCAACTCTTATACATATAAAGATAGCAAAATGACAACCAGAGGTCACTAACCCAACATTACATCAAGCGGAAGCAAAGTAGGTTGTTCTAAACAACAAGAACCAAAATTTGGCCTAAGAGGCCTACAGATAAACATCACAGCGCCAGCTATTCCAGGATGTCCCAAGCTGCCACCTGGGAACCCCAGACTACTCGTCGACGTCCACAAAGAACCCACCTTCGAAGTCGGTGAAGTCCTCCTCTGAAACAAAAGCAAAGACATTGAGTTCGACGAACTCGCAAGATTAGGAGCTAATATATGCTCGATGATTAGCTTTCAAGGTTTTATGGCTGTTTTGCATAAAGCTGATTTTATTTATGGAAAACATAACCCATGGCATCGCCTAATCAGATTGTTTTGAAAAGAGGTAAGAAGGACTCTTTCTTTCATCACCTTACTCAACATCAACCATTGTACCTGTTCATCAAAGGCACCTCCCCGAATCACCCTCGAGGAAGCTCACCTTGCAATCGTGAGTGGTACCTCTAGTACCCAAGTTTTAATCATTCCGTTAAAGTTATTCTATGATCTCAGAATCCGTCACCAAGTCGTCCATAACCGCGGACACGGCTTTTCGAAAAGATTTATCCCTGCAGGGGTGTACAATGTGAAAGTCGCCAGGTTCCGCGAGGGACCTCCCAGCTTCTTATCCATGCGTACCGTCCGGCTCATTGCCTACACGTAGCTCTCTTCCGGGGAAAGCTGGCTGAGTGGGAACGGTTACAACCTTTACCTTGTTGAGGACTAACCCAGGATCATCAGTGAGGACGGGACAAGTTCAGTGCTCCCAGCACCATGCCCCGTGGCCACTCATTTTCCTAACACAACCATCCTCATCCTAGTCTTGGCCACCATCTTCACACACACGCAAATGGAAGCTCAAACTAGAGGACCCTGGCTAGTCCCGCTCAAGTTAGTCGGTCGACGAGGGCTCCATATACCCCACGCATGGTTGCACTCTCAACTTGGCTCGTAGGCGAGAACTCGCATCTAGGCGGCGAGAACGAGACAACCCACCACATCCCATGTGGCCTCTCATCCCCACCTTCTTAGCATTTTATTATCCATCTCCACAATTCTCCACCATCAACATCACTGCCACAAGTTAACACCTGTTTCCAGCATTCACCAGCCCTAGTACCACTAGGCATTTCACTAAGCATGGCTAAGCACTTGCATAGCATAGTAAGTATTCCATGGCCAAAGATACAAACCTAGGGTAATAGGAAGGTAAAACATGTATTGGCAACAGGATTCTAATGCAACTAGTAGGATACCCTAATCCAGGCAAAAGACATTTAGAACCGCATGCAATATTATAGTGGAGAAAATAATTGCGGAAAATAGGATAGGATATGCTTAGAGGGGGGATTACGCTTGCCTTGTTGAGCGGAGGAGTCAAACTGCTCGTCGGAGTAATGGTGTCCAACTCCGAACTCGTGATCTACCGGAGAGCAAACAACACCGGAAAGCAAAAACAACAATCAACACATGGCAAATGTGCAATGCATACAAGGATGATGATATGACATTTTAAATGCACCCTAGAAGCATTGAACATGAACAACAAGTTAAATGGGGTCCCCATTACATTTATTGCATTATTTGGAATAAACCCCATATTTAAACTTAGTGATTATAATTACTACTAGAGCATAATATTGTAATTGTGATCGATGATGCATGATGAATGATGATTCTAGGGAATTCATGTTTTTCTGAGCATTTGGGTATAAGGCACGCAATTTTCGGAAGTCCAGATGAAAAGTTATTAATTTTAGAATTCCTCCTTTTAATTGTTTACTTGTAATTATTTTATTTTCAGCAACTATTAAAAGTTATTTCCTCGGATTCGAGAGAGATGGAGGAAGTAGTTGAATCATCGGTGTCGATGTTCCTAAAGGCGTGAGGGGGTAGCGGGAATCATGTGCTAGAAGGGAGGAATTGGAAAAATAAGCAGGAAAAAAAAACACAGACCAACCGGCCTCCAGCCCGGTTGGGCCGGCTAGCAGACCGGGCAGGCTCCAGAGAGCTCCGGTTCGTGGCCCGGTTAGGGCCGGGCCCAAGGCCGGTTAACGGCCCGAGCGAAACGGCATCGAGGCCGGTTTAGCCGGGTGCACGACCGGGCGTGTGAGCTCGTCGAGCTACGGCGACGGGGAGCGATGGCTACGGTGCTCCGGCGAGGTGAGAGCGAGAGGGAGCGCATGGAGAGGTTCAACGGAACGGCGTGCTCACCCTCAAGACGACGGAGGTGTCGGCGACGGCGGAGGTGGCTCGACGGGGACGGAACCATGCGCGGCGGCGCTCGGACGGCAGCGGGGAAGAAGAACTCGGCGGCGTCGATTCCCGGTGTCTTGGCTCGATTGCTCTGGCGGAGCAGGAGAAGGGGATGCGGCGGAGCTAGTGGTGCCCGGCGATTTACCCGGGAACTCGTCAATCGGCGGCTACGAGCACTGCTAGCTCGAGTGGAGCTGCGGCCATGGAGGGGAATTTCGAGGGAGAGGAAGCAGGAAAAATCGGGGAAGGAGGAGTGGGCAGGTGGTCCTCGTGTGGCTTGTCTCCTTGCGGTGTAGGGCAGAGGAGGAGGGGCCCGGCGTCGAGTGCGGCGCGAGCACGGCGACGAGCGGGTCCGGCGCGACCTTGCCCTGTGGCTACAGGGAAGAGGATGATGATTTTACAACGAGGCCCCTGGAACTTCTAAGTTCATCACAGATTGGTCCTTCTGTTCTGGGAAAAGATTCCAGCAGCTGTATTTGAATTAATTGGGCAACTTAAACCCTTCCAAAAATTATGAAATAATTTGGAGATGCTCCCCTGGTCATGGAGTTGCTCCACAAAAATTGGGATTTATAATAAATTGTTTTGACCAACTTTTGTTCATAGAGTTAAAATTGGGGCATTTTTGCTAGAATTCTAAATGTTGCTCCTTAGCAATTTATAGCAATTGCAAACTATCATTTTTAAACTCTTGGAACTTCCTTGACAAATATAAGAAGTCAAAGTATTTTTTTTTGCAAGTTTTTAGTGCCTTCATGGTTTTGGAAGTTGTTAGAGCAAGTTGGCATTTGTTTTTAAATGGTGCCAAAACCATTTGTGTGTTGTTTAGCAAGTTGAATTTGGATGCCATGATGCAATGCAACACAAAAAGCGAAAATTTTACTCGGGTTTTTAGGTTTTCAAATCTGGGCTGTTACAGTTACAATACTTGTAGCAGCAGTACACCACCACCAAAACAACACCTGATGTCCAATCTCTCCAAAAACAACGCCTTCAAGAAGAAAACAGTGCACAAGCGCCGTCGTCGTCCGATCGAGATCTTGGGTTTTCACCCTGGACATAGTCTCCGCTCTCAAAACAATGTCTTCAACAAGGCCATTGCCAGACACAACCAATTAAGGTCAGACCATGGATTTTCACTCCTGAAAGGTAGAACTTTGAACTTCACCTGTGCTGTCGCCCCCACTTCCATACCGCTGCATACGAGTCCTGAAGCTCCAAGCAAGTTCGTCAACACCACCAAGAGTCAAATCACCGTTCCTATTCCTCCGATCTTGGCTTTCATGACATTCTCCGCCTCTGACTTCATCCAAGATGACAACAGATAGCAGAGCTTCATACCGCTTGCTCCTTAACGGAGAATCGTGGGCACGACCGAATCCCACCCAATTCAGCAAACTCCAGGCATAAACGCGCACATGGAAGTTCGCTGACGGAGCCTTCCGGAACTCGCCACACCGGCCAGACCAAGGAGGACGGGCGTCTGGCAGATCTTCATCTTCTTGTCGCGAGAGGAACCCTAGGACCACCTCCAATTATTCAGGCTTACCAGCCGGCCCCCACGCCGCCGGACCGCCACCATGCCACCTGCCCGACCGAGAGCAGTGGCACACAGCCACGGCTAGAGCCGAAACGAGCCCCGCGTCACCACCAGTGCCCCGCCCGAGCACCTCGAGGCTGCACTGGAAGCCACCGTGCAGAAAACAACAGTGGCCCTCCCACCCAGATCGGATCCAGTTGGGTCCAGATCGGGCCCGAGCAACGCCAGCTCGAAACTCCGGCCGCCGCCATCGCACACCGCCATCAGCTCCGCCCTCACGTCCTTCTCCTCCTCGCCCCTGCTCCTCCAGAGCTCCGCCATGCGCCACCGAGCCGCAACTCAATCCCCGCGCGTGGAGCTGAAGCCTGGGTGCGCCTCATCACCCCCCGTCTTAGACGGCTGGGTGCCGCCACCACCGCCGGCGTCGGCGGCGGCAGCGGCCGGGAGCGCGCAGGATCTAAAGCTTTTTGGCCCTAGGGTTGGGAGCCTCCAGAGCCGCCGCGCGGGGGCGACCCGAGAGGGGAAAAACCGTGTAGGATGGTCATGTGGAAAGTTTGGAGAAAAAATAATAATATAGCATGTTTACAGATATTTCGTAAACATACAGCTAACAGCATAGTATATACTCCTAGTAGGATTTCATTCCTTGATCCAGTAGTTTCACACGAGGCCATGTGGTGATTAGCGCAAAGAGACGCACAAACGATCGTCCGCGCGATCAATATTTCCGCGGATTTGCTATCGCTCAGTCGCCTGAGCTTAAATCTCAGTCGCGTGCTGAACCGTCGGATCAAGTTGTCAAGATTCGTGCGTGTTTTTTCCCTCAAGTGTCGGCGCGTGATGGGCTGTGTTTTGGGCCTTGTTTTCGTGCTACGTTTTTTTTCCTAGGGTTAGGAGGTTGTCTTCTGTTGGGCTGCGTTGTGCTGTTTTTTTTGGTGGGGGTTGTTATAGGGCTTGTTTTGTTGAGAAAATCTTCTATATCTAAATAGCAGTGACCCACTACAGGGAATTCTCTCAGCATGCAGCTATGCCACATCATCAATCTTCCACGTCATCAATTTAGGCCACGTCCAATGCTCCACGTGAGTTGCTGCACTCATATCATCTTCCCCACGAAGCCTCTTCATCTCCACAAAATTGCTACATCCTTCCTCTAATTACTCCACAATTATTGTTTCCCCTGTCTTCACCTTCTTCACCAACACATCTGATTCGCCCACTACTAATTTTGCACATGAAACTGATTAATTTCCATCTCCCTCATCTTCCCCACCTAGAAACTGCAGGGTAACCGATGTAGAGTTTTCTCCAATTTAAACTACGCAGCTGCTACGTATCCGTCATCCCCACACCTGGTGCTCGGTTCCCTTCTCGAGAGCTGCTCGGTGGCCGTCCTCCCGACACACGAAGATTTGGCAGATTTAGTCCACAACACCACCGCTCTTGACTGGAGTTGCGCTATGTTCCCATTCTATGACATGAAGCCCGCGCCCTGCTCGAGGTTCAGTGGATATCGCCCAGGTGAGAGCACCGTCCTTCGGATGAATCTGTAATCCCTCGGTCAATCCTCTATCAGTTGCTGGTACCAAGCATGCTGGCCGAGACGCATCTGCAGATTGCAGCACTCCCGCTCGCAGCCCGTTTCTGTCTCATATCTATACCAGATTCTTACAGATTATCGCTTTCCCAACCTTCTCCTATGTTGTTCACTGTCAGATTAGTATCCCGTAATTTGCCCGTTGACTCTTATTTTCCATTGCTTCCTTCAGCTCACATTCGTATACTACTTACTACTGCACTTTGCCTGCAGTGCTGATGAATACATTGGTATACTACTGCACTCTACATGTCCCCATCTTCGACGGCGAGTAGGCGAGTCAGCGCACTCCTCTTGCCCTGCATGTCTTCATCCAGGTCGCTTGGCACATGTACCACTGTTAGCCTATACTGCCGCAGATGATTGGTGACGTTCAGTGCCTATTCTACCTGTTTCATTATGCACACTTGCGTTCTCTCTTTCTGTCTCAAAGTATCTACCAATATCTCTGTTTGTTTGTAGATAATTGCATCAGGTAAGAAGTTCAGGAAGTAAATCCAATACTTCAACGGATTGTATGCTGGCAGGAATCCAATGAATTTATCCAAAGGTTCCATCAGATCATTACTGCTTAGCTTAATTTTGTTTTTAACCACGGTGACATATATTTTAATGCGCTTATTATTTTTATCCCTGCTTTTTGCAGGGTTTCATCAATTTCCATATAATGCAGTAGATTCAGATATATTAAGCTGTTCCTTTGATATGTAATATGCCATGCATATTCACTCAATGGTTTGGACAGAAACGAGCAATCCTTGATTTTTCTTACAGCATTTTGGTTTCACCAAAGCGATACAGATAACAAAATGTGTTGCTCAGAACCGTTCAACTACATAGGGCACCTATGTACATGTTGCATCGTAATTTGTTTGTCTGCACTGATCTTGAATGCCAGGTCGATTGATATTTGGACGAAGGGTAATTAAATCTCCACAATAGTTAATCGCAGTATTTTTAGCATGTATCCATAAATGTCAGGAACAATTTGCTGTCTTCCTGGAATATCTTCCAAAAAGAGATTAAGATGTATCTATATATCTGGCCTTTTTCAGGGTATGGAAACCATAGGGTATTGTATTTATATACTAGGGCTTACAAGGTTCCTAGGTCGATAGTCGAATTTGAACAAGACACGATCAGCTAATATTTTTCTGGTAACCTGCCATGGTTAAACATCAAATGTATTCTCTCCAAATAATGCAACGTTCCAAATACTTATTCCAAGTTACTTTTGAATAACTTAACAAACAAGTATATTTTCTCAAGTACATCATACACACATATTGTATATCTTTATGTGCTTTCATATTGTTTCGTATGATATATGTTTGGCTTTTAAGATATCCATAAAAATACTTCTCAAGTTTGCCGCTCCAAGGCGCGGGGAATCTTCTAGTTCCTTATATGACACTCCCTTAAAATCTTATTCCTTATTTGACACCGGTGAAAATTTTCTTCCCTATGTGACATCTTCTCAAAATTTCTTTCCCTATATGACACTCTATTACATTTTGTTCACCAACGGTGTTAAAGAGAGGCGTGAAAAGACCTTTTTACCCCTCAGGCATAATGTGACCAATAATATGTACAGAACAACAGCTACAGTAATGTTAAATATTTGTTCTTGGTTAAATGACCAATTGAGACCCCATAATCTGGTCACCGACCAGATTTCAATTCAAAATTTAGTCTGATTTTTATTCATAAAATTGAAAATCTAGACAGAACCTCCCTGTTTTTGGATGAACGTTGCAAATTAAGGTATTGAGCTTGACAATCGATCTGCAATGTGTCATAATTTTTCTGAGAGTGGTGGCCACCTCGTTTTGTCTTGCAAGTTTGCTAAGCAGAGATGGCGCAGTCTGCTCCTGCGAGACGTCCGCCTCAAACTATGCCTTGCTGTTCGGCTTTGGAAATCTTACAAGAGGTACTTGATCTACCGTTGGCATAACAGCTGTTGTCCGTTGCATTTTTGTGAAGCTGTTGGACTGAACGCAGTAGGGGAAACCATGGTGAAAAATACCTGACAGTTGATCAATGTCAGTTTAACGTGCGCCGTCATGTGGACGAACGGAGACACTACGTATATATATATATCCTACCTATATAAAAGCGCAGGGCTTAAGGCCTCCGCTGGAGGCACCACGTCACGAGGCACTGTAGATCGATACAGTACGCGCGCTACAGTGCATTTTTTTCTCTTGAAGACACCAACGAGCTAGCGACACGCGCGTGGTACAGTGCGTTTTTTCTTCGGAAAACACACTAGCGCATCCAAAAATTATATACATGAAATATATGCGCGTCGATGAGTATGTTCCATTTCCGTGATCGGTTTCGAATTTGTTCGTCTCTAACTTCATAATTTTAGATCTAAATTCGCAAAAAAAAATTGACCAATTTTATCAAATTCGTCGCACTCAGGCATCCGTTACAGTTTTACTTTGACGAGTGGATGCAGATCATCCTTCCAAACAACTTTCATGTTGTAACCTTTTTATTTCGACGGACCTATACATATTTCTCTCTAATCTCTAAATTCGTTGTATTTTACGCTGTGCAAAAGAGGCAAATTCTGACAGATTCGAAATTTTAAAATCTCACTTTTCTGCAGAAAACTCCCCGCGATTTTGCGAAAAGTCCCTGCCCTTTCTAAAATTTGTGAACCGGTCCTCCGGCATAAAACGCACGCGCGAGCCCTACGTTTTTTAGAACAGTCACTGCGTTTTCTCCTACGCTTTTTTGCAGAAGATTCCCCGCATTTTCCAAAAATGTGAATCGGCCCTCCGGTCTATAGTGCACACACGTCTTCGTTTCGTCCGATCCAGATCTGACGGCCCGCGCGGCGCTATTGCGGAAACACCCTTACATTTACCAAAAATCCGCTCCGCTCCTCCCCGCTCAAAACGAGGCTCACGGCGAGCTTCGCCGTCGCCTCCTTTCCATCTCCGGCGAGCCTCGCGTGCTGGGCCGCACGGCGCGCGGCGGAATCAACACCGCCATGCCCCCGCTCCCTCCGCCGCACCTGCACGCCGTAGCCGCCGCTCCAGCGACCAAACGCAACGACGCCGCCTTTCCCGGCCGCTCCGCGTCCACGCGCTTCCGACGCGCCGACCCACGCGTCCCAGATCGCGGTGGTTCGACGCCGGCGTGCTCGCCGTGCCCGCTGACGCCGCTGCTGACGTCATCACGACGTCAGCGTGCGCACACATGGCATTTTTCTTTTCCCTTTCTACAAAATAAAATCCAGAAAATGTGAAAACAGTTATAGGTGGGCCCAATTTCCCTAAACAATTTCCAGAAAAATAATAAATGTTTCAAAATCAACAACTTTAAATCTACAAATTGAAAAAAAAATGGAAAATGTATCAAAATTCTCAGAAACAAAAATAAGCATTTATGGCAAAAAAATTCGAATATTCCAAATTAGTTAAAATTTGGATAAAATCGACGCCAAACTCCACCCGATTTCCTCAATTCCAATTTAGCTAAAATATGCAACCTACTTATGACAAAAAAAAAACAAAAAAATTCGAATATTCCAAATTGGACAAACTTTGGAGAAAATAGACGATAAATTCCGACGAATTTCGACATTTTCAAATTAGTAAAAATTTAGAGAAAATAACGAATTTCGACATTTCCAAATTAGTAAAAAAATTAGAGAAAAAAGACAAATTCAGACGGATTTCGACATTTTCGAACACAACGTATGCGTCGTGCCAGCAAAAAAAAGAGCATGCTTCAATACTCCAATTTAGTTAAAATTTCGATAAAATTTAATAAACGACAAATTCGACTGATTTCCACATCTCCAATTTAGTAAAATTTTGGAGAAAATAGACGACATATCACGATAAATTTCGACATTTTTATATATAACGGGTGCGGCGTGTCGCCGCACCGAATTCCACTAGTACCTATATAATAGACCAGGCTTTCAGCGGCCGCTGGAGCCACCCACGTCACCGCGGGCACTGTAGATCGCTACAGTACCGCACGTATCTACAGTGCCGCGCGCTACAGTGCGTTCTTTTTTTAAAATAGCTCTCATCTTCAGCCTCCGATCCATGTGGCCACGTCGACCGCCCCTAGAGCATCTGCAGTAGGCACACCACTACAGCAGCTACAAAGCGCACTGTTTTTTTGCCTGCCTTTTTCACGATAATATGTACATGAAATATATGCGCGCCGATAAGTAGGTTCCATTCCCGTGATCGGTTCAAGTTTGGTCGACTCTAACTCCTTAATTTCTGATCCAAACTCGCAAAAATATTTGGAATTTTATCAAATTCGTCGCACTCAGTCATCCATTTAAATTTTTCTTTCACGAGTAGATGGATATCACCCTTCCGAACAACTTTCATGTTTCAACCTTTTTATTTTGACGGACATATACATATTTCTCTCTAATAAATACGATATGTGGCGTCCACGTCACGCTTTTTCATTAAAGTGCTCACGTTTTTCAAAAATTGTGAATCGGACCTCCGGAATAAGACATTTTTCCAGAAAAGCCCCCGCGTGCCGTTTTTTTAGAAAAATCCTCACGTTCCCAACAAAAATGCATTTTCTCTAATTCTGGAGTAATAAATACAATATGTGGCGTCCACGTCACGCTTTTTCATTAAAGTGGTCGCGTATTCCAAAAATTGTGAATCGGACCTCCGGAATAAGACATTTTTGCAGAAAAGCCCCCGCGTGCCATTTTTTTGCAGAAAAATTCTCGCGTTTCCCAACAAAAATGCATTTTCTCTAATTCAGAGTTAAATAAATTATTTCTGGAGTTAAATAAATTATTTATGGTAAAATACAAGCATATTTGAATATTTCAATTTGCTAAATATTTGAAGATACTCTAAACGACATATTACGACGGATTTCAACATTTTGAATCCCAACGGACGTAGCGTGCCGCCGCGTTCCAACAATATTATCCACTATAAATTAAAAAATCTCCTCCGTGCTAATTTCCAGACGATAATATTTAACCACATCAGACAAATTAACGTGAAGGTTATTTCTTTAAAACATTTTTAGAAAATGTTAGAATCCTAACGGGTTCGACCAGTTTGCTTAAACAATTTCCATAAAATAAAAAGTGTTCAGAAATCAATAATTTTGAATCTAACCATCGCAAAACTATGAATAACACATCCAGCCGATTAGAAAACTAAATGCTACCTATTTATGGCAAAAAAAAACATGTTTTAATATTCCAATTTGGTAAATATTTTGAGGAAATCCAAATGCACTTCCTCTAATTATATGAAGGTAAATTTATTAAATGCTCAAATAATGCATTTCCTCTATTTGCGGACTTAAATTGAACATTTCAATTTGGTAATTATTTCGATGCAATCTAAATAAACTGACTCCAATGATGGAACTCATTGAACAAATGTTCATTTCCACTCATTATGGACATAAATTAAATACTAATGGAAACATAGAATTTCAAATTTCAATTCGCTAGATATTTGGAGATACACCACACGAAAAATTCCGACGAATTTCAACATTTCGAATCCCGACGGGTGCGACGTGTCGCCGCACCGAATTCCACTAGTTACTTCTATAAAGGATGAGAGCCACCGCCTATGTTTGCCCCCATCCACATCACCCCATAAACCTGGTTCGTCTGATCTGCCAAAATCGCCTTGCTGTTTCACCGGGGACCGTTGGATGTGCCATTTGCACTATTCATGCGCCCCTCCGCGCCCCTCTCCGCGCTACTGTCGCTGAGCCGCGTGAGGTAAAACGCGAGCCCGCGGTCAAACCCTAGCACCAATCGGGTGCTCGTCACTTTCCCAATCCCCTTCGTCTCCTCGCGCCGCCGCGCCCCCGCTCTCCACTCGTCTCTCCTCCCCAATCCTCTTCCGTCTCCTAGGGCCGCCGCGCCCCCGCTGTCCACCTGCCCCGCTGCGCCGCGCCTCACCTCCGCCCCATGCCCTCACCTCCACTCCACCCTGGAGGAGCTCGTGGTGAAGGAGCAGCTGGGTAGGCGGCGCATCGACGAGCTCGGCTCCCTGCGAGGCGATGGTGATGAGTCGCCGGAGGTGCTGCAGGGGTGCATCATGGAGGAGGGCGGCGGCGCAGAGTACCCCGAGCTGGGGATGCACCAGCCAGGTCGCCGGACCTCCTAGACGCAGTCGAGCCAAGCGCACGGTGGAGGTAGCGGGAGGAGAAGGAAAACGGCGGCGGCAGCAGTCAGTGTGGGCGAAGAGGAGGCACGGGGCTGTCCGGAAGATTGAGGCTACCGTGTTGAGCTGGCCAGCAGCTGTGCGTCGGATCTCTGTTAGGTGCTTCTCTTTCTTTTCTCTTGCATCTCCATCACTCTGATTTTCTGAGCGTCCGCCTCTGATTCGTTATTACTAATTGATGTTTTTTTCTAAATGTTGTGTGTGTATTGGTCGGGATTATATGTTCCGTCAGATCTGATACTCTGGCAGCGGGAGTTCAAGAACGCGGGGGAGAGAAAGAGGAGGAGAGAAGAGAGGAGGCGGCGATTAACCAAAACAACAGAGGTAATTAAGGTTGCCTCAGATTGTGTATCGATGTTTTCACTGAATATTCCAAAAATGATCCAGGCATTATAGGTTCTGCAGGTGTTGGTTGGACACTACAGGTTCAGTCCTATTGCGAGCTCACAGAATTCATCCTCTATTGGTTTTAGGGTCTGAGAATAGGTGCAGCCTGTACGCCTTTATGTGTTAGGTAACTAATATGTACAATAATACATACTCTGGGGCATAAATTTTATAGACTCCTGCAAGATATTTGGTGCTACTCCTGGATATACACTGAATCTTTTTGGTGTTTGTGCTGCTGGCCCTGCTCCACCCTGCAGCTTCCATCTCCTACTCCATCACGAGGAGGTCATGCTGCAGCTACTTCTTTGCGATGCCCCTGCCTTCCTCAACCATGCGGAGGACGCGTCGCTACTGCATTTTCGGTACGCCACAGCTCTGCTCTCCCTGATGTAGCAATGTTTTAAGTGATGCCCATATGCTCTGCAAGGGCGGCTCATATGGTGTTCAGGTCACAGTGTCGTAAAAATAATCTATGTCCCTGCACTTTCCATAGGGAGTTTTCTTTAGTGACAACGTGATCCATATTATTTGGTTAGGTACGTTGCTACAAATGATGGTGGTGAAATTGAGCTGGCCTTCTTTAATAGCATGGAGAAGGATATTATTGGTAAGCCACTATCATTTTTGTTTTGTCCACCATTTTCGTGCATTGGTCCTAATATGCAGGTTGCTGTTCTTTTTCTTAGACAGCCAAATTGCAGCTATTTATATGACTTAACATTTGCTTATGTGGTCAGAAATTCTATAGCTACGCAAGCAGCTCAGAGAACAAGGATGTGAAGACTATATGGAAGGTATTTTCCTTCACAAATTTTGACAAAGTTTCTCCGAATATGCATTTTTCTTATCCATTTTCATTCTATATGCTGAACTCATCAAATCTTAAGGTTAAACAAAGAAGGTCATCTTTCTTTTCAGATAATTGATCATGTGGCTATGCACGTGCTCTGCTAGAGCCGTGGTTTCCAGATTGGATCATATATTCATTTGTTACCTAAATTTACAGGCCCACACTTTGGGGGGTATGACATAACATATTATCACTTCCATGTATACGTGTGTTACTTTATTTTGTATAGTTGTATTGCTATTTTCCTCCCTCGGTAGCGCCATCAAACATTGCTTGCTGGAAGTCGTTTCCTTCTGGTTTAAGCAATCACCCACCTCCCTCCTGGAAAGTGATGATGAGCCTGTTAGTGCTAGAGTTATAATTGTATGAGCTATTTTATTACTGCCACATTTGCATGCTTCCAACTCTTTATGGAAGGAAAGAAAATAATGAAAGAGTCTTTACTCGTGCTCCTGTCTTGTAACTGATGATATGGTTTAGGACATGTTCACATGGTTGTCAATTGAAGCATTAAAGTTGGTTGTTACCTCTGCTATTATGCTACAATCAGGCGTACATATATACATAATTAAAATGTTCTCGTTTGATGTTTCGCAATGGCTGCTTACTGCTGTGCTGCTAGATATATTGATAATATGACTAAGAGCAGGAGCCATGACCGTATGAGATAATGTTTGATTACCTTTGTTTTGCTGTAGGAATACATTTTACAGCCAAAGGGACAGGTGGCCACTTGCCTCCGGAAATAAGCTGCTTCTTGATATTGGTCTTTGGTTGGATCACAAAATTAAGGTGCATATACTGCATACCGAACCTTTCATTGATGTAGGACTCAGTTCTGTTCTCCGTGCGATAATTAGTTGTTGAAAATTTGTCAGAAACTGTGTTGCCTTGCTTGTTGTTGTACTATTGAAGAAGTAATCAATTTACTTACTCATTACATAAATGCATTATAGGACCAGCTCAAGAAAAAGGTGGACATGATCACTAATTACATTTACATACTGACTGCTTGGTTTTCTTCAGAGGACGATTTTCAAAAACAACTGATTATCTGTCTACCACTAGATTAACATATTCTATCTACATTGTGCAGATACATCTTCATGATCCTAGCTATTCAAAGCAATGCATCAGAGAAATCTAAGCTCGTGATGCTCTTGCGAAGTCTCAGCTTGCTGCACTTCCTCCTTACTCAAGTATGTATATGTGCTTCGGCCTCTCTGTTTCCTGTATGTGTTTGTTGATTTTGCAAAGCAGTAGAACCTATATTTGTAACACTAACTTCTGGAACTACTTAGACTCCCAGGCCTTTCTTTAAAAGGGGAGGCCTACTTGGCCTTCCATATCACCTCAGCCCTTGCTGGCCACAACTGCTATCTACATGGATCATTACAGGTAATTGCCTAATTATTTGCCATTTCCCCCATATATCCCATCTCTTTATTGCCTATGAACTAGACACTTATGCATCTATAAATTATCATGTCTAGGTGGTTTCTTCACATACTATGCACACAAATATATATACTGATTTCCTGTTTTTTACAAGGTCCTATTCAGATTCTTTGGAAGGGCAATGCATATATAGTTGTGCGAGTGGTTGTTTGAGGCCCTATCACTTTCTTAGCATGATTCATTCTCTGTGAGCTATGTTATTAATTGGTTTATCCCTACAAAATACCTCCTTTTCTTCTACTAAGCATAATTCATTCCAAATTTGTCATTTGTCAAATATCTGAACGACAGGGGAGCAAGTTTTATCAGGCGGTGTTTTTTTCACTGATGTTACCATGTTTGATACCTGTAGGTATTCTTCTAATGTTATGTGCCACCTGAATGGTGGATGGAATAGAGGATCTTGTGACGATCCTATTTAATCTCATCGTAAATCGCCGTTGTTGGCTGGAATCAAGAATTGTCACCAAGCTTCTGAATATTGTATTGTATTGTCGACAATAGGTATTATCACTTTCTATATTTATTTATTCGCTATGGGAGTTAACTTGCCACTATTGAATTACCCCTTCATATTTGATATTATCTATATCAAATGAATCTAATTTCGCAAATATTAAATTACTAATGAGAGGTGGACTTCAATGATGCTACTGTTTGCCATATGTATATGTTCTTATGTGAGAATGGTAAAAGTAGTTAAAAGGGAAATTGACTCGGGAGTAATAGTTGCCATATCTGAATTTTTTTCTTGGCCTAATCATCTATATTTTTCATTGTTTTGGCCTTTTGGTGACTGCCTTTGTTGAACTCTGAATTTGGCTACTGCCTTTATTTGAACAATGAATTTGAATACTACCTTTGCTTAATCTCTTGTGAAGCGGACACTAGACAGTTCTACAGTTTCTGAGTTATTAATACTCTATGCTTGTTAATTGTTATGTTTGAGCCTTTGAGGCGGTATTACCTTGTGTGCACCTCATGCATCCAAACCTGCTACTTTCGATTTCCATATATGTGATAGTTAGTACTCCAATCCTTGCGGTCTATTTACACCAATGACTGCAGGCTCGCTTTTTGTCTCACGCGGCTCAGCGGCCAAAGCGAGCGACGCGTGCTAGGTGGTTGGGGATTGGAGTGTAGTTCTATTAACTTGCAGTATCAATTTCCAGTTTGCTTTGCCGATCAATAAAGAATTCATGCTTTCCTAGCAGGTTCATCTATTTATTCATTGGTGTTGGTGCTGTTGTCTTCATCGCCTCTCTGTTTGGCTGCATTGGAGCAAGGACAAGGAATACTTGTTGCTTCTGTTGTGTATTTGATAATCTGCCTTCCAGCTATCATTGTTCTACTTATTTCAAGATCACCACTATATGCGTAAGACAAGGGAACATCTGCTATAAACACTTTGCATTCTCAAAAGGACGTGCTTTCGTATCTGCTGCGATGACATAAAATGTAATTGGTATATCTCTAGATTGATCTCAAAATTGCATAGAATATAATTTTGTTGATATGTAAAAGGTTCTGAACAATGGCTGTCAAAGTGCTACCTTGTAGATTGTCAATTTGTAAATGTATTATATTTCTATTGATCATAAGATGAAAAATGTAGATAAGTACTAAGATTAGTTGTTTATGAGATCCTAAGATCTATCATGGAAGACGCTTACTTGCTCATCTTTAGTGATCACATTCCATAATTTTGTTTCCTTTGACGTTAATTATTCTTTCTTGGTCATATTGTTGATCCTTGTTGACGCTGGAGCTGCTGCATTCATATTCTTCGACCATAGCTGGAAAGATGTGAGGCTTCTCGTTAGTGCTAATTTGGAAATCAAGTTATAGCTTCATCCTTTTATTAAGTCATCATACCTCTGTGTATTTTTTTCAGGTAATTCCAATGGAGAAGACACAGAATTTTGATGAACTGTATGCCTTCTGAAAAATAACTAGGAGATTGCAAGATGGGTCGCTCTTGGTGTTGTTTATTTTTAGGTAAAATAAAACTCAAGCATATTCTTTTTATTGTGTCTTTTCTTTTCAATAGAACTATGTCTGCCTACACACTGAATAGTTCATTAATCCTGTCCTAGATATGTAGTTGTTACCATCTTAAGCTACATTCTTTTTATCTAATACTGTGAATAATAATTTTAGCTGATTTGACAAATGTCACCAGTAAAAATGTCACCACTGTCTTCATTGGAAGCTTTTTATTATGAAGGTTTTGGTCATTCAAATGTATGTGAGAGGATGCTTAAATGTCTATACACAATTGTTTTGTGTGTATCTGCTGACATGCTCCTGATGTATGTTAGTTTCCAGAGACTGTAGAATCCACTTCTTATCCGCGACTCTGCATATCTATGATAACTCCTGATGTATTATTTTCGTAAACTATCTTGCATGTATTTTTGTTGAATCATTGATTCATAGTTCGTTGCCTGACTTTTGAAGGCCGAGCGCGCGGCAGCCTACTGATCGGTAAAAGCGGAGCATGTACATCTGACTCAAAATATAGTTTTGAGTTCAATATTCAGTTCCCTACTGAGCGCGCGGCAGCCTCAGTTCATTCCTTTTGAGTTCAATATTCAGTGCCCTACTGCTTATGGTACCTTGTGATATAGTTTGTATGCGCAGAGTAGATTCTAACAATATTTGTACCTTTTGAATAACTACCCTTTAGGTATGAGCAACCACATGTAATTGGTCCTAAGTTTCTTGTGGACAGTACTTTAGTTTATACGGACTCAACACTCTTTGTTATACAATATATAGCATATCTGCCTAGCATCTAACTTCCTATCTCTTTTGCCTCTTTGGTAGGTGTACATTGGATCCCACATCTGGCTCCTCTCCGAGAGGAGATCAGAGTGACTGCAGGCTTTGAAGGTTGTCATCATTCATCTGTGGGAATGAACGTTACCATGGTGAATCCCCTTCACACGAAAAAACTATATAGAATCTCAGGAAGCTTAGGATTTTTATCTACCACGCTGTTAAATATGAATGTACAATATGATTTTCCCATGTACAAAACGCGTTTAGGGCAGATACCATAAATGTTCTAAAACCACAGGGCAGGCAACTTGACCTTTTTGTAATTTTGCCTGACAATAATTATTCTCTTGATGGTATCCTCTTTAGCTCAAAAGATAAGAAGTGTATTACCTGATCCAAATACTAACTATTATTCTTATCACTTCTTAAGTAAATATAAAAAAAGAGGAGCCGGTAATGTCTTTCAGTGTTGGTCTTTTGTGCAGTTCTTCATGATCTCCTCTGAGAATTAGTTGTCTATTTACGCTTCACCTTCGGTAACATTTGTTGTAATGCACATATGTGGAGTCCTTTTTCTCATTAGACTATTTCAACGATACAGTTTTGCTTTCGGCAGTTGCACAGTTGCAAGTTTGGTTCCACCATTGGTAGTAATATCCGTTGGTACTGATTTTGGTTTGTGTCTATGTTTTTGTAGAGGATTCTGAAGGCCATTTCTGAAGCCGAATACGCCATTTGTGGTGATGAGAGGACAAGATTCACATCTGTCTGGGATTTTTTGTGACAACAAACCAGCTTAGGGCTGGCATGGTTGTTTTTGTTCTTTAAGAGGAACGTAGCCCAGCCAGTGAGCATGGTGTTCCATGTACTGTAGGGGTGATTTGTTCTGCCATCAAGGCGATCAATTGACGATGAGTAGTCATGTTGTTACTTCCTAAGGATTCAAGATTGTTTTAATTTGGTTAATATGTCTATTTAAGTACTGCAATTTGAGCAATAAATTATTCAGCTTCTATCGATGTACATAACTAGGTGTTTCTATATGGTGTGAGTTAAATGAATGCAAATAAAATTAGTTAATTTTTACAACAATGTGGAAACAATGTGGTAGTTGCATCCGGCAGTTGCACAGTCGCGCAACGGGTCATCTATTCAGAAAAAAGAAGTGCAGACACATGGGCTACATTGTGCGAATCACCTCCTCTTGAAGTTCTGAAAATCAATATAGATGCAGACTTTTGTGAAACGAGTGAGAATCACCTCCTCTTGAAGTTCTGAAAATCAATATAGATCCAGACTTTCGTGAAACGAGTAGAACTGGAGGATGGGGTGCAGCCGGGCGGTCAAATTCGTGAAAGGACTCACCCTTCTAGACACGGCGATGACGGCGAACCTGAACCGAGATTGCAGCCGGGCCATGTTCCAAACCCGCATCCACAGCCTTGCAGACGAGCCCGCAGCTGAGCCATGTCCTGTGCCCGCAGCTGAGCTCGCCAACGAGCGCTCAGCCGCGCCGTCAACTCCGGCAGCCGGCCTTGCCTTGGCCGCCGGGGAAGAGGAATCCATTCCCAGCCCCGCCTTGGCCGCCCTTTCCAAGACCCGCCTTGGCACCCATTCCCAGCGCCTTGGCTGCCCTCCGCCATGCCGGGGTCGCTTTCTGGCGCCGCGCTTGCTCCGAACCCAGCAGCCGTGCTTGCTCCGCGATGACGGGCCACTCCGCCGCCGCCGCTAGAGCTCGGGTCGGGTGGCCAGGGTGGGGAGAAAGACAGGACGAGACGGTTCGGTCGTTTCCTTGCTTGGATGACGAGTATTTTTGTCCGCCCCGTAAAACTTTGACGGAACGTTATAACGGAACTAACGTCAGTGTCATGTGAGGAATTTAATTTTGGGGACATGCCTTATGGGAAGAAAAAATTCACCGGTGTCAAAATAAGGAACATGATTTTAAGAGAGTGTCATATAAGGAATTTTCTCTGTTTTGTTTGGGGAAGGGGTCTGGATGGTTTTTTTTTTTTGTAGACTGGTTTGTGGTCGCCGTTCTGGTCACGTATTGAATTAGACTGAATCGACGGACACACAAGAGGGGATAGAGAGAGTGGAGCTGGGCTTAGATGTGGGTGGCGCCGGTGACCAGGCAGTCTGCGGCAGTTCCTGCACCAGTTGCATCCTAGAACTGGTGAACTTTTGAATGTTCTTTTTTACACAATTTTTTATTCACTATTTTTGAAATTTCATTCCTAGTGAATGCTAGGTGCAACTGATATATTTTTTAGCGTGCATCAGTTGCATCCTTGATGCATATGAGATTTTTTTAATTTTTTGTTGTTCACCAATTTGAAAATTAGTTCGCAGTTACATCCTAACCGCAACTGATATTTTATAATGTGCATCAATTGCATCCTAGTCGCAACTGGGGATTTTCAATGTTCGTTTTATATTCACCAAATTAATTCCCATTTGCATGCTAGTTGCAGCTGACATATGTTTTAGTGTGCACCAGTTGCATCCTAGTCGCAACTGGAAATTTGTAATGTTCGTTTTTTATTCACCATTTTGGAAATTAATTTGTTGTTGAACGCTAGACGCAACTTTCATTTCACCATTGCATCCTAGTCGCAACTGCGAATTTTGTAATGTTCATTCTTTGTTCACCATTTTGAAAATTATTTCGGAGTTTCACGCAACGCAACTTTCATTTCACCAGTTGCATCCTAGACGCAACTAGTGTTTTTTCAATGTTTTTTTTATTATTCACCAATTTGAAAATTAGTTCCTAATTACATCCTAGCCGCAACTGATATTTTTTAGTGCGTACCAGTTGCATCGTAGTGTAACTGGGGATTTTCAATGTTCGTTTTTGTTCACAAAATTAGTTCCCAGTTGCATGCTAATTGCAACTGATTTTGTTTTTTACCAATTTGAAAATTAGTTCCTAGTTACATCCTAGCCGCAACTGATATTTTTTAGTGCGTACCAGTTGCATCCTATTCGCAACTCAGGGATTTTCAATGTTCGTTTTTGTTCACAAAATTAGTTCCCAGTTGCATGCTAGTTGTACCTGTTTTTTACTGTGCACCAGTTTCATCCTAGTCGCAACTGAGAATTTTGCAATGGTCATTTTTTATTCACCAGTTTGAAAATTAATTCCTAGTTTCATTCTTTTTTAGACAACTACCGTAGTAGGTAAGTAGTTTTTTTTTTGGGTAAGGTAAGCAGTTTGTAATTTAATCAACATTTTGCTTCTTTTGTCGGCCTGTTGCATGGTTTGAAGCCCAAGGCAAATCAATCATGAAAGCCCAATGTCAAAATGACAATGACCTATAGAGTCCAACCCAACCCAGGAAAGGTAAACAAAGAGAAAAAGGAAATAACGCAAGAACATGGCCGGACAAAAAAAAAAGGAAAGACAAACACGTCACGCCGTGCGTGAGTAGCAGCGGAAACGACTGAGATTTAATTAAACTAGCAAACGTGCCCGTGTGTTGCAACGGGGAAGAAAAAAAATCAACTTTTGGAATAAAATGTCGGAACCACCAAATTTTGCCCTAAAGCAGATCTACCAGTGTAACCTAGCGTTAGTTCACCGCTTCATGGTGCATGTGTGTTGCAACAGATGTAAAATATGGCAAACATTTTAAGTTTGAAGTATACTATGCTTTTTGTTGCATAGTTGTGTCCATTTGAAGTATGTTGGGTTTCACCCAAATTTTAATCCTTTTACATATATGAAAGTATGAAAATATCATGCAAAGTTATTTATCATTAGATTACACGGGATAGCACTAAATAAATTAAGTCATGTTGAATCACAAAAACAATTACTCACGGCAAAAATTATTGCTCTTCTCTACAGGTCGCACTTAAGAAAATGCACATCCAATCGATGTAGAAAAATGGCTGATTATTTTATAGTTACATGGTTGTGCATGCAGGTATATTTTTTCCGGTAAATCGTATGCTTCTATTTCAGTTAAGAGGATTGATGTGACTGGAAGATAAGCGGAGAGCATCCATCCTCCTGGTTGCGGAGAGCGTCAAACCTTGTATCTGTTATGACTTGCAAGATTTGGTTTCCACTGTAAATGGAACTTATTCATGATGTCCCTTGCTTGAATCATCTGTCTTGTATCTGTTTGGAGTGTTTCTTTCTGTTCTCATTGAGAAACATTTATTTGGTATCATCTGGGGACTATTTCTTGGTTGCTCCCTAGTTGAATGACTACCCATCACATAAATTGTTTGACTTGTTTATGTTATCCGCGGTGCGCCTTTTATTCATGTGGAGTCTAGATAATATTTATCTTCTTTGAAAGTGCCGAGAGCCTTTTTTCGAATTAAGGGGCCTAAAGGCCCCCGATTTCATTAAAATGAAACCAAGGTTTTGTCTGTTACAGCAACAGTACCGAGAGCCTTATAGACCAAATATGATCAAACATTTTAGAACTCTTCTGATTTGGTTCTTGTTACCTTCATGGTCATTAGGCTTCATCCACTCTGCTTTCTCCACCAAGTATGGCCTATCTGCATGTATATCAAAAGAGTCTGCTAGGACCTGAATTTCTGATGCCACTTCAGGCAAAGCCTGCCTTAGAGTTTCAAGTTTACACCGAAGTAGACAACCGACGAGTTTCAGGAATCACCAATAGCTTCATTGGTTACCCCCAAGTTACTCGAGCACAAGAAGCCTATGTACACGTGCATCGCGCCACTACACTGATCAGCTGAATTTGCATTATGAGCTAAAGACATCAGGTGCTAGTAAGCGCTCTATATCCTAGCTGAGCATTTCCGTAAAAAATCCTAGCTGAGCATCTCTTGCACTAAAATTGCAGTGACCAACGAGTTAGAACTTTCAGAAGAGCTGTGTAGAATCTGTAGAGGACTTTTTTGACGAACATCTGTAGAGGACTCGATGGGTGGAACTTAACACGCAGTGCGCTTTGTAACGTCAGGGATTGCCTCGTACGACTGCGGCGACCTTGACGCAGCTATGTATTGGATACGAAGACGTCGACACCGGGACGACGAGAAACTCGACGCATTGAAGAAGCGGACCGCAGCGACCTCGACGCAGCCACGCTGGTAAAGGAAGCGGCCTCGCGCAGGTTGCGCGAGTGCGAGAACTCCAAGAAGCGTGCCCTGCAGCGAGGCCGAGGATACCATGGCGCAGGCGTCGTCGACTCCCGGGCGCAGCTCGCCGAGCTATCCTCCGTCGAGGAGACCCGCATCTTCCAGCTCCATCGGCTGTCCCAGAACCACGTTGCAGATGAGGTCAACGGCGCGCCGGCTTGGGGAAGAAGGGCGCCGGGCGTGAGGGAGAAGGGCGGGGTGCTGGGTACGGCGGCGCGACGCGGTGGGAAACGCTTCCCGGTGGCTCCGCTCCTCTCCCTTCGGACTCGCTCGAGACGTCGCCGCCTTCTCCTGTCGAGAGAGGTGGGAGACGGGGTGTGGTAATGGATACATATTTCCGATATTCCGGGGCATCGATATCGATGCGATACATACAACTCCAGCAACCTACTACGGCCCGACTTAAACGGCAGGCCATTTGTCCACGTTTTATCCATTTGGATCGCCAAACGGACCGGCCTTATCCGCGTGTGTCCGTGCGTGGTGTCAGTGCGTCCAACGGCTCGACGCATCACACGGATAGGTTATTTTTTTTTTGAAGATTTAGTAAAAATTCATACATGGGCCTTTTTCTCTCATATATAGGGGTGGGCCATAAATGGTCATTTTTGCATACATATTCTAAAAACAGAAATAAATAAAACCTAATTTTTTTTGAAATTATAAAACCTAAAATTTTGCACTCGCGGGTTTCTACTCGTCGTCCTCGGAGAGGCCGACGTACTCCGGCGCCTTCCAGAGGTGCGCCGGTGGCGTGGGCGGCTGCTCCTGCTCCGGCTTGGGGAGGGGTGGTGCCTGTTGGACCACCCAGTTGCCGCCATTCCAGCTCCAGCCTTGCCCGAGCAGGCCTTCGGGTAGGGACGGCGCGGGAGGCAGATCCACCTCCATGGTCTCCTACCATGGTCGTGCCTCCATGGCCGCTTGTTGCGCCTATAGGGCCTCCTCCTGCTGCCGTGCGACGTCCTGGAGCACAAGCTCCCACCGCCGCGCCTCGTCCTCCGCCATGGTCTACTTCGAAGCCGCAAATGCGGTCGCGAGCTCGGAGTCCTCGTTCCCGTCGGCGGCCACCTCCTGCTTCACATCCGGTGGCGGCGGCGGTGAGCAACGGCCGCTTGTGGGCGTCGGAGCCCACGTGTACAGCGCCTGCCGCCGCAGGCTGTGCTCGTCGGAGAACCACGTCCGCCAATTGCGGGACGTGGCCGCGAACGCCGGGTCGTTCGCGCCTCCGCCGGGAGGCGCGCGCAGCGGCGCTCAATCTCCCGCTCGTGCGCAGCGGCTCGTCAGGATGGGTGGCACCGGGATCCGCCACGGGTTCAGGTGCCAGTGGTCAGTAAGTTTGATATCTGACCACGGCACCGGGACCGCGTGGTTCCAGTACCACCAGCAGTCCTCCACACACACGTAGACGCGGTTGCGCTACGCCATCTCGACGCCCGGCGGTGCGATGGAGAAGAGCGCGGGGAGCGCCCGCATCGGAGATGGAGGTGGGGAAGGTAAAGGAGACGGCATCGGGGAAGGAGGGGTGGGAGTACGGCGTCGGCGGCGGCCAGCGGACGAGCCAGCCTCGCCGTCATTCTTGGCCTTGCCGAACCCTGGCCATCGTGATGGCCAGGGTTTGGTCACCAGAGAGGGAGCGGGCAGTGGAGTGGGGTTGGGTGGTGGGTGGCCGTTCCGATCCCCTCGAATTAAAAAGGACTAGGCTAGGGGAGGCTGACCGGCGCCGTGTCACTGCCAGGTGGGCCTTGGGAGGACAGCATGCGTGACCACGCAGACAGGCGGTCACTCCGCCGCACGTCCACGTCGACGCATTGGTGGACCAAATTTGGGCCAGGAATGCGTCGGGCGGACATGCGACGGACTGAAATCGATCGCGGTGCAATTTGCGTCGTCCGTTAGGCCCTGGTTTTGGTCCTACACGACCCAAACGGACACGCACGGACTAGATAATGGACGCGCGCGGACTGGATGCGTGGCGCCGTTTGAGTTATCCTAACTGAACTTTCTGTCAAAAACAAAAAAGTCGCTTCAGTTAATAGCGATCCGTTCGGAGCTAGACGAACGGTTCAGAATGATGAGCCGAGCACGGACGCCATAATCGGTGCCGACCTCATCTCCTACCTTTCGCCCTCGGAGAGGATGGCGACGTGGGAGGAGAAACGGATGGGATGGATGAATGGCGACGTGGGAGGAGAAACGGATGGGATGGATGAACCATGCCAACCCGTGGCCGCCAGCCGCCTGCCAGCACGGATGCGAAGCAGCGTCCGGGTTTTGGGAAATAGAAAAATGGAAAAAGAATAACGTAAAGCTGATTGTTCAACGGCGGCGAGCCACCGGCGATCACTCAACATTTGCTACCATGCCGGCGTTGCTTATCTGAAAGAGAACTGGATCTAGACCGATGATGAGGAACCACCGGAAAGTATAACGTTTCATCTAACAAAAATATGTACAGTGATTAATTGATTACATCGCAGAAGAACAATCCCCAATCTTGGAACAAAAAACACCAAGCTGTTTCAACAACAAGAAAAGGTACTAGACTGTCTCAACAGCAAAAGAGGATGACTACAGATCTCACAAGCTTCCTTCATCTAGCTTTTTTCATTTTTGTTTGTCCTTTTTTTGTGTGTTTTTTCTGGTTTTGGCGATGGTTTCTCCGGTTTCTTCGACGAAAACACTAGTTACTCACTATATAAAAGTTGGAATATATCACGATTTGTGGGAGGCCCTGCGACTGTAGCAGCTACAGTCTGCTACAGTGTTCTACAGTGATCGAATCCGCGCCGTCAAATTTCGATCGGTCGACTCACACGTCCCCGCGCGGAACATTTTACAAATAGGCCCCTCGCGTGCGAGAAATTACTCCGCCGTCCACTGTTTTACGAACAAAAGAGTCTAAATAGAATTACAAAAACACCGAGGACTTTTTTGCAAAACAGCCCAGACCTCCCCCCTCCCCTCCTTCTTCTCCCGCGAAGCCGGACTCGCCGCGGCCGCCGCCGCCGCCCGCGCCGCCGCCCGCGCCTCCCCGGCCAAATCGGAGGCCTCCGCGAGGTGCGCCGTCGCCTCCCCAGGCTCCTCGCCGCGCGCCGCGGCCCGAAACGCCGGAGACGGGCGGGAATCGACGCCGAATCCATGCGGCCGACCTCGCCATCCGCCGCCGCTTTCGGCCGCCGCCGTGCGCTCTCCGGCGACCTACGCTCGGCGGCGCCGCTACTTTCGGGCTGCGCGCGTCCACGCGCGCCCGCCGCGCCTACGGGCGCCTCCCAGGACGCACCGGTGCGTCGTCGGCGTCGCTGCCGTAGTCGCCGCCACCACCGTGCTCGCTGTAGTCATCCATGACGTCAGCACGACGTCATGGACGAGCCCACACGTCAGCTTTTTTTTTTACAGAAAAATGATTAAACTTGCAAAATAAAATACTTTCAATGCACCCACTAAAAAATATGAAAATAACCAGAAAAATACAAGCTATCTAATTATGTTGAAATACAAATATTTTCCAACATTTCAATTTGCTAAAGATCTGGAGATAATCTTAATGCATTTGCTTCAATTACGAAATTGCATTTACTAAATGCTCATTACTATATCGCGATTTGTGGGAGGCCCTGCGACTAAAAAGTACAATTTCGTATTCAATTTTTTTAATTCGACTCTACCCCTCCGAAGAAAAATGAAAAACATATCTAAATGGCCACAAAAAAATTTCCTACTTATTTAAATATATCTAAACGTCCTAGGCAAAATTGCTAGCTATTTACGACACAAGCTACAATTTTGACTTCGAAAATTTCCAAATTTAAATGTCTTCGAAATTTGAGCAGTTGGCAGACGTTGGATCTGATCTGAGCAATTTGCAGGCGTGAAACCAAGTCGAGCATGAACAACACCCAAAATTGACTTATTCTTAAATTCTGGCCAAACTTCTAAACTCAAACTCTTTTTCGATTTCAACAATTTGAAAACGACACAAACTTTGCAGCGGTAATTTCCAGTCGACAACGTTCAACCACATCAGACAAATGAATGGGAAGGGTGCGACGAAACAAATTTCGCAACGATAATTTCCAGTTCATGATATTTAGCCGCACCGGCAAAATAAGCGGGAAGGTTGCAGCGAAACAAACTTCTCAACGATAATTTCCGGTACATAATACTGAGCCACACCAGGAAATTTAACGGGACGACTGCGTCGTGCCGCCACGTTATTTACACAGTAAAATTTTCCCCCTTTTCACCGAGAAAATGTGCTCACCATATCAGATCAAAATTTTGAATAATATTTAAGCAACCCTTAATTCTTCCTAATTGACAATGTGGTCGCATTTTCCCAATAAACCGAACGTCCCGCGGGAACAAAAATAAACTTCAAACAGATCATGGACTATTCATCCCAGATATATGCATTTTCTTCTTTGCTCATAAATCACATTTTCCATCAATTTTCGTCAAAAAATATGACAAAACGTTCGATATGGTATGCATTTGCAGTATACCAATCAAAATACACCCATATGAAAATAATATAGATTAGAAAAATTGGCATCAAATATCCATTGAACAGAGAGGTCAAACTAACAAATTTTCAAATTTTACACGAAAACTAATAATTGTTCATTTTATTGATGATATGTTAGATGATTTTCTTGAATAATTCTTTCTCACCATACAAACAAACTTTCCCCACATGTGAAATTAAATTGTCTAAAAAATATAAATACATACCCGAACTATCAGAGCATGCTTTCAAAACTCCAATTTAATCAACATTTCAAGATACTTACAAATGCACTGCCTCCAATCCTTTCCCTTTTCTTTTTATTCCACAATTCTTTTCCTAATAGCTTATATATGTATTTTTCTAATTCTACTTTTCTTTACCTAATAAATTTTAAATGTTTCTAAACAGCTCAAACAAATTGTAAACTTGCACAATTTAAAAATCTAGACGTTCCCAAATTTTGCTTTCACCCCCCAAAAACATTATACGAATTTGCATATTTTAAAATTTCAGTTTTCTTTCAAATATCACTATTTCCCAGACTTTTCGAAAACCAAATAATACATATAGAACAATAATTTATAAATGTAGCCCTTTTCCATATTTCCGTACATTCCAAGTTCAAGCACGATTTAAACATGGATATTTTTAAATTACAATTACCTGCACCTTTCTTTACAACATATATAACGCAACAAAAAAACAGCAAGGGTGCGGCGTGACGCCGCACTAAATATAACTAGTATAGTTGAAGCATCCAAGATGCGCAGACCTCAGGCGACGAGATCGCGGATCTCAGATCCATCAACGGCACTGCAACTCAAGAACTTACAAATACTCGCTAGCAGTAGTCTTCTTAGTCGAGCATGGGCATGGAGATGGACGGTCAGGAACGGCAGCATCACACGCGGACGGAAGCCACGGAGAAGACGAAGCCGGCGAACTCCGCCGGCGGCTGCACCACGGTCCAGCTCTTCGACTTGACGTCGAACACCCAAACCGCGTGCCCGCCGGACTCGATGGCGCCGGTGACCACACCCGCTCGCCGCCGCTGACGGCGACCGCGCGCGCCGTGCCTGCCTTGAGCCCCGGCGGGTAAGGTCCCACCTCGATCCAGCCTCGGCGCTCCCCGCGCCACTCCATCACGGCCGTGCCCTCGATGCACCACACGCGGCCGCGCACCACCACGTGCGCCGCCGACGGCGGGGCGCGCACGCGCTCCAGGCGGCGCCACTCGCGGGTCGCCGGGTCGAACCACTCCGCGTCGCGCTCGAACCCACCCTGGCGCCCTGTGCGGTAACCGCTCACGGCCAGGAATTTGTCGCCCGCGACGGTGGCCATGCCGTCGCACTCGTCGCGCTCCTCCGACATGTCCGGCAGCGGGTCCCATCCGTCGGCCACCGCGTCGTACGCCTCCGCGGTCTTCAGCGCGTTCTTGAGCTTGTCGTGGCCGCCGGCCACGTAGATCTTGCCGCCCGCCTCAGCGCACGCAAAGAACGACCGCGCCGACCGCATCGGCGTGCCCTTGTGCCACACGCCCGTAGAGGCGTCGAGCACGTGGACGTCCGCCACGGGCTCGAAGGTCTTGGGGTCCCAGCCGCCCATCACCGCGAGGCGAGTCCCCACGGCCGCGCACTGCGCGAACATCGGCATCGGAGGCGCCGCGCGCTCGCGGTGCCACTCGCCGGTGGTGACGTTGTACACGGCCACCCCGTAGGCCGGGGAGCTCTCCGGCGCGTCTCCGTCCATGGGGCTGTCGTTCCAGCGGCCGGGTTGCCGAACTGCAGAAGGAAGACCAGATCCTCGTTCGCGCCGGCCTCGGCACGCGCCATGGCGAAGTCCGGTGCCGCAGCGGCGCTCCTCCACCCTCGGCAGACGCGCCGCATGGATCGGAAGGAGCCGTGCGGGACGCGCGCCAGGCAGTCGACGGCCACGTCGTCGGGCATCCCCGGGAGGAGGTCGATGTGCTCGATCATTTGCACACGGCTCTGTGGGTTCATCATTTTCTTTTCTGTTCTGAAAGAGAGGTTGCTTGGGGTGGCACACTGGCTGTCAGGTAGAGGGGCTAAATAGAAGCTGGCGGAGCTACGCTGATTGATTGGGGTTGTATGTGACAGCTAAGCCGATACTCCGCGTAGTAGTATTAACAGATTGGGGGATAAAGGGATCTAAAAAAACAAATAAAAAACTTGGAGATAAAGGAATAAATCATTTGCAAGCTGCTGTTTTTATGCCGAATTATTATGCTGTTCTTCGTGGACAAGTTTGATGTGTGTTTTAAAGTGGAACTATCGTGGTTGTAACTGAATGTTGTTCAATAATTGCACCCAAAAAATTTGTCTTGAGGAATGAGTGGCTATCACAACAAAACCAAGATAAGATTTTCCTTTTTTCCGAATTGATACCAAAGCTGATATTGCATGAAGTGTAAACCATGAGTGTCTTATTTTTATGGCTAATTAAATGGTGCCATAGCCGACGCTAAGAAGTCTTCCTTTTTGGGGTTCTATAAAGTGGGAGGAATCCAATATTATTAAAAACTTTTTAGGAAAACTAAAGCACAAATCTGTTGTGGAAGTGATTGTGCTCCAATTTTTTTTGGGTATGTTTGAGCATCATGAAAGAACACCAAACATTAGCCGGATTAATCCGCCTGAGTTCATGAACAAAGCACATGAGGTGTCATGTGGGCGAACCTACCGATTTAAATCGGCATAAGCTATCTTAGTTTGGAGTCATCGAGTCCCCTATACAAGGGCTTTTTCCTCGTAAAATTGAAAGCCTAAGCGAGAAATCGTGATTCATAAAGAAACGCATAAGGCGAAGATAATGCAAGATTTTACACAACACTATTGTACCTTGTCTTGCAAACACACTTATCTCTATATTTGTCATCTATACAAGGCATCCAAATTGGCCTCGCCAGCTTTTGCACGTAAGTAGAGATCTAAAGGGCATCCATAGTACAACATATGCTTACTACATTGGCATTATTCATGAACTTACTACACTGGTATTATTCATGCCATTCCCTTCTTAAAGGGCATCCATAGTACAACATATGCTTTGTTTTGTACATTATTGTATAGCCACACAATGTTAAGTTGTCATGTCAAGTTGTTTCCCAATTCACAATATTACGAGGCATCCAAATTGAAATGAATACCGAGCTTCATGTGGTTATGGTAATCAAATCATAATCTGACTGATGGATGCTAGGTTGCGTTGATAGATAATTTTTTTTATAGAAGGCATCTAAACTGGTTATGTCAAATTTGATGTGCTTCCTCGTCATGTGGTCACTAGATTTTAACCCTACATGCATCTAAGGCGCGCTTGATGCAAAGCTGGATATGTACATACCACACATCATTTGTGGTCATAAAGTGGAATCCAAACTGCAACAAGTCTATGCACTTCGTGTAGCAAGGCATTCAGTGTGCAACATATGCTAGGTTTATACGCTGTTGTAAAACCACCAAATGATCTAATCGCAATTGTCACGCCATCTAGTTATGTAATTCACAATGATATGAGGCTTCATAAGTGAAACCGACGCCAAGTTTAACATGATCCCGCAAAGAAAATCATAAACGCTACAGTTGATGCGTTGTATCCACGCGCCATCGCGATGTCATGCAGTTGACAGATAAGCAATCATAAATGCATCCTGAGTGGCGATGTCAAGTTTGACACGCCACTTCCACGTCATCTGGTCAATAGATTTTGATCGTACATTGTATAAAGGCGTCAATCAAAAGTTACACATGAGACTACCACATCGGTTGCGATCATAAACCGAATCCAAAGTGCAACCGATGTTAGATTTTATGATAGCCTATGAAGGGCATGATAAGTGTCGCATGTGGAAGATTTTACATGTAACTTCAATGTCTTTCGTTGCTATCATGTTGTCTCACTATATGTTGGATTTACCACCCGGTAAAAGAATCCATTTTCTATGTGGAATCGTTCTTTGTCATATTTGTTATAATGTATAGTTCAATATGATTCTACTAAAGGAAAACACAAAAGAAAAGATTACGTTTCAACTATAAGGAAAGTGTGTGTTTTCCATCTTTGACACGTGGAAGGTGAAGCCAGCAAGCTAGAAGGGAATATAAGGAAGGAAGCCACAAACCAATTTAGGTGGGGCAAACATGTAGGTGGTGTTCCATTTATTAAAATGAAACAAGAAAATGCATAACATTTCAACTAAAATTTCCACAATTACAAATCGTTTACTCCATTCTGGTGAGATTTCACAAAATAGACAATGAAGTAAGAGCATGTCTAGCAGGTCCCGTAAAACTGGTTTACAGTAACCACATTCAACTGGAATAGATCATGCAGGATCGTACAATAAATAAAATCCGCCACCTACACCCACATGTCAGTGGTTTTCTTAGGGTTTGATGTCGGCGATTTGGCACCGTTCTGACCCTGAAACTTCTGTCTGGTCCTGCCATCTGCGCAGTAGAATATGGGAAACTGCAAAATTTCTACTGTTATTGCAAATATGCAACATCGAGTGTTGTTTTTAACGTTTCCCACAACAGTTACGGTATTTGCTACTTTTGTTTGCCTCAAAACTATGGTAAGTGCAAGCAAAAGAAGTCTGACCGGCGAAGAAGCAAAACTTAGGGAGGGCCGAACAACAATGAGCCAATAATGCATCGGCATCTCACATAAATTAACAATAGGTTGTTGCCCGTAATCTATTCGCTCCATTTTTAAATATAAGATGTTTTAGTGTTATACATGTTGTGTACATGCGACTAATATAAGTGAACATACATAATAAAACATGCATATAAACACGTAGAAAATGGCTAAAACATTTTATAATAAAACGGAGTGAGTAGATCAGCACAATCGCACGAGTAAATCTTATCTCTTGTTTGACAAGATGGCAGACATCATTTTCTTTTCCATGTTGCATGTTTCTGTCAGAGAAGTATTAGACAAAACGACATAGGCGCGCCCAACTTTCCACGCACAAGGGAAAGAAAAAAGATCGGCCAACCCGGTCCAAGACAAAGAACCTTGCTCGCTGGGTCAGGATGGCGATCTTATTTGTCTCTTTACTATTTTCAATCCTTATTTCTATACCATGTAGAAAAGTATTCGAGGATTAATTTATAAAGAGATGGAATCATCGCTCCTTCTAGGAACGAGGGGATGGAGCCAAGCAAGAGGAAGAGGTGATGTGCAGGCCATCTGTTAATGTGAGTTGGAGGGAGACCGGTCGCCATCATCTTGAGCTGGAAGTGGGAAGCCCAGCCCAGCCCGCTGATCATGGATGGAACCGTTAATCATCCACAGTTTTTGCCTTTTGGTTCGAGCAAACAGGGCACAAGCTTTCTATAACACGTGGGATTTTTTTTTTTTGAACAACGTGGGACCAGTTTGGTGGGCAGCAGTTCGACTACGTAGATCTGAAGGGTGTGAGTGATTGACGCTTCACCACACAAAGGGCATGACTCAGGGTGGGGCTGTGCTTCTAGAAGCTTTATCCTCTTTGGGGGTGATAAGCTATCATTTACTAGGATTGGACGGTTTTCTGTTGTTGATAGGAGTGAGTGATGTGCCAAAGACAAAGCTTCCAAGAGCACCACCATATGTGCAGCGCATGGTGTGGTAATTTGGTAAGAGCATCTCTAGTGGAACGTGTATATTTGGACGTGTATATCTTCATATACACGTCCATATACACGTTGGTAAATTTTACACCTCCCAGTTTTTCAGTGGAACGTGTATCCGGACGTGTAAATCCGGACGTGTATATTCCAACGGCTATATTTTCGAACGGCTATATTTCAACAGCTATATTTCCAACGGCTATATTTTCAACGGCCAGATACCAGAAAGCATAAAACTTTTGCCAAGAAGCAAGAGGGGGCTAGGAAAGATGTGGAACGAGCCTTCATGAGGTGGAGTCTCTTCTCCGGTGGTTCGAGGTACGGCGATGGCGACTCCGGCTAGGTTTCTCGGGAGCGTCGGTGGTGGACCTGATTGCGTTCTTTCCTTGCAGGGACTCCGTTGTAATTTCGTTTTCTTTGGCGGATCGCCTTGTAATCTGTACTCTGCTTCCTTCTTTATAAATCAGGTCTTTTCAAAAAAAAAAAAGATTGCACAACGTAGCAAACTAGCAACCCAGGAAAATGCAAAAAAAAAAATGCTGCTGATCGATCGGTACAAAGACCAAGCAGATAAACTCCCAATCAATGTACAGAGGCCATCGTCTTCCTCCTCCTCCCCGCTGCTCTCCAACTGCCCCCGACCTCCTCTCCATCCGCCCTCCTCCTTGCCCGCCATCCCCTCTCTCCACCTCCTTGGCTCCCTCCATCGATTCCCATGCTCCATAGGCGCTCGCCCGGACCCTCGATTCCCCCGCTCCCCGGCCTGCTCGCCCCCATCCCGAGCACCCTGCTCGCCCCCATCCTCTGCTCGTGGTGGCCGCCCCTCCTCTCCTCCCAGCCCTCCCCTCCCTCTCTCAATAGGGCGCGCGCCCCCACCTTCCGGCACATCTGGCCGCACGGCGAGCTGGGATGCGGCGGCGACCTCGGTGGCGAGCTTGGAGGCGGCGGCGGCGACCTCGGATGCGGCGGCGGCGACCTCGGAGGCGAGATTGGAGGCGGCGGCGGCGAGCTCGAAGGCCTTCTTGGCGCGGGAACAAGGCGCAGAGGAGCCCTTCTTGGCGCGGGTTCCCTTTCACGAGCGTGGCGTGGGCGTGTTTATTTCCACGCCTCGTACCGTCGTGGATGGACGTGTAAACGATACACGCCCTTATACACGAGCCGCTGGAGACGTTTTTTTAGCTCCCATCGTGTATATTTGCTATACACGTCCATATAGAGGATCCACTGGAGATGCTCTAAGGGGTGCTTTTCTCAAAGATATGACTATGCATGGCAACTGAGATATTTCGAGGAGGGAAATATCTCCTCGAAATATCCGGAGATATCAAACCTAGATTCCACTTTTCAAAATTTAAATTTAGAAGTACCAAGAAATCCGGACAGAAATCTGTAATCAAATTCGAAGGCACGGGGAGGTAGAATGGCACGGTGGCCGACGCTCTTGAACCTATGGGGCTATGGGATTGGTGTGTGGTGCCACGTGGTGTGGCGGTGGCGGCCATGGTAGACTTGTGCCACGCGGTGCTTCCGATGAACTGCGACGTTGTATTGCGATGTCAAGGTGTGGAGGCAGCAACAAAGCAGACCAACAGTGTCAAGTCACGGTGGGAAGGGATGGCATTTGTGCGCGCACATGTAATTTTTTTGAAAGGAAAATTGATTTTTTTCAAAAAAATAAAATCATTGTTGTGGCTATAAAAGGACAAATGTAAGCTCTATAACACTTGTTTGGCGTAAAATATGTATCTTTGAAATATCAGGTATTGATATCACACATTGACGCGTATGGCCTACTCTCTACGTTCCAAATTATTTGACTTGCACTTGTCCAAATGCAGATGTTTCCATACTTGTTTAGTGTCTAGAGTCATCCGTTTTTATACAAATATATGTCAAGTAATTTGGAACGAAGGGAGTATTTTTAAAACTATTTTAAAACTTTAATATTCTGGGCCGGATGGATCCTTAGATCCAATAGAGCGTAATCATCTTGGCCTTTAGTATTCAATTTAGTGTGGAAGGTATTTCTTCAAATGGGTGAATCTGCTTATCTCTTTCTGTACCCGGCTGCGAGGTCGACCTCCAGTCAAGCGAACTATACCACGTGTTGTAGACTGTAATACTCACTCCGTTCCAAATTAGATGACTTGTATTTATCTAAATATAGATGTATATATATATACTTCTTTAGTATCTAGATACATTCATGTATGGACAAATGTGTGTTAAGTAATATGGACAAATTAGATGATTTGCATTTATCTAAATATGGATGTATATATACTTGTTTAGTATCTAGATACATTCGGATAAATGCGTGTTAAGTAATTTGGAACGGGAGTGAAACTTATCCCGCAGATGTATCTGAATTCTTAGCACGAAGAAAATGAGCAACGAGTGGCGCTGTCAAGTGCACCAGTACGTAGGTGTGTGGTTCAAGCTCCCCGCCACGTAACGATCGAGTCACCAAGACTGACGCCACGATGGACAGTTGCACTTGCTTAGCTAACCGGCCGGACCACGAGAGGCTAGCTACTTGTCAAAAGATAAATCGATCTCATTTAAGAAAACACGCTTCCTATCTATGGCTGCATAGCAGGGTCGACGATCGTCAAGGGCGACGGCTAACATTTATATTGACGCAGGCTAGCCACCGACCGGTTAAAAAGGATTATAATCCGTAATTCTGTCCAGGAGCAGACTGAAAATGTTATCCACAAGCATGCTCCTCCTTTCCGAAATTGCGCGCAAGCGAGTAACATGCTTTAAAAAATTGATGAAGAGATGGCTGCTTTGTGGTTACGGGCATCATCGGTTATATGCACCCTGCACAAATATGTTGGATATAGAATCTCAATGAAATTCCACGATTCCCGCACAAATAATGAACGTCAATCAAGCTCATTATTTTGCTTAGCGCTTTGATTTGACCAGTAGTGCTTTCCTTTTTCTTAACTTAAAAGTAAGTTTTGTCTGTAACAAAATCCCTCGTAAGTTAAGACCATGATGAAGAATCTTCTTTTCGACAGATCGGCATGATGAAGAATATTAATATATGGCCTGAGGCGTCAAATTGGTGGATACAAATATATCATTAGACGTACATTGGCAAGACGAGTGCCGGCAATGGCCGAGCCACGTGCCCCGCCAAGGGGTGCCATGGCTCTCTCCTCCCGAATCTATGCGTTTTTTAGAACTAAGGCACAAAGTGCCCGACTTTAAATTAATAAAGCCTCAGGTTCACAGGGTTTACACAACAACACCGACGCCAACGATAGTGAGACGAATACATCAGCTGGGCATTACAGCTTAGCCATTAATTGTCGCTGAATCGGATTTATCTACATTAAAAAACGCATCAGCTGGGAATTAATAACTGAAATATTCTGTATGCCAGGTGCGTGGATCATGCAGCAATACTCAACCGCACGGCACAATCTAGAAGAACCGATGACGGCTACCACCATGTATACATACGGTTGACCTAACTCCTAACAACAATTAGTTACTCCACTAGCTAGAGACTACCGCTAGTATTTTCCTAATGATTTATTTAATCTTGTCTTTGGCTACTAAGCACAACGTCGACCTTAACACGGAATGGATGGCCGTAGCATGCAGCCACTACTTTGCTCATCCAACGAGCTCGCCCGCCATATATATATATATATATATATATATATATATATATATATATATATATATATAACCCATCGATCATCGGTTGAAACTTGAGAGGTTTCTTACAAGAAACAGAAATGTGACAGAAGGACGAAAACGAAACGTAAATGAAATATTCCCAGCAGCACGTTACTGTAGTGGGCGATTTGAATGAACAGAATATCCAGTCCGGCTGAAATCGAAAAACTAAAACCGGCAGGAGGCGGCCAGCTCTTGCACACTAGGTACCCGCAGACGGCGACGCAACGGCGGATCAAGGTCGTCGCTTTGACCTGTACATGTGGCTTAGACTTTGCAACTTGAGCTAGGAAACCAAAAGTCTCCGACTCAAAGCAAGAAGAGAGGTCGGCACAAAAACAAAACCCAGAAGAAACTCCAATCAGCCAACTGAATTATTAGTGTGTACAATGGGGCTCCCATGGTTACAACACGGCGGCGGAATTGTAAAGCAGCGTGAGGATGCTTTCCGGCGGATCGGAGCGTGCTCCCGCCATGTTCACCTGCATGCGGCGGGGGCGGGCCTGGTGCGGCATACACAAGTGCTTGTCGGGTTTCAGGATGGTAAGCCGTCGTGGCAGGCCACTCGAGAAAGTTTAACCTTTTTACAAAACTTTAACTCAAAATAAACTTTTATGAAAAATTTAGCCGAGCTAACCTTTTTTTAAGTAGCGCTTAACATTTCAGCGGTACAGTTAGCCGTGGTATGTACCACGTCAAATGCTACTGCCCAGGTAGTACCATGTACTCCCTCAGTTATTAAATGTAAGATGTTTTAAGTGGTACACATGTTGTTTACATGCAAATTAAAATGAGGGAACATACACATGAAACATGTCTAGATACATTTGTGTGCATATGAATGTGAACAAAAGCTAAAATATCTTATATTTAGGAACGGAGGGAGTACAATGCTATGGCCAGAGGATTTGATGGTAGCTAAAAGGGCGAGATGTGGCTAAAAAATAGTAGAAAAAGTTCCTTGAAACCTGAAGTTTCACAAAAATGCTTGTCGGGGGAATAAACCCCGGGTTACCTAAGCCCACGACTCGACAAGAGAACAGAAGAAGCCAGTCCGGCTGCCCGCCATCCGACTGGCCGCAAGCCCGGCTGCCACCTCCGGTTTCCCGACTCCGGCTTCCGGCCACCCAGCAGTCCGGCTGCCCGACCCCAGCTGGCGGTTTGGGTCCGGCTGCCCGACCTCCGTCCACTGCCCGACTCCGACTGGCGGCTCGAGTCCGGCTGCGCACCTGCTACACGAAGTCAACCACAGCGTCCCGTCGGACACACGCAGACAAGTCAAGACACTCGGCACTGTAGCTACAGGCTGAAGGAAGAATACTTTTGAAGAATAGTAGACACTATGCAGTACAGTGCACCGCTGTGCACGCGGGCCACCCTTATGCCCTTGTCCCCTTGTCCCCTGGGCATCACCTATATAAGGTGCACCACGGGAGAGCTCTGGAGAGAGGGGGTCCCTCCCAGGAGCCTCACGCAGGCAGCCGGCTAAAACTCCTCTAGCTAGGAAGAGAAGATGTACAGCTCAAGGAGCAATCGTGTAACACCATATACTCCACCATATACAGATCAGATGCAGGATGTAGGCGTTTTACCTCCTCACGAGGGCCCTGAACCTAGGTACATCCCGTGTTTGCCGTGTTCGTGCATAATCCCGCCGGAACGCCGTCGCTCGCACCGTAGCTACCCCTCGAATAAGCCACCCCGTGGCATATGCCGTGTTCGACACCACATCATTTGGCGCCCACCGTGGGGCTTAGCGGTGACCGGAGTTCCGTTCCGGCCGGACCACTCATCGTCATCGTCGTCGTCGTCGCCGTCTCGCCATCGCCGGAGAAGCCCGGAGGCTCGGCGACGCTCGGCCTCCCCAGCTCAGCTCGAGCTCCAGCTCCTCTGCTCGGCGGAGAAGCCCGGAGGCTCGGCCTTCTCCGCGCCCGTGCGTCCTCGCTGTGCCGGCCCCGCCCCGGCTGCAGCTAGCCGTCTCTGTCCTCCGCGCGAGCTCCTCCAAGCTGTCATGCACGCCCGGCGGAGAGGCCCGGAGGCTCGGCCGCGCCCAAGCTCTGCACCCGAGCCCGAGCTCCTCTGCGCTCTGCATCAGCGTCCGTCCGCGCTCGTGCATCTGTGCGGCCGACGTGCCGGCGCGCTCGCGCCCAAGCTCTGACCCGAGAATCTCCGCTCGAGCTTCTCTCTGCGCCCTTCCGCGTCCGCCTGAGCTTCTCGCGCCGACCTCCACCCACGTTGCTCTTCCTCGCCGGCGCACCGACGCGACGTCGCCGTTCCCGAGCCCGAGCTCCCTCGCGCATGCGACCTCTCCTCTAGCTCCGCCTCGGCCGCCCCCATCTTCGCCCCTGCCGGCTGCAGCCCGCGCCGCCGCGCTGGCTGCTCCGTCCGCATCCGCGCTCGGCCGCCCGAGCTCCTCCGCCTCGGCCGGCTCCGTCCTCGACCCCGCCCGAGTCCCTCTCCTTGCCCCGGCTCCGCCTTGGCCGCACCCGGCCGCCTCGCCTCGTCCGCGCATCGACCGCGCCTCGCCTCGGCCTCGGCTGACCGCGGTCGTCCGCCGTCGCTTCGCCCATCGGCCGGCTCTCCGTCCGCTCGCCCGGCTGGCCGCGGTCGGCCGGCTCCGTGACGCTGACGGCTGGCCCCACGGCGCGTTTCATTTCGTCTGGCGCTACCACCACGCCCCCAGAGAAGGGGGTTGGGCCGGTAGCGCCGGACGAAATTTAGGGCGCGCCCGGACGAAATCGGCCTTTGGGGGGCGCGAGTGGAAGCTGTTTTTGGCTCGGCGCGCCCCAAAGGCCTTTGGGGGGGGGGGCTTTGAGGGCGGCGAGTGGAGATGCTCTTAAGGATTTCCCTCTCCACATCTCTAACAGTGTTTGCTGTAGATGCTGACTTGTATGCATTGTATTCCTGTTTTGTAATCATTTTTGAACAAGTGAACTCTAAGGAATATTTCATCTAATGAAATCTGCCATGTTCAGCTTCATCGTACACATATGTGTTCACCTAGGGGGTGCAAGTTCCAGGTGTGCCAGATTTCGGGTCAAGCAATTACAGCAGTGTAAGCCGCTGGCGCGAGCAGAGCACACCGTTCTATTCATCTACTCTCTCCAATATACATCCAATTCAGCGACAATTAATATGAATGAGTGGGAGTATTAAATTTACGGGCGACATGGAAATAAAATCCAAAAAAGACTAAACATGTTACAGCGGACATAGACACTGCGGAAAACAGCTGCAAGTATCAGGGTTTTGCTCAGCAACTGTTGCCATGAGGTCTTCAAATTGGGCACCATATTCAGAGACTGGCATAGTGTAGTTTCAGATTGTTTAAGCACTTCACCAGATGGTAGAAAATATGGGCAGAAAACCTTTGGATTATCATTTCACAACTCTTTTTGCCAAGAGGGCGTACTCTTAAACCAGACTACAGCGGCATACGGTTAAGATTTCATAAGTTAATAGCGCTCCCATTGCTTCATCTTCCTTTGTTTTTGTTTTCTGTATGGTTGTACTCCAGCTTGATCGATTCTGACCGGAGGAGTCGTTTGAGTTATGCCGTTAGCTGTTGAGATTGTTTCCATCGGGAGTTCGGCCTCAGAGAGTGCAAGGCATCATCCATCAGCGCTATCTGCAGAATGCGATCGAGGGCTACACTCTGCGCAAATTGCTGACAACTACTGTTAACGGGAGTCTTCTTGGTCGGGCATGGAGACAGACAGTCGGAACGGCAACATCACACACGGACGGAAGCCACGGAGAAGACGAAGCCGGCGAACTCAGGCGGCGGGGGCACCACGGTCCAGCTCTTCGTCTTGACGTCGAACACCCAAAGCGCGTGTCCTCCGGACTCGATGGCGCCGGTGACCACCACCCGCTCACCGTCTCCGACGGCCACCGCCCGCGCCGTGCCAGCCTTGAGCCCAGGCGGGTAGGGGCCCACCTCGTGCCAGCCTCGGCGCTCCCCGCGCCACTCCATCACGGCCGTGCCCTCGATGCACCAGACACGGCCGCGCACCACCACGTGCGCCGCCGACGGCGGTGCGCGCACGCGCTCCAGGCGGCGCCACTCGCGTGTCGCCGGGTCGAACCACTCGGCGTCGCGCTCGAACCCGCCTTGCCGGCCCGTGCGGTACCCGCTGACTGCCATGAACCGGTCGCCGGCCACGGTGGCCATGCCGTCGCACTCGTCTCGCTCCTCAGACATGTCCGGAAGCGGGTCCCAGCCGTCGGCCTCCGTGTCGTATGCCTCCGCGGTCTTCAGCGCGTTCTTGAGCTTGTCATGGCCGCCGGCCACGTAGATCTTGCCGCCCGCCTCGGCGCACGCGAAGAACGACCGCGCCGACCGCATCGGCGTGCCCCGGCGCCACACGCCGGTGGCGGCGTCGAGCACGTGGACGTCCGCCACGGGCTCGAAGGTCTTGGGGTCCCAGCCGCCCATCACCGCGAGGCGGGTCCCCACGGCCGCGCACTGAGCGAACATCGGCATCGGCGGCGCCTCGCGCTCGCGGTGCCACTCCCCGGTGGTGACGTTGTACACGGCCACCCCGTAGGCCGGGGAGTTCACCGGCTCGTCACCGTCCTTGGGTCCATCGTCGCCGGCAGCCGGGTTGCTGAACTGCAGAAGGTACACCAGATCCTCGTTCGCGCCGGCCTCGGCGCGCGCCAAGGCGAACTCTGGCGCGGCGGCAGCGCTCTTCCAGCCTCGGCAGACGCGTCGCATCGAGCGGAAGGCGCCGTGCGGGACGCGCGCCAGGCAGTCTACGGCGACGTCGTCCGGCATCCCGGGATGAGGTCGATGTGCTCGACCCCGCACTCTTGCAGACGGCTCGTTGGGTTCATCATTTTTTTCTGAGAGAGAGCTTTGCTTCTCGATAGGATGGTTCACTCGCTACAAGGGGGAGGGCTTAAATAGAAAGCTGGCGGTGTACAGATTGATTGGGGGTTGTATGTGACAGCTAAGCCTATACGAAAAGGTAATAGAAAGCTGGCGGTAGTATTAACAAATTGTTCTTTCAAAAAAAAAAACAAATTGGAGCATAAAGCCATAAAACATTTGCAAGCGGCTGTTTTTCTGCCGGATTATTGTGCTGTTCTTCGTGGAGAAGTTTGATGTGTCTTGTTTAAAGTGAGACTCGTAAGCGAATACTGCTACATAATTGGACGAAATATTTTCGTTTGAGAATGACCTGTGAACGCCTATCACAACAAAACGAAGATAAGATTATAATAAGATTTTATCCTTTGTTTCGAATTGATGTCAAAGTTGATTTGGACATGAAGTGTAAACCATGGGTGTCCTTTTTTTATCGCTAAATAGACGACTCAATAGTGCCATATTAAAGTTTTCTTATTTTTTGTGCTAAAAGTGAGAGGGAGCCAAAAACCCATTTGTTTTTGTACATAAACAAATATATATTTGCTCTGGGTGGTTGTACTTCAAATTTTGTTTACGTGTGTTTGTTAAACATTAAACAATCACCGATTAAATTGTTCAAGTTCATGAACGAAGTGAAGATTTGTTAGGTTTCGAAGCTAGGAGTCTGCATCTCCTTGGTACTATATCAACTCAATGTTGCTCGCAAACAAGGCATAGGACCTCGCTGGCATTTGTCCCAGCTATTCTTCTTAATGAAAACGAAGCAGCGCCTGCTGTTTTCCCTCAAAAAAAAAACAAGGCATAGAATATGGTAACATTTCTTTCTATTATGTAGTTAAGATCACTAATTTGCACTCTCCTATAAATGCGTTATCATAAACATAATAGCATAAATGTGCCTCATGATTGGTAAGAATCTGACAAAGCAAAGAGGATGCAACATTTACATCACACTATTGTAGTGGTGTCTTTCAATCACACCTTTGAGTATATTTGTCATCTATACAAGGCATCCAAACTCTGTGAGGTATTGCATGCAAGTATACATCCAAAATTGAACTAATACTTAACTGGTGCATCCAAAGTACAATATAAGGTAGGATTTAGATTCTATTGTGTATAGACACTCAATGTTTTACTTGGGGTTATCACATCATGTATTGGCACTCAATGTTTTAGATTACGAGGCTTGCTAAGTGAAATTTATACCAAGTTTCACATGACGCTAGCAAGCAAATCATAAAGGCTAGTAACGGATTCCTGGTTTCCATGCCATAGTGATGCCATTGAATTGCTTGAATTGCTGGGTAAGGAATCACAAAAGGTGGGCCGACGGGAGTGTTGTGCCATCACCGCGGCCGGCCGGACTAGTCTGACATTTTTTATATTTAGATTTTTTTATTTTGATTGGTCTGACGGGTGGGCCCATGTTCACGTGTGTTGCTACTCTGGATGGCAATGGGTACCCGATATCCACAAACCCCACGGGTACCCGTCTTAAATGGGGAGGGTTTGGTGTAGAAAAAACCCGCGGGTGTGCTTAATGGGGAAAATCCACACCTGACGGGTCTAGCGGGGGCGAATATGGGGTACCAAACCCGTACCCTTTAACCCGCATACCCGACGGCGACCCCACCTGTCAGTGAGCAGAAAAAAAAACATAACTTCTTTTCCTCCCAGCCACAGAACGCCCCACGTTTCTTTTAATCTTATCCATCCCCATCCCATGCGGTCACCCTACCCCACATGACTACACGAGCCTCTCAGAAACAGATCAATCTAGAATACCAGATCAGATCGATCCCTCCCCAGCCACAGCCCACACCGCCCCACGTTTCTTCCTCTCCTCCACGCGAGCCTCTCCTTCTTCCTCCCGCTGCTCCCGCCGCCGACGGCCGACCAAGTCCCCCGACGAAGCCAGGGCCTCATGGCCCTCTCCCTCCGCGCCGCCGCGGACCTGCCCCTGGATTTTGCCGCACCTATCTCTCGGTCGATCCAGCCATGGCTGGCTCGAGCTCGATACCTGCCCAGGCCCTGGTCCTCGCGGCCATCCTGTTCGTGGGGCTCGCGGCGGCGCAGACGCCCACACCCACGCGGCCACCGGCGGCGGCGGTGGCGGGCTGCAACGACATCTAGTTCACCTACGACCTCCAGGACCGCACCAAGATCCGCCCCTTTGTCACTGATTTGTTGTCGCTGTGCACCTTCGCGGGTACCTGTCGGGTCCCCGAAACCCGCGGGTGGCGGGTCTGGTGAAGCTGTGGACCCGGCGGCGGGTATGGTGGCGGGTGACGGGGCGGGGAGGAGGGCCGGGTGCGGTTATGGGGGTGCCAAACCCGGCCCCGAACCCGGCGGGTGCCATCCGTAGTTGCCACCTCATCAAACAGTCCACTTGTGCTGCCACCTTAGACATGACCGGTCGGTCTCTCCTATCAGCACGAGTGTGAATCTTGTTCAATATGTGATCAGTGCACATTGAAAAAGAAAACAGCCAAATGTAGTAGCTATTTGTGATTCAAAGGGAAAGTGGTAGTTTTCCGGAATTTAGCTGTAAATCTGGTAGTTCTATGCAATGTACTCGTTTTCTGTCCTTTATACCATTTGATAAATATTAGAGTGAGATCGAGACGCTGGGAGTGAATTGGCCACTTGGCGGCCTGTGAAAAAACTAAAAGGGGGAATGGGCGAACAGCAATGAGCCAATAATGCATTGGCATCCCCCAGGAATTGACAACGACAGTGTAATAATCTACTTGTAGTAGTAGATCAGAACGAACGCACAAGTAAATCTTATCACTTGTTTGAAAGATGTAGAAAAGTATTCAGTGATTATTATTTATAAAGAGGTTGAAATATGGAATCATCACTCCATGAGGATAGGAACGATGGGAAGCAGCCAAACAAGATAGAGAGGTGAAGTGCAGGCCATCTGCGCAGCGCAGCATGTGAGCTGAGGTGGAGGGAGACCGGTCGCCATCATCTTTGCCCACTGATCGCATCGCGGATGGCACCGTTAAACATCCACAGCTTTTGGTTCGAGCAAACAGAGCACACGCTTTTCTTTCTTTTCTTTTTTTTTGATTTTCACGCTTTTCTTTCTATGCTGGTGGGACCAGTTTGGTGGGCAGCAGTTCGACTAGATCTGATGCTGTGCATGCTCACTTGACGCTTCGCCACACAAAAGGGCGTGAGTGACTCAGTGTGGGGCCGTGCTTCTAGAAGCTCTATCCTCTTGAGGTGATAACTGGTATGCTGTCGACTTGGACTGAACAGTTTGTTCTGCTCACTGGACTGGAGTGATGTGCCAAAGACAAAGCTTCCACCACCACTACCATGTGCTGCATCAGTGCATGGTGGTAATTTGGCAAAGGAGTCTTTTCTCATGGATTTGATCATGCATGGCCACTTGGATATTTTGACGACAACACGTAGGTAGAGTATATTTTTTAAAGGAACAAAACTCGAGTCGGGATTTTTGCCTCCCGAGTTCTACTGATTTTTAATTTTAAAAATATATATTGATAAGTCTCAAACATCAGAAAATAAATCTGCATGTTTTAACAATGTATCTCATAGACGTGTAAAATGTCAATTTCAAATACCTCATACTAGAAGCTTAACAAAAAGAAGAATGTGTATCTGGATTACACGCGCTTTCAAATCACCATAAGAATACAAAAACAAATATCTTTTTTGTGCATCCCATATTACAACAAATATTGCACTACATTTTGCATGTTTGTAGGATGTATCGTTGAATACGCCAAGAGTTATTTCTTAGATTTTTTAATAATTGTAAATATGGTTTTTTAATTTTCTAAAATTAAGGGACCCATGGTGTTCGGAAATCAAAATAACTTCTCTACAAAACTGTCTCTATAAGGGTTCTCTTTCTCATTGCTGCGGTAAAAAAACACAACTTTTTGAAAAAAAATGACATTTTATATAAGGAAATGATAACAACCAGTAAACTAGTTCAAGCTCCCTTTGAACTTTGTTTAGAAGCATGATTAATTTTATTTCATCAAGTTGGCTAGATAACAACAAAAGGTCAGAAACTTCCTCTAAGATGTTTTTAGGACAAATATAAAAAGCCAAATGTGCGGTCCACTACAACACATATGTTTGTTAATGAAACACACAAATTAAATAACAATTCTAGAAATAACAGCTATTTTGATCGCAATTTGATGCATATGTACGATTTTTCTTTAAAATAACATGAAAAACATAGTAGTATCCTAATAGCCGTTTATCGAAAAATCTTCAATCCATGTGCCCGTGAGCAGGGAAGGTGAAAAAAATATTTGGGTTTGGGGCAAATAAAAATGTATGTAATTTATACTCAACTTTTATACTTGTCTTGGTCTTATTTTTAACATGTTATAGTATTATAAGTTAACTTTTTGTGCGCATAGTTTATCCACATAACTAGACATATTACTAAATCTTAATTGTTGTTTTTTAGTCTATAAAACATTTGTTGAAAGATACTAAATTGTATTTTATAAAAAAATTTGTTATAGAACTATGTTTTCTACACTGCATAATCTATATAATTTATAAGTTTTATGGTAAAGATTCTTAAAGAGTACGAACAAATGTGTCAATACCAGTTTCTAGTGTATGACAAGTAAGCATCTTTATAGAAACTTGTAAACTATAATCTGAATCAATGACACTAATTTTTTGTGATCATAATTACCTAGCAAGTCAAAAATTTACAAACATGCATGCTTTCTACTTGGTATTGAAACAAAATAGGTTAGAGCAATCACTAATGAAAAATAATAATCTGGATTGTAGCATTGTTCTTGTTATCAATCTGGTGCTCATAAGTCAAAAATTATTGCATGGAATTAAACATGGAAATTTAGTTACATGATTTATTTAGCCGGCGGGGTCAATCCAGAAAGAGAATCCGATGATAATTCAACTTGTTATCGTCGCTCACATTGGTTTGTTTTTACGTTTCAAAAGGACCGTGTATGTATTTGATTCCGCAAATTAACAATTTTATTCTGTAAAAAATATAAGACACACATGAATTTTCACCATTTTGGTTCACATATTTGACCACTACTAATACCAAGGAGTATGGACTGAGCTTTTATAATTGGCATCGTTGCATTTTTCTTGTAGAATAGTATTTTCATATGTATTTATAGTTTTTTTAGACATTATAAGTGATAATCGTAGTCAATCTTGTGCGTTGCTTACAAGAAAAAAGTAATTCATGCTTTCAATTTTTACAGCCCAGTACCAAAATTATAGCACCATGATTAATATATACTCTAACATTTTGGGTCCTTGGGCCCTGGACGATCACCCTTCTAGCCCGGCCTATGGGCTGGCCCTTGAACATGAGTTTTCAATGTAGTATGCAAGATTTTGTTAAAAGAGTGAACCCGCTCATGTATAGACTCTACATCCATTGCGACGACGACCTCAAGTCTACTCTTGTAACAAGTGGAAAGTGGTTTTCGCTCTCGAGATTCGGTGCTCCCACCATTTTTTTTAAAATTGAAATATATATTAAGAAGATTAAAAAATATCTGAAACAAATCACGCATGTTCTCAATGATGCATAGTAGAAGCGTGCGAAATCTCAGTGCAAAAATCTTTATATTACAGCCTACACAAAATCTACAGAAAAGTAACAAAATTTGTAGATTTGAAACTATGCATTCTCAACTATAGTCAGATATGTAAATTTGTCATCTATGTGTTGGTTGAAATACTTTGTATTTCGCATTGTTATTTTTCAGGTATATAGGATATATCATCGAGGACGTTCATGATTTTTTTCCAGATTCTTTTGAAACTTTAAATAAATTTTTTATTTTATTTAATTGACTGGAGCACTGGAGCTCGGGTGTGAGAAATTTCTACTCCATAACGAGTGGCTATATATTGCACCGAGGTACGTGTGTGGTTCACATCGCCCTACCAAGTTATCACATCCTTGAATCCAATGGCTGGCCATGACTACGCCCCACCGAGGAACACGTCTGAATTGTCTAAAAAAGACTTCAAAATATGAAGGATTGTTTTTTTTAACATTCCCGGATCCAATAAGACACCCGGCCATACGCAAAACACCCTGATTATCTTGTAAGTTAGTCTCAGTTATATCTGGAAGTTGTTTTAAGGATGATTGGAGCTGGACCCTGTTCCGACGGGCGACGACGACCTCAAGTCTACTGTAAGCTTATCTCGGCACACGAATTGTAGCACACAGAAAATGAGCAGCTAGCGAGTGGCGCTATCAATTGCATTGCTCCGATACATACGTGTGTGGTTCAGGCGCCCTCTCGCTGGAGACGACGAGATCGAGTCATCGCATCCATGAATTCATCCAAATGGCTCACCAGCCGTGAGTGTGACGCCAGGATCTACCTATAGCTGCACTTGCCTAGCTAACCGGACCAGGACCACGAGAGGCCGGCTACTTGTCGAAGAAAAATCGATCTCACTAAACAAAAACACGCTCCCGTACGTCGATGGCTAGCTGCAGATCGATATTCAAGGGCGACGGCTAACGTTTATATTGACGCAAGAGCTAGCCACCGGACCGGTTGAAAAGAAATACAGTAGTATAATTCGTCATTCTGTCCAGGTTCGTTACGTCGATCCTGATTCTACCAGTCAGTTTATAACTACTGTGTGCGACACCGGAATTGTTATACGCAATCGAGCTCCTTCTTTTTTTTGGGGGGGAAGTGAAGATATATTAAAACACAATCCTTACAAGGAGGTCCAGAACAAACACAAAAATACAGATCAGTCCAGCTGGAACCCGATGCCGTTGACGAGCAACAGGACATGCCGCCGGGCGCGCCGCCGCAACTCATCCCAAGCCTTGGATCAGACGGAGCCCTTCTACGGACGGGAAGTCGACGAACCTCGAACCCACAGAGCCTCCACCCTGGTACTCCAACGCCATCGCCGTGCTTCTCCAAATCTTCAACTTCCGAAACTCTGCACATCCGGTGCCGCCGCACCCCGGCCACCGGCGAAGGGAAATCACGCAGCACAACTCCCGGGAGCTGCGAGCATGATGGTGGTGGAAGATCCGTGGCGGAGCTCCACCGAGCCGCGCCAGCGAAGAGGACGACCTCCACCGACAAACACCACCCCGACCGCGCCGCCTCTTCAACGCCGCCGGAGAGAAGCCTACTGAAACCTACCTGTACACATGACGAGATCCGGGGTTCCCCCACCCTCCCGCTGCCGGAGCGGCCGACGGAGGGAGGGGGAACCAGCGAGTCGCCGCCGGTGAGGTGGATTGAACGGGCGATTCACAAATCGCTTCTCCTTGTACTGTAGCGGGGGAGAAGATAGAGTCCAAGGTCTCTGCGCAGCGGTCTACAATCGAGCTCCTTCATTCCGAACTGCAGGAGCCGGGAGGGCAATAGGACTCTAGAACGGAGGAAGATGGCCTGCCGTTGGCAGCGGATATCGAAAGCCGCACGGTGCAAGCATATCTATGTGAAATTTGGCACTATATGTGATTTGAGGTTGATTTTCTAAACCTAGCTAGATAGCATCATCTTCCAACAGGGCACCGGGACCGGGAGAACCGTTGATAGGTTCGCGTGCATGGTGCATGCACATGCCCGGCACAAAGAGTGATTCGCTCGGCGTGCATCCGCTTTGCCCACACGAGATGAATAATTCCGTTGATTTTGTTGGGAACCCCGTACAACAAAGTGGAGTCGGTGCCAGACTATGCACCGGCACCGCTTCCGTGTGCACCACATGCGAGCCTCTTGCCTCTGGTTCTTGGCTTGAAAAATAGTGTCGGATTCGGCAACGGCACCCACTCAGAGAGAGTTAACAAGAGCACGACAAAGAAGAACAAATGACAGCTAACACTGGTTGACCATATATAACGACACCTAATAACGATAGGTAATTAACTAGCTAGCTAGAGACAACTGCATATGGAGTGTTTCTTTAATTTTGGCTTGGAATCCAAGCACCGCGTCGGCCGGCGTCGGTGTCTCTCTCTATTCTGGTACTGTACTTGATTTCCATAGAAAATCCACCTCTGGTTACGAACCTGATCAGCTGACAAGTAACGGGTGCCAACGCGATGATCCAGTCACAGAAAAGAAAATAAGCATTGTTGCAGGATGTAACATGAATTACAATCTGAACTTCGAAACTGCATGTGTGAAAAGAGGGATTCTTTGGCCATGCACGTGCACTCTCTTGGCGAGGCATCAACTTGAATTATTGCATCGAGATTGGTACAAACGCATAAACCAAAGTTTAGACGCGGTGGAATAATAACTAAATAAGGGATAGAAGAGAAACCCGGGGGCTCTCCTCTCCACCGCTCTCTCTGTTTTGAGAGTCGTAACCAGCTTTCCTTCCTCCTCGCCGGCGCGCTCTGCGCTCCTCTCCGGCGGCGCTGCCGTTCGGCGTGGACACAGATGCGTTGCTTGGCATGTACATATTATCTATAGAGTAGATTTAGCCTTCGTGCTAGAGTTTGCCTTAATGGCATCTTTCTCCCCCCACAGCTGGTTTCCGGCGGCTCCCAGCGGCGCTGAATCCAGGTCTTCTGCCTTCTGCAGATCTGGTTCATGGTGGATCTTCTGCAGGAGTGGAGAAGGCCAAGGCTGGTTCAATAATCTCGCTGGATCTGGACATCTTCGTGTCGTGGAGAGTGGCGATGTGGATTTCTCTCTGGCCGGCCGTGGTGGCGAGGAGAGGGAGTGGTGTCATCGCTTCTTCTGCAGGCTTGAAGGTGGAGCTGTGAGGTTCAGGACACAGGAGTTTCCGAGCCGCTCCTGTTGCACGGCGTAGGAGACGAAGCAGTTCGCCAAGCTCCAGAGGATGGAGGAGACGATCTGCATCTTCATCTCGGCGACCTCTTCAATAAGGTTCGTTAATTGCTAGCTCAGTAGCGCGCGGTGTGGATTTGGGTGGATTCGCTGCAGCTCGTCTCGGTGGCGAGGGAAGAGGAGTTCATCCGGTTCGTGCGTGCTTGCTGCTGTGTTCGCACCAGGGGAGAAGCAGTGCTTCTCTTGGGAGATTCCTCACGGCGGCGCATCTGACGTCGCTGTTCAAGATGGTCGAATGGCGACCGCTCCCGCCTGTGGCGTCGGCAACGGCTTCCTCCGGCCGGCGTCTCATGGTCATCTTCAACCTCCTGGCTGTCATGCCGATATGGAGGCCCTTCAGCTGCGGTGTAGCGTGCTCCCGCCTCCTTGCCCCAAGTGGTGTAGTCCCCGGCGACGAGGAAGGTGGCTGCGCCGAATGTAGGGGCATGGTTGTAATTTTTAGTTTTCTTGATGCCTTATCTTTAAAATGTACCGGTGTTGATTAATGGAAGCCTCTCGGTCCTTCGGGACCGACCCCCGGTTCAAAACAAAAAAAAAAGGGATAGAAACGTACATTGTTCAAGGCATCGCTGCTTAGCTTGTCGGCTCCACATGCTTCCGCAGTGTATCGTGACGTGCCCTCTCTTCTTGGTTGATCTCCTCCGCCTAAGCCTGCGTATTCCTGGTTTACCACGGTTTCCGCAGTTTCCGTACACCGGACCGTTCCAAAAAGAAATGACTTAATCTTAACAGTTTCAGACGGTTTTTGCCTGTTCCAGTCCGTCTAAAACCGCACAACTCTGACACTGTTACAGGTTGAACTCAGAAACCGGGCTAACCATCTTAAACTCCCTGCTTGGTCCGGGGGAGCGGAGTGGTCTAGCGGTTTCACCGGTTTCACACCGAATAGTTTACAGGCTTATCTCCGCCCAACGATATTCGGTAATGCGATTAATATGTCTATTATATTATCTACGTATACTATGTATTCGAGATTCCTTTGTCACGAGACATCAACTTGGTCCGAATCCAGAATGGAAATAAGCCTTCGAGGTTCATGCACCTACTGAAGTCAACCGCACGTTTATGCACTACTCAACGGCACGACACATAAAGAAGCAGTGATCAATGGCAGCTACTTGACTTTAACGCCTAACCATCTTTAGTTAGTTAAGTAGTACTACTTCTATAGGGTTAGATTCTTTAATCTTGTCTTAGGCAAGTAAGCAGCACGTCACAGTCTCTATCCGACCTTAATTTAGAGATTGTTTTACACCTTGAACACGGAATGAACGTCCGTATCAGCCAATACTTTGCTCATCACATGGACACCTAACGAACTCACGACATTTGTTTTTACAAAACCCACCTTAAATTTGATTGGGAGGCCGAGACGACAAGTAAACGCAATGTACTATGTAGCAGAAAAACTTTCCTTACAAAAGCATATTAAACGCAACGGAAGGTCGAAACAAAACTTAAATGCCCAAAATAAGTGTCTCAAGTTTGTTAAGAAGTGGATGTATCTAGACATGTTTCATTTATATATACATCCACTTTTGAGCAAACTTGAGACACTTATTTTTTGACGGAGGGAGTAAGAGAATACCCAGTCGATCGAGTAAACCGCGAGCTGAAACCGGAGGCAGCGACTAGCCGCTGTCCGTTACCGGCGGCGATGGAGCGGCGGAGCCGGGTCGTCGCGTTGACCCGCTACAGAGGTGCCTTCAATTTTCCTACTGTAGCTACGAAAGCAAAAGGTGGCCGGCCGACTCGGAGCAAGATGTCGGCATAAAATAAAAACGAAAAACACGGTGGCCTGCAAGTGGGAGTGGCAGCAGCGGGCGTGTGTTTTCCGTCGGGTGGACCCCACCCACGTGCTCCGGACATGTGGGCTAACATGCGGCCGCAGCGGGGCGGGGCCTGGTTGGGTGTACACTGTACAAGTCCTCGTCGGGTTTCAGGATAAGCCGCCGTGGCAGCCTCATCCGTTCGACCACCAGGATACTTCACTGATTGGCAGCATGGGCTGTTACTTTTTATTTTATTTTAAAGGGTTTTTCAGCGTGGGCTGTTACTATTTGGCCTGGTTGATTGATTATGTGCTACGACGGAGTACTCCCTCGGTTCCGGTTTATATGATGAAATTCTAAAACCAGGTTTTTTTCAAGAATAAGCAATAATTAGTATTAATTGCGAGCAGTTAATGTTGAGTTTTGCCCTTTCCCCAAAACAATATGAAAACCGATTAGGTTTGACCTTTCCTTAATTAATGTAGCCATTAAATATGAGAGTGTTAATTGGGTGAAATATTGGGTAGATATATTTTACATAGCCAATTCTTATTCAGCTAGGTTATAAAGATTTGCCAAATACATCCTATAAACCAGAATGGATGGAGTACATGCTTATCAGCACTTGGAGTTAATGACCATCTCGCCATGAATTATATCTCTCCCCTATTTCGTTCGTTGACATAAATACACTTCCGAAAACTAATTCGGCAATGTTCATGGATTTTTTCGGCGGGCCAAGGCCATGTAATGGCATATTGGCACAGTCGGCGCTCTAGGTTGGTTGACGCACCGGCAGTGCGTGCACGGTTGTGTGTTAGTTGCTCGATGTCGTGTTCATCGGTGATGAATTAATGGCCGCGCGCAGTATGCCGTTGTTTTCATGCACGTTTGGTATATCCTCAGCGGTGTGTCGAGTTTTGGGGTCGCTTATGATCTTTTTTTGTTTTTCGAGACGTGAGGAGCACGGACCCCTCTCCAACTCTCCCCACAGACCCACAGCTGGTCCACTACATTAGTACTCCGTACCTAAGCTTGTAAGTGGGCACGCCCACGGCCGTCCGTAGGCTTGCCGCTTGCACCCGATAGATTAATCGGGGCTACGAAATTGCCAATTTAATTCCCGTCTACTTTCCACAGCGTTCGTCAAGCCCATTTAATCCCGTTAAACACAGACCGTCCTCTGCCGACGCTGCTCATGGCGGCGGCGCTCCCGTCTCCGGATCCTGCAAGTCCGGTTCGTCGCTCAGCTTCAGCCGGCCGCCGCCATCGAAGGGGTTGTTCATGGAGATGCACTTGGGCGTCCGTCGGCGGGTGCCTCGGTGTGACGGAGTCCGTCGGCGGCGGCGCGCTCAACACCGGGTTGCTCACAACACCGGGTCGGCGCTGGGGACTTCGCACCGTCGTCTCCTTCCGTCGCCAACTCCCCGCCGAGATCAAGATCGACGAGCTCGCTGTGATCGAGATCCTGTTACGGCTGGGCATGACGGAGACCGCCGGCGGCGTGTTTAACCCCTGGTTGCGCTTAATTTCCGAGCCCACATCTCTCGCCTACGCTGCAATCACAGTGCTCTGGGTCTCGGGTGCGGTACCACGAAGTGGGGAAGGGAGCGAGGAAAGTGGGGCAGTTTATTTCCTTTTTACTAGCGCGAGTGGTTTGACTACTGAGATAACGTACGGGATGGAAGTGGGCTTAATTGGGCGAACGGTTGGCCGCGGCAGCCCACCAACTAGCACGATCTTTTTCATGAGCGTCCACGAACACGATAAGGTGGTCACCGGTAAGGGGCGCCGTGGACATCCCGACTCCACTTACAGCCTGATCCGTACCCCCTCTTGACTCAATCAACATGTAGTAGAGCTAATAGTACAAATTAAATGTGGCCCAGTATGTGTTGCACTGTTCTGTTGCTTGTAGAAGCATTTCAGACTTAGTCGCCCATCTTGAATGGTGCATGGAGTGGTTCAATGCCTACAGACTTAATGATATAGCCCTAACATGGCACACCATATGGGTGTAGAAGATGATGCACACCATCATTAGCTAGACATGTTTTTTTTACGTTATCATTTGTTACTTCTCCCACTGCATGCATAAGATGAACTGCAAATGAGCTCCCCGAGCAAAGCGATACGAAGATGACATGTAAGCCACTTGGTTTGACAAGTACGAGTAGTAGTATGTCACCGACAAAAGGCAACTTAATTTGGTAAACTTTCTTGTAACAAAATAAAGAAATTGGTACACATTCTTGTCAGGCAGTTGATCCTGATGGGTGGATAAGCATGTACATAGATGTTATTGTTTGTTTGACTTACACTGTCACATCTCTGTGTGGACATCAACGTACTATCTTTTTTGACTAAATGACTCTCTTAAACTAGCCTCTAGCTAATTGTGCCCCTTCGAATATGTTTCAGCCACATATGGTTCTTTTTAAAAACGTCATGGATTAGATGTTCTGAAAATCTCAGGGGCTCTCAAGATGCCACAAAACGTCATACACTTTGGCTTATCCTGAGTTTGAAAAATGCAAAAAATTATAAGTCACTTGGGATAAGCCATTTGATATGGAATTACTCGGTCAAAAAACTCTGAGAATTTCAGAATACGCAACCTCTCTGAAATTTTTAGAGTCTAATAACTTATTCAGGATAAGCAGTATAGTATACGGCGTTTCTGATATTTTGATGGGTTTGAGATTTTCAAAACGTCGATGGGAACGTGGGATGCGGCGGATGCACCGTGCATCCGGCCCACAAATGCGTTATGCTTCGCCTTTCCTCTTGGGCTCTTTTTTGTTTTACAGAAATATTGGGCTCTTCCCATGTGCGGCTGGGGGGGGGGGGGGACGTTCGGGTGGGGCCGACGGTGAAAAAGTCATGCATGGATTGCCTTTCCCTTCAGGATAAGCGAGGGATGCCACTCTCCAATCAGCAGCAGTAGCAGAAGATCTGATCGTTTCCGGGTTTGCTTTGCATTCCCGGGCAAAAACGACAAATCTGACCCTAACGTCATAGTTCAGCACAAAATGAACCCTTTTCGAAAGTTTAGCCAGATCTAACCCTTTTTCGTACCGCTCAACATCTTGGCGGTAGGGTACACTGGGTACCGCCTATGACCCTGGCGGTAGCGTCCTGGTCCACGGTCGACAAGGGGGGTTGACCAAGCTGACGGGGCGATACCGCCGATGGCCGGGACGGTAGGCTTCGTTTAATACCGTCGCGATAACAGGCGGTACAGCTAAAGACGGTACCGCCTGGATCATTGGCGGTACGTGCTCGGCAGTTAAGTGGCGCTTCGGCCCCAGCCCGCATCTTCCCTTCGTTCCTCTTCTCCCCTCAAGAACAGACGGCGGCGGCAGCGCGAGCTTCTCCCCTCTCCCCTCTCCATTCGGCGGCGGCAGTGGCGGCGTGAACCGACGGCGGCGGCTCGGCGCGAGCCCTCTCTCCCGTCTGGTAAGCCTCCCTTAGCTCTCTCAATTTCATCCATAAATGTGCCTGAATCTAGATGATCAAAGGAAAATCTAGATGATTTGTTCAAACCTAGATGGTATGTTTGGTTTAGATGGTGTAAACTTGGCCGAATGTAGATGATTAGGTCTAGATTCTATGGATTGGCCGAATCTAGATGCTATATTTGTTCAAACCCTAGATACTCTAGATGATTTGCTCTAGATGATGCCTAATGCTCAAGATGGTTTGCTCTAGATGAAATGAAGCCGAATTTAGATGATTTTCTCTAGAGGATGCCTTAGTTGATATAGTTTCATGAGCAATTCTTTGTGTTTACACAATGTTATGGTCATTTACGAGATTGTTTTGCATTAGGATGGATGACCCGCCGGAGCGTTATTACCCTGGGCTTGATTTGGTGTACGACAAGGAACATCATGCCCGGCTTATTGAGAGGGGAGATATGGACTTAGCTGAGAAGGTAAATAATGTTCTCCATTTTTTTTTGCAATTACAAAGATAGTGAGCACATCATGTTTTTATCTTTCGCAGCCTATCGGTCCTATGCGCATGAGGGGCCATAGTGCGGAGGACATGCCCTACGATGTTCGGTACGAGCCATACTTTGAGGCGGCTGGTCTTCTCCCATTTGTCCTTCAGTTCAAGCGTACGCCGCCGGCGTTCAACCACACGGCCATTACCGCCCTTATTGATCGTTGGAGACCCGAGACCCACAGTTTTCATTTGCCGTGTGGAGAGATGACAGTCACTCTTGAGGATTTTGCCATGATCACGGCTCTTCCGATCGACGGAGCCGCTTTGATTGGGAGGGTGGATCTTGTCGGGTGGCGCCAGCGGGTTCTTGGTCTCACCGGCAGATTACTGACGCATGTAAAATGCATACATGAACTTTACATTTTATTACATGTTATTCCATGTTATTTGCATCATATAAGGGTTATATTCATGATTTATATTGAGTTTTGGGGATAATTAACAATTTCCCCATTTTTCTGGAATTAACCCTGCACTGTCAGAAAACCCTTTTTCTATATTTTACGTTTCAGGCGACCAAATCACGTCATAATGACCTGAGATTTTACGGGGATCATTTTTTTTGAAGGAACGAAACGTAGGCGCAAAGGAAACGAAGAAACGGAGACCAGAAGGCCAAAACAAGTGGGCCCACGCGGCCAGATTCCCTGACCGCGTGGGACCCCTCATCCTGGCCCTCGGGCCTCCGCTGCTGTCGATCCTTCTTCCCGATGCTTCGTCTTGACCTAAAAACGACTATATATAGACCCCCCCAGGGCTTTCGCGAAAGGGAGCGCCGCCGAAACACAGAAACCACGAAACAGAGACTGGAGCTGCAGATTGGAGGTGGAAAACTCCGGCGGGGCGCTGCCGGGGTGGTCTCCATCTTCTCCAACGACTTCTCCACCGTCTCCATGATGAAGGGGGAGTAGTCCACCCCCTGGACTTGGGTTTGTGGTGGTAATTATGTATCTCTCCTCTCTTTGAGCTTCACTAATTAGTACCGTATGAGCTGCTGAACATGATTACGGTCATCTATGTAATTCCTATGGTGGATATTGTGGTATGAGATGATTTGTTATGCATTTACTGTTGTGTTGGAACTTTTATGATTTGTCATACTTTGGAGATATTCTATGATGCATGTGATGGTTTGATTTATGCATAATGCCTTGTTTATCCTTGTCATGAGGTGATTGACACCACCAAGTGTGGATAGATGAGAGAGATGTGGTCATGCACACGAATTATGAATCATTGCACTAGTGTTTAGAATATTGTCCATTATGAAGTATGATGTATGTAGGTACGGGATGGCCGATGTGACACGGCATATGTATTGAGTGACATGTGAAATACAGCCCAACATCCTTTATCTGGGGGTAAAAAGGAAGAGTATGATGTGGGAGTGACAGCAACCACGCTAGCCTTACGAGGGTGACATAGCAACACAAATGAGTACTTCTTTCAACTATGTGTTTTAGGACATATAGCCGTCATAAAAGCTACCATTAAAACATGACAATTGTGTGTACTTTATCTATAACATGATAATCACCGTAGATGAGAGAGAGAGATTAAGTGAACCCATGAACCCATGTCCATTGTTCCTATAAGAGAAAACCTTTGTCTTGTCCTCTTGCATTGAAGAGGATTGGGACACTTTTACATTCTTGTTTTGTTGCATTAAACTTCCATCCATTAAATCAACCATCTTGTTCTTAAACTTGTTTAGTGCATAATCAACTAAAACTTGTGACACTTTAGTTGTAGGGAATAGATAACTTTTCCTTCTTGCTCCTGCGGATCGATACCTTACTTCCACATTGAGAGGTGCTACAGTGATCCCCTGCTCTTGGGGGTTATCAAGTACTTTTCTGGCGCCGTTGCCGGGGAGCGTAGCGCTTAAGTTTCTATTCTTGTGTGCACTAGACTTAGATTTATTTTATCTTGTTTTATATCTTGCAATCATCTAAGCTTGGGGAGGTTCCTTTAAACTTGTTTGGTTGTGAGTTTCTCATTAGTTTTACTTTCATTTATATATATCAAAAACCCATAAAAATTAGAAAATGGAAAACAACAAAAAAATTAGAGAGCTTTATGAAATTTATCTTGAGTTAGGACATGATGAGTTTGAGCAGAAAATTAAAAAATCTATGGAAAATCATTTGCATGATGGTAGCAATGTTATTACTATAAATTCTTTGCACACTATTGCTAATGCTATGGAAAAGTCTAAGCTTGGGGAAGCTAGTTTTTATAAAAATGATCCTTGTAGTTCCCCAGCTTTGGAGGAGAAAATTTGCTTTGATAATACTTTGTCTCCTATATGTGATAATTCTAATGATACTTGTGATATTCTAAATCCACTACTGAAAGTATTCCTTTTGAAATACCTATGGAAATTGTTGAAATGGTTAGGAATGAACGTTATGCAGGGGATGGAACAGTCCATCCACATGATCACTTGTTGAAACTTACAGAACTTTGTGAGTTGTTTGAGGTTGCAGGTTTATCAAGAGAAGATGTCATGAGGAAATTATTTCCATTTTCACTTAAGGACAAAGCAAAGAAGTGGTATAGGATGCTGGATGATCGTCCTTCGAATTGGAAACAGCTTGAATCTCTCTTTTACTCTAAATTTTATCCTCTTCATGAAGTGCATCTAGCTAGGAGTTACATTTTCAATTTTTATCCTCATGATAGAGAAAGCATTGCTCAAGCTTGGGGAAGACTGAAAACATTAATACTCAAATGTCCTAACCATGAGCTTCCTAAGGAAATAATTGTTACTAATTTTTATGCAAGGCTTTCAGGTCATTACAAGGATTATCTAGATGCTTCTTCAGGTGGTTCTTTCACAAGTAAGAAGGTTGAAGCTAAATGGGATCTTCTTGAAACAATTCAACGCAATACTGAAGATTGGGAGAACGACAAAGGTAAAGAATCAGGTATAAACTTTGAGTATGATTGCATTAAGTCTTTCGCTGAAACTGCTAGTTTTCATGGGCTTAGTGCTAAATTTGGTCTTGATTCTCAAATTATTGTTGATTGCTGTAAAACCTTTGCTTCTCATATTAATATTCCTAAAGAGAATTGGGACATGTATCATGAACCTTTTAAAGACACTTGCTTGGAAACCGAAATTGTTACTAATGATTGCAATAAACATGCTCAAACTTCTGAAAATACTATTTCTTATAAGCATGTTAATTTTTGTGGAGCACTTAGACCTTGTGAAAAGAATAAAATCGAAGAGGAATATTGTATTCATCATAGGAATGAAAAAACTACAACATGGTACAGAGCTCTAAGTGATTTGGCTGAAAAAGTGTGTGCCCGCTATCCTTTTATTTGTGAACTTTGCTATAAAGAGGGTCATTTCGAATTTCAATGCTCAGGTTCTAATAAGGATATTGCGGGAGACTTTTGTGATAACATGATCACTCCTAATCAACATGATGAACTTACATTATTTTTGGGGTGTGAAGAGTTATCAAGAAAAACTTCTTCGTTAGATATGAGTGCTTTTGATATGAATAGCGTGTTGCATGGATGTTATCTCTATTGTGTTAATAATTGCCATGCCAACACTTACATACAAAATATTATAAAAGATGGAATACTTTACCAAATATGAAAGGACTAATGTTTGTTTTACTCTTATTAATGAAAAAGAGGAAACGGTATCTTCCCCTAAGCATGTTGCTCCTATTATAGTTGTTGCTGATGAGTCTGATTTCGATGATGATCCTATGCCTGTTACTTATAGTAGTGATCATGATTGGGAAAAGCATAGTACTTTTGATATTGAAAATCTCTTTGGTACTAATTCTGAAAATGATGATGCTATAATTACAATCATCCTCATAAAACTTGTCATAGTTATGGAAGGATCACCCAAAACCATCCAATTAATATACAACTTGTCTATCATGTTCGAGTTCTTTACAATGATCCTACTTCCATTGCTATTAATAATAAGAACTTTGCTTATGTGGAAAATATTGATACTTTTATGCATATGGATCATGGTAAGAATGTTTCATGTGATGGTTATATTGTAGATTTTATCAATGATGCTACTGAAAGTTTTTATGAGAGAGGGAGACATGACTTCATATACCACAATAATATTAAGTCTCCTCTCTCTTTGTTGAAAATCTTGAAGTTGCACTTGCTTTGCCTTCCTATGCTAGTCACTTTGTGCTTTATTGATTTATTTTCTTACAAGATCCCAATGCATAGGAAGTGGGTTAGACTTAAATGTGTTTCATATTTTTCTCTATGTGAGCATCATTAAAACTATCAAGCCTAGCTATATGGCTATAAAGAAAGCGCTTTACGGGAGGCAACCCGGTTGTTTTTGTTTGAGATTTTCTTTGAGTCCTCTTGCTGTAACAAGAGAGTAGTTTGTTAGTTTTGTTTCTGGGATTTTTAATAAAGAACCAAGTTTTACCTATTTTGGGTTTGAAAAGTTGCTATTCATTTTCGGAGAGTTTTCTGCCTGCACGAAGTCTGTGCACGGTTTGATTTTTCATTTTTTATGTAACTCCGATTGAGCTGTAATTTGAACAGTAGCTTCAACTTTTCATCCTCTGCACACGTGATTTTTTGCAGATTTTTCTGACGAGTTTAAGTAGGGTAGAAAAATGCGTTTTGCTGCTGCTGTTTTTCTGGACAGATTCTGTCTTGATATTGTTTGATGCATTCTTTGAGCTTTTTGCTTGAATCTTTTTGATTCAATTGAGTTTATGAGTAGGCATACAACATTATATACTCTCTGGACATTCATATGAATTTTTTCCTAAGGATTTTATGCAGCAAGGAACCTATTTGTTTATCACTACTAATATCACCCCACAGAAAAGAAATGGGAGAAACGGTGTTTTGAAGTTTTTTCACAGGGATTAGAGGAGCTGCACCAAGAGCTATCCAAGGATGGTGAAGACCATAAGCTTGGGGATGTCAAGACAACCCCACTAGACCAACACACTCTCGGTTTGCACACGTCTAACTTCTGTTTTTCGATCAAAGCACTTTATCGTATAAACTTGGAGCGTCTGTTTTTTTGCTTTTGTTATTTCGGTTTGTTAATAAGACCACCACTATCATTTATATATGAGAGAGCTACTGGAAGTTTGGGTTGAATTATGTTGGATGCTATTAAATATATTGGGATAGGGATGTTTGAGTTGATTTTAAAAGATACATATAGTTGCATAATTCATGTGCTTTGAATGAATGTTAATTTGCAAGTGTGTTGTCAAGAGCTATCTTTTACCATGTTTAGATGTTGAATTTTAACTTTACTTGGTTTAACATGGATTGATTAGTTCTATGGACACTTATGCATGCATTTAGATGGTCAACTTTCTCCCTATTGCTAGCCCAAAAATTACAACAAGTAAAAAGCTTGTTTCCCAACACCTTCAACCAAAGTTTTTCCAGTGAGTCCACCATATCTACCTATTAGCTTTATGCTATTCCAAGTATGTTTATCATGTTATATTGTGTTATCTACATTTCTGAATTTAAATGCTTATGTTATTGATTGTCATGGGAAAAATTGGTTAAAAGCTCTCACGAACTTGATGCACAATTTACTTTTATTGCATTTAATAAGCATGAACCATTGTGATTAAAATTATGAAGTTGTGGGCTTGACAATAGTTTTGGTTGGGAGTTAGCCCATATGTGCTGTCACATGGCAAGCTTTCAACATTGCACTTATTTATATTTAGTTGATGTCATGTACTTTTGTTTATGGATGCCTATCATGGGTGAAATGAATGTGGATACTTAGTAAGTTCAAAGAGTTTGTATAAATGGTTAGAGAAATGCCTGGGCCGCTAATCTAAGCCATGCATCATTCATGGTGGAAATTTACAGCATAACCATAATGTTCATTCAGTGATGCACCTCATAATAAAAAGCTATACCCATAGTAAATAAAAGAGTGCTGAGATTGTTCATTGTCTGTTTGTCTTGTTGTTTTGACATGGGCTTGTTCATGTCAAGGGGCAAGAGGTACCCCAGTGCAGTTCTTGATGATACTATTATTACTTGCAATGACCTTTATTTGAATTTACTTTGTGGACCAAAGTGAGTAACACATGGTGTAGGTACTTGTATTCAAGGGACATGAGACATTCAACCAATACATTGTCAAGCACACCACTCATATTTGCTTTCACTTTAAACATTAATCATTCAAGATGCTATGATAGGGGTAATGAGAGCTCCACACCAATGACTACCACATTGCAAGCATTAACTTAAGTAGAAGTGTTTGGAAGTTAGATGAAACTTATTCATGCTTTACCTCTACTTATTTATCTATCCAAAGTGTCCACCTTTTATATTCAGTTTTCATAAGAAGTACTCTATGACCACCATAGGATGTTTTTACTTTTCATTATGCATACATTTGGTCCATAGTACTTTCTTCTATGTTACACTTTGTGAATTTATCATTGAACATCTTTACATTGAGTATTTGATATCACTTCATAATTTATCTTGCATATTGTTATTCCTTTGAAGAATGAATCATTTGACTTATGTAGCAATAGTAATCACCTTTGATATCCATTGATAGTATTAAAATGCAAAGTCCATGTTAGTTTTATCACCTTCATACTCGGGACGAGCATGGGTTAAGCTTGGGGATGTTGATGCATGTAAAATGCATACATGAACTTTACATTTTATTACATGTTATTCCATGTTATTTGCATCATATAAGGGTTATATTCATGATTTATATTGAGTTTTGGGGATAATTAACAATTTCCCATTTTTCTGGAATTAACCCTGCATGTCAGAAAACCCCTTTTTCTATATTTTTATGTTTCAGGCGACCAAATCACGTCATAATGACCTGAGATTTTACGGGGATCATTTTTTTGGAAGGAACGAAACGTAGGCGCAAAGGAAACGAAGAAACGGAGACCAGAAGGCCAAAACAAGTGGGCCCACGCGGCCAGATTCCCTGACCGCGTGGGACCCCCATCCTGGCCCTCGGGCCTCCGCTGCTGTCGATCCTTCTTCCCGAAGCTTCGTCTTGACCTAAAAACGACTATATATAGACCCCCCAGGGCTTTCGCGAAAGGGAGCCGCCGAAACACAGAAACCACGAAACAGAGACCTGGAGCTGCAGATTGGAGGGGAAAACTCCGGCGGGGCGCTGCCGGGGTGGTCTCCATCTTCTCCAACGACTTCTCCACCGTCTCCATGATGAAGGAGGAGTAGTCCACCCCCTGGACTTGGGTTTGTGGTGGTAACTTATGTATCTCTCCTCTCTTTGAGCTTCACTAATTAGTACCGTATGAGCTGCTGAACATGATTACGGTCATCTATGTAATTCCTATGGTGGATATTGTGGTATGAGATGATTTGTTATGCATTTACTATTGTGTTGGAACTTTTATGATTTGTCATACTTTGGAGATATTCTATGATGCATGTGATGGTTTGATTTATGCATAATGCCTTGTTTATCCTTGTCATGAGGTGATTGATACCACCAAGTGTGGATAGATGAGAGAGATGTGGTCATGCACACGAATTATGAATCATTGCACTAGTGTTTAGAATATTGTCCATTATGAAGTATGATGTATGTAGGTACGGGATGGCCGATGTGACACGGCATATGTATTGAGTGACATGCGAAATACAGCCCAACATCCTTTATCTGGGGGTAAAAAGAAGAGTATGATGTGGGAGTGACAACAACCACGCTAGCCTTACGAGGGTGACATAGCAACACAAATGAGTACTTCTTTCAACTATGTGTTTTAGGACATATAGCCGTCATAAAAGCTACCATTAAAACATGACAATTGTGTGTACTTTATCTATAACATGATAATCACCGTAGATGAGAGAGAGAAGATTAAGTGAACCCATGAACCCATGTCCATTGTTCCTATAAGAGAAAACCTTTGTCTTGTCCTCTTGCATTGAAGAGGATTGGGACACTTTTACATTCTTGTTTTGTTGCATTAAACTTCCATCCATTAAATCAACCATCTTGTTCCTTAAACTTGTTTAGTGCATAATCAACTAAAACTTGTGACACTTTAGTTGTAGGGAATAGATAACTTTTCCTTCTTGCTCATGCGGATCGATACCTTACTTCCACATTGAGAGGTGCTACAGTGATCCCCTGCTCTTGGGGGTTATCAATTACCACCGGTGCCGCCGGAAGGAGTGAAAGATACTAGGTCAGCGGGTGTCTCGTATTCGTGGCTTCGACAGTTTGGGCCATGCCCGGCGGATGCCGATGCACCGATGGTGCAGCAGTATGCCTGGGCATACATGTGGTATATGTTAGCCCGGGTGATCTTTCCAGATGGGTCAGGGGACACGGCCTCGTGGATGTGGCTTGATCCATTACATGATTGGAACGTCAAGTTCAGCTGGGGGTCGACGGGTCTAGCCTTTCTTTACCGTCAGGTAGTTTATTTGCATACCTTTCTTGTGTATGTTACTTTCATTTGGCATTTGACATGATTGTTATTGTGCAGCTGGACCATGCATGTCGTAAGAAGGGAAAGGGAGCCTCGTTAAACGGTGCTACCTGGCCCCTCACGATTTGGATGTGGGAGCGGATTCCGGTTGGACGTCCTCGCAAACTCCCACGAACTCCATGGGATTATGACCTTGATGGTGATGATGAATGGCGGCTGCCAACTGTCGCGTACACATGGGATAGAGTGGAGGGGTACAAAGACTTGTCCATGGCCCGTTACAAGAGCTATACCAACGAGCTTGACACGTTGTCTTACGACTTGGTATGTTGTGGTAACATTAAAGTTCACACTGTTGTGACATGTAGCCTAGAAACTAATGCTTTTTGTTTTGTAGGTCATATGGATGCCATACAAGCGGGAAAGGGATTTCCGTCTGAACGCGATGTGTACGCGTGACGAGAACATATGGCGCATTAAGTGTCCGATGATATGTTTCTATGCCGTCGAGTGGCACCTCCCACAACGAGTTGCAACACAATTTGGAAGGAGGCAACGAACCCCGCCGGCAAGCCAGAGCACAAGTGTTGATCTTCATAGGTTAGTGTTGGAATGCCCGGGTAAACATTTGACTTGTCAATATGAATTGTTGATGATATGTTTGTTGTTTGTGCATAGGATTGATCGGAAGAGGTGCCCAAAAGTGAAGGAATGGGATCGTAAACACAACCAGTGGATTGAGATGTGGAATGATAGAGAAAAGTACCGTGAACTGGACGGTACAATGGTTAGGGAGAGCGAATATGAGGCGCACCTTGCTTGGCATGAAGAACAACACCGCCTTAAGCTAAAGCCCACTTGGACCACACAAGATTATCTAGATTTAGGCACCGAAGATGGTGATAATGAATATAACTTGGCGGTTAAGGAGAGCGCATGAACATCTAGGGACTACGCACCCGTTTTCAACCGTGTGGTAGGACACAAATTGAACTTAAATTTAATGTGTCATGTCTATTTGTGACTAAATTGTCTTCCATGTTTTTAGGGCCTGGAGCTTACTCGGAGCGTTAACGAGGCGGCACATTCTCTTTCGCATATGCCCGGTACGGTGGAGTCTGAGACAAATCTTAGGGAAACCATGACGGTATGCATTTTTATATATCCATGAGTGGAGTCCGGGTGGTGTGCACTATGGTACTGCTATTGATGTATGCACCTTTGTTTGTTTTGCAGAGGTTAATGGAGCGATCTCCTCAGCTGGCGGCTATGCTTGCCCGCTGATACGTCCAAAACGTATCTACTTTCCCGAACACTTTTGCTATTGTTTTATCTCTAACTTGTGTGTTTTGAATACAACTAATGCGGACTAACGCTGTTTTTAGCAGAATTGCCCTGGTGTCTTGTTTTTGTGCAGAAAGTCAACTTTCGGGAAAAACACCAGAAAAGATCGCAAACCTCCTATTTTACCAGAAGACTCACGGAGCCAGAAGGGGAGGCGGAGATGGGCCACGAGTGGCCCAAACCACATGGTGGCGCGACCTGGGGGCCCGCCGCGCCAGCCACTGAGGAGGGCACCTCGGCCACCTCCCCGAGTCCATCTTTCGACTACTTAACCCTTCTGACCTAAAAACGTCGGGGGGTCGTCCACTTCATCCAGAAACATCACCGTACGCCGCCACCATCGCGAAACCTATTTCGGGGACCAGAAACTCCGTTCTGGCACTCCGCCGGGACGGGGAATTGGAGGAGATCATCGCCATCATCACCACCGACTCTTCTCCATCGACCATCCATGTTTCCCCCATCCATGTGTGAGTAATTCCCTGCTGTAGGCTGAGGGGGATGGTAGGGATTGGATGAGATTGTTCATGTAATAAGCTATAAGATCATTAGGGCATGGTGCCCAGTATCCGTTGTTAGTACTTATTGATGTTGTTGCAACTTGTTGAACTTAATGCTTGTCACTAGGGCCCGAGTGCCATGATTTCAGATCTGAACATGTTATTGTTTTATAATGATATGCACTGTTTATTGATCATACCTGCAAGTTGTATACACATATTGTTGTCCGGAACCCGCGGTCCCAAAGTGACAATAATTGGGACAGCCGAGGGGAATGGCTGCAATGTGAGGATCACATGTGTTCACCGCGTGTTAATGCTTTGCTCCGGTACTCTATTAAAAGGAGTACCTTAATTATCAGTAGATTCCCTTGAGGCCCGGCTGCCACCGTCTGGTAGGACAGAAGATGTTGTACAAGTTTCTCATTGCGAGAACGTACGACTATATACGGAACACATGCCTATGTTTACTTAGTACTTGGATGCTTTATCATTATTATCTGCAATGCCTTTGTCTTGATTATTATATGAGCTATCTTATCCATGCAGCGCCCGTTCATCCATCCATATGCCTACAGTGCTTTAATCCTACTGTTTACTGCAATCACTACTGCTGTCGCTATTTACTGCTGCTATTATTTCACCGCTACTACTGCTATAAAACTGTTGCTACTGATAATCTGTGTCGAGCAAGACTATTCACAGGTGCAGCTGAATTGACAACTCCGCTGTTAAGGCTCTCAAGTATTCTTTGGCTCCCCTTGTGTCGAATCAATAAATTGGGTTTTACTTCCCTCGAAGACTGTTGCGATCCCCTATACTTGTGGGTCATCACCCGCCACGGTGCAAAGGCAACCGAAGCCCATGAGACAGACGACGAGGAGGACGAAGACGAGGAGGGCGAGGAGGAGCAGCAGTCGGAGGAGGAGGACGAAGACGAGGAGGGCGAGGAGGAGCAGCAGTCGGAGGAGGAGGACGAAGACGAGGAGGGCGAGGAGGAGCAGCAGTCAGAGGAGGAGGAGCAGGATCACTAGGAGGAGCACTCGGAGGAAGTGGAACAAGAGCAATCAGAGGAAGAAGCGGAGGAGCAGGACACGAGCTCGGAGGAGATACCTTTGTCACAGTTGAAGGATGCACCACAACCATCTCAGCCGAGCCAGCCGCCCGTAAGGAACCGAAAGCAGAAGAAATTGTTCAGTCCAGTTGGACAAATAGTCCGCAAGTTGGCAGCCAAGAGGGGAAGGAAAAAGTGACAATATGTAATAATTATACCAGTCGAACTATGTGATTGTATGACTTATGTGATACCTAGGTTGAACTATGTAATAACTGCCTTATTTGGAATTGTCATGAACTTACTTTGTGGTTTTCTGAATTATTACAATGTGGTTTTCTGAATTATTACAATGTGGTTTTCTGAACTGACTTATGTGGTTTCCGAAAACTTGATACAGAAACTACAATGTGGTTTTCTGAATTATTCCAGGTCGTTACCGCCTACTTATCCGGTGGTATGGTTCGGAGATCTACCGCCTTCTTGTCCGGCGGTACTGCTGTACCGCCTCCACATCCGGCGGTATCACCCGAACGTGCCTGTCTAAGGAGCTCCTGTCGTGGAAATTTTCACGGCGGTACAGTTAGGCTCATTACCGCCAGTTCTCTCGGCGGTACGTCCGTACCACCCCTTACTTCGGCGGTATCACCCGAACGGGCCTGGGCCTTGAGCTCCTGCCGTGCACATTTTCCCGGCGGTATCTCGGGTATCCTACCGCTAGCTCCATCGGCGGTACGACCTGGAACTAAATCCATGAGATGTTTCAAATACATGGCATTGCCCAAATACATACATAGATAAAATATTACCAGATACATGACACATCCACGAAATAGATAACTAAAATCCATTACATGACCAAATCCATTACAAGTTCACACGAAATAGATAACTAAAATACATTACATGACCAAATCCATTACAAGTTCACACGAAATAGATAACTAAAATCCATTACATAACCAAATCCATCACAAGTTCACACACAGTCAATGCCATCCTCCTCGACTTGTGCCTCTACATCTCCAATATAAATGTCATGATACTCGTCCTCCCGCTCGGACACATCACCCTCCATGTCTCCTTCCTCCCTATCTTCATCCTCAATGCCAAAGCCATAACCATGATCCACATTGACATATTTTTCTTGTTCATCGACTTGGTCGCCATCATTCATCTCCAAGTCAATTTGTTGGCTCAAAGGAGGTTGGCTCATAGTATTCAACTCGACCGCATCATCAAGTGACACATTTCGAGTGGGGGTCATTGCATCATGTGTGGGGGAGGCACACCGGTTCAAGTCAAAATGCAACCGATCACCGCCAACCTTGGTAGCAAATAACTCGAGCGACTTGTCTTTGGAAGCCGCCACAACCTCTTTGTATGCCCCCCCAATCTAACTCGCATGTGATAGGTATTTTCTTCTTTCGCGGACGATGTCCCGATCCAACAAAATACCTTCCATCTAGTTCAACCTTCTCCATAGGATCCATCCATTCGAAAACTTCCCGTACTCTTGCAACAACCTCGGCATATGTTGGACTATTGGCAAATACCATAACTTTTTCTCCATTGTCAACAATCTCTTCTTCATTGTTACCAAAAAATGCTTCTTTGTCAACATGATGGACATTCACGATTCTTGCCATCTATAATTAAATGACATGACACACAAATGTATCACATTGATGTGTAATAGCAAACACAGCACAATAATCTAAATTATACATGTGTGCTAACAACTACCTCCAACCCTAGACTCAACCATAATTGTAGGTAAGAAAAACACATGAATCTATCTAACCACAATGATTCCTACACGTCACAGACAACATATAACCCGCAATGCACCAATTCAAATAATAGATTTTGGACAAATCAACAAATATAGGGTTTGCCTCAAACTAAACAATGCCACAAAGTAACACAAATCCAACCAACAAAAAGCGAGATATCTGAGAGGGATTACCTCAGAGGATGGAGATGGCCCGATTCCACGAGCTATGCCCTCCGATTTGGAGAGAATTGAGAGAGATTTGAGTGTGGAGGAGAGAGGGGAAGAGGGCAGCAGCTCGGGTGGAGATTTGTGTGCGGATGAATGAGAGGCTGGGGGCACGGCAACAGCCACTTAACTGGCGAGCGCGTACCGCCGGTTGACACGGCGGTACCGTGTTCAATGGTACCGCCAAAGGCCGCGGCGGTATCCCTCCAAGACTACCGTTTCTGACATCGGCGGTACTGCCACATCAGCGCAGTCAACCGGAACGGGCGGACCGTGGACCAGGCCGGCTACCGCCAAAGACCCTGGCGGTACCTTCTGTAGTCTACCGCCAATATGTTGAGCGGTACCAGAAAGGGTTATATCCGGCTAAACTTTCGAAAATGGTTCATTTTGTGCTGAATTTTGCCGTGAGGGTTAGAATTGTCGATTTTGCCGCATTCCCACACGTAGACAGAGGTTGTGATCTTCTGATTAGTGATCGGGTACGCGTCGTAGCATCAATGCTGTAATGTGTTGTTGAACTTGAACATATGCGCGGAATGTTTGTGCGTTGCTGGTGAAACTGTGCACGGTACACATTGACCTTAACTGCCTTGTACGGAGCAAAAAATAATCAAGGTGCATGTGCATGTCTCTACGAGCAACACTGTCGAGCTACCCACCCACTTCACTAGCGTCACATGCGTGGTTCCACATCTCACTACCTAGAGAATTACGAGAGCCCGTACAAAATAGTTAAGGTCTACAGTAGGTTGCACGCGGGTTTCAACAGCGAAACTGACACATATGCTCCATTCGTGTTATAAATTAAATGAGTTCTATTTGTATAAATGTGGATATATCTATATTTAAAATATGTGTAGATAAATCCACATGTAGACAAATGGAAAGTCATCTAATTTGGAACGAAGGGAGTATAACATTTCAAATTTAGTACACCCATCTTTGAATGGTGAGTTGGTGACTACTGGACTACATAGCGAACGGTTAGAGCATCTCCAAGCGGAGCCCCCAAATCCGGCCCTCAAACTGTTCACGGACGCGTCCGCACGTGTCCGCGGACAGTGACCGGACATGCCTCAAATTAGGCCTTTTACAACCGTGCCCCCCAAACCTAAACCCCTAAAACCATGCAATCCATGCACGTAGGAAATTTACGTAGATCATTCATAGTCATAGTTCATCAAGTTCGGACATACTACATAGGAGCATCTAGAAACTAGCAAAAATATACATCTAAAACTAGCAAAATAATCTTCTCACGGCGGCGGAGCGGTCGACGGTGAAGGAGTTTCACTCCGACGCCTTGCCCTTCCCCTTCACGTCTGCGACAGGGCGGCGGACCCGCTCGAAGACGGCGTAGGGGTCGCCGCTGGAGCCGGAGGTGCCGTCGCCGCTCCTGGACCGCGCCGCCATGAGGCGGACATGGCGCGCCTGCTCGGAGGCGAGGCGCGCCGCCGCGCTGTTCGCCTCGGCCTCCCGCATGGACGCGGCGACGGCGGCGTCGAACATTTCCTTGTTCTTGCGGCGGAGGCGCCGCGCGTCCGTCTCCGCCGTAGTCAAGGAGTAGGCGACGACGTCCGGGGGGACGTCCGCCTCTTTGGCGGCCCTCACCACCGTGGCTGCCGCCGCTCGAGGGTCGGCGTTGCGGAGGCGACGGAAGGCCTTGCCTTCCGTTTCTGGCGCCCACCGTGGAGGGGAAGACGGCCTGTACTGCTCAATGGCGAGGCGGAATGCGAGCTCCTCCTCGTCGATGGGAGATTCGGAGCGCGCCGGCGCCGCCGCGCGCCCTGACTCCACCTCCGGCTCGAGGTCCTCCCAGTTGAAGGAGCCGGAGGAAGACATTGCTAGGTGGGGAACGGAGAGGCGGAGGCGGAAGGGGAGAGGAGGAGAGGAAATGAGACGCCGGTGGGGAGCGGAGAGGCGGAGGCGGCGTTTAATACAGCGGTGGGGAACGGAGGAGGCCGCCTGGGAATCCGCGCCGGTGAGTCCACCTCACGCTGTCGGCGCCGGTCAGCCTCCCTCCGCGTGGGGCCGCGCTGTCAGCGACACACGGGGCGGGCGCGTCCGGTCGCGTCCGCGCTACCCCAAACCCGCCCCACATTTGGGCTGGGTTTGGGGGCTGCCGGTCAGCCAGGTCGTTTGGGGCCGGTTTGGGGGCCGCGCTTGGGTGGCCGTTTTTGGGCCAAATGGCCTCCGGACCGTCCGCCCGGACGTATAGGGCGGGTTTGGGGCCTCCGCTTGGAGATGCTCTTAAGTCGCCATCCTCGCGACATCGGTGTCGAACAGGATACACGTCATCATTACTTCGTCATATACACCACCACTAAAGGAGTTCCCGATCGAAGCGATAAGCAGATGACATGTAAAGCCATTGGTTAGGGAATCTGGATCATCACAATCCAGTAGTACTAGTATATGTCATTACCAAATTAAGACGGCGAATTAGATTTGGTTTACTTCCCTGTCAGGCCGCTGATCTAGATGACTGGATATGTAGGTTGTTTATCTTCTTTTGATGAACACAAAGGTCCCTCACACTACGCTCAGATAGTGTATATGTCGATATATATCTGCAACTTCCGCTTTCTCAAACGAAAAACATATCTACAACGTTTGTCTCTGAAACAATTCCGACACCTCGTCATGAGGATAAGTAAAGCAACCGAGAAGAGAAGGATTTTGAGTATAATAACACACCGTTTGTCAGGCAAAAGGTTAGGCTGCCCGTCCTTGTCATTTCTCAAGAACAAAAATGTAATTTATATTCGCTCTATAAACTTAATTAACGAACCTGCCTCAGAGTTGGCCAGACTGGGCGGGCGAAGCGGGTGTCGCCCGCGCCTCTCCGGTGCTAGGGGCTCACCGCCGCCGGGGGGCGGCGGACCGTCGCGCGCGCAACTTATGCCGAGCACCCATGGGGGGGTCGTGCGGTGACCGTTGGCGAGCTCTCCGACGAGGTCATTCCGGAGGATTGGGAAAGCGTGTGCTCCGGATCTGGGGATCCTGTGTCGCCGCGTCTGTCAGCGAGGGCGCCTTGTACGCTCGGCGAAGTCTTTGAGATGGCGCTCGGAGATCGTGCTGGCCCTCTATAGGGTCGGTCCTGCAGCTCGCCGTCGCCAGGGCGGAGGTTGGTTGACCACGCTGCAGGTGAACCACGCGGGCACCACGGGGGTGCCTTCGAGGCCCACCAGCAAACTGGCTGACGACGAGTCGTTGCCGTCGTCCGTAATGGTGGGCGCGGTGGCCATCCAGATCTCGCCGCCACCATCACCGGGCACGAGGGAGATGGGGCGTGCCTCTGACCTAGGGCGGGTCCTACCTTGCGCCTCCATCCTGGGCCCAGACGGGCTATCTGGGCCGCTTTGGGCCGGGATGCCCCAGCAGGCGAGTGAAGCCCAGCCCAGCTCCTTTCTCTCTGAGCCTGGGGGTGCGATGGTCGACACGTGTCGGCTTCGACGGTAGCGATGCAAGTGGGAAACCCTATTCCAGACAGTGCCTTCCACCCGCGCCATATAAGTGGTGGTGCCTGCCGGTGGGAACCCTAGATCTATCCATTGCTTCCCCTGCATGTGACGAAGACATCCACCGCCACAAACATAGAGCCAAATGCCTCCTCTCTCCAGCCGCGTCCTCTCTTGATCCGCCGCGGTTGGTGGCCATGGACAGGAATTGGCAAGCCCGCGACTACCGGGGCAAGCGCTCGTTAGACGAGATCTCCGGCATTGCCCGCACCCTTGAAGATGAGCTGCGCCGCAGAGGGACCACTCCCATGGGGACGGTGGCGCCCGTTACCGTGGTGGTGCGGGTCGCTATGAGCACCATCCCGAGCAAAGCTACCATGGACCTCCTATCCCTCTACGTGGGCGCGACCAGGGCAGGAACAACAGCTCCCGTGCGGGGCGCGCGGCCTCGCCATCGCTTGGTTGCCGCGGTGGCACCAGCGGCCGATACGTCACTGATCATTTGCTACAAGTGTGGCCAAGAGGGACATGTGCAAGCCAAGTGCACCAAACAAGCCTTCTGTGTATAATGTGACAAGCCAGGTCACCTTTCCGCGATGTGCATGATGGCGGCGGCGAAAGATACTCCGATTAGGGCTGGCTTCGGGGGAGGGAGGCCTGGCTTCTTCTACTTTGAGGTGCTAGCAGCGGAGGAGCAGGAAACAACCACCACCAACACTGCCCTTGTGTTAACCGTCTCGGGTAACTTATCTGCGCAACAGATGGAAGCAGAGTTTAAGAATCTGGTGCTGGATGCTTGGGACTGGCAGGTGAGACGCCTCAACAATGATGAGTTTTCGTTGGTCTTCCCCTCCAAGGAGAGTCTGCGCATGGCCACCCGGGTGGGGGCCTCACACTGCCATTCTCCAAGGTTCGGGCCATCGTCACCGAATCTCAGCTCGCGCCCCAAGCGTCTGTGATGCTCTCTGAGGTCTGGGTCCGCCTGCACGGGGTCCTTGAGCCACTTCGCAAGTCTGTGCGTCTCCTGCGCGGCACTGTTGAGATAGGCACGCCGATGGAGGTTGATGAAAACTCCCTGCTTCAGAAAGATGGCCATGTTCGCATGAAATTTGGGTGCGAGGCACCGGTCAAAATTCAGAGTCACATTATGCTCTATGTGAATGCTCAGGGTTTCCGTATCATTCTAGAGGAAGAACAACACGAAGCAGAACTCGACCTCCCACCCCCTCCTCCTCGCCCGCCACACACACCAAGAGAGGAAGATGACAACGACTTGCTTGAATCTGAAGGGGATGACGACGATGGCCGCAATGCCAAATACAGCTCCGAGGCCTCTCGCGAGAAGAATCAGAGGATGGATGACTCGGGCCATGCCAAGGGGGTCACCGCTCGGTCCCGGTGGACAGTGACATTGCTAAGGACTCTGCTGAGCTGCCTCTGAACAAAAACATGGAAGCGCCGCTTGACCCTGTCCCTGCCTCTCAGAACACTAAGGTGTCGGAAGAAGCGGATACTGTAACCCTGCAAGATCAGTCGGCTCTTTCCTTTGACCCGTCGGCTGGTGGGCAGCCGTCGGACTCTGTGAACCTAGAGGACATCTCTCGCGAGATCCCGGAGGTGGTGGAACAGGGACTCACCACTCCTAACAAGGCTTATGCTGGTAAAGATGAAGAAGAACAACGCCGGGAGTATGAGCGCCGTAGCAAGAGCAATGCTGACTGCGCTTCCTGCCCACGGACTGAGAGGGAGAAGCCCAAGCAGCCTGAGTTTTTTGATGACTCTCCAACGCCAAAGAAGAACAAGGCATCCTCCTCTGCTCTCTCGGAGAGCATGGTGTTGGAGGCGCTCACGGCGCCGGTGGCACGTGCTCCGTGCTCCAAGGCTATTCCTGTGGAGACTCCGCGCAAGAGTGTGAGGGCCAAAGGCCTCACTGATGATTTGGTGCTGGCCCGAGCAGTCCGCTACACCCTGGAAAAGGACGATCCAGCTAATCCCCGCTCTCAGCCTTTACGGTTTTGCAATATGTTTCTTCCGATCATCTTCTTTCGGTTGCCCAAGACTCTGTGTGGTGTTCGATAATGCCGCGGGCTCTGTAGAAGAAACCCTGTCAATGTTTAGAGCCCGGGAACTGGCTCAAACCGAGCTGGCATGCGCTAGGGAGCGCATTGCCACGGAACAACGTCTTGCTAAGGAGCAGAGGCTAAGGCCAGAGAAGCCTCTTAAGCCGGTAATGAAGCTGAACCCACGCCGCCACAGGACGGCTTCGCCGAAGAGCTGTCCAAAGACAACAAGGGGTTGCCTCTAGTTCGAAACCTACCCGAGGGAGTAAACGTTGAGCTAGTCAGACCACAGCCACTGCAAGCAGACCCAGAACCTGCCTAGCATGGGCTACCGGTCTGGTTCCATAATGTGTGTCCTATTCTTTAACATCAGGGGGTTCGGCGCTCGGGGCCGTCGAACGCTCCTCAAAGACCTGCTCCGCCTGCACCACATCGATGTGATCTGTTTGCAAGAAACCATCAAAGGAGAGTTTACTGATGCAGAACTTCAGGATTTAGAAATTGGTGAGAAGTTCTTTTGGGTGTGGCTCCCGGCTGTGGGTCACTCCGGGGGGATGCTTATGGGCCTGAGAGAGAGTATGTTTGATTTTGGGCAAATTGACAAAGGCCAATTTTACCTTAGCACTGCGGTTGTGCATAGACCTTCCAAAAAACAAATGGAACTGATTTGTATCTATGGTCCGGCTGACCATGCTCGCTCTAGCATCTTCTTGGACGAGGTGTCCGCTAAGGTTGCTAGCTGTCCCCGCCGGATCCTCATGGGTGGGGATTTTAACCTTATGTGTTCTCAGGAAGACAAAAATAACGACATAATTAATTGGCCCCACATTGAGTTGTTTAATCACCACATTGCCACTTGGGCGCTCCAGGAAATTCCTCGCACGGGTGCGAGGTATACGTGGACCAACAAGCAACTAAACCCTGTTAGATGTGTCCTTGATAGAGTCTTCATGTCCGCTGAATTAGAAGTTGTGTTCCCCATGTGCTCGCTGGTGGCGGAGACCAGCCTGGGCTCCGACCATACGCCTCTTATCTTCGATTCAGGGGAGGGCTCCTTGTATCGCAGTAACCACTTCTTTTTCAATATTAGTTGGTTTAACTTGGATTCTTTCTTGCCCATGCTCAAGGCTAGATGGAATAGTTTGGCAGCTAGGGTAGGCGGCCGTGACATTACGGACTGGTGGCAGTTTATGAGTGCTAACACTAGATAATTCCTCCGGGGGTGGAGCAAAAATCAAGGCAGCGAGGCGAGGGGCCGAAAAGCCGGGCTGTTAGCCCAGATTAACTCCCTTGACCTCCATGCCGATTCAGATGGATGGAGGAGGATGAGTGCGCGTTACGCTATTATCTTGAAGAACAACTCTTGCAAATCCTGAGACAGGAGGAGTACTGGCGTCAGCGGGGACGAGTTAGATGGGCTCTAGAGGGGGAAGCTAATACGGCTTATTTCCATGCTGTTGCCAATGGGAGGCGCAGGAAATGCCAAATTTCTTCCCTTTCCACGCAGCTTGGCTACATTTCTGACAAACGAGCTATTCAAGATCACATTTACGAGTATTACCGCGAGCTTCTAGGCACTACCGTGACCAGAGTCTATGGGTTGCATGCTAACACTTGGAGTGGCAACTCCCTAGTTTCCCATGCGGAAAACACCGGCCTTGCTCTCACCTATTCTGAAAAGGATCTCGAAAGCCTGGTTAGCGAGATGAAGTCCAATACGGCCCCTGGTCCGGATGGGTTCCCGGTCCATTTCTTCAAAAAAGTGTTGGCCTTTGGTGAGACATGGGGTCCTCCACATTCTGAATGATTTCATCCTTGACAGAATTGACATTTCTAGACTCAACTTTGGGGTTTTGTCTCTCATCCCAAAGGTCCCTAGGGCGGACCTAATTTCTCAGTTCCGTCCGATTGCTTTGATCAATGTGATATTCAAAATAGTCTCTAAAGCATTTTCTCACAGACTAGACCCGATTGCGAACCGCATTATCAGTCCCAATCAGACTGCATTCATAAACGGTCGGTATATCCTAGACGGTGCTCTAGCTCTGCAAGAGATTGTGCACGTGCTGACTTCGAAAAAACCTACGATAGGGTACACTGGGACTTCCTGCTTGAGGTCCTGCGTCGAAAGGGCTTTGACGCAGGCTTCATTCACAGAATTGCCCAACTGGTCCAAGGGGGACAAACGGCCATCTCTATTAATGGAGAGATTGGTCCTTATTTTAGAAACAAGAGGGAAGTGCGTCAAGGGGACCCTCTCTCCCCTCTTCTTTTCAATTTTGTCGTTGAGGCGCTCTCGGTGATGCTGACCTCCGCCTGTAATGTGGGCCACATCCAGGGAGTGGTGCCGCACTTGGTGCCGGGAGGGGTCTCGCACCTCCAATACGCTGATGACACGCTCATCCTTATTCAAAACAATGAGCTGCATGTAACATCCTAAGTTTTTCAAGAATTAGGAAAATCAGAAAAATTAAAAACTTTTGAAAACTATATGTATTTTGATTTGAAAAGAAAAATCATTTATGCATTCATCATCTTCTTGTCATGTTTGCATTTGATTGTTCAAAAGTTGGAACTTTAATTCCACTTGAAAACTATTCGAGAAAATATTAAGAAGGGCATAATATGCTCCATATAATTTTTCTAATTTGCTTTGGTTTTATTTGTTATATCTAAAATTTTGGTTGTGATGTGTTTATACCTATTTGGAAAATAAATTATTCTCAAATGTTTACAATTGTGTTATTTTTAAATAATTTCATTTAAGCCACAAATAATTTGTTTAAAACATATTTTTTTAAATTGACATTAAGTGTCAAATTTGCAAATTTACCATATTTTGGAATTTCAAATTTTAAATTGATATGGAAAATTCTTAATTAAAGGTTTCAAAACAAAGGGTTTTATTTTACAAAACTATAGAATTTGGTTTGAATCAATTTGAAGGAGTATTTCAAAAGTTATCAAAGTTTGCAGAAAACAGAAAAGAAAAAGAGTACAAAAAAACGAGGCAGAGCAAACCTGGGCCGAGCCCATTATTCCTCTCTCGCACGCGCAGACAGCAGCAGCCCACGAGCCCACCTCTCTTTCTCTCTCACCGCCAGGTGGGCCACCCCAGGGTGACGTCATCGATGACGCCACCGTCCCTAACCTCTCGCGCACGTAAAGAACACCGAACCCTAGCAAAATTCGGATCAAAATCCGTTTGATTTGCTACGAGATACGCTCGTATCTCTCGCCTATAAAAACCCCCACAACCCCTCTTCGAAAAACCTCAAAAACCCTAGCAAGAGCGCCACCAGGCTGCTCGCAATCGCCGCCGCCGTGCCGCCATTTGCCGTCGCCGTTTCTTCAAGCTGCCGGTGATCCTCGACCCTCTCAGCACCTCTCGTTTTTCCCCTCGCTTCCCCGTGCCCTGGCGCACCTCCCTGACCCTTTTGCGCATTTTTTGCGTGCACCAGATCGACGCCCGCTTCATCGACCTCCACCATCCGCTGCGGGACCACCTCCGGCGAGCAATACGGGGAGAAGCAGACCGCGCCCGTCCGCCGCAACCCCTTCCTCGACCTCGACTTGACCTCCTGCACCCCGTGGTATGAACCCCGCCTCCCCTCTCTCTCTGTTTTATTCTCCGGCAAAAGTCCGGCAATGGAACCACCGCCACCGGAGCTTCACCGGCCGGCCGCGCTGCCCATTTTAGGTCAAACATGCCCGGAGCCGTTAGATCTAGGATGTACGGCCTAGATTAGATGACTTACCGAACTGGTACAGACGAATCAGAGAAAGCCACGTCGACGCCCTGTCAGCCGCCACATCGAAGCCTCGTCAGCGCCCCGTCAGCTCCACGTGGATCCAGAATTTCTGCGTTTTTCTATTTTAGTTTTAATTGGTGTTTTAGCAGAAAAGTCCCTAGAACTTAGATCTATCATTAATTTTTATTGGCTCGGCCAATTTTTGCAAATTTATATTTTTGGAAAGCTTATGACATGTAGAAACTTTTGGCATAGTTAAATTTATGTTTTGACAAATTCAAATTGGTTCAAATTTTAAAATTGTTTGTTTAGGTAAATTTGACTTAACTTGAGTTTTAAAAATTATTTTTTGGGCAAATCCAATTGCTATAACTTTGTTTATTTAATACTTGGTTGTAGGAACCATCATAATATTTTTGTAGATTATTTTTCAGCGAATTTCTATTTATTTGTATTTATCCTCTTTTTAGGAGGATTTTTAATTATATTTAATGATTAAAATTTATTTTCTTCACCAAATTTCGAGCTATTTTTTTACTTAGAGTTATTTTGGAAGGTTGAGATGCGTGACAAAGTACAAAAAATATATGGCCTCTAAACAATAACTTTTCCTTAGAAAATATTTTGATAACTCTTATTGCCAATATTTTTCCTTAGAAAAGTTTGGCATCTTAAAACTTTGGTTAAGTATTTACCTAGCAAAAATTAGCACCTTATAAATGATGTACTTTCCTTAGAAATTATTTTGTCACCTTGTTTTGTTAAACTTATTTTCCTTAGAAATTATTCTAGTCACCTTATTTTGGTTAACTTTTCCTTAGAAAATTTGATCGATTGTATGTTAGCCCTTTTTAACTCTCCAAGTTGAAAATCACCAAGTTAGAACTAGTGAAAACCATGGAGGGCAAGATAATGTTGCATTTGCCATCCTTGGGATGCTCATCATGAAACTAGAAGGACAATGAATGACTTAGCCAAGAAAACAGACTCCAGAAGCATCTCCAAGAAGTAAAAGCATTTAGAAGAAAATCAAGAGGAACTTCAAGAAGACCAACCACCTATATTCTCTAAGTCTTTCTCTCTATCTTTTCTTTCTTCCTAATTCTGTCTTTCACTTTGGACATAGACCAAGTCCTTTGTGTTTATGACTAAGTCCCTAGAATGCTAGTTAAAGATTCTTTGAAGACCAAACATGTGAAGACTTGGAGCAACCATACCACCAATTTAAGTTATATCAAGTTTATTTTGCCCAACCTTGACCTTGACCTAGTCAACTTGATTAAGTTATTTTGTCCATGTTCCTCGAGTTGTTTTGCACATCATGCCCTTAGAGTATTTTTGCATATCATGCATGGCATATTTTCCTTAAAAAGTTTTTGGTATGATTGCATGTTTATTGTGGCTTGTTTGATGTGTTAGAAATTTCGGAGAGAGAAGAAGGCTTTTGCAACTGCTACTCTTGCTCACCCTGTTGCCAAGGCAAGTGGCACACCCTCATGAATTTCCTAAGTATTTTTCTCTGCATGACTTAGAGTATTTATTTATATGCATGTGTTGGATAGTATTGCTATGCTAAAACAACTATCTCCTGTTTACTAGTTGTGTCTAGAATCCTAGGACAACTTAGCAGAATTATTGATGCTATGCAAAAGTGTTTATTGAAAAGCTTAAATTCTACTAAGTTAAATGAAACACCTGGGTGGATTTGGGATTGATTGGATGTATGAGTTGAGTGTCTACTCAGGACCATGTTCATGGGGGTTTTCACCTAAGATAGTTTACTATGCTTAGTACCATGGTATGTGAGGGTTCTTACCTGAGAGTTCACTTAAGGACGGCCACCCAGGAACAAAGGGACCAAAGTTTTCTCCAAGTAAAGATGCTTCCAGTGCAACCACGTGGTATAATGGCTCTGCCTTGACTTTTACCCAAAGGTCTTGTCTCAGGCTTCTCCTTTCCTTTTCACTACATGAGGGTTAAGGACAGAAGGGTTGTTTGAGTCTCGTGGTGAAAGTGCACACCCTCTCGAGAGTTAAAACTAAGTACTTAGCCGTGTCCCCGGTTACGGACAATTTGAGCAGCTGATCAAGGACGACAACGGAGGCTCCCAACATTCCAATTTCTTAAGTTAAAATTTTGAAGGTTGAACAAAGGTAGACAAGAGGGTGGTTTTCATGCCATACCTGTTTGACAAAAGAAAAGTGTTTTATAAAGAGATAGGAAAAAATTGGCTTTATGCAAATTAGCCTTGAACTCCACCAGCCAGATATGCATATAGGTTATTAGAGTCATTCCACTAAGTGTCCACATAGTGTCACTTGCCAGTTCCATTTTTAATGGTTCTGATCCACTCTGTTGCAAATTTTTATTTGTTGTAGATTGTTCTGACGACGAGTGAGTTTACGTTAAGGGTTTCGAGTCTGCAACCAACATGTTTCGCCTGTGGCGCATGAAGATGGAGACTCCATGAAGAATAAATTTCCGCTGCTTTACTCTTTCAAAGCTAGCTTTATGCTATGCAAGTTGTAACGAATATTTTCCTAAGTACTGGATCCGCATGTAATAATTGATACTTTGTTGTGATATTCATCGTAAACTTTGTGTGCAAATGAATCGATCCAGGGGTTTGCACTATACACCGGGATCTTGCCAATTTTTAAGTGCAGGTCCGCTACACTGCAAATTGCAAACTTAAAGTTCATTTTGATGTGCTTTGAGGATATGTCTGGGCTAAAAATCAACTACCATAAAAGTGAGATCATCGTCTTAGACCAGCCCCCTGAGAAACAGTTGCAGATTGCCCGCCTCCTTAACTGTAAACTGGGTGCCTTCCCCTTCCTTTACCTTGGGTTGCTGGTGTCTGATAGAAAGCTCACGGTTGAGCAATGGAACTTCTTGGTCCTGAAACTCGCAGGACGTGTGGAACCATGGATGGGTAGGTTCCTATCCGTGGGGGCAGGCTCATTTTATGTAACGTCTGCCTGGACAGTTTACCCATCTTTGCTATGGGTCTTTTCCTACTTCAAGATGGGGTTCATGAAAAGTTTGATTCACATCGTGCTAGATTTTATTGGGAAGGCTCGGGGCCGAAGCGCAGGTACCATCTGTTGAACTGGCTAGCGGTGTGTAGACCTAAAGAGGTGGGGGGGGGGGGCTTGGTCTAACTAACACTAAGCTTATGAATAAAGCGCTGCTTAAGTGGGTGTGGAAGATGTACCACTTGGATGGTTCCATTTGGGCTAGTATTATCCGTGCTAAGTACTTGGTCAATGATGACATCTTTGGGAGCCCTCAGGTGAGCGGCTCCTAGTTTTGGCGTCGTATAAACAAGATCAAACAGCTGTTCAAGTTACGCGTGAAACACACCGTCGGAAACGGAGCCAGAACATTGTTCTAGCTTGACCTATGGCAAGGTCAGGTACCTCTCAAAGACAAATTCCCTCGTATTTTCGCCTTCTGTGACAACCAATCCATCTCGGTTCGACAAGCTGCTAGCGGGGGGCTTAGGCTTCGTCGAACGCTTGATCTGGCCGGCGCTGAGCAGTGGCGTGATATTCAGGAGATGTTGGACCAGCTGTCCCTCTCCGATGAACAAGACCAGGTCTCCTGGCTGCTTGATCCCTCTGGGAAGTACACGGTTGCTTCGATGTATGCCAAACTTTCGCAAGGGGCGACGGTAGCACACTTCTCTGAAATCTGGGCTGCTAAGGTTCCGCTCAAAATTAGGATCTTTGCTTGACAAATGGTCATTGACAGGCTTTCTACCAGCGAACAGCTAGCGATTCGACACCATGGTCCATCGAATGGTCGATGTGCTATGTGTGGTCAGTTAGAGAACTCCACGCACATCATTTTCTGTTGCTCTTTGGCTAAATTCACTTGGAGTGTCTTGCGCCAGCTACTTGGGTGTAGCTGGTGCCCGGCAAACTTTACGCAGTTCTTTGCCATTGTTTCTAGTCTTGCTGGCCATTACCGCAGGGTGGTTTGGGCGTTGTTCCTGGCCCAGTCGTGGGTGTTGTGGCATGTTAGAAATAAACTAACTATCGAATCCATTGTGATTAACTCACCGGCTGATGTGATCTTTAAAACTGCCATCTTCTTGCAGCAGTGGTCGATTTCCGCAAAGCCCCAGGATCAAGCAGGACTACAACAGTTGACAAGCGAGCTAAGGCGTCTTCACGCGCGAAACTTGGCTGATTCGACCGTGCCGGCCCCCTAGATCACTACACCACGGTAGTGACTTGGCGACACACTAGTGTAGGCAAAGGTCCACTATGGCCAACACATCATCTGTCGGCATAGCTCCACACATTTGTTGTCACCTTATGTGTCGGCAAACGTAAGCCAACTGCCACATCTTATCTGTCGGCGTTCGCTTGGCGACAAAGACTCTGTTGGCAATCACTTGGACACAGATAATCTGTCGGCAGAGGTCTATGCACACACCCTATGTGTCGGCGTATGTATACACGTGTCAAGCTAGCAGACGCCGCGAAAAAGTGCCCGCGAGACTTGGCGCGAGGCGTAATTTCATTTGGTCGCGCGGCACTTCCCTTCGCTTATCTGAATATCCCCAAATCGAACCCGGACCACACAACCCTAGCGTCCACCACCTCCTATCCACTCCACCGCCGCCGCCATCGTGCTCCCTCACCGGACAATGCCACCGCCGAGGCTCCATTCACCAGCCACGTCCCCATCTGCCTTGTGACTTCCCCGTGCCGATGCAGGTATGGATTCCGCTGCCCTCCGGCCGACCTCAGGCCAGCCCACTCTCCGCCGCCGACCTTCGGCGATCCACCGCTCCGCGGCGGCCCCCTCGCCTCCACCCCCATATCCACCATCCTCCATTCCCTCCCCCACTCATCCGATTGAAACTTGCCCTTCTCCCTCTGTCTAACTCACCTCTCTCCCATCTCACCCTTGATCTGCTGAATGGTGGCCAGTGGAGGCCGGCAAGGCCCTGACTCTAGTGGAGGGTAGCTTTCTCCTCTCTCTCTAACCTCTCCCCATCTCGATCTGATATGGCCAGGCGGAGGGGGACGAGTCCCTGCATCTAAAGTAGGACGGCTGTAGATTGTGCCTCCTCCTCTCGTGACATTTTGTGAAGCATCACCCAATTCGTGGGAACGGCAGCCTGCTGGCGCACAACAGTGATGCAGATGCACTACGCTGGGCAAGAAGCAAGGGGTTGACCTCTCAGCTTGTACTGTTCTATGCTGGCGTGTTAAACTAACCTACGTTTTCTTCTATATTTGCAGACCTGTTTTGTTTTGGTTGTGCTGAATGGAAGGGAACACTAAGGTACGCGTTTTGTTTTTCTCCATTTCGGATGCTCTTGCAGATTAGTTGTGGAAGGATCTCGTGTGTGATGCTCCATGGAACTGTAGTGCAGAGGTGTTGGCACATTTACTAAGTCTTTTGTCTATAAACTTGTGTATCTTGGTCATTCAGCAATTAGTAAGATAGTTTGACTGTAGGATCTGTGGAGTGAAGTCCTGTTCTGCCACACCTAATTAGGTGTCATACTGCTTATATCATTGTTTGGTGCAGATTAATAACCAATCCCTTTAACAATTTGTCTTATTACCTATTACAAGAATTCCATATTTGCACCAGTGCAACATCTTAGCCATAAGCCCTTGTAGTATGCCTCCAGTTTTTTCACTAAATATGCACTAGTTGTAAAGGTCACCCAGTTAATAATATGTACATCAAATCAACCTTATTACTTGAGGATCATCGTTGACAGTTGCTGAAGTCATGAATCATTATGTAGATTATGTACAGCAAATGAACCCAATTGTTGTTCTTTGTTCAATACAACAATTCTTTTCTTAAGTGTGTCTTCCCTTTATGTCACGGTTTTAAGTTAACAAAGCATGCTCTGTTTAAAGTTTTTCCCATGAGAATCCCGCTCAAAATTGATAAGTCTACATGACTTTATTTGTTTCAGTTATCCTGATAGGTGACACTATGTGGTGTCCAGCATTCCAGCTATCTTCCTCAGGACGCAGCTTGCGGCTTTAGCTAGGTTAGTTCTTTGCTACTAGCTAGGCTGCTATCAGGTGCATGAATCATGATATGGATGCTTAATTAAGGTGATTATTTCTGTTTATGTTCATGGTATTGCGTCACACTGTATGTCCGCTTTGTGATATAAAGAACAAGGCTTATGTTAACTGGAATTCCAATACTATATGTGTGAAAGTGGGGATTCAGCTATGCAAGGAATTTTTTTCTTATTATCTTATTAAATAAATGTGCTAGTACGTATGATTTTCACCTTCCATCAGCCTTCCGTCTTTATTATTGCATTGGTTCTATCATGCATGGAACTAGACTGCTTCTCTCACATCATGTAGATTGCGTGTGGTGCATACCTGCATATGCTTGTCTCTCTAGATTTCAAGTACTATTTTTTTGTTTTGATGTGCCAAGACTTACTGTTTTTTTAATCAAAACTTGACACCATACAAAGCCTAAGTTCCTTATATTGTTCTATGGTTAGTCTGGTTTCTTTACTGTTTATGCTGATAAACTGAAGAGTTAAATAGGCATTTTGTTACCTGAATAAGGTAGTTAGAATAGTCAGTCATGATGATCCTTGGTAGGACATGAAGTATGTCCAGCAATTGTTCACGTTTCAGACTAAAGTATGGTCTCAAAGGGTAGCCTGCAGATATACATCAATTAACAAATAATTTAAAAATGACCTGGTAGCAATTTTCCTTGTAAAGAGTATTATCCATGTTGATTCCTGTGATATTTTGATGGTTCCTTGTCTGTCTTTTTATGTTTATGTACATCTATATTAATTTGTATTGCCATTCACCAAACGATGTGTTGTACAATTTCGAAAGACGAACACTTAAATTTTATGCCACTCGTGAGTTCTCTATGAATGGTTACTGGTTAGGATAAGTTAGCAATCATAAAAACATTTGTCATAATTTACATTAGTGTTGTCTAGTTGGTAGTCTATACGCCATTGTGTCTTAAAATTCTCTTGTTTAAGCTTGACAAATTTTTGTGAAAAATTTCCAGGGATTGAGCCACTTGTGCAGATGGATGTGATGCCTTTGAAGTGCCTTGGACCGTTCGGTGTATGAAGTGTTTTGAAGCAGCAAAATTATGCCTATGGATGTGCTTTTAGATCTGTGATAAGGCAACTTTTTGTTGTATTTACCAAAAACAATTGCTGTATATATGATTAGTTGGCCTAGCTATGTAAAGAACTGAATGTCTGTACTTGTGAATTGTGATCAATATATTGTTGATGCATATGGATGTATGCTTGTTAATGTGCAATGTATGTTGATATAGAATTTATAAACTGTTAGTTTAATATGGAATTTATAAACTACTGACGTTGGTATGGAGCATAATTTTATATATAATTGTTTGTTTGGATGTATATTACTTACCAACACAATAGTGTCGGTAGAGGTATTGCCACAACATTATTGTCGGCAGAGGTAGGGTATGTCCAGACAGGATAACTGTCGGCAAAGGTGGGGTGTATCCAGACAGGATAACTGTCGGCAAAGGTAGGGTGTACCCAGACAGGCTAACTGTCGGCGTAGGTAGGTACATGCCCACAGATAATGTGTCGGCAAGTGTATCATCTGTCGGCAAAACTTTCGCCGACTGCTTTTGCCCCGACTCTTTATCTTCTGTCGGCAAGACTCTTAACGACACCTTTTCTGTCGGCAAAAGGTACCTACGCCGACAGATGATTCTGTCGGCAAGTGACTACCGTGGTGTAGTGGATGCCGGACTTCTATCTTTTAGTCTTTGGGGTCATGATCTCATTTGGGTGCTGCGTCACCATGCTATCTTAGTTCGGCTAAGCTGTAATGCCCAGCTCGTGTAATACATCCTAACGTTGTGGACTCCTTGGCTTTATTAATTTAAAGTCGGACGCATGGTGCCTTTAGTCTTAAAAAAAAAGAGTTGGCCTGACTAAAACACCAGGACCAGGGGTCAGGATACTAGAGTACTAGGAATAACATAACATTACACATACTTCAGAGAATACAAACATCCACTGATTCTAATTCAGCTTCACTCCCCCTTGCATGTACTGAACTTGATCGTGTTCCTTGACTCATCCATCCATCCATCGACATCTAGGCTGGTACAAAGGCTCCGTCACTGTCAGTTTATCATGCTTCTAGAAGCATTTCAACACCTCAGCCAAAGTATTAATCCTGACGAACGGTAGAAGACCAAAGACACCTCCAGTCCACCACGCAGGAATAATCAAAACTTCCACTAAGAACAAGAGAAAGTGCAAAGACCGGAGGGTCTCCCTCCACTTTCTACAAAAATATCCACACATCAGATAAAGCAGCTAGAAAAAGGAGATGGTCGACGAGATGTAAAGCAAAAAAAAAACAATGCTTGGAGAATTTAGATCTTCTCCCTGCTGGTAATGTCACAATCGAGTAGCATGCCACCCACATGAAATTGCCATTTTTTGTTGTGTTTGCTTCTAGAAAATTTCTCAACGGCTGATAGAACAGGCCAAAAAAAGAAAATTTCCCACTGAAAAGGTTTCAGCTGATCAGTGACGGGGAGGATCAGAATGCTTGCAAGAGGTTCCACGATTTCGTCCACAAAATGAGGATCATCTGGCCCAATTTGCTTCTTTTTAATCGTTTTGAGCGACAAAAAAATCGACCATGTTGGATAGCGGCCATCCTGGCCTATCACTGGATCCCTTGATGAACAACAATCCAATAACACCCTAATCGTCACCATGCCGTGCATCGGTCGGCAAACTCGACTTTCAAACTAACGCCACAATCTCGGTCCTTAGCCTGAAGCGGTTATTTGTCTATTGTATAGGCACGTCGTTCTTGACGACGGAGGACCCCTTTTCCAAGTCTTCTTCGCCATCCATTTCCTTTGATTGTTCTTGCGCTCCTCCGCAGATGCATCCATGGCTCTGAGCTGAACTCCACGCATAGTCATCGATCTTCTGAAAACGTACCGTAAAACACCTCCAAAATGTCCTGGGATTTGACAAAATGAACAAATATGTCCATGGCTAGTCGGTCATAGAACTATATGTAGGCCCAACTGCTAGCCTGAATTGAACAAATGCCGCATAAATATTTGTAGGAATGGAACCATGCGTCCTCTAGAAAACATCAGCATTGTTCGCCACAGTTATCAAATAGGCACCATACAAGCTGTCATTTTCATATCTCGGAAATGAAATATATATGTCTGGGTACACCAAGTCTTCAAGATTCCGTCTACCCGATTTGTCATTCCTCTATATTATATGCGCTGCATGATATATATTTCTATTCGGCTATACGATACGAGATCCACGTGGACATAGCCAATGCAAAATTTGGCAGAGTAGCCACAGTTGCCTGGAATTGTTTCTTTTATTTGCACAGGTGCCAATAGATAAGCTAAAACCTGACGGCCGTCACCGGTTTGCATTTGTCACGGGGACATGAAGTCTAGCACGAGCCGGGCACGTAGATCGATTGACAACGATGCTCCCAGATGATAATTCAGATATGGTTGAACTGTTGTGGTAGTGAAGTGTTTGTGCTCGGCAGGTTTCTCAGAGGACAGGAAGGGATAAATTTGATGATCGAGATTGTATTTGCCGCGAGATGTTTGTGTCCAGATGGATGGAGCACATCACATGGGACGGCGCCGGCTGCCCGGCGCTGTGCTTGTTAGAGTGTGGAGGAAAGCGCTGACTCTTTGTTAGAGTACGTACGGATGTACGATTAGAAGCTTGCTTAGACGCCTAAACCTCTCGAGAGGTTCAAACTGCGTGTGATGTCAGTTACTTGTACAGCAAAGCGCTCTCTGTTGATCACATGTTTGTCGACAAGTCTCGTCTCTGCCACCGTTGCTGATGATGGCAATGGAGGGGAGATGCCATTGCTCACGTGTTACTGAATGTAAGATGCGTGAATTATTGTCTTGACCTTGAGAAAATATATCGGAACACGTGCCGCCATGGAAGAAGACTGCCTGAGTGTTAGGAAATAGAAATCTTCCATAACTGCAAAACCGAGTTCTAATGTATAAAGCATATCGGACTTATCTTGCGGATCAAGCTGATCTTAACCTCCCCTGTAATCTCTCATGTAATATCTTGTGTAACAAACCACGCCGGTTCCGCACTATATTATACTACAGAGGGAGTAGGTAGATACCGTATCATATCACGTTTAACTAGAAAATTTAATGGAAAATATGTATTGTACACAGATTTAAACTGAGATACCACAAAACATTAAATAGAACGAGATTATGATACTAACATATGATATTATGCATTATAGAGTTAGTATCATATGCATGATACTAGTATATGATACTCCCCGCTATGGCTAGTTTTATATACTCCGTAGATGGGCACGGACGAGTCAGGGTTCATACAAGTGGGGATGTATGCACGTAATTAAGGAGAGCCCTGACCCTGAGAAGTCAAAACGATTAATAAATTGCATCGACAAGGGGTGGTGGTGTAAGGATGCAAGTTTACTACAGTTCATGCATGTTTTGTTTGACTCATCGTACAACGTCTCTTGGAAGAGGGTTTAGCTAGCAGCGTGTGCAAAGATTTCGAATCTTCATGTGGAGTGACATATGCGACTATGCGAGTTCGCTAGGGCTACTATTCGAAGGTGTAAAATTTTGTAGCTTTGTCAATGTAAAGTGACATATGCTTAGCCGGTATCTGTCATTAACACCATACCCAATGAGTACCCGGTGTCGTTTATCTACGTTTCAAGCATATATTATCCCCTGAAGAATTAACCAGGTCCTCCACTGGGTTGTGATTGCGTTGGTCGATGTTCGGACTCTCCAAAATGCCCATGCGCGGTAAAAAAATTAGGGGAGATCCCTTTCAGCAAAGATGTCTTTATTTTAATAAAAAGCTCTTGTTATTGTTGTGGACCTTCATGTAAGGCCCTCCAACCTGTTACAATAGAGTCAGCCAACATGGAATCAAATTTCGCCTTCAAGTGTTCAAAAGAGAGTCAATGGGGTGGGGAGTACGAAGTCTAGATTTCACACCCGAAGTAACCTTTGTGTGTGAATACATAGGAGAGATGTTGGAGCATGATGATGTCGAGAAGAGACAAAATGATGAGTACTTGTTCAGCATTGGTCACAATATTACAATGCATCCCGTTGGGACAATTTACGAAATAATATTTCCTCGTTTCAGAATTGTCTTGGAAAAGCCGGAGCTAATTCTTTTATCATAGATGGTCTTAGTAAATTCAGAAACTTCGCAAGGTTTATCAACCATAGTTAGATCCCAACCTATTTTCACAAAGTTTAATCTATGACAACGACCATAAGAGTATGCCTCACGTCGTATTCTTTCCGATGTGGATATTCATCCCCTCCAGCCACTAGTATTCTGACATTTTCCTGAGCAATTGTATGAACAATCAGAGGGGATGAATATCCACATCGGGAAAAAATACGACGTGAGGCATACTCTTATCGTCGTGGTCATATAGCATACTTTGTGAAAAAAGGTTTGAGGTGCAGCTATGGTTGATAAACCTTGCAAAGTTTCTGAATTTAAGACCATCCAAGGAAAAGAAATTAGCTTCAACTTCTCTCTAGTACAATCCTGAATCTAGGGAATATTATTCCGTAAGTCGTCCCAACGAGATACATTTTAGTAGTTGTGACCTATGCTGAACTAGTATTCATCGTTTTGTCTCTTCTCGGCATATTCATGCTCCAAGAGCTCTCCTATGCATTCACACACAAAGATTTCTTCAGGCATACAATCTAGATTTCGTACTCTACACCCCATTGACTCTGTCTTGAATACTTAATGGCGAAACTTGATTCCATATTGGCTGATTCTGTTGTGAGAGGATGTAACGCACTTCATGAAGGTTAACAACAATAAAAAAGAGAATTTTCACCCTAGATAAGGCCCCCCATCCATTTTTATGGCCCATGCGCATATTGGAGAGTCTGAATATCGACCAATGCAATAAAAACCTAGTGGAGGATCTGGTTGATTCTTCAAGGGATAATATATGCTTGAAATGTAGACAAACGACACGAGATACTCACAGGATATAGTGTTAATAGCAGATATGGGGAACTTCACAAGTCCGACCGACATGTCTCGGATGAATCGTTCCGCCAAGTTGTCGTTGATACCCAATGCGCCCTTCGCATCAGAGCGGTCAAAGTTCCACGCCTTGGTCTCCATACGTTTCATCTATTGTCGCTTGCAGAGACCTACACGTATGTAGTGCACTGAGGTGTGAGCTGGAGAAAATTGAGCGTACGTAACGGATGAAGGAAGCGTCGGCGGGGGCGTGCTGACTTTACAGGAGATCCAAGGAAACGGAGGAGGACGGGAGATCAGTTGCGGCAGAGGTAGTCAGACTCGTGAACTTAATTGCCGAATGTGCTAGTTCATGAAATTTGTCCGGGAAATGTGGCTCCGAAACTTACGGGAGAGATCGTGATGGATATATCCGATCTTCACGCCCTGTTCGTTCTGTGTCTGCGTGCCGATCAGGATGGATATATCTTTTTTATGTACAGTTGGTGGGTCATATGAAGCTACCTGCATGCGATTGAGAATATACATTTTCTTTAAGTAGGTTATTGCATAGTATTCTTTTTTCACTTATAGAATTTTTTTTCATTCATTGATATTGCAATTTAAATATTGCAATAAGTTATTGAAAAGAAGATAGCCAATTTAATTCGAATTCATATGTACAATTAGTACAATTCTGATTGTTGACGTCCAAAATTCAAGTCTCTTGGCTCTTTTCATGCTTTCTCACAAACGGATTAAAAAATAGATTAGTATTTTCGAACTTTGGATAAACCATTGCTTCGTTTGGTGTCTACAATACATATGACTCATATAGTACTAATTTGATTTGTACCAGATCGAAGAGTCAAATTTGTTTACATACACCGGTTTATCAAAAATATTATATTGCACAAAATAATAAGATCATAACATTCTTGAGACAGATTCTGCTCATATAATTTTCGAAAACTGACTGGGGGCTACGTTTGGAGCCGACTCTTTTGTACGGCATTAAACGTCTAGTCCCCAAATCTAATACTCATATTTCTAGTAGTAGTTCCTTGTTCTATAAACTAGCATGTGCGTGGGCAATCTCTTGATTTGCCTTCTTAAATTTAATAAAATGTTCAAAAAAATTAAGAGAATTTCTATAGTATGTAAAAATTAATTTTAATATTTTAAATTATTATGATAATATTTTTAACATTTATATAGTCTTACCTCTCAACGAATAAAATAGTTCATCCTGGATAATCCAATTAATGCAACTTAAAGTATATTGTTTTAGTTCCAAATAATTATAGTTAGTAAACTAACAGAACTTATCGATGTCGTGGAAGTGAATTTCATTTTTATTATTATGATTTTACAATAATAGAAAAAAAGTGTACCTCTTGTGATGACGTACTTGTTCAAGATTACCATTGATAACCTAGAACCATTTACCAAAAGAATCTTAGCAAGATATAACCTTGCGTTCTATCCATGAAATTGAACAAAAAATAAATAAATTTAGTAGTGTTGATGCGCACTTGATAGGAAATAGATAACATAGGTAAACTATTATATGTGAGCAGTTCCAGTCAACGAATAATGTATGTTCTTATCAGCATAGCTAGTATACCATGATTAATTCTTCATGCTCTTGCAGCAAACAGGAGAATCATGTGGAATGTTGGCCTTGTCCTTTCTCTCCACACATCGGAAACCTGCCATTGCCAAAAATAACATATCAACATGTACCCCAAAATCACGTCAGGATAAATTTTTAGGAACAACAATTTTTTTCTGAAATAATATTTGCCTGCACAAGTGGGCTTCTTTGTAGTATTCTATCTGATATATAGCTGAGACTAAAATTTAGAATTATACTATTGCAATAGCTTCTGAAAGAACTAGATGTACTCTTCAAAATGTGAGAAATTGTAATGTACTCCCATTTGGACGCAACGGATAAATTGCTGAACAATGATTCCTTGTGTGGTATCAGATCAATTACGTATTTCAAGCTAGCTAGCTTGGTTACGCATCAAGAGCAAATCGACAAGCAATTACATATTCGATCAGTGCTTGTACGGTTTCCACGTGGCAATTTCAAGATGTTCTGTGTTTATGTGTAGAAAATACTTATCTTGTACTCGTTGATTTGGAAAACATGCAGTTTGTCTGAACTTTGCCATAGCATTTTAAAATTGACTAGATCAAGCTTACGGATCTAGTGGACCGACCTACAACAATACCAGATTTTATTTTCCAAGAAAACATAACACCAGACTGAGGGGGTGTTTAGACTAGTCACAGTGGGATTGCCGGCGCTCATACTTGGCCGCCGCCGCCTCGGAGCACGGGCGTGGGATCGCACCTTTGTGCAGTATAATTTTTCCTTTGCCTCTCCCTCGATCGGTGCAAGAGCATCTGAGCATGGCAGCTGTGTGGGTTCCACCTTCCGCCGCCGCTGAATAGAATTAGGGTTTGCTCTTTTCTTATGTCCTTTTCGCCTTGTGCTTTTTATTTCGTGGATCGATTCGACTGGGTATATATGTGACGGAACATGGGTGGAAGGCTGGAAGCAGATCAATAATATTGATTGGACGAGATCTATTAATTACAGAATTAACGGTCGGATGTTTATGTTTTGTGTGTGATTTTCTAGCTTATTTCTCTAATTTCTGGCATAATACACTTTTAATATAATAGATTATTATAAGATGACATTTCGAGAGCAGCTGTCCAACATAAAAATCGCAAAAAAGTGTCTTACGTTCGGAAAAATTACTTTGGATCTCAGGCACCAGTGTTCCTGGTTGAAAAATATTTTCAAACTTATTTCTGGTCTTAGTGAAAATTCAAATCTGCGGGCATGATTTTTGGAGATTTTTTGTGTTACAACTGAAAGAGTTATAAATATTTTTGTGCAAACATCACTAGTGCATGGGAGTAAAAAAATAAAGCTTCACACCTCATGTCATGGGTTGTTTGTATGCTTTGTTATCCATCGCCTTCTGGTTGCCACCAAACATGTGCTAAATGAAGGCGGTTAAAATAATGGAACAATCAACCGCATTCTGTACCAGCGCTCACAACACGGCGGTTGTAATCTGATGGTTACTACACGTATGGTTTTATTAAAGCAAATCGTGTGCAATAGAGTGAAAATCGCAAATAATTCCGATGCAATGAACCGTGTGCGATAATTGTAGACATCACACCATTTTTGTGCATGTGAATCATGTGCGATTTGTGACGTTTAGAATTAGATACCATTTCTAGCCGTTGTTGCCCAACCCCAATATGTTTAATAGTGGCGGCCCAGCCGAAAGCGAAGTTTTGGCTCTCGGGCACACTGCTGCCGTTTTTTTGAATTTTTTGAAAATCATACTTTTTTGCTTCAAAAAAATCTGCATTTTTTTTACACAACAAGATATACATGTTATGTAGGTACGCAAGAAATTTCGTAAGAAAATAATAAATTTTGTGGCCTACAGAAATAAGATAAATTTCTGACAAAAAATCCATACTATTGTTACTTGTTGCTGCTCCCGAAATTTGTTAATTTTATGTAGCTCGTAATACGATTTGTTTTTCTCAAATAATTTGTACTGTACATAGAGGACATGCATATACATCAGCTTTCCGCGGCCCAGCTCCGTCTCTCCGTCAACCGTCCCACCCTCTAGTAGCGCACAAAAATTAGCGTCACCATGGTCTACATGCAGGGACGGGTCCAAGGAAACAGAGGAGGACGGGAAATCAATTGCGGCAGAGGTAGTCACACTCGTGAATTGAATCGTTGAATGTAGTAGTTCATGAAATTGCTCCGTTAAATGAGGTCTCCCTCCACTTTCTACAAACAACCCACACAAAGTTCAGATGTGGCGCATGTAAGAGCATCTCTAGCTAACGCGCCGAATACCCGCCGCATACGATTTCGCAACCGTAAAAAATGGACAGAATAGAGACCGTAAACCTTGACGAACGGTAAACAATTTTAAGGGCGCCCGTGAATTTCCCCCTCCAAACTGAGAATGTTCAGTTTTCGTGGCTGAAACGGTTCGGAACATGTATCCGCGCGAGACGTAGGCGGGCTGAACATTCAGCACCCGCCGGTGACCTTCAGCCACGAAATTCGTCGGAATTCGGCCGTCCTCTACCAAACTCATCGCAATCGACGGAAACTGGAGCTGCAGTTGTCAGCAACTGCTCGCCGGCCCCAGGGAGGCTCAACGCGGCGGCGGCGGCGCCCGCGAGGACTCGCGGTGGCGCGCGGGGACGGTGGTCGCCAGGGCGCAAGTTGGACGGAGGAGAAGGTTGGGGATGGAGGTCCTCGGAGAAGGTGCGGGAGGGCGGCGACCAGCGGGAGATGGAGGGGAGGCATGACGTGGGAGGAGCAGGTTGTTGCCGGAGAGGAGTAGGGCGCAACACGCCGGGATGGAGCGGCCGCGGTCCGCTGGGAGAAGAGCAGCGCGCGGCTCGCCGAAGACGAGCAGTGGCAGACAGCTGGGGAGAGGAGCACGGGTGGTTTCGGATCGACCGATTGCTGGATCGAGAAGCTCCCAGGGGTGGGTTTGGAAAAAAAATTAAAGAATATTCCGGAATATTCTTTTTTAAAGTTTGTGTTTTTAGTGTCTGTTCCGTCCGAGCTATTTTTGGCTCTTAAAAGATGCTTTCCGCGAACCCGTAAACTGCGTTTTCAGTTCCAAATTTTACGGTTACTCCTAGAGATGCTCTAAAGCAGCTAAAAGGGGTGGGGTGATAGTCGATGAGATGTAAAGCAAAACAACAATGTAACAATCGTCTTCCTCAAAAAAAAAAAAAAACAATGTAACAATCGTGTAACATGCCACCCACATGAAATTGCCTTTTTTGTTTTGTCTGCTTCTAGAAACATTTCTCCACGGCTGAAAGTACAGACCACAATAAACCTCCTACTGAAAAGGCTCGAGCTGATCACTGACGTATCAGAAATTCAGAATGCTTGGCAAGAGGGTATACGATTTCATCCACGGAACGAAAATCCTCTGGACCAATTTGATTGCTACAGTACAAGGAGCATCGCTCAAAATTATTTTTCTCCCTCTACTTGACTAACCGGCCGTCAACATCAACCTAGATCGACAGAGGTTGAGATGCTAAGTTTTGCTTTTTATAATTTCGAATAACAAAAGATCGCCCATGTGGGACAGCGGCTGTCCTGGCCTACCGCCGAATGGAGCCAATTAACAAACGGCCATTTGCATAAATCCAACGTAGAAAACAACTTGGATCCCTTGATGTAGAAAAAATTGCAAAAAACGACCACAATTGGTGGTCAAGCTACAAAAGACCACCGGTTTCCAACGAAATCGCAAATCGCCACCACTATTCGTTGACACCGTTACAAAAAACCACCGCACGACCTGATTCTGTCTGTTAACTCGCTTTACGTTGATTCAGACAGATGGGGTCTACTTGCAGGCGTGACGTGGCGTTTTTTGATGGATCGCGGAAACGGCCGTTAACGGCATGGCGCAGCCGAGGCGTGGCCGGCGAGCAGCAGCCCCGCGCGGCCGAGGCGACGAGCAGCAGGCCGACGGCCAAGGCGCGGCCGGCGCGCACGTGCAGCAGGCCCTCGCGGCCAAGGCGCACGGCGAGCAGCAGACCGGCGCGGCCGGAGAGCAGCAATAAGAGAATCTGAAAAATCTAGCTAGCACGCACACGCGCCGCTAGCACGCCCGTTGCCTGCGAGTGAGCACGCACGCGCACGTAGCACGGAGCGGCGGCCGGGAGCACGGCGGCCGGGCGCGGGGCGGTCGGGTGCACGACGCCCGGGAGCGCGGCGGCGCCTGGACCGCGACGGCCAGGAGCGCGGCGGCGGACGGTCGGACGCGCGGCGGCGCGCGACAGCCGGGAGCGCGGCTGCCTAGACCGCGACGGCCAGGGGCTCGACGGTCGGGAGCGCGGCGACGCCTGGACCGCGATGGCCTGGACTGCGACGGCCTAGACAACGTCGTGCGGGCGGGCTGAACGGCGGCGTGGACTCGCTCGGAGGCGCACGGCGCACGGGCACGGGCACAGCCGCCGGCAGGCACTGCCCACAATCTGTCTGAATCAACGTAAAGCGAGTTAACAGACAAAATCATGTCGAGCGGTGGTTTTTTGTAACGGTGTCAACAAATACTGGTGACGATTTACGATTTCGTTGGAAACCGGTGGTCTTTTGTAGCTTGACCACTAATTGTGGTGGTTTTTTTTGCAATTTTCGTGCAAAGAACCGTGCAGTGCGTAGCTCGGCAAACTCGACTGGACCTCTTCAGTTTCAAACTAGCGCCAAAATCCCGGCGGTTACTCTGATGTCTGAAGCGGCTGTTTTGTCAGTTGTATACTGCATAGTGTTCTTGACGACGTAGGACGACCTCCTATTCCCAAGTCAAAATTCGAAATCCAGGTCTGAGCTGCTCTACACATGGTCTTCGATCTTCTGAAACCATTTCAGTGGAGACGGGCGTCGTAGCCCAGTGGCTGGGCACAGCAGTGGCTGGCCAGCCTGCCCGAGGTCGACTCCCGCTGGAGCGATTTTCGGATGCCTCAGCGCGCTACACTGTTCACTAGGAACACTGTAGCAATACTATTCTTTAGGAACAGTGCAATAAATTTCGTAGATGCCTTTCGACGTCCACGTGCCACAGGCGAGGTCGACGTGCCCGTCGGTCCCGGAGCGCTGGTCTTCAGATAAGTCTGACCTATTAGAGATATAGGTTGTAGGTCTAGTTTAAACATATAGCTGGGGTGTGCGTGTGATGTGTGTGTGTGGTGTGCGTGTCTGTTTGTCCGTTCAGATACTACAACTTATATTCTCAGGAGGGGAAACCATTTCAGTGTTTCCCAAATGTCCTCGGCTTTGACAGAGCGTAGGCAGAAGTTTCAGCCATTCTGTATCTGGGAACGCTTCAGTTTTTTGCGTGATTCGCTTCTATATAAAAGCTGGTAGAATTGTCACCCCAATCTGCAGGCCGCGTCGCCCCCTATTCTACGGCCCAGACGCATCAACGTCGTTCCCCGCGCGGCACTGTAGCTAGCTACCGTACCTGGGGAATTTCTTCCAATCAGGAGCCGCCACGCGTCCCGGTCACCGGCCGGTCGCAGCCGGTAACCCCTTCCGCACGTTTTTTGGCGCATGTTTTTGCAGAAACCCCCCGCCAAGGACCAATTAGCAAATTCGGAAAACTCCAGGGGCCTCGGTGAAAAAACACCGCCACATCCCCCCTCCCTCTCTTCTCTCCTCCACGCGAGCCGAGCTCGCCGGCGATGCCGACGCAGCGCGCCACCCCTCCGCGCCTCCCCGCTTCAATCGGTGCACGCAGCGAGGTGCGCCGCCGCGCCCTGTCCATCCTCGCCGAGCGCCACGTCCTGGGACACCCGAGCTGCGCCGGATTTGCCGCCGCCGTGCTCGTCGTTCTCCGCAGCGTCCGTGGTCGCCGCCGGCGTCTCCGGCGACCATATGGTCCGGGGCGCCGCTCCCTGGCCTCCCCGCGATGTCCCCTCGCAGAATCGCGCAGAGCCGGCCCCGAGCGCGCGCTCCCGCTCGAGCCCGAGCTCCGGCCAGCCGGCCGTGGCCGTGACGTCACCGCGGGCCCGTATGTCAGATTTTTAACAATTTCGTAAACGATTTCGTAAATAATAAAAACCTGACATGTGGGTCCCACTGCCAGATATTTATTAGTTTCTGTAAATTTCAGAAAAATGAACATTTGTAAAATTCATATCTTTCAATCTGTATTTCAGAATAATACAAATAATATATCAAAATTTGTAGAAAAATGAAACCTTTACAAATATTGCATTTCCATGCATAATTGAACAACTTTGAACAAAGTTTTTGTACAAAAACTAAATATACTCTCATGTCAAATATGGAGTATGTGGAAATGACTTAGTCATACCAACTCCATTTAAATTGATCTTATGTTCTAGGGTACACTTCAATATCTTTTCCCACTTTGTACAATTTTTAAAATCTATTTGGCCATTTGAAGTCAAAAATTTGAATACATTCCAACACAGACAATTTTCAAATTCACAACATTCTTTAAGCGCACATTTTTTGAGTTCCAAAAATTTTCGGGTTTGAAAAAACTTCTGCATATAGACATTTTCCAAATTTGAAATTTACCAAACCAGCTCCAAATCAATCCAGACAAATTTCCAAAAAAATGTGAAAATCAAAATAGCCATTTTCCATACTTTAGGACCTTTTCCAAACTATTTCAAATCTTAATATTTTAAAATAATACAATTTGATACCTTCACGTCATTTTGTAAAATATGTATTTCATAATTTCCTTTCGAACTCAAATAAAATCCAGAAACATAATATCAGTAATAGCATTCAATATGACAAACCCAATAAAATAATTTGGTACAAGACACCTTATTTAAATAGAGTTTGGTAAATCTTTCAAACACAACTACCCATTTATATCATGGGCTTCAAAATATCAAAATAAGAATACTACAAATGTAAATATCAATAAATAGCTGGTTTACACTTATTCTCCAAATAAATATAATTGAATCAAAAGACAAAATTTAGAACAGAACATGCTTCAAGTAATTTAAAACACTTTATAGATATTGTTCTAGGGTACTTAAACAATTTCCAAGAATTACTAAATGCTGCAAATCAGTAACTTTAACTATATCCATCATAAACATACGGAAAATGTATCACAAAGATCGAAAAAACAAATGCTGATTATTGACGGCATACGATCAAGCTTCAAATTTGGATATTTTACACTTTTCAACGTCTCCCAAATCTGATCATTTCTCAAACGTAAAAGAAATCGAATGTGAAAGACTTCCCAATTTGAACAAATTTCGAAGCCTGAACAATTTTTAGCCGGAAACTTTCTCTGCATTTTAACAATTTTCAAATCTGCGCACTTTCAGAATTTGGACATTTTCCAAGTTTGAATTTTACCACAATAACGCGGCATACAAATTTGAATACTTCGCAATTTCGGATGCCTTTCAAATCTAACCATTTTACAAACGTGAAAAGAATTCAGATCTAAGTAACTTTCCAACTTGAACATTTTTCGAACTCTAGACAATTCTAAAACGTACGCTCTCTTTGCATTCCAACGATTCTCAAATTTGCACAGCTTTTAAATGTCGACATTCCCAAATTTGAATTTTACCGCACGAGCGCGGCGTGTCGCCGCGCCCAGATGTCTAGTATGAACATATGGCCGGTCGAAGTATATGCAGTATGCCCAACAACTAGCCTGAATCGAACAAATGACGCATACATATTCATACGAATGAAACCATGCGCCCTCTGGAAAACATCAGAATTGCTGGCCATAATTATCAAATAAGCTACCACATAAACTGTCATTTTCATGTTTCAGTAATCAATCTATACTTCTTATAAAGCAAAACCTTACTAAGTGTATTAATTATTTTCTATCTCAACATCCAAACTATCCACCTCATACATTTTTTTAGCCAATCAATTGTCCATGTCATCCCTCCTCTAATATTTATTAATTATAGTATATTGTACATGCAGTCTATCCACGTCATCTTTTTTTAGCCGTACGTCCATGTCACCATTATTTTTCGTCAAATACACAATAATTTCACGCCAATCGACTATTGCGAGAATTTTGTATATTTCCGGAAGTAATTTCATATTTGATGTGTCTTATACATTTTCAAAGTTTTATGAAATTCCCGCCGCAACGCGCGGGGTATTTTCTAGTTTGATATATATATATCTGGCTACACGAAAGTCTTTGAGATTCGGTCTACCCGATTTATCGTAGCTTGTATTGCATATTTGCTCTATATGTCTATCCGGCTACATGAAACGAGATTTGGTAGAGTAGTCGCACACTTGCCTGGAATAGTTTCTTCTTTTTTTTCTCTCCGGGTGCCAAGGACATGGAGAGGCCGCCACCGGTTTGCATTTGTCACGGGGACAGGAAGTCTAGCACGAGCCGGGCACGTACATCGATTAACAACGATCTTCCCAGATGATAATTCAGATATAGTTGAACTGTTGTGGTAGTGACGTGTTCCTGCTCCGCAGGTTTCTTCCTTGAAGAGGACAGGAAGGGATAAATATTTGATGATCGAGATTGATATGATGCCGCGAGATGTTCGTGTCCAGATGGATGGAGCACATCGCATGCCTTGGTTAGAGTGTGGAGCAAACCGCTGACTCTGTTAGATTGCTTAGACGGCTAAGCTTCTCGAGAGGTTCAAACTGCGTGTGATGTCAGTTACTTGTAGAGCAAAGCGCTGACTCTATGTTGATCACACGTGTCTCGAGAATTCCCGTCTGCCACCGTTGCTGATGATGGCAATGGAGGGGAGACGCCATTGCTCACGAGTATATGAACGTGAGATGCGTGAATGGCCGGTGATGGGTGATACGCCAGGATCCTCAGCTCATTTGAAGGGTTATTGTATTTACCTGCTTTCTTTGAGGAAATATATCGGACCATCCATAAACCTGACGTGCGGCCATGGAAGAAGACAGCCGAGAGGAATGAACAACGGCAAGCACAAAACACAGGATATAGATATCCACACGGTGACAGCGGCGCAGCGCCGGCTGCGCATTCTCCAGTCCCAAATGCACTTTGCCTAGTCTTGTATAGTGCGTCGCGAAGATTGAGCACGAAAATATGATATGGCGATTACCAAAGTCCAGCAACGCAACCTGAAGCCTTCTTTTCACTTCTTCTTTGGACTGAAGAAGAGGTGTAAAATGCTGTTTGAATCTCCAAGGCACCGTACCATGGATTAGAAAAACATCAGGTATTCCGCGACGAACACTTCTGTTGTGGAAAAACAGAGCTAACTTCTATAGATTCGACGAACAAATATCACAGTCCTGCTCCAGCAGTTGACTAATACGGGTTTGAATTGAATTCAGCTCAGCCTTCTATTTCCTTTGATAGTTCTTGCGGTTCTGAGCACATGCATCGAAATCCAGGTCTGAGCTGAACGCCACACATGACCTTCTGAAGACATTTCGGTTTTTCCCAATATGTGGGCTCTGAATAAATGAGAATGCTTCAATTCTTGCATTATTCGTCTCTAGAAACATGTCCGCAGCTGGCCGGTCCAAGTACATGTACGTCAACTGCTAGCCTGAATGGAATGAATCACGCATACATCAGAAATGTTCACCAGAATTGTCAAATAGCCACCATATAACTGTCATTTTCATGTCTCAGAATTTATCAAGTACCCATCCTGACGATCGAACGGCGCATGTAAAAGCAGCTACAAAAGGACATGGTCGACGAGGGGAAAAAACAATGCCTGGAGAATCCAGATCTCTCCCTGTTGCTACTGGTAAACTTATATCACAGTCAAATAGCACGCGACCCACATGACATTGCCTTCCTTGTTTTGCCTGCTTCTAGAAACATTTTTCAACGGCTGAAAGTACAGACGATACAAAAAAATCACACTGAAAATGTTTGAGCTGATCTTGCAAGAGGGTATACGATTTCATCCACGGAACGAAAATCCTCTGGCCCAATTTGAGTATTGCTACAGTACACGGAGCTTGGTAACTAGCCAGCATATCCAAGAATGTGAATTCGCCAATTAGAAAACATGTGAAGTAATACTATAGTTAGCTGCAATGACATCGCACAAAATTATTTTTCTCCATCCCCTTGACTAACGACAGCGGTTGGTTGCCAAGTTTTGCTTGTTTAAGCATTTCCAATGACAAAACATCGCGCATGTTGGCGAGCGGCCGTCTTGGCTTATGGAGCTAATTAACAAACGGCTTGTTGCATAAATCCAAGGGGAAAAAACCGAATCCATTGACGAACAACAATCCAATATGAGAGGCGCTCGTACATCACCGTACTGTGTGTCGCTCGGCAAACTCGACTGGATCTGTTCAATTTCAAACTAGAGCCAGAAATCTCGGCGCTTACTCTGAAGCGGCTGTTTTGTCCATTGTATAGGGCACAGTGTTCTTGACTCTTGACGACGGACCCCCTTTTCGCAAGTCTAGTTCGCCTTCCATTTGCTTTGATTGTTCTTGCGGTTCTTCAGCACATGCATCCAAATCCAGGTTCTGAGCTGAACTCCACGCATAGCCTTCAATTTTCTGAAACCATTTTGGTGTTTCAAAAATGAAGGCAGAAGTTTCCGCTTCTGGGAACGCTTCAGTCGCTGCCGGAAACATGTGAACAGCTGGCTGGTTGCCCAACTGCAAGCCTGAATGGAACAAATGACGCATACATATTCAGAATTGTTCCCCATAATGTTTTTGCCCTCTAGAAAACATCAGAATTGTTCGCCATAATTATCAAATAGCCACCATACCAACTGTCATTTTCATGTCTCAGAAATTAAATACATAAGTTTTGGTACACCAAAAGTCTTTGTATTGGGTCTACCAGGTTTGTCGTTGGTTGCATTCCATATTTGCTCTATTCGGACCGCATTCCATATTTGCTCTATTCGGACCTACGCCAACGCAAGCGTTGCAAGATTTGATAGAGTAGTCACACTTGGCTGGAATAGTTTCATTCTTTCTTCAGGTGCTCATAGATAAGCCAGAACGCGACGGCGCCCACGGTGCCCAGGAAAGGCCGCCACCGTTCTTGCATTTGTCACGGGGACAGGAAGTCAGGCACGAGCCGGGCATGATGTGCTGTTCCATGTCGTGCTTGTCGCGGTAGCGGGTGTCGGCTTCGGGTGGCGTGGCGGTGGGGTTGTTGACCGGGCCAACTGGGTCTTTGGCGTGGTTGGATGAATGTCGGGGCGGCGGCCTTGGAAGGTGATGCCGGAGGACCGCTTAGGGCATGGAGGGACGGATGGAAGTCAAGAGGGCGGTCTCAGATTGCGGCGGTTCTCGAAGTGCTGGAGCTACAGAGGATGGGGGTTTCTAGTGGTGCGCTTTATCCTCCTTCTTCGTCGGGGCGGCCTATCCCAGCTTCTCGTAGCTGGTTGGCTTCTCTCCCCTCCGACAATGGTGAAGACGGCGTTCGATGGTGTGGTGTTTCGCAAGGCGTCTCCCGTGCTCCTTCTGGAGCATGTCGGCCCTTTCCACCTTTCATTGGCATGCCATGCTGGATCTGGTTTGCTCGATCGAGGGTGTGGCGTGGGCACGGCACGTCGGGTTTTTTTTCTTCGTCGGCTTCGTTTTGTCAGTTAATGTGCTTAGGTGGTGCGTTTCTCGTTGGTTCATCACTTCGTCAGTGTCTTTGTATCTGGTTTTCGCGCAGTTTCCCCAGCAAATAAAATGGACAACTCTCTTCTTTTTAATGAAAGGCAGTACTCTGCTAGTTGCTCGAAAAAAATTCTCCAAGGCATGCATCGAAGCATAGATTAGAAACATCAGATATTCTGAGACAGAGAGACACACTTTAGCTGGGCTGCTGACCAAGACGAGTAGGAATCCAGTTGAGCAAAAGATTTGAAGAGATAAAGATTTGAAGAACCAGATGAGCCGAGCCAACAATTTAGTCTGCAGCTCTCTCCCTTTGGCTTTGATGTCTGTTTATACCGGTGAACCCGTTTAATTTTGCACTCGGACTTTCGTCAGACATGTATATGTGTTGGTAATTCACTTTGGATGAGTCTCGAACAGAGGATATCCCCAGGTTTCAGATGCGGAAAATAGTCTACTTACTAAACTCTACTCAGAGGAGGAAGTGAGGATGGCGGTTTTCCAAATGAAACATAATACATCACCTGGACCTGATGGTTTCCCGGCTGAGTTCTAGCAGAACTTTTGGGGTTTATCAAGTCTGATTTATTTCAACTGTTCGCCTGTCTTCACAATGGACAACTAGAGTTGTTTCGTCTCAATTTTGGTGAGATAATTTTATTACCTAAGTTAACTAGGCAGAAAGGATTCAACAATTTAGACCTATATGCCTTATTAACGTTAGTTTAAAATATTCACCAAATGGCTACGATTCGACTGAACAGTGTGGCGGATCATGTGGTTCGTCCGTCTCAGACGGCTTTTATGCAAGGCCGCAACATCCTTGATGGAGTTGCGATCCTACATGAAATAGTTCACGAGCTACACAGGAAAAGGCTGAATGGGGTAATTCTTAAAATTGACTTTGAAAAAGCTTACGATAAAGTCAAATGGTCTTTCCTTCAGCAGACCCTCAGAATGAAAGGTTTTTCTACTGATGGTGTGCGTTAATAAATAGCTTTGTTTCGGGAGGAAGCGTAGCCATTAAGGTCAATGATGACACTGCAAATACTTTCAAACGAAAAAGGCCTCAGACAGGGTGACCCGTTATCGCCAATACTATTTAATATAGTGGCTGATATGTTGGCTATCTTGATCGAACGCGCTAAATCTGAGGGTCAAATTGAAGGAGTGATTCCACATCTTGTAGATGGTGGTTTATCGATTCTTCAATATGCTGACGATACAATTCTTTTTATGGAACATGACATCGAAAAAGCTCGTAACCTGAAGCTGATCTTGTCAGCATTCGAGCAAATTTCGGGTCTTAAGATAAATTTCCATAAAAGTGAATTGTTTTGCTCTGGCGAGGCTCGAGAAAACGCCGCCTTGTGTACTGAACTTTTTGGCTGTGAGCAAGGTCAATTTCCTATCAACTATTTGGGTATTCGATTCATTATCGGAAACTTACAAATGCTGAATGGAAAAAGGTGGAGGAAAGACTTCAATTACGCTTAAATAGCTGGAAAGGCAAACTCTTATCCCTGGGTGGAAGATTGGTTCTCATAAACTCGGTACTAACAAACATGGTACTGTACATGATTTCATTTTTCCAATTGCCCAAAGGAGTCTTAAAAAGATTGGATTATTTCCGGTCTAGATTCTTTTGGCAAGGGGATTGCGAGAAGAAAAAATATCGTCTGACTAAATGGAGTGTGGTTTGTTGCCCTAAAGACCAAGGAGGGCTCGGAATTCATGACCTTGAGGTCAAGAATAGAGCCTTGCTAGGTAAATGGCTCTTCAAACTTCTATCGGAGATGGAGTGTGCCAAACCCTCCTTAGGAGAAAGTTTGTGGGAGATCAAATTGTTTCTCAGGTTTTTTGGAAACCTGGCGATTCACACTTCTGGTCTGGCCTCATGGCTACAAAGAAGTTTTTTTCCAACATGGATCTTTCTCAATTAGGGATGGATCGGAAATTCGTTTCTGGAGGATAAATGGCTAGGCCAATCTACCCTTAGAGAAAATATCCGGCTCTGTACACTGTTGTACGAAACAAAAGCGACACGATCGCGAAGGTGTTGGGTACCTCCCACCAGATATTTCGTTCAGAAGAAGTTTACTTGGAACAAGACAAGCATCCTGGAATGTCTTGCTCATCCGATTGGATTCAGTCCAATTGTCGGAAGGTCCAGATAAATTTCAATGGAATCTTACGAAGAATGGTAAATTCTCGGTTGATTCTATGTATAGAGCACTAATTCTACCCGAAGTGCCAGTCGATATTAAGGATAATAACAAAATTTGGAAGATGAAGATCCCTCTTAAAACTAAACTGTTTGCGTGGTATCTTCGTCGGGGTGTAATTCTTACTAAAGACAACCTTGCAAGCGTAATTGCCAAACTTGCCAACATGACGAGACCATTACATACTTATTCTTCCAGTGCGAATTCGCCAGGTCTATATGGTCAGTCATCCAGATAGGTTCTACCTTACGTCCACCGCGTACTGTTGCAAACATTTTTGGCAACTGGTTAAATGGCGTGGATCCTAGGTTTAAACGCTTCTGTAGGATGGGCGCGATTGCCGTTATTTGATCGCTGTGGCTATGTAGAAATGACAAGGTTTTTAACGATAAAAATGCTTCTGTTATGCAGGTTATCTATCGGTGTACAACTACGCTACGAGCATGGTCGACCTGCAGCGTGTGGAGCATCGAGACTTATTTTTGGAGGTGGCGTCGAGGCTGGAGGCTGCGGCCATGGAGTTATTCTCCCGACATGGATGGCAACATAGACTCCGGATCTATAATTTCTCATTATGATATGTAATTCGCCTTTTTACTTTTTGTTCTGAATTGGTTACTGGTGAACTGGTGGCTGTGTGCATCTTAGCTATGCAGAGGCCGGGTGTAATGCTTAAAACTCTTAAGTAATAAAATCACTTTATCTAAAAAAATGTGTTGGTAATTTTGCAAGAGAATTGTTTGTACAAATTTTGCCTTGATACCCTGTTGCAACAATGTTTGCCCCTCATGTCAAAAAAAAAAAATTACCCCTGGAAATCGATGGGATTAATCAGATGTTGCTAAATGTTATATGGACGGGCACCGGCTTGGCGCATTCCATATGGAGGCATGGAGCAAGCGCACCGTCAGAAGTCAGAAGAGATTAAACTGCGTAGACGCTTGGTGTGGCATATGCTGGTTTGGTACTAGTAGCAGTGTTTATGCTTGTTTGACTTACACTGTCATCTCCCTTTGCATTAACGTATGCAAAGATTCCGAAGCATGTGGTTGTGTTCATCCCCTGGGGCGCCCACACAGAATCAGATCCAGGGGGATGGTGAGAATCTACTCGTGCGCAGCATGTTTTTGCCTCAAAAACAATGGGAGACTCATTACTCGTAGTACAATGTTGCCAAACGGCACGAACGACTCAACGTTCATATGTGGTTGTACCTAATTAAGGCGAGCGCTGACCGTCGGAAGTCAGAACCATTAAAAATTGCATAAAGGCCTGGTTGTGGTGTGGTAGTAGCTACAATTCATTACTAGTACTCGAGCCAGCGACTCTGACTTCACCTTCGACGACCAACGACGTAGTACTCGCCGCAAAAGACGTCGAAACCTATGTCAGATCATGCCAACAATCAGCCATGCACGTGAACGGCAAACATCTTCGACTATGAAGACGAGCTTCGGGAGAGAAATATACTGGATTTGCGTCAACCGAGTCCTCCGCAAAAGAAACATTGGTTGCCTGTCATCGTAACCATCTGGACACGCTCCATGGAAGCTCCGACTCCAGGTGACGTAGTGAAGCACGAAAGGACCCATTATAAACGTCAGAAAACCGACTACTACAATCCAAGCCGCGACCCAAACTCTGCTCGACACATCGTCCTTGCCAAACTGCAAACAAACAAGGACAGTTGCTCGGCAACATCATCCTTCACCGGTCCCATAGCCGTAGTCGACTCTGAGACGATGCCTCCAAGGAGGAGAAAGACGCTTGAACGCCTCCATTCCTAATCACAAGGAACCAAGGTTTCCCTTCGGAAAGCTGGCCGGCAACAACATCGACCACAACTATCTCGACCACGGCTACATCACTATCGGCTATCTCAAGATTGATATGAAGGGCAACGTTTACAACAACTCATCGGCAAGAACTCCAGTCAGCAATGTCGGCGTCGTCACTAGCGTCCACGCCACTCCCGCTGACTGCGAGAGGTAAGAGAGGAAGACCATCTTTGATAGAGTTGATGATTACGGAGAGAAGAAAACGACAAAAGCGCAAGATTTCAAATCCAGTCACAGTCAAGTCAGTTTCTCTCCCGCTACGATTGAGGGGAACGTTAGAACAGGTACATGATACAAGTTGGAAATAGATTAGGATTTCTACACCTCCGTGTACTCCAAGTTTATCTCTCTTCTTGTACCACTATACATAGCCCCAGGATGATTCAATTTAAACACCAAATAAAATATTAGGGTTCTGTTTACTTTTTCAACAATGCATCCACAGCTGAAACAACAACTAACTAAAGGAGCTCCCGGTCGAAGCGATAAGCAGATGACATGTAAAGTCGTTGGTTACGGAATCTGAATCATTACCAAATTAAGGCGGCTAAATAAATTTGTTTACTTTCTTGGTAGGCGGCTGATGATCTAGATGACTAGATACGTTGTTTATCTTCATTTGATGAACACAAAGGTCCCACTACCCTCAGTCGCTCAGATATATATCTGCAACTTTCGTTTTCTCTATATTAAAATATCTGTACAACTTTTGTGTCCACAATGGAGGAGTACTGTATACAACTTCCGAAACAAATCCGGCACTTAGGAGCGAGGATACGTAAAGCAACCGATAAAACATTTAGATTCCAGGTCACCTTCAACATTTAGATTGGCAGGCAAAGGTTTACGCTGCCCGTCCTTATCATTTGCCAAGATGCATGTAAGTTATGTATTCGTTACAAAAACCTAATTAGGGAGCACCTCGGACTCGGACTTTGTCCGACCTTAACACCTAAACCAGGGCCAGGGTACGATAAATACTAACAGAATATTACACATAGTTCAGAATACATGTACTGATTCTAATTGAGCTTCACTCCCCATGCATCGTGTTTCCCAACTCATCCATCCATCGACATCGAAGCTGGCACAAAGGCTCCGTCACTGTCCAGTTTAACATGCTTCTAGAAGCATTTCAACAACTCAGCCAAAGTACCCATCCTGACAAACGGGTGGAAACAAGAACACACCACACCACCAGGCAAGAATCATCAAAACTTCCACTGAACCAAGAGAAAGTGCAAAGACCGGAGGGTCTCCCTCCACTTTCTACAAAAATATCCACACAAAGTTCAGATGAAGCAGCTACAAATGGAGATGGTGGACTAGATGTAAAGCAAAAAGAGAATGCCTGGAGAATCCAGATCTCCCTGTTGCTAAACTTATGTCACAATCAAGTAGCATGCCACCCACATGACATTGCCTTCTTTGTGTTGTCTGCTTCTAGAAACATTTTTCAACAGCTGAAAGTACAGACCACAAAAACACTACTTGGAGCTGATCAGTGACGAAGGAATATCAGAGGGTATACCATTTCATCTACTAAACGAAAATTCTCCGGCCCAATTTGACTATTGCTACCCTACAGGGAGCATGGTAGCCTATCCAACATATCCAAGAATATGAACTGGCCAATTCGAAAACATGTGGAGTATATAGTTAGCTTCGATGACATGGAAGAAAAAAATCTACCATGTTGGACAGCTGCCGTCCTGGCCTACTGCATAAATCGAAGGGAACAACAATTCGGTGAGACCCTCGTCACCGTGCCATGCGTCGCTCGGCAAATTCGACTGGATCCGTTCAGTTTCAAACTAGCGCCAAAATCTCGGCGCTTACTCTGAAGCGGCTCTTTTGTCTGTTGTTCATGGCACGGTGTTCTTGACGACGGAGGACCTCCTTTCCAAGTCTTCTTCGCCTTCCATTTCCTCCGAATGTTCTTGCGGTTCTTAGCACATGCATCCAAATCCAGGCTCTGAGCTGAACTCCACGCATAGTCTTCGACCTTCTGAAACCATTTCGGTGTTTCACAAATGTCCTGGGCTTTGACGAAATGAAGGCAGAAGTTTCAGCCGTTTTCGGTTTTTGTGCCTCTAAAACCATGTAGACAGACGACAGCTAGCCGGTCGAAGTATATGTTGGCCCAACAGCTGCTAGCCTGAATGGAATAAATCACGCATACATATTCGTTGAAATGAAACCATGCGCCCTCTAGAAAACATCAGAATTGTTCGCCATAATTATCAAATAGCCATCATGTCTCAGAAGTTAAGTATATAAGTTTTTTTTTTAACAAAGTACCGCATACAACGTACACAGTACAAATACAGAGAAAAAAAATACAATACGCAGGGGAAACAGAGCTAGCACCGAGAACGGCGACATCTCCGGCGTCGAGGACGAAGACCGCCAGCCACCATCTTGCCCAAGCCCGGGGCACCTTTTTCCTTGGAGGATGCCGCAAAACCCGTCCGCCGCGCCGCGGCGTAGCTTCTGCCGGTGAACGAACACGGCAGGCGCCCCACCACCCCAGCAACTCCACCTTGCCGCAGCCGCCTTCAACTCCGACGCAGGCAGAAGTCGTTGATCTCGTCCAGCCCTGGGTTCCGGCCACCGGATCCTCCGCCACCACGGATCCGGCGGGAAACAGAGGGGCTCGAGCACCGCACCGGGCCTCGAGCTCCTGCAAGTCGAGCGCGGCGACGCCGAGCCCCGAGGAGCTGCACCGCCGGCGAAGACCACGCCGACACCAAACCGCCCACCACCAGCACCATCTCCTCCACGGCACCGCCGGCGGGAACCCCACCCTAACCTACCATATGTACAAGCCGGAACCGGGGATCCCCCACCCTCCCGCCGCCGAAGCGGCTGGCGGAGGAGAGGAATCCCGCGGCTCGGCGGCGAGCACGCGGTGGATCGACGGGGAGCGCCCAAAAAGTCGCCTTCGCCTCTCTTCAACAGTGACGGGGAGAGGGAGAGGATAAGGTCTTAAGTATATAAGTTTTGGTACACCAAAGTCTTAAAGATTCGGTCTACCCGGTTTGTTGTTTGCCTGCATTGCATATAAGCTCTACATATCCGTAGGTAGAGTAGTCACACTTGCCAATAGATAAGCCAAAACGTAAGGTGCCAAGGAAATGCCGCCATCAGTTTGCATTTGTCACAGGGACGGGAAGTCTATGCACGAGCTACACACGTATAGCGGTTAAAGGCTCGCATGACGCGGCACCGACGGTGGCCAGGAAGAAATTTAACGGATGGGGGTGGCGGTCAGCGGCGAGAACTGTTCAGAGGGAATGGCCGGGACGGCGTCGTACCGGCGAAGGAGGAGCTCGGGGCAGCGTGAGGCGAATGGCAATTCATCCGACTGTACCTGTGGCGGCGGGTCATCTTCCTCTCCGTCGAGCTTGCTGCTGGCGGCGGAATCTTGCGAGCGATAAGGCGATAGCTAGTATCACCCCGATTAACAACACTAACCTCCCAGATTAATTCAAGATATAGTTGAATTGTTATGGTAGTGACGTGTTCGTGCTCCGCAGGTTTCTTCCTCGAAGCGGACGGGAAGAGGGGTTAACATTTCATCGAGATTGATGCTGCGAGACGATGTTCGTATCCAGATGGAGAGATCACGAGGGACGGCGCCGGCGGCCTTGGCTAGAGTCAGAGTGTGGAGCAAAGCGCTGACTCCCTGGTGATTACGTAGGATTAGAAGCTTCCTGTGTGCGTGCGATGCAAGTTTTGCTAAACTAACTGCAAGTGTGCCACCGTTGTTGATGATGATGGCAAAGGAGACGCCATTGCTCACGTCTATCTGATCTTGAGATGCGTGAATGTGCACACACACGATTGTGTGCGGGGCTCAGGTAAAAACTGATCTGAGTCGGGGACTCGAGGTGGTTCTTGTGCTTGCTCAGGTAAAACCTCACGCGCCGCCACCGGAGAAGACAGCCGAGCAGAGGGGGAACGAACAATGCCAAGAACAGATCACTGGCTGGATGCCTACTGCGCACTCTCCCAATTGCACTTTGCCTACTCCAATATACGGGCGTCACCAAGATTAAACACGAAAATATGATGATAACCAAGTCCAGGAACGCAAGAAGAGGGGTGAAATGCACACTTCAGTTGGGAGCTAACTTCTATAAGATTCGAGGAACAAGGATTACAATCCTGCACCAGCAGTTGACTAGAACGGTTAGGAATTCAGTTCAGCAACAGATTTGCAGAACCAGATGAACCCGAGCCAACTACTCTGCTCTGCTCTGCTCTCCCTTCGCCTTGGATGCCGTCTCTAAAAGCATCTTCTTTGCGCTCATCTCCCCCGCATAGGATTATCCTCCATCGGAATCCACGGGTTGCGGTACTAGTAATCTAATCTACTAACTCCTTGCAAAGGGAGTAGGGACGGACATGCTTACACGGCAGAGACCAAGATCCCTAGATCACACGCGCACAGATCCCACGGAGAAGACGAATCCGCCGAACTCCGGCGGAGGGCGCACCACGGTCCAGTTCTTGGTCTTGACGTCGAACACCCACAGGGCATGCCCGCCGGAACCGATGGCCCCGGTGACCACCACGCGCTCACCGCCGCCGACGGCGACCGCGCGAGCCGTGCCGGCCTTGAGCCCCGGCGGGGACGGCCCGACCTCGCGCCACTCGCGCCGCTCCCCACGGTACTCCAACATGCCGTTGCCCTCTATGCACCACACGCGGCCGCGCACCACCACGTGCGCCGCCGAGGGGGGCGCGCGCACGCGCTCCAGGCGGCGCCACACACGGGCCGCGGGGTCGAACCACTCCGCGTCGCGCTCGAACCCGCCCTGCCGCCCCGTGCGGTACCCGCTGACCGCCAGGAACCGGTCGCCGGCGACGGTGGCCATGCCGTCGCACTCGTCCCGCTCCTCGGACATGTCCGGGAGCGGGTCCCAGGCGTCCGCGCCCGCGTCGTAGGCCTCCGCCGTCTTGAGCGCGTTCTTGAGCTTGTCGTGGCCGCCGGCGACGTAGATCTTGCCGCCCGCCTCGGCGCAGGCGAAGAAGGACCGAGCAGACCGCATCGGCGCGCCGCGGCGCCACACGCCGGTGGCCGCGTCGAGGACGTGGACGTCCGCCACGGGCTCGAAGGTCTTGGTGTCCCACCCGCCCAGCACGGCGAGGCGTCCCCCCACCGCCGCGCACTGCGCGAACATCGGCACCGGCGGGGCCGCGCTCTCGCGGCGCCACTCCCCCGTGGTCACGTTGTACACCGACACGCCGTAGGCCTGCGTGGTGCCGTCGTCGGAGGCTGCCGGGATCCCGAACTGCAGAAGGAAGACGAGATCCTCGTTGGCCCCGGCGTTGGCGCGCGCCAGGGCGAAGTCCGGCGCGACGGCGGCGCCCCTCCAGCCGCGGCAGACGCGGCGCATGGAGCGGAAGGAACCGTGCGGGACGCGCGCCAGGCAGTCGACGGCGACGTCGTCCGGCATGCCGGGGATGAGATCTATGTGGTCGACCTTGCACTCTTGAGCACGGCTCTTCTGGTTCCTCATCTTGTTGTTGGCTTCTGAAATGGCTGGATGGCTCTTTCCCTCAAGGGAAGTGAGGTTAACTAGAACCCACGGCGCTACGTGCCACGGCGTGATTGGAATTCGGTGATATATCGACGCTGCTCACCGACGAAAGAGAAGAAAAATATAATATTCCTGAAGGGAGTAGAACTGAACCAGACAGCGCCGATCTTTTCTTTTTCGCGAGTCGACAGTTTCATTACTCAAATAACTAGTAGGAGTACTATACTACTGGTACAAAATATTTATACATCTCCCGACACTTACTGTGGACAGGATATTATGGACCGGAGGGGTAGTAATTTGGGATTGGAATTCCGATCTGTGTACGGGCAGAAAATTTGGGATGAAATTGACCCAAACACGCCTACGCCCATTGTCACTTGACTAGCAGTGGCGGTGCCAGAACTTGAAACATGTGATGTCATTTCAAAATTGTGATATCAAATACATGTAGTTTTGCTATAAAAAAAATCATGATTTATTCTTGTATACAAAGAATTTATTAAAATCATGTGTGGTCAATTAACCACGCAGCTCTCGATGTGGCTTCGCCACAGTCGCCTGGCACACAGGGAACCGGCTCCTCTAACTTTGTTCTTGCTAAGTTAGGTTAACATTGCCGTTGGATCAGAAACTAAAGGGCAAGATTTGGTATTGTAACACGCATTGGAGCCGAACTCCGTAGACAAACATTATAGACAAAATACTGTTGATAAACCACTGTTTGCATGCACTATTCATTCACGATCTGAGCCAACCATTTCCGATCTAGCGGTGGAGAACCCACTAAGTTAGGGTACTGTAGCAACCTGACTTAGCAAGAGCTAAGTCAGAGGAGCTCGTTCCGGCACACAGATGAGACATTACATTAGCTTCTCGCCTTAGAAAATTATAACTAAAGCGCTCAAGATTTGTGCTGAGCTCTAAAATTTGCTGGAGAGTCGTTGTTATTTCTGATTTTTGAACTGCTTCGATATCCATAGTACCACTAACTGAGTTTTTATCTCTAGTACCAAAAAGCGACGGTCTCCTCGTATATGTGTATAGGAACGCTATAAGAAGATATGTTTTATAGATTTGAAGATTTTTTGGTTACAAATTAGTAGTGCACGGATGTGTGGAGACGCTTATTTTGTGGAGAGGGGGTGGGGCGCAGTAATACCTGGCCATGGACAGCCCGGCCAACTCGGCCCAAAAATTTCGGACCAGACCAGGCTTGCACATCGGGCCAGGATTGGGCCCGACAATCGGCTAGGCTAGGCCTTACAGGCTGTGGTTGGGCTCGGGCCTGATTTATGCGGCAAGACAGGGGTGGGCTCAATCCCGAGTTTTCTAGGCCAACCTTTTTTAGGCCGGCACGACCCGACTTTTGGCCAGGTATAAGCGTGATTGCGTCCACACCATGCTGTAGCAAGATCACGACGACACCCGGGCAAACTACCACCTGTCGTGAGTGTACCGCACTGCCGCCATCGTATCTAGCAGCCTTCAAAATAGTTGTAGAGCAAAATCACGAGGATGACCGCGCAAACTACTACTCCCTCCGTTCGAAAAAGGATGTCACAAAAATGAACTATAGATAGACCATTTTTGTGACATCCTTTTCCGAACGGAGGGAGTACATGTCATGGGTCTCCCGCTAGGGACGTCGTGACTTACCGCATGTAAAATAGTTCACATTAGTTGTCCTATAAGAGGTGCCACCTAGGATTTCCGATGATCTAGTTGAATGATAATGAAGAAAATAAAGGTGTCTGGAATATTACTGGCGGCCGAGTCCCAGAATTATGCGCCAAATAGTTATATTACTTGTTTGTCCTTTTTTTAGTTGGCTCATGATTACAACAATGCCACCTCTTTTTAATTCAAACGGTTTGACACTTTAGATGAGCCATTGATGGTTACAATCTTATTTGTGTATCAATTTGTTGGGACTCCAAGTACAGAATGAAATTACTAGTGGCTCTTCTTCCCCACAAATGATTCAGAGTTACTAGGGTGGTAGCAGCTTGTTCTTTTTGTCTCATACAAACCCTACAAAGAAGTATATTTTCTTGTGTTGGTCTCATAAAATTGATGAAAAAGCTGACTCATAAATTCAATGAAGAGTCCATCCAAACTAGGTTAGGTTAAACTTGTGACATCCTTGCACATGGCTTAATAGTTTGATAGAATACCATATTAATAAGGTGCATCTTTTTTCCGGAAGCTCGTCTCTAAGGAATTTCGAAATTAAGCGTCCTTGGCTTAGCAAATTTTTCGATAGGTGACCAAGCGAGACAATCTTCCCAGGCGCGCAAAGTGCGAATGAAAGACTAGTTTTGTTTTGTAGGGGTAGTGGAGAGGTTTTAGAGAGCTGCCATGAGTAATGCTTGCCAGCCCCGGGGTGGTTGGGGTGTTGCATTTGATACCAGACAAGACCATCGAGTTTACACGGGCGTGTGCGGGTCCTGCCATCCCCAGATGGCTAAGGTGTTATAGTTGGCATCAAAACCGATCCTTGCGGTTACATTGACGTGTATGAGTCGGGGTCGCGAACATGTGGGACATCCACCGGCACTCAACAGATAGACGTGCGCCAAGAGGGGATGTTTCTGACTTAGAGTTGACCTACGAGGACGGCCATCTTCTAAGGTGGTGTGTGACAGATTGGCACATGACTAAATATTTCTTTGTTCGACATGTTTAGAGATGCTAGAGAGTTGTTAGGGTAAAGAAACACCCTCGGCCTTAAAATTGTACTCTCGTGTCAATGCTAATATAACCCCCCTCCCCTTCTTCAAAAATGAGTTGTCATGGCAAAGGCTGTTAGAATTTGGGCCCATTTGTGGGGTCCCAAGTAAGTAATATCTGAAATCTCAAATGGCCATGTGTATAGCAAGTGGTGGGAGGTGCTAAAGTTTACCCCCACATTTCTAGTTGAGAGAGATTTGCACCACCTTATAACGGGGAGTGTTGTGCTACTTGGTAAGCACGTGAGAACACAAGGCTCTCTTGTGCACTCCTCCTTTGTCGCTCGCTCGTCTCGTCACGACGCGACGCGCTGTAGGAATGAGCCGAGCCGATACTTATATTTTTGTTGTTTGGGAAAATCGAGTCCTTAGCGTACGCGTCACAGCAAAGCCAGTTCGGGTTGTTCTCTTGATATAGGGTTTCCCAAACCGCACTATATAATGCCTTGCACCTTCACAGGGGCGTACCCAGGTTATAGCAGGGGTCACAGGACACCTGGTAAAAACTGATTTCCTTGTTATATTCCATCCATTTATAGTGTGTGACAGGTAAAAATCATGTGTGACTTAAGCTGTGACACCGGGTCATTTTTGTTCTAGGTCCGCCCCTGCACCTTCATACACCGAACTAATCTAAGTTTCGCCACACCTCGTGCCTTCCGCCTTCACCGTAGTCTACTCCATCTCGAGCGCCGGCGTGCACCGGCGTTTGGGAGAGCAGGTATCCAGAACCAGTCGCCTTTGTGATCCTGTATGGGAGATGGCGAATTAAGTTTTGGGAAGCGCTTCGCGCGACTGCTCGCCGCTTCACCACAGGTTGTCTACAAGCCGGAGCTGCAGATCGTCTTCGCAGGCGTCGTCTTCTTCGACCCGTCATCACCAACGTCATCGTCAACAACATCACCGCTGCTTTGGGCACGGTGAACTTGTCGGCACCGACTGCTACTTTCTCTACGAACGTTCGGTACGTGCGGCATATTCCGAACTGATCTTTTACAATGAATATGTTGTCGTATTTACTGCTATTATTTGTTTAGTACGTCTAATATGTTCGTATTTCACATGTTAGTAGCTGATGTAGTCATGCTTAATATTCTAAAATTAGTTATAAAATTATTGTCTAATTATCCAACAATCGCAGGGTGACCTGATCAGGCCTTCAACTAGGTTAGGAGAGGTGCCGTCCTCAACCTCAAGATCTTTATCGCCGTCACCTTGCCAGCATCCCGGTCATCCCCGTTCACTAAATGTTCCCTCAAACGTCTGATACATGGAAATCAATAAATGCATCAACAGCATGTCTCTGGAATCAACCCTACTATGCCGTGGGTGCTGTCGCTGAATCAGAGATGAGAACGAACACCCTGGTAAACAAGGCGCCATAGACATGCCCCCGATTTTCAAGCATCATCCAACTTGGTCCATGACAACGAACCTTCATGCATACGTCTGGATGGAGATTGTACATTATTATCTCGATAGTCTCCAGTTATTCTTTCTGTGATGTAATTTTCTAACAACATTGTCTCGGACGAGGGTACACACGTTAGAATTCTTGGCCAAGGGATCGGACTATCAAGTGATTACGAATAGTCGGATACCACGGGGACACGGGGTCAGGATAAGGACGGACTGAGCCAAGGGAAGAGGTGCATGCCGTATCCGCACAACTCGCGTATGTCAGAGTGGAAAGGAATGGTCTCCAACAATTTCTTCAGTTTTCAATAATTCACAGTCGGAGCTGGTCCTCACACCAATGGCATTACCAGGGCCGGGCCCGTAAAATCCGTGGCATGTGCGAAAATCTAAAACGGGTCCTACCTAACACGAAAATTTAAATTAATAAATAATTGTAATAACAAATAATTGTAATGTATATGATATAATATTTTACGTAACAATTGAATATATTTTGAACCATACCCATTTAACTCGAAGTCGCATAACGTTTATTTAAACATCATCATTCTTTTTGTGTTAGCTATGTCACATAACCTTCAAACTTATAAAATTTAGGGGAAAACGAACGAGTATGGATGGTGCCCTTGGAGACACCAAGAGTAGTTGTCTACGCGGTAGGTGATGTAATGTTGCTACTAAATTTGTATGAACTCCAAATTAAAACATCCTGGGTTTTGTCATTTTTAACTAACATCACTGTTTAGTTTACTAAAGATGCTTGACATAATGTTGGCGTACAACATTTGTCACGATAAATCCTTCGCTACGTCTTCAGCCATACTAAATATGTAGAATATTTTGTATAGGTGCTCGTCTATTTTGTGACTACAGTTGTTAATCTTGGATGGTATTTTATGATATTTTGTTTTGTAATGCACACCATCATAACTTGATCTCACAAAAGTACACACTATTTTATTTATTGCTCTGACAATATGTGGATCATATTATCTATGCAAGGTCTTGGACCCGGAAAATTCACTTCCAAATCTTATTCGTTTGTCAAAAAGTACTAAAAAAATCACACACATATTAGTCTACATGCATGTTTAACTAATAAATCTGCATACAATAATTCAAAATAACGTAGCCTGCGAAATAATAAGGAATATGGGCGTGTGGAGATCTTTTTGAATTTATTTTTATCCTACTGCTTGCTATTTCGTACAGAATGCAATGAACATTCAAATCGGCATGCATGATTTTTTTGAATATTTTTGCGATATTTTTTAAAATACCTTTGTGAATTAAGCACCGGTATCTGGGAGCCAATTTTTTTTTGGCTCCTTGACCCTCGTTCCCTTAAAAAGAGCAGTAGCACCATCAGTATTTTCAACCCTATCAAGATATCTTATAGTATATCTGGAGACAACCGTGAGTCCACCCTGATAGGTAGCGATACCTATGCCCTCATGTAACATGAGACCCATAATGGACCGCTAAACAGGTGTTCCAGCTCCTACTTCCGGCACTGATTATCCTCACAACATCCTTTGATTTATGTAAGAGTTTCCAGTTTTCTTTAATCTCACATGTTTCTCATCTCATTAACATATATGATTTTGTTTCACAAGGAACATATATATTAGGGTGGATGGACGGTTCCTATTTTTATGAACCATTATAAAACTTGTAGTTAAATATAGTGTGTCAAACATCAAGAGTTGAGTCTTGAAAGTTGGTAGTGCGAAATAAACGAAAACGATATGAGATATGCTAAATTTCTGTACTGCCTACATAGGAAATCAACACACGAGATTTGTCTCCGTCCGTTATATTATATATAAGTGGAAAGGAGGAACCGCCAAATACAACCTGCATATGGCTGGCTGGAAACAATGATAAGATCGCGTTACAGCAAGAAAAACGAATTATACATTTTCAAATATATATGCATATCTCTTTTGAACATTTTGACGCGCTACAGTTGGGAGATCTAGCTCATTACGCACTGTTCGTTCGTAGATCCATCAGCCACTAACTATGTCAACGTGATTGTGACGCTACAGTTTGATTGCCACACTTGCCCAATCAGATCGCGAGAGCTTACTGTGCTTAATTGTCCAATTTTCTTATTAAAGCAGTAACGGCTCCGGTCGGCGGGCGATGAGCGGAATCCCTGAATACAGGTGGCGGCTAAGGGCACCTCAAACAGCCCTCCGCGTATGGACAGGCAAATCGGACCAATTTTGTCCGCTTTGGGCGGTCAGCAGACCATTTTTGGGACTCTGTCCCTTTTGCGGAGGTAGTGCCCTCAACGGCCCGGCGCATAATAAAAGAGGACACGAATAAAACTTAATATTACATAGGGCCCAGCGGCCAGTAGTTCGATAGGGCCCAGTGGCCAGTGACAGAAGGACAACAAAAAAAACTAGCCTATGCTAGGGCTCGGGATAGGGCGGCGCCGGCGTCGTCGGAGGGGCAAAATGGGCGGCGGCGCCGCCGGCCTATTGGCGTTGCTGGCGTCCTACTCATCCTCGTTGTCGGAGGGGTCGAGGACGATGTACGGAGGCGCGGCGTACAGCCACGCCGGTGGCGCCGCGGGTGGAGGCGTGGCCGGCGCCACGGGTTCCTGTGGCCATGCCGGTGGGGGCACGTACGCCTGGCCCTCGCCGTGCTGTGGCCACGGTGACCAGGGCACCTGCCAGCGGCCCTGCTCCATGCGGGCCTGCTCCGCCGCAGCCTCGGCGGACGCACGGAGCGCAGTCGCCAGGTCGGGCCAACGCCCGAGCTCCTCTAGCTCAGAGGCCTCGATGGCCTGCTTGAGCTCCTCATCGTCCTCGTCCTCCGTCTTCTCCGTCTTCACAGGAGGCTTGACCTCCTCCTCGGACTCCCAGTCCAAGTCGGAGTCCTCCGGAGGCTCCACCTCCTCCTCCGGCGGCGGGAGGTTGTAGTCCTCCGGCGTGGCCGCCTAGAACGCGGCCCGGCGACGGTGGTCATGCTCGAGCTCGAACCACCTGTCCTACAGCTCGCTGTTCAAGGCGTAGGCCGGGTCGTGGACGAGGTCAGGGGGCAGGAGGGCACGGCGGCGGAGGATCTCCTCCGTGCGCTCGCGGCCGGAGCGTGGCACGGGAGGCACGGGGACGGGCCGGCGGTTGAGATGCCACCCCTCGGGGAGGTGGGCGTCGCCCCACGGCAGCGGCTGCCGCGCCTCCCAGTAGATCTGGGCCTCCTCCAGGGAGACGCGCGCGCGGTGCGCCCGGCGGCGCGCATTGCGAGCGGCGCGGGCGGCCTCCGCATCGGCGGGAACGCGGCGTGGAGGCACGGGCCGTGGCGGCGGGCCACGAGAGCTCGAGGCCTCGTGGTTGTTCCGGCCGTCCTTCCACGGCCAGAAGGGTTTCTTCACCATCGCCGGCGAGTGGGAGTGGCGGTGGCGCTGGCTAGGGTTTGCGTCGGCCGGCGAGTGGGAGTGGCCAGTGGGAGTGGATAGCGATGGGCGGCCACCCACCCACGACCCACCCCATTTAATAGGACCAGGCGAAGCGGCCGCTCTCCCTGGCGCGTGGGCCAGGGGCGGACAAAGGGAGGACACACGCTGTGTCCTCGCCTCCCCAAACCTGGACCAAACTTGGGCCAGGTTTGGTCCAGTTTGGCTGTCCGCGCGGATAAGTGTCCATATGCGCCGGCCCGTTGGAGGTCCTGTTTTGTCCGTTCGGACAAATTCGGACAGGCCAGGCAGGGATGCGGAGAGCCGTTGGAGGTGCCTAAGATACGGAGGATTGATGAACACGCCAGCGAATGGTTCATCCTGATCCTGAATCAGCTTGATATCTGTACCAGAATCCTGCGGTTATAGTCAACAGTTACCGTTGGAAGTGTTATCCTGAAGCAAGCTCTCCTTCCCGTCGAACGGAAGGGTTTTCTGGCAACAGTACATACTGGTCGCGGTCAGCTGTCGAGCTACCAATGGTCAGCTCCGGGCCACGTACACCTCCTATTTGCCGCTCGACGGCGTGCTCTATTCCGCCCCGCGTACCCCCTGCTATCAATAAACGGTTGTCCATTAGCGCGGGGAAACTCCAAACGTAGACTGAGCTATATGGCTCCCTTCTTTAATTTTTTTGAAATCTGCACTTTTGAGCTTCCAAAAAATCGAAACAAAAACTCTGAGTGGAGATGCTGTTGAGATCTATAGTTGTGTAAAATCTCAACAAAAAATTCGTAATATTTTGGCCTGGGCAAATAAGACAAATCTGACAAAGTTTCCTAGATTTTTTGCTTCATTCCTTTTTCTTTTCTTTATGTAATTTTATACGAATTAATTATTATATTAATTTACTTCTCTATTTCTCCCGAGTTTAACAAATATTATCTCAATTCTATTTTATTTTGTTTTTTTAACTTAAAAATAACTCTGGGAAAAAATTTGGAACTTTCTTTTTTGAAAACATAAACATATTTTTTTATTATAAAATATAGACTTTCTTAACCCGGCTAATATTTTTTTAGATCCGCGATGTGTTTATTTTGAACCGTGTCGACATTTTTGTAGTTCATAAACGTATTTTTTTAAACACGTGAAATTTTTTTGAACCTCATGATTTTTTCAAAACATGTAAAAATGACTTTTAAAAATACTTATTTTCAATGATACTTTTTTGAAAAGACGTGAACATTTATATTAAATGTGACATTTTTTGAACCCATCAAACATTTTTGTAATATGTGAATGTATTTATTTTGAACACAATTTACATATTTTTTTCAAAATTATGAATATTTGTTGAACAGAGTGAACATTTTTTTGAATTCATAGAAATTACCTTTTTCACACGTTTGATCGCATTTAAAAAGGTGGTGAAAAAAAAAACGCAAGAAAAAAAAATGAAGATAAAAAATGTTCATGATTGTCGACAAATAACAAAAGAAAATTCGTTGTAATTTTTTAACTTATGTAGTGAACAATTTTCCAGTAAGAGTACTTATCTTATTTCCTCAAGAAAAAAGTACTTATTTTTTTCACAATGTAATTTGTTTTATTTGAAAAAGGAAAATACAGAAACAACAAACCAAAATCAGAGAAGAAAATAGTAAAAGTAAAACATTAAAAAGAAAATAATATAATTTAAATATGTACACAGAAAAAATGAAAAGAACCGAAGCAAAAAAGAAAATAAAGAAAAAGAAGAGAAAAAACTGAACCAGAACAAACCAAAACTGAACCACAGTATAAAACCGTAACAAATGGGCAGGAAGACCTCATCATGTGAAAGAGATACGCAATTTTTTTTTTGGGCCAGCCCATTTAGCGATGCGAGGTGACTGGAGCGCAATGCGCTCCGCATTGGGCGACAAATAGGAAATGCCGACGACTCATCAAACACAAACTCCAGGTGCACTCGGCCCACTGCTACGAAAAGAGGATGCAGCGGAAATCTCCACTACTTATAAACACCAGAACTTGCGTTCGGCTAAACTCACACCAAAAGATGCAACAACCACCGATAAAAAACCTGCCTCACCCCACAAAACAACTTACGATGACCCCACAAATCAGATCTTCAGGTGCACTTAGCAATTTTTTATGACGGAATAGTACTTCACCCCGAGCAGTCCGTCCCGAGGGAAAAGGAAAAAACTACAGACCCAATTAAACCTCCCACTAATTGCTCAATTCGTAACTCCCAGCCTCCACCTCGACCTCACCGCCTCCCTCGCGCCGCTCCATGCCGGACGCCATACATTGTCGCTGCCACCCGACGGACACGCCGCGGTGCGCTGCGCTAAGCCAGACGTCGTTGTCGCCATCCTGTCGGGTCACCGCACATCTACTCCCGCCGCCCAAAGGAACCACGAAGATCCTGAAAGTCCATGTCCAGCGGCGGAACACGGCACGCCGGTCGTGTCGTCCCTATTCCGAGCCCCTCCCCATCGCCATGTCAACTGCAACGAAACTGCAAGTATTCTATAGGTCTACTCTCCACATGAGGCGACACCCTGCGTGCCTCTGGCTCTGCCAACTAAAGCCGTCACAGCGGACCAGTGTAGGTCAGAACCCCTCTCCTTAACTCTTCTTTTATCTCCCCTAATTTCTATTCTTCACGAGCTCTGCAGGACTAAAATGGAGCGGGGGACACCATGATGGATTTCTTGTTCTTTCCCTCCTGATCTATTTTCTTTTCCTAAACTACAACACCACGATAGATTAGTTTTCAGATCCATAAGTTATTTGCAAATATAGTTAGTTGTTATTACCACTGAATGCCCCAACAGAACATCTTATCTGGACTGTTCCCTGTCAACCCCTAGAATTTCGTTTCTAGGTAAGGAACGTGAGTACGTATTGTGAGTTTCTCCAATGGCCGTATACATATGCATACCAAATTAACCGTGTTTTTTTTGTGAGTATTTTCTTGTCTGTTTCATAATGTTTTCTTACTTTTTTTCCCTTTACTCTGAGTAATTTTGTTCACGTCGAGAAGACTGTGTTGGGGCAGGGAAAGTTCCACTTCTAATTTATAAAATTTGTGTATATGTATTCACCATGATGGTTGTGTTTAATATGCTATATGTATTTCTGAACAAATATTGTATGCATTAATTAGTTACTTGAATACATTTTTATTATCTGGAAAACAACTTCAAATTAGACATAGGTGAATGTACAGACTATATTGGCAATCATAACTTCACATTAGTCGATTGACTTGACTACAAAGAAACCAGACTGTATAGTCACACAAGTAACCAAAGAAGTTTTGTGTTTATTCTTTTATTTTAACTCCGAGACAAATATGTATCATGTATTTGCTTGGTTCAGAAATGTTTTTGTAAAAGGTTTAAAATTGGTTCAACACAACATTGCTTACACGTGTATGTTTTTTTGCAATTGGTGGAGAGCGTGCATTGCACGTGCAAGCTAACTAGTATGAGAAAGAGCAGACGAAACGAGGATTGTGCACAGTTGCTGTGTTGCCTAGTGGCAATACCATCTGGAAATATAGGAAATATATGATGCACCGGAAATATGAGGTGTGTGAAAATTTAGAGTTAAGCGTATGCCTCTGGCAGGGATCTCACGTGCTTGTTTTTTTTTAAGAGTATGCCAAGGGCATAACATAGCTTTATAGCAGAAGGAGACTATCAATGTACAAGATGCTTAACCCTAATGCGAACATTGGGGTTAGCAAAACTCCGCACTCACACACTAGCTACTCCCTCGTGTCATGTGTACGCCGTCTCCCTCTAGCTTGCTGCCAGAGCTGAAGTTCATCTCCGATCTCACGTGCTTGTTAGTATAGAGAAAAATGAGAAGGAGATTGATACGATCGTGATTCAGAGATGTTCCTTGGTATCAAGGATATCTATAAAACACATGATATCAGGGAGATCTTCAATCGTATCAATGATACAAACACCACCATGATTCCATCGTTTAACTAGGTGAACTCAACCATCTGTGCGCTCCCAATGAGAATACTCGATTCGTCCATTTATGTCGTGGTATTTTCTCTATGGTACATTTTTTGTTCGGATAGTCACACTGGGAGATCTAGATGGTAGCACACATCAGACAACTTTTATAAAGGTTCATGCCTCGTCTAATAGTTTCCAATAAAAACCTACTTCCTGTTTATGGTGGATGGATCATGATTAATTGGGGAGTGGAGAAGATGAAGATGGCGATGCTCGAAGTTTACAAATTATCGCATGCATGGGCTCCAACATCAGCGAGATTGATGATCCGATTTTGTCTATTTTTCTTTTATCTGCTTCACCCGGTCGTAGCCCCTGATACTGTGTATGATAGCTACTCGCTCCCCTCCCCCCAGTTATAAAATTTTGAATGTTTCTTCGCTATCGTTGCCCATGTTGCTTTGTGTTGGGCAGCTTTTATGTGTTTCCTTCTGTGTGTTTTTTGTGTTTGCTTTTCTTTTGGGTTTGAAGAAACCAGGTGGTTTCATTATATAAAATCAACAAGTGGAGCTCATTTTGTCAATAAAGCTAGTATGATTTTTCTAGATATTTTACTAGGCAAAGGAATTCGCTTCTGTATTCATTAGACCAAATTTTCCTCACAAAATAAATAGCCAAGCAGAATGGCCCAAAGCACTCCTTTGATGAATGGTGGATATTGCCTTAATACTACTCGTCGATTTGACTAGTGATCCCTACCATAAAACACCTCTAAAGGGATTTCTAACTTGATAGTAACAAAATGTTGGATCAATATTTCTCGCAAATAGAAAATAAAAGAAAACATCACAATCACGATTTAAAAAATTACATCACATCCCAATGCGAGAAAAGAAAATCACAAGGTTCCTAATTTTGATAATAACACCATGTTAGATACATTCCTTAAGGAGTCTGTCCTTGGATAATATCTCAATGCTTTTACTTAAGGAACTTAATTAGATATATGCTCATGACACGCGGTTACCATGTAGCGGAGTCCGTCCTTGGATAAATGCGGTGGCTAAGATATTTTTCAATGAACATAAGCGACCGAATGGCTAATCCTAATTCAGTCTCTCTCATAAACTATACTGAGCCACCGTGATTACTTAAATTGCCGCTTGACAAGGCCATCTCAATCTGTTACATCCCAGTTGATGTGGGTTAGGTTCCGATCTTCACGGATTTGGGCGGAGGGAACGATGAACACTAAGAACAAGGAATGAACACAAGAACACACAGAGGGAGAAACTCACAAAACAAGGTAAATAGCAAAGCATAACCTAGCAAGATTCAATTGGTAACAAGTCCCCAAGGGTAGCCCCCAATTCTCCTCTCCCAAGCACAACTTACTCTTAGGATTGTTTCCCTAATTGGTCAATCCAAACAATCCAATCTTGCCACTTCAAGAGGAAAGATTAGCAAATAGTATCACTACAAGTAGGAGCCTTGGTATCCACTAGAGGGATCTTCTCCACAAGGGGAGACCTTGGTTCATCTCCACATGGGGAGGCCTTGATTCATCTCCTAAGAGGCAACATCAACAAGGGGTGGAAAGGAGCAAAGCTCAACTCTATTCTCAACATAGTCTAACCCTAACTCTAGGGTGGGAGGCAGCTATTTATAGTCTAGATACGAAATACTAGATGAGTGGCTAGGATTACATGGCTCAAGGGCCATCTCAACACATAGGCTCACGCAGGTCCGGTAGTACCGGCCAGGTTGGTAGTACCGGAATTAATTCCGGTAGTACCGCTTATGGTGGCCGCGACATCAGTGGCATCTGGCGATTCGGCGGTAGTACCAGCGGTGAAGCTCCGGTAGTACCGGCCGGCGGTTCTTCAGGATTTCCAACTTCATTCTCTTGGCCATCTTCTATGCTTCCTTGTGAATGTTCATAGGGGTCGTCAAGTCCACCATAGCTGAGCATACACACTGTATCGGAATGAAGTAGCAAACCATTCAAGGGGGTATCAAGATCACACATGGATATGAGCGAATTCACCTTATCATGGAGAGCTTTGTCTCTTGCTCTTGTCGTTGGACCACTTGGCGTGTCATGTGTAGGGCGCACTACATCATCCCCCCCCCCCCCTTGGAAAAGAGTCGTCCTCGACTCTTGGTCATCCTCATCACTTGATATCCCATGGTATGGCGATAGGTCGGTGACGTTGAAGGTGTTATCACTACAAGGAAACAGCTAATAGCCGGCTTTTAATCAGGCAACCTAAAACCCACGCCGATGATCTGCTGGGATAAAATTCCGCAGCTAATCATCGACGTGGGAATTGTTCCAAGCCGGTGTTCAGACGGAATCACCCACGTGGACAGCTTAGGGGCACGCCAGTGATTTGTGGGCCCATAAAGGCCACCATGGTGAAATATATTACTGGCGTGCGACAAGCACGACACGCCGGTAACGTCCTGTGTAATCACTGGCGTAGGACAAGCACGACACGCCGGTAACGTCCTGTGTAATCACGGACCCAGCAAATCACTGGCGTGTATTTGTTTGCACGCCGGTTATTATTTTTAGGTTACTGGCGTGACATTTGTCTGCCAAGCCGGTAATTGGGACGTGAACATTGCTAAATTGAAATGTAAATCATGTTTTTTGCTTTTTTAGTGAACATTGCTAATTTGAAATGTAAATCATGTTTTTTGCTTTTTTTAGTGAACATTGCTAATTTGAAATGTAAATCATGGCATTCTGATTTGGTATAAGAAACTGACAAAATCAAGCGTACTTGTCAAAATGTAACATGTTGTCCGTCTATTTAGCTAGCTGATCGATGTAATTAAAATATATACTGATCGATTTTCTTTTACAATAATATTGACCGCATAAAAATATGGACTCTAAATGTAGATCGCATAAAAAAATTCACTGGGAAAAAAACCGGCCTCTCTATTTCTCTCTCTCCCTCACCCTCTCGCGGGCACGGTTACCAAAACCGCATCGCGAAAGCGCGCCTCCATCGATCCCCTCTCTCCCTCCATGCATCGCCGCCGTCCCCGCCATCCCCACCAACGCCGTCCCCGTCCGCATCCACGCCGCCCTCCCGCCCCGTGCCCGACGCCGCAGTCCCCGCCTCCCCGCCCGATGCTGCCCTCCCCGTCCGACGCCGCCCCGCCCCGTGCCCGACGCTGCCGTCCCCGCCCGACTCCGCCCAGCGCCGTGCCCGATGCTGCCGTCCCCGCCTCCGTCCATCTTCGCCTCGTCGACCTCGCCGGTGAGTGTGGTGTTAGATTGTTCGATTTAGTGTAGTGTAGTGTTAGTTTGTTAGGTTTAGATTTAGTGTAGTGTAGATGTTTAGTTGTGTAGTTAGATTGTTAGATTTAGTTGTTTTAGATTGTCACATTATATTGTTAGATGAATTAGTTAGATTTAATTAGTGAAGTTAGAATTCTATTGTTATAGTTTTTTTAGATTGTGTGAGCGACATGTAGTTAGATTTGTGTAGTTAGATTTGTAGGAGATGTCGTTTGTAGTTTCTGGATCATTTAGTTGTGTAGTTTGCAGTATATAGTTGTATAGTTGTAAATAATCTTATTGTGTAGTTTCTAGATAATTCAGTTGTGTAGTTGTGTACTTGTAGATTCTAGATAATTTAGTTGTGTACTTTTTATATTTCTATTAGTTGTGTTTTTTATTCTAATGAATATCTTTTTAATATGTTTTAGTTTCCACGGAATGGGGTTTAAGGGTGTGAGGGCGTACTTTAGGAAGAAGCTTGACCGACACGTGTATGGATGTCAGATCCATATAAACAAGAGGAAGCACTGGGCTGGGCAGTTCGATACATCGGAGGAGGCGGTGCGCGCCTATGATTATTTCGCCGTACATGAGTATGGGGATAAAAGGAAGGATAACGATCTCAACTACCCCGAGGATCACCACCGTGTGGATGACAACATACCGCATGGGATCAGACAGGTGTCCATGGCCAAGGAGAAGGAGCACCGGTTGGCGGAGGCGCAGATAGCACGTCGCAACGTGCGCCCCCAGGGTGACACGTTTGTGAGGCGTCTGCTGGAGGACGAGCCGAACTTGATGTCGTACCAGGAGTTTGGTGGTGGTTCATCCCACGGCGCCGGTTCTTTTCACGGCGCCGGTCCTTCCCATGCCGCCGATCCTTCTGTCGAGGACATCACTTGGCTTGGGATCTGGATGGAGGAGCCGGAGGAGTGCGAGGAGGACTGGGAGTCTGACTCTGAGCACCAGCGGCAGCGCCAGGAGGAGGAGGAGCAGCAGCGCCAGCAGCAGGAGGAGTTTGGGCCTCCGAAACTCCGATGCTTATCCCCACACCGACCCTAGGCACTGGGTCGAGGTGAATAGGCAAGACGGCCTACCTCCTTTCCGCACTCCTTCGGGTCAGCCGTGGGGGAGCGAGGATACTGATGACCCTGCAGATCCGATGTTCTGGGCTCAGGTGTCTAGGGACCCATAGATTCGATCATGTATGTTTCGACTATTGTTTAGACTTATCTATGTAGACTCTAGTTTCGACTGTTGTTTAGACTTATCTATGACTCTAGTTTCGGTTGCTGTTCTAAACTAATGTTTTATGTTCCTGTATAATATGCAACTTATTCTATCTATGTCATGTTTAGACTACTTCTTGTTTAATGTGATCTCCTAATGTTGGCATATGTATAATACGCAGCAAAATGTATCAGTGTGAGGATTGTGGCTATCCCGAGTGCATGAATAGGAAGTTTGGCATATGTTTTAAAGAGGATGTTCAAACTCGCATGGTATGTTTAAAGTTGACATGTCATGAGCCTATTTTCTTGTTCTTGCTAAACATATATGTTTATCCATGTAGATGTTAGAGGCCGATGATTTAAACGATGTCATCTTAAAGGAAAGGAGAGTACATATAATGCCTTGTACTATATAAATTTGAGTGCTTGTATTAGTACCTGGTCTTATATGCACTCTTTTTTCCTTGTTTTGGCAATGATATATGAGGCTTGTATTGCCAATGATTAGACTCTTGTGCATTATCATTTCTAGTGTTGGTCTAAATGACCTACTGACATGTACAACAAGATTCGTTATACATTTCTCTTGGTCCTTTAGTTCCGACACTTGGAATCAAAGTCAACGCTGTGAAACATGTATTATTTGTGTCGTCTCTTTCTTCGATGTTTAGAATTTGTGTAGAATGTGCCAATGATTAGACTCTTGTGCATTATCATTTCGAGTATTGGTCTAAATGACCTACTGATATGTATAACAAAATTGGTTATATATTTCTCTTGGTCCTTTAGTTTCGACACTTGGAAGATCATGGTGTGCAATCTTCATATGAGGCACTTTTTAATGCATGTATCTTTGTGAAATGTTCTCTTATTTCATAGATATTTTAAACTGTTCCATTATCCTACTCTTATAATGACACTAATTTCTAATTGTTGTTTTTCTCAGCATATCCCGTGTTGGGCTAGAAGTGACTTCTTGGAGCACGTGGGTGTTGCCGTCACCGACTTCAGGACATTTGAGTTTGAATTGGTCCAGATGACGGTGCCCACCCGGAGGTTCAGAATTATGTGCACAAACATGAAGGGCCGAACATACTTCAGTGGCCCTAGTTGGACAGAACTTGTTGATTGCTACGACATGCAACCCGGTGAGAGGTGCACCTTCTTCCTCGACGATGGTGAAGTCTCTACCTACTTCATGTATTGGCCCGCGAACAACTCCGACGGTTCCGAGTCTGAGGATCATGACCCTAGACATGATCATGACATCGAGCCTGAGCCGGTGATCGACAACCTAAGTGACTAGCTAGGTAGATAGATATGATAGCTACAAATAAGTTAACTAGATGAGAACAGTAAGAACTTGTTGAGGAGCAGCTACTGCTAGTTCTATTTCTGTTAATGTTTCTGTACCTGTGAACTTTCCTGGTAATTGTTGTCTATTAAATAAAATAACCTTTTTTATTTTCCAAAAAGAAATCACTGGCGTGGCTTCCTTCGCCAGTAATACGACGCGTCACCGTGTGGCCTCAGACTCACCGGTGATCCCAAAATAATCACCGGCGTGGCCACGCACTCGCCGGTGATCTCAAATAGCACTGGCGTGAAGTCACCGGCGTGGGCGTTTCTCGCCGGTGATCCCAAAAACGCCACACCGGTGATTAGCTATTTCCTTATAGTGCATGGACCAAGTGCTTGGAGTTGGAGATGTCGATCTTGTAGGCATTGTCGTTGATGCGCTTGAGAACTTTGAAAGGTCCGTCTCCTCGAGGGTGAAGCTTGGACTTCCTTGCATCCGGAAAGCGATCTTTGCGAAGGTGTAGCCAAACAAGGTCTCCTTCTTCAAATATCATGGCACGCTTGTTCTTGTTCATCTTTTTAGCATGTGCTTCATTGTGTTTCTCCAACGTAGCTCTTGTTTCCTCATGTAGCTTCTTCATGTAGGCGGCGCGCTTGTCTAAGTCCATGTTAACTTGCTCATGGAGTGGAAGTGGTAGCATGTCAAGCGCGGTGTAGGGGTTGGAGCCATAGACGATCTCGAAAGGGTTTCTCTTTGTTGCTCGGTGTAGTGCTCGATTGTAGGCGAACTCGGCGTGTGGGATGCACTCTTCCCAATTCTTCAAGTTTGGCTTGATCAACACACGGAGGAGTGTAGAGAGGCTTCGATTCACCACTTTGGTTTGACCATCTGTTTGAGGGTGGTAGGCGGTGGAGAAGAGTTACTTGATTCCCATTTTGGCCATTAATGTCTTCCAAAAGTAACTCACAAACTTGACGTCACGATCCGAGACAATGGTCTTTGGCACTCCATGAAGACAGACGATTTCCCTAAAAAACAAAGTAGCAATATGTGAAGCATCGTTGGTCTTGTTGCATGGTATGAAATGTGCCATCTTAGAGAACCGGTCAATGACGACAAATATGGAATCCTTGTTTGTTTTAGAGCGTGAAAGACCTAATATGAAATCCATAGCAATATCGGACCAAGGTCTATGTGGAATGGGTAAAGGAGTGTATAGGCCATGAGAGTTTAGAGTAGACTTAGCTTTGAGACATGTAGAATATCGGCGCACAAGGCGGTTCACGTCGTGGTACATGTGTGGCCAAAAGTAGTTGGTGGTGAGCATGGCTAAGGTCTTGTCACGTCCAAAGTGTCCCATGAATGTTCCTCCATGAGGTTCCTTCAAAAGGAGCAAACGAAGCGAAAACTCGGGAATACAAAGTTTGTTAGCCTTAAACAAAAAACCTTTGTGCAAATAGTAATCACCAATTCCTTTGTGGTCCGAACATTGAGCGAAAATGTCTCCAAAGAAAGCATCGGTGGCATACAAATCCTTTATCTCATCCAACTCCAAGACACTAATGTCAAGACGTGTAAATAGGTTGGCCTTGCGGGATAGAGCATCCGTGACCACATTGTCTTTACCTTTCTTGTATTTGATTACAAAGGTAAAAGACTCAATGAACTCAACCCACTTAGCATGTCTTTTGTTCAAATTTGTTTGACTTTTCAAATATTTCAAGATTCATGTCGGAATGTATGACAAACTCCTTAGGACGAAGATAGTGTTGCCACACATCCAAAACACGAACCAAAGCAAATAACTCTTTGTCGTAAATGGGGTATTCAACGAGCTCCATCTAATTTCTCACTATGGTATGCGATGGGTCTACCATTTTGCATAAGCACCCTCAATGCCCAACCACTTGCATCACATTCAATCTCAAATGTCTTAGAGAAATCCGGAAGGGCAAGGAGTGGTGCTTCGGTTAACAACCGTTTGAGCTCATTGAAAGCAAAATCATGTGCATTGCCCCAAATGAAAGGTACATTTTCTTTGTAAGTTCATGGAGAGGGCAAGCAATTGTGGAAAAATCCTTGATCAAACGGTGGAAAAATCCGGCAAAACCAAGAAAATGTCTCAACTCTTCAAGTGACATAGGAAAAGACCAATTTGGAATAGCTTGTATCTTTGCATCATCAACTTCAACTCCATCCAAAGAAAAAAAACCCAAGAAAACAAGTTTGTTGGTGGCAAATGTGCACTTAGAAAGATTTGTATAAATTTTTATTGCGAAGAACCAACAAAACTTGAGCAACATGAGAAGTGTGCTCTTCCAAAGATTTGCTATAGATAAGGATGTCATCAAAGTATACAACAACGAATTTGCCAATGAATGGTTGCAAAACATGATTCATGAGACGTATAAAAGTAGAAGGTGCATTGGAAAGACCAAATGGCATGACAAGCCATTCATAAAGACCAAGTTTTGTTTTAAATGCGGTCTTCCATTCATCACCTCACTCATCCTTATTTGGTGGTATCCTTTTAAGATCAATTTTGGAAAAGATAGCGGAACTGCAAAGTTCATCAAGCATATCGTCAAGTCGAGGATAGGATGGCGATACCTCACTGTGATGGCGTTGATGGGGCGATAATCCATGCAAACGCGAAGAGTGTTGTCATGCTTGGGCACCAAGATGACGGGCACGACACACGACTCAAGCTCTCGCGGATGTGTCCCATGGCTAGGAGTTCTTGTATTTGCCGCTCAATCTCCTTGGTCTCCTCGGGGTTGGTGCGGTATGGTGCGCGGTTTGGTAGCGGTGTGCCGGGAATAAGGTCGATGCGATGCTCGATGCCGCGAAGAGGAGGTAGTCCCGGTGGCAGTTCTTGAGGGAAGACATCCTCAAAATCCTTCAAAAGAGACATCAAAGAAGGAGGAAGGTTTGTGAAAGTGTTAGTCATAGAAACTTCACCCTTGCATATGAGCACATAGTGAAGGGTGGATGCGTCCTCTCTCAACTCTCATCTCTCTTTTGGTGGCAAATAACGTAAGCTTTGTTGAGGCTCTCTTTGAGGTGTCACTCTCATTTGGCTTGTGGCGCTCACTCGCATTATGGTGGGTCTCTCGCTCACCACTCATCTCACTTGACGAATGATCTTGTTGTGCCCGTGCAATAGTCTTGGCATTGTCGGCAATAACTTGGCTTGGTGTCATGGGACGAAGGATGAAGGTGTTGTTGTTGTTCTTGAAGCTATAATAATTAGTCCTTCCATCATGCATAGCACTCTTGTCATATTGCCATGGACGTCCAAGAAGCAAGTGACAAACGGTCATAGGCACAACATCACAATCAACTGTATCTTCATAGGCTCCAATCTTGAAGGACACTTGCACCATGTGTTGAATTTTGACGGATCCGGAATAACTCAACCATTGGACATGTTATGGGTGTGGGTGTTTCTTGAACGTCAAGTTGAGCTTATCACAAAGTTCCTTGCTTGCTAAGTTGTGGCAACTTCCACCATCTATGATGATCTTGATGGACTTTCCATTGATTCCCGCTCTTGTTTGAAACAAGTTGCATCTTTGGTCTTCTTCCACTTGGACATTGGTGGTCAATGCTCTTGCCACAACCAATGAAGGGTTGTTGTCACCATCACAATATATCTCATTTGATTCTTCTTGAACACTTTGCATTGTGGCAACTTTGTTCAAAGCATTGTACTCATCTTCACTCATAGATTTATATTCTCCCATGTCATTGATGATCATAACTTTCTTTTTGTGCACTCAAAAGATTTGTGTCCTTGTCCTCCATACTTGTAGAATTGCAAGAGTTTTGTGCCGGATGAGGATCCTTGAGGCTTGTTGCTTGAAGGAGGCACTTTCTTGAAAGGTTGAGGTGCTTGAGGTGTCGATGTAGAGACTCTTGGAGGACCTCTTGTGTTTGCTTGAGAACGAGCTTGTGTAGGTGTAGTCGTTGACGATGAAGGCTTGTTTGCATAGAATGCCTTTGCCTTGAGTTATTTGAGCTCTTCAAGCACGTGACGTTCGGCCTTTGTTGCTTGATGGACTAGCTCAACCAAGGAGTTATATGGTTGGAACTCCACAATCTTCTTGATAGGATAGTTGAGGCCATTCATGAAGCGAGCCATGGATTGCTCCTCGGATTCCTCAATATTGGCTCTCATCATGGAAAGTTCCATGTCCTTATAGTACTCATCAACCGACTTTAACCCTTGCTTCAACTCTTGCAACTTTTTGTACAAATCTCGAGTGTAGTGGCTTGGCACAAAACGCTTGTACATCTCTTCTTTCATCTTGACCCAAGTGTTGATTGGTTATTGGTGGTTGTCGAAGCGTGTATCTTGGAGTTGTTCCCACCACAAGAGGGCATAATCTTCAAACTCCATCGAGGCTAAGGCAATCTTCTTGTTGTCGGAGAAGAGTTGAACTCGGAAGATCTTGTCAACCTTGAGTGCCCATGAGAGATAGGCTTCCAGATCACTTGTGCCGTAGAAATTGGGTATATCAAAGCGAAGATTGCTCATGTTGTCATAGTCGTCGCGACGGTTTAGAGGTGGGAATGCACGTCCACGTCTCCTTCTATTGAGGCCATCACCATTGTGTTGGCTTGAATCACTATCACTTGACTCGATGTTGTGGGGGTGGTGACGATCATGTAGATGTTCTTGACGAGGGCGAGGCTCATGTGGATGTTCTTGTCGAGGAGGATTCTCATGGTGTGTAATTGGGTTCTCCACGTGGTTCTCACGGTCATGATTGTGGTGACATGGTCTTGGAGGATGGCGGTGTCGATTTCCTTGATCACTATAGTCATTAGCACCTGGAGCACCATTGCCATTGGCCAATGGGTCTCGACCATCTCGATGAGGAGGAGGTGGGGAAGGTGTTCGTTCACGGCGTCCACCATTTGGTTGAGGTTGCTCTTGATGCGCATTGGCATTATGCACTTAAGGATAAGGTGGACGGTCCACGTCATGGCGATGTCGATCATTGTCGTCGCGCCTTAGAATTTCTTGACGGGGTTGTTGCGGTTCTTCTTGTCGAGGACCACGACGCGCATGTCGTGCGTGTGTCGACCTTGAGGTGCTTCTTATACGGCTTGAGCATGACGAAGAAGAAGAGCGACGATGCGCAAGGTTGTTGAGAGCTTTGGTCACCCGCTCCATGTGCTCATTGAGATTTGCCTCTTGCGCGTGCATGCAGTCGTTGAAGTTGGCTTCTTGAGCTTGAAGACGGCGCTCGTAGCGGCCTAAGCCATCATGAAGAATGTGTCGAAGACCAACGAACTCGTTTGGGTGACATAGCCATGATCACCCCGAGGTCCACCATGGATTTCATCGTCCGAGCTTGAGCTTCCGTTTGTACTTCCCCTAAATATGATCTCAAGAACAAGTGAAATATGTGGAAATTGAAGAACCAAGAGAAACTATATCCAAAGTATAATGTGGCTTGAAAGAATCCGGTTCTAACACCCAACACACACACTTTTGAGGATACGAAGTTATGAAGTGGCAAAGGAAATCAAGCAAACCCGGCGAAAAGTATATTGTCAAAGGTAGAGAAAATTCACAATGATCAAATTACCAAAGAAACACCAACCACAAATGATCAAGAAACGCACACAAAATCGAATGATGAGGTTGGGCGACCAAAGAACGAGCACTCGAAGATATGAAACCTAGCAAAAACTACATGCTCAAGTGTCACCTCAACACACGAAGGACGCTAGCTCAATTGCCTTTGGGTGGGCAACGAATTTGCACAAGTGTTAATCTCTCACACTCACTTTGGCGGTTTAAGCTTTGTCGCAACCTACAAGAAATGGTACTTGGCACTACTCATGTTCTATTCTTTTGTCGTCTTTTTTTTATTTTTAACGATGATTCCTTCAACTTTTGCTAGTGCCAAGACCTCTACACGATACATACTCGCCAATACGTTAAGACAATCACTCGAATCACCACAAGTGTAATGCCTCGCAATATCAAAGAGCTAGTCCGGTAGGTCAAGGTACGCGAAAAGAAGAAGGGCTCACAACAGATTACGATGTCGTGGAAATGTCGAGTCCTTGGCAGCGTCGTTGCTTGGCGTTGATGAAGTTGCTGTGGAAGCTTGTCGATGTTGATCACACCGGAAAAGGACTCAAACAACAAAGAGGAAATGCCAAAACGAACCGAGGAAAAAGAAAAAATTGCTCTGAAAATCCTGCCTGGCGGTAGTACCCCTGCCGTCGGCGTATGCGACCCCGTCGGCGTAGCCTGTGGTGGGACCCATAAGATGGCATCCGTCCGTCTCCGTCAGCCCTCCAGACGCCGACGGTATTGCCGTCGGCGTAGAGCGGCCTCCTGTCACAAAAAAAATCCCGGCCGCCCCTCGATGGGGACGAGCTCGGGACGGGCTGGGGGCGGGTTGGGCTGGGCCGGCGGCGTGCTCATGGCTCGCCCCGGTGTCCGACGCGGGGAGGACGGCCGCGCTGCGCCCGGCGGACGCATAAATCTTGGCGCCGCCGGATGCCGCCCTCGCGCTGCTGCCCACGGTCCTGCTGGTGCTCGCGGACGCGCTCACCGTCGAGTCACCTTCCTGCTCCAGGCTGCAGACACCTTCCTGCTCAAGGCCGCGGACGTCGGCGGCGGCGGAGACGTGGCTGCAGCAAGGACACCGGCAGCTCGGCGAGCTCGAGGATGTCTATCACCACGGTCGCCATCCTCGACGGAACCGCGCGCCGGCTCTTGCCACTGCACGTGGCGCCGGCGAGGGAGGCCACCGCAGCGCCACCGCGCCTAAATCCCGCGCCGCCTCGCGGCGGCCGTCACGCCTAGCCCCACGCCGCCTCACGACGGCCGCCGCCGTCGCGCTTCAGCCTCCCGCCGCTCGCGACGACCGCCAACGCCCCCTCTAACCGCCGTGCCTCGCGCCCGCCGCCTGTCGTCACCCTCCATCAGCTCCTGGAGGCCATGCCAGCGAGGCCTCCATTCTCGCGTCCTGCCAAAGAGAAAGAAAAGGCTGAGCGTGAATGGGGAGGAGAGAGCCCGTGTGCGTGAAGATAAGGATTGTGTGAATGACTTGTGTGCGTGACTCCAGGAGAGGGAAAATGCACATGCTATGTTATCCATCCACAACATTCCGTCCTGGCCAATCAGATTGCAGCATTTCGTATGACGCGGATTGTGTGTTTCTTATCAACGCTTCAGATTGAATCATTTAGATTTATGTGGATTGAATGATTCTTCTCGTTGCAGTTTGAAAAACGCTTGGTAAATATGAGGATTATCCATCAAATATGTAAATTGAAGTTATTTTTGACACTTAAAAATGGAAAGTGATAGTTGAAATATGCCAAATATGGACTACTTTGCGTGGAAATTTGATTGGTGCCACTTTGCACCATGTTTTTTGTATTTTCTTCACGAAAGTCTTTTTTGGCACTTAAAAATTAGAAAATGATATATGTAAAAATAATTTTAAAGTTATTTAAATAGGCGAAATCGAGAAAAATCCTAATACTTGAGTATTATCTATTAAAAATGGATTAATATTTGTTATAATTATATGGTGTCTTTTTGCAGCATATGTTTGGTACTTCATTCATAAAAAACTCATTTTTTGACACTTAAAAAATGGAAAATGATATTTGTATAAATAATTTGGAAACTCTTTTTGGTAACAATGTTTTCCATGCAAATACACACATGATGGTTATATGAATGAAGGTAAGAAAATGGTAACAATGTTTTCCTAACAATCTTTTTGGTAACAATGGCTTCATAAATACACACATGATGGTTATATTTTTTTAATATAAAGTGTTAAAATGCACACAAAGCAATTTTGATAACTACACATTGTTTCAATTTTTTCTTCTAACATTACTAAATTCAAAACACGGATGATGGTAGTGTATTAATATGAATCGATCACACCGGAAACACTTTTAGAATAAATCAAGACATCATAAAAAAGGAAATGGGTCAATTAATTTGAGTGGAAGAAAAGTAACAGGTAGTGACATTATGCGGAAAAAAATTGTTGTTGAGGAAAGTACGCTGTACTACTGCATTGATATTTTTTTAGGGGGACTACTGTATTGATATTTCAGCCATGGTGTATACTAGCCATCCAAGTTGTTTAGTCAACCGGGCCCCACTAAATCACTTAGAGTTAACAAAAAAATCAGCCCAAGCCAACGATATGGACCAAGTTGAGCAAAGCCCAAATTCTAGTATGGACGCACGCATCACGCCCCCAACGCCAAAATCAGTCGCCCCCAACGCCCCCCGCGTCCCCTCCCACCCTCCCCCCACGCTGTCGTGCTTGCCTGGCCTTGCCAAAATCAGTCGCCCCCAAATTCCAAATTATTTTTATAAATATCATTTTCCTTTTTTTAAGTATAAAAAATGACTTTTTAATTAAGAAAGTAACAAACATATGTTACAAAATGTCATGTGCACGGTGAAAAAGATTTTATGGATGTCATATTTGGATTCCTCTCATTTTTCTAATCGATTTAGACATTTAATTTGTTAAATTCCGATTTACGGATTTAAAGATATGAATTATTTCATATTAAATGGAAAATAGAAAAAAGTATGCCGTCGGCGTATCAAATGTAAAAAATTGAAAAAGTATACGCCGACGGCATAGCTAAAAAAAGAAAAAAAGATCTCGGTTGGCCTGGTCGGGGTCTACGCCGACGGCCCCGACATTTGGCCGTCGGCGTATGTCCTGGCCGTCGGCGTTTTGTGGATTTCCCGTAGTGCGTTGTACTAAGAGAAATAAAACACGCTCTGGTACCAATTTCACCGGTGTTTGAGGTTTAGCATTCTGTCAAATAATCTGGTCGATCATGTAAAGGGAATCAGACCAAGCAAGCTATCACTACCCACTGGGTCATCATGCTCGTGACGCCGCGATCAATTGTTACACTCGCCTGATCGGACCATGAGAGCTTTTACACGTCTATTCTTCTCAGTTAAATGCGAAATCAATTAATTACAAAACAATCAGTTCCATGGTGCACCTTTTAAAAAGGACTAGTTGAATTTGGCGTGCCGTCTTGTTGTTTTTTTGCAGTATATATATTTTTTGTTAACTAAAATGTTAGCTAAATTGGTATGTTGGAACATGTTTTTATTATGTCATGAATAGGTAGCATTTTTTTTGTGCATTTCGGATATATTGTATATAATATTCAAATATTCAGTGGATCGAAATGGTCAAACATGTTTGCATTTCGACGGCAATATTTAAGTGAAATCAGGAAAATCCATTTGAGTTTGATTATATATTTGCGGAAAGTTCGTTCGTATGGTGTCGAAATATTGGCCAAAATGAAATGTTGTAATATTTTTGTTATTTGCTATGAGTATATTGTTTTTTTTGAGCATTTGCGTTATATTTTTTGTGGACCATCGGAATACTAAGCAGTTGGAAATGTCTGAAAATGTTGGTATGTGAACTTAAATAGTTCACTTTTTTTTTGTGAGCATGTTGGCACATCTAAAACCGAAATGGTTGGAAAATGTTTCTATTTTTTTATCAGCAGTTAGTTGTTTTTTGTAGCATTTGCGTTATATTTTGTGGAACATCGGAATATTAAGCAATTGGAAATGTCTGAAAATGCTGGTATGTTAACTTAAATAGTTCACATTTTTTTGAGCATGTTAGTACATCTAAAACTGAAATGGTTGGAAAATGTTTCTATTTTTTTATCAGTAGTTAGTTGAAATCCATCTGTGGGAAATGCACATTTATTCAATTGAATTTGATATAATTAGAGGGAGTGCATATTACTTCCAAATATTTACCAATTTGAAATGTTTAATTTGAGATCACAGCTAGAGGAAGTGCATTATGTGAGCATTTAATATATGTAATTCCACGTAATTAGAGGAAGGGTGTTTTTTGTGTTAGTGTTCATATATGCCATATTTGTGAAAACTTGGGGAAGAAACTTTGTTTTTGGAAATGTACATGCTCGAAAGTTGTTTATATTTAAACGTTTTGATTTTTGGAAGAAGAAGTTTACCTCTACAATTTTTGTTTCTAATCTGCTTAAATAGGGTAGGCCCACATGTCGGAAGTTTAACAGTTATTCAAATTGTTTCTGTAAAGAGTATGTCCAATTTGAAAGCAAGTTGGAAGGTTTGAAAATGTTTATGTCTGTTTGTCAATTTGTAATTTAATTGCATAATGGGTGCGAAAGATCATTTGTCGAACTGAATTTCATAATTAGGGAGTTTGTTTTGTGAAATTCAACTCCATCCATTTGTCCATATAATTGGAGCAAGTGTTTTTCTTTCCGTATTTTCAAATTTTGGCCGAATTAAATTGTTTTCGTGCATATAGTGTAGATTTTTGTTGCGCTGGCACGGCGTGCCTTTACTGAATTTTGTGGGCATTTGTTAGTTTGTATTTTTTTCATAAATTTGTAAAATGACTCCATAGTTAAAGAATATGTATTTTGTTGTAGTTCGAAATGCCAAAATCCACTGAAATTTGATCTGTAGAGTGTCTCCAAGTACGCAGCGATTTAAAATGTTTGATGTTTTTTTGCTTATTTCGCCATAAATTTTCATTTTAGCTCCGTAGTTAGAGAATGCATGGTATGAGTATTTATTAAATTGAAATACATGTAATATGAAGAAGTGCATTTGGATGTTTTTTCCAATATTAAGCAATTTGGAATATTGGAAGTTGTTTGTATTCTGGAAAAAAATAGTTGCCATTTAATTTTGTGAGCATGTTGATATATTTTAGAGTGCGTCAAATTATTAAGCAAGTTGGAATGTGCAAAAAAAAAACTATGTAATTTGAGGAAGTGCATTTGGATGTTTTCCAAATATTAAGCAACTTGAAATGTCTGAATATATTTGTATGCTGACTCAAATAGTTCACTTTTTTTTGTGAGCATGTTGGTACATTTCAAATAGAAATGTTTCTATTTTTTTTGTTTTGTCAATAGTCATTTGAAGTTGATCTGTGGGGATACACGTTTATTGAATTGAAGTCGATCTGTGGGGATACACATTTATTCAATTGAATTTCATAATTAGAGAAGTTTTTAAAATTGGAGTACATATAAATAGAAGGGGTGCATATTACTTGTAAATAGTTACCAATTTGAAATGTTTAATTTGAGTTCACAATTAGAGGAAATGCATTGTGTGAGCATTTAATATGTTTAACTCCATGTAATTAGAGGAAGTGCGATTAGATTTTACCCGAATATTCTCCAGTTGAAAATATTAAAACATGTTTGTTTTTCTCCATACATTTTTAGCATTTGTTTATCTGAGCATGTTGATATATTATAGAGTAGTAAGCACTTTTTTATGGGGATCTTGATGTATTTTAGGGTAGCTTGAATAGTCAGCTAATTGATTTAGTGGAATGTGAATTTATGTTGCAATAAGTATTTGATTGAACTACATAAGTAGAGGAAATGCATTGTGTGAGTCTATATTAATTTTAACTTCACATAATAAGAGGAAATGTATGTAGTTTGTCTTTGATAGTTTACCAATTTGAAATATTCAAATATGTTTGCATTCTGCTACAAAAAGTTGGCTTTTTTTTATCATTCTGAAATGTTGTTGACATTTTGTCTGTGATGGGTAGATATAAAGAGTTTGATTTTGTAACACTTGTCATTTCTTTGAATTTGTTTACATAAGGTGGTCTATATTATTTGGAATTTTGAAGGTTTGAAATATTTCGGAGAATGTTCCAAAGTATATGTAATGAGTATTTTTTTGTTTTTTTTATAATTTGTTAGAAATTGGTATGAATTGAGTAATTTGAAAGGAAACTTTGAAATTTATACTTTTCTGAATGACGCGAAGGTGTCGTCCACATTGAAATGTACTGAAATTTAGAAAATGTTTGCACCTTGACCAATTACACCTTTCCTAATTTAAAATTTGTTTAAATTTCTTTGAGAACATCGTGGTATGGAAAATTCAAGTTTGGGAATATGTGCGTCAAAAATTGTTTAGTTTTGTATATAATGAAATTTGGGAGAAATTTGCACTTTAATTTTAATTAAATTTCGGTCTTTAAGATACTGTTGAGTGGAAAATTCAAGTTTGGAATTTTGTGTGCCACAATTTGTTTAGTTTTGAATATATGTATTGAAATTTGAGAGAACTCTGCATTTTTAAATTTAATTAAATTTCAGAGGTCAGAAAGAAGCAGAAAAAAGAAAAAAAACAGAGGGGTAAAAAAAAGGGCCGAGCTGGCAGCCAGCCCGGCCCAACAGCGGCCCAGCTGGCCGACCCAGACCAGCCGCGGCGTCACGCTGGCGTCAGCGGCGGCTGGGTTCTGCCGCGGCGGGGCGGAGCTCGCCGGCGGCGTGTCGCCGCGCCCTGGGACACGCGCGTGGACGCGCTGGACGCGCGCGAGCACGGGCGACCCGATAGCGGCGGCGCCGCCCCTTCTAGGTCGCCGGAACGGCGCCGGCGACGCGCGGAAGCGGCAGCGGCCAGCGGCACGGCGGCGTCGATCCCGGGGCGGCCACGGCGTCCTGGCAGCCGATCCGCGGCGAGGAGATGGAGGCGGCGACGGCGGAGCGGCCCGAGGGCTCTGGTGCGTGCGGGGAGCGGCGGAGCAGTGGCGGACCACGGCGGCGTCGACGGCAGCCTCCGCGCCGCTCGCGAGAGAGAGGGGAAGGGGATTTCTCCGGTTGTTTTTACAAAAAAGTCTATGTATTTCTAAGAAATCGCGAATAGGTCCCTCACAGCGTTAGAAGTTGGACTGCGGGTTGATTCTCGATTAGGGAGGGGCCTTTTTGCAAAAACGTCACGGACGCGTTCTCTGGACCGTCGGATCGTCGAGCGACGGCTGAGATCGAATCGCTGTGGTACTGTAGAAATGAACAGTACCACTGTAGCTAAGCTACGGTTGCACGATCGTTGCGAGGCCGCGATTTCGTTCGTCTTTAATATAGTTAGTAAGTTCTAACTCTTTTAAGTAGTACCAGACTCTATCAAACAGGTCTTAACTAAAATTAATAGTATTACTCCCTCCGTTCCAATTTAATTGACTTGCTATTAGCAAGTCAATTAAATTGGAACGGGGTACTTAACACAGTTTACATGCGAGATCAATAACCAAACTGATCTAATTCTCACATCACTTAATGAAGTTCCCTATTTCATTATACCAAAAAGATTGTAAGTCATACAAAAATCACATGACTACGATGGGCATCCTATAAACAAACAAATGTTTGATCGAAAATAAACCCATACAACCTGACTCCCAAAGCAAATTTCTCCAAGTTTGTGATAGGGTTTAGAGTCTAGGGAGTCATGAAGAGAATGATCGCTCTTCTACGAGCCTACCTATGGAAGAGTTGTGGCCAAGTGACCATAGGAAAATGCAAAGTTGGGAAATGGTTTGCTGGCAAAGTAAGTAAGGAGGGATAGTAGTTTTAAATTTGAGAAATTTTCATCGGCTCTTAGATTAGCACAAAATGGACCGCTAAACAGGTGTTCCAGCTTCCACTTCGGCACAAATTGTAGCCCCATAACATCTTGCCAATTTCTTTTGATCTCACATGTTTCTATCATCTCATCAACAGATATGATCTTGTTTTGCATGGAACATATATGTAATATTGTAGGTCAAATTTTCAAAGCTGAGTCTTGAAAGTTGGTAGCGCCAAATGAACGAAAACGATGTGAGATACGTTCGATCTCTTACTGCCTACAATTGAAATTAACACACGAGAGATATATCTCCATCCAATATACTATATGTGGCAAGGAGGAACCGCCAAATACAACCTGCATATGGCTAGCGGGAAACAATCATCCGCCGAGATCGCGTTACAGCAAGAAAAACGAATTATAGATTTTTCAAATATATATGCATATCTCTTTCCAACAGTCTGAAGCGCTACAGTTGGGAGATCTAGCTCATTTACGAACTGTTCGTGCGTAGATCCATCAGCCACTAACTAGGTCAACGTGATTGCGACGCTTCAGTTTTATTGCCGCACTTGCCTAATCAGATCGCGAGAGCTTACTGCTCGCTTGTTCAATTCAAATCAAACAGTAACGGCTCCTGTCGGAGGGCGATGAGCCGAGTCGATCCCTGAATACAGGTGGCGGCTAAGATACGGAGCATAATGAACGCCACCGAATGGTTCATCCTGATCCGGACTCAGCTTGATATCTGGAACAGAATCCTGCAGTTAGTCAACAGTTACCGTTGGAACTGTTATCGTGAAGCAAGCTCAGCTTCCCGCCGAACGGAAGGGTTTTCCGGCTGCAGTGCATGCTGGTCGTGGTCAGCTGTGAAGCTATCAACGGCGAGGGAACGGCAAGCAGAGCTCCGGCCGCCGCGTACTTATTGCTAATGAATGTGTGCATACAATCAGAACAAGAAAAAGGAAGAAGTCGTTGTGTGCCGTGAAGTTGGACATGATGCAGGCGTATGACAGGGTTGAGTGAATCTTCCTTGAGCAAATGATGTCCAAAATGGGCTTTGCACAGCCCTGGATCAGCATGATCATGAGATGTGTGGGTTCGGTGCGGTTTGCTGTGAGGTTGAATGGTGATCTCTCGGAGGGTTTTGCTCCATCTAGAGGGCTTCGCCAGAGGGACCCCCGTCCCCATACCTCTTCCTGTTTTGCGTGGAAGGCTTTTCGTCGTTGCTTAAGAAAGCACAGGAGGACAATCAGTGGCGGAGCTCCCCTACGGGCGAGGTCGGGCGGCCGCCCGACCTTGATTTTTTCAGACAAACGTTCACGTATACGTATACGTACTCTGAATCGGTGGCACATTCCACTAGCACGCGACCAGAGTCCCGACCATGCAACGATCAAGGAGAGTTTAGCTAGAAGAAAACTAGATTAGAAGACAGAACACACTGTTTTAACTGCTTGATGTTTTCTTCTCAACCAAAAAACATCATTGGTAGTTAGATAGCTTTGCTAGTCAATTTAAAAGATCATGTATCTTCAGCTCTTCACTTGGCTACAGTGCGAGATTTTCTTTGTTTCCCAAATTCTTAGTTAAGGAGTTATTAGCATGATTTTTTCACTCATTTTTTCCTTCAAATTCTTAGCTAGTCAATTTAAAAATCGTCTCATTTTTTATCGGTACTTTTCTATGATCTATATCTGTTTAAATATGTCTCTATTTCTATTGTACTAACTAATTATGTTTACGATTATACAAATATTAATGTGTTGACTACTTTGATTTTTTAACCGACATCAACGTTTTACGCTTAGAGTTCGCCCGACCTCAAGTTTTTTCCGTCCTCCGCCACTGAGGACAATATGTTGAAGGGTGTTAAATTTGGATTGGATGGGCCTCATATAACCCATCTTTTATTTGTGGATGACAGCATAGTTTTCCTTGAAGCATCGGTGGAGAGTATGAACGCATTGAGGGAGGTTCGCCTCGCGTATGAATCTGCATCGGGACAGAAGGTTAATCTGTCGAAGTCCTCCATTTTCTTTGGAGAGGGATGCAGCCAAGAGAGCAAGAACGAGCTGAAAAATGCGCTGGGAGTACAAGAAGAGGCGCTTTGCGAGCGCTACCTCGGTCTACCAACTGTGGTAGGGAGGTCCAAGGAGGGTGCATTCCAATACATAACCGAGAGATCGGGTGCTAAAGTAGGAGGATGGAAGGGGCAGGGTATGTCGAAGAAGGCCAAAGAGGTTTTGGTCAAATCGGTACTCCAGGCTACTCCCACTTTCCCTATGAGTTGCTTCAAATTTGGTAAGACACAATGCAAGAAGTTAAGCTCCATCTCATCACGTTTCTGGTGGGGTGCTGCTGATGGTACACGCAAGGTTCACTGGATCGCGTGGGACAAAATGTGTACGCCAAAGAAAGCAGGAGGAATGGGCTTCCGTGATTTTGAGGTGTTTAATTAGGCTTTGCTCGCCAAGCAAGCGTGGAGAATTCTGACGGTGCCATCTTCGTTATGTTCAAGAGTTCTGAAGGCCCGGTACTTCAAACACTCGGACCTGCTCCATGCTGGCTGCCCAGGGGGTGGCTCTTTCTCCTGGCGAAGCATCCTACATGGCCGTGATCTACTGAAATCTGGTTTGATTTGGCGTGTTGGCAATGGGGAGGATATTGAGGTGTGGAAGAGCAATTGGATTGCTAGGTCTGGTGCAGCCCATCCATTAGGGCGCAAACAGGAGAGTGCAGGCATCCCGTTATCGCGGGTCTCGGAGTTACTGAACGACGAGGGCTCAGACTAGGACGTTCAGAAGCTATACCAGATCTTTCACGACTTCGACGCTGGTGATATTAAGAAGCTACCGGTGGGTGGACAGGGCACTCGTGATTATTTTGCTTGGAACCACACCAAGTCTGGTCTCTTCACGGTTCGCTCAGCCTACCAACTTTGGATGCAGCAGAAAAAAGCTCACGCTGGGGGCTCCGAATCATCTTCTGCTCTGTCCTTACACAAGGGGTGGCTGGCGCTTTGGGGAGCCAATGTGCCGGGCAAGGTTAAGGTGCACACATGGAGGCTGATGAGAAATGGTTTGGCGTTGGGAGCAGAACTTGAGCGGCGGAAAATAAAGGGAGGAGTCCGTCGTGTGGCTTGTGCCCGGGAAGGGACAGCTCTTCATCAGTTTTGGCACTGCCCACATGCCCAACAGGTCTGGCAAGGTATATCTGCTAAGCTGGGTCTCGCTATTTCCGCCCCCTGATAATGTTCATAATCCGCGGGATCTCCAACACTGGTTTCTGGAGTGGTTCTGTTCGGCTAAAGATGAAGAGGTGGATGTTGTACTGATGACAATCTACCATATGTGGCTGGCTCGCAATGATGCGAGGGACTCGAAGCAAATTGAAGATCCAAATAAGCTAGCCTGTCGCTGCATCAACCTGTTAGAAGAATGGAGGAATATTCAAGATCCCAAGGTGTTTAAAGCTGCCACCCCTACAGAGAAGTGGCGTGCACCGGAGGAAGGGTGGATCAAGGTTAATGCGGATGGTGCGACATCTAAGTCATCGGAAAAGGGAGGTGGGGGTGTGGTTGCTCGCGACCATGACGGACGCTTTCTTGCAGGAGCGTGTGTTTTTTACCCCTCTATCTCGGACCCGGAAGACGCAGAGGTTCGTGCTTGCATGCAGGCGGTGTCCCTGGCGAAGAAGCTGAAGAGTCGGCGTGTTGTCCTGGAGACAGACAGTGCAGTACTGGTTTTGAAGATCTCCAAGGAAGAGAAGGACAGGTCCATGTACGGGTCGTGGATTGAGGACCTCAAAACTTCACTACGGGACTTCGACGACTATCGAGTCAGATGGGCATGGCGTTCAGCGAATGCGTTGCTCACGTTTTAGCTAAGGAAGGCTGCGGTTTAGAATTATGCAAAACTTGGTTTCATTTGTACCCTGAGTGTGTTGAAAACGCTCTGAACTGTGATTTGTCTGGGATGTAATAAAGCCGCAGTGTAAAACTCAAAAATAAAAGTCATGGAATTTTGTTTTTGACATGAGCACACAAGTCATAGAGCGCGCGGCCCACGTCTGTGGAAAGATGGACAAACATCCCGGGCGTGGAGGCGGCGGGAAGGCCCGGCCCACATGCGCCATCAACTTGCAACGTACGCACCTTCAGAAGTCAATAGGGCAACTTCAACGACGCCCTTCATTTCGGCAACAAGGATCAAAAGCAGCCCTCAATGGCGTCTTCCAAACAGTTAAATTCTCCGTGGATTTCCGTTTGGCATCAAATTAGGTCAAACATTTGGAACTGGTTTAGGTCCAAACAAACACTTGTCTGTGTTTACTCTCGTCTATCTCCACGCCTCCCAGACTCACGTGTTCGCCTCACGACGCCTCCATCTCTCCCCGCGCTGGTTCTTTGTAATCGTGTGGCTGTTTCGGTACTGCACCCACCCATTTTACTCCACTGCTTGCCGCTTCGACTTTCCACGCCGCCTAGCTATTTCCGTCATCAATACCACGAGCAAGTAGATCAGGGTTGCGCGCATCCGCCACACGATGATTCAACACGGTGGAGTTGCGTCCGAGGGCGGTGCTCCTCCTTCTTGGGGTGTCGTTCAGCTGGTGCGCATTACCCCGCAACACCGATGGCAATGCCGACGACGACGCCGACTCGGGCTTGGGGCACTTTTATCGTTTTAGTTAAGTTTGTAATGTTGTTTAATATTTGAACTATGTTTGAACTTATTTTAAGTTTAAGTTTATGTTTATATGCCCTAATTTGAATTTGTTTGGATCAAGTTTATGTTTTAGTGAAAATTGTCACCCAAACTGGATCTGTCGACAGTCCACGAACATATGTCCAGCGCCCCAATATGGAGAAAAACGGACCATGTCTAGTTGATATCTTAGCGTTTTACCTATTTCAAGAGCTGAAGTTCAGTCTATACCCTAGTCGAAAAAAGTTTGGTGCGTCCAGATAATAAAATTTAAAGCATAAAAATAACTTAATTTCAAAATATAGTACGTACTACATGACTTAGATATATATATATATATATCATGTTGATTAATCTATTTGTGGTATTTTCAAGAGTGGAAGCAATAAGAGGAGAGGTCCAACAATCACTATGGCCCGAATCTACGACCACATGTAAGCAGTACCTATGTAAGCAATACTTCGGTACATACAATTTCCGGATTTTTTATTGTATGCGATTTTAAAGCACTTGGGAGAAATAGGGTTTTAGAAAAATAAATTGAGGTGGTATATCATTATGATATGATCCTACCAAACAAGTCTTATATTACTTAATTATCTAGATCCGTAGATAATTCGAATCTAATATCTTTGAATTGTATGTGTCATTCTCGTTGATACATAGTGTATCGTCCAAGGAGTACATGTAGTAGAATTATTGTATAGAATAAAATGCTTGAGAAGACGCTGGTAGTTAATTACTTTGCATTTTTATTGAACATTTTTTACAAAAGAATGATCTAACAGTATATGCAAGCAATAGCCCAAGCTACCTTTATCATAGTAGAATTCACATTTGGATTTGAGCTTGATGGCACTGTAGTAACCGACTGCCATAGTCAGTGATAACCAAAAAATATAGAGATCAAGCATAGGATATACATATGTGGACGTACATCGAATGTTCATTAGGGACAACAACGACGATGTTAATGTAGAATTAGCAATACAAATGTTTGTCATGAATATCCACTAATAAGATTTCAACACTGCGATCGACATTGGAGATCTCCAGGCTTTTAGTTAAAAGTTTTTTTATCACACTAAATTAGAAAGGATAACGTTCTTTGGGTCTAGCATGTTAGGAAAAATATTTTCACCCATGACTTGATGAGTTCATATGTAGTTTCCATGTGTAACCAAATACACTTTTATGCTGGGAGTGAGTTTTCTGTTCTACCAGATTTAACTATATATGCCATTGAAATTGTTCATTTTATTACTCTTATCGTGGGACTCAAATAACTACTCTTAAGTATTGGGTAGTGACGATGGTACCGAGGAGTGTTAATAATCGCTCATGGAGAAGTTGGTGGTGCAATGAGATAATAAATATTATTATGAGTACATGCAATAAATTAGCGACTCATTGAAAACGTGTAGTACATTTAATTCTCTTATTGAACTTTAATTAACTCGGTGTAGTCATTGGTTCATATCACACAAAATAAACCTCAGAGAAAGAGAGAGAGTAGAACAGCAGGACTAAGACTAGCCATAGTGGGAGTAACTTCAAGGAGTAACATACACATATTACTAGACTATGTTACTACTCTCATAGTGCAAAGTAACATAGATGTGGTGTCATAGATTGTCTTATTTATTACTCTATAGACTTATTTTCTCTTGAAAAGTGTGATGTTACTAGTGTTACAAGTAATTAGCTAAGTTACTCTATTTGTATCTCTCCTCATTAATTACATGCCACGTAGGATTTTTTGTTTAGGTGGCATCCATGTTACTAGTGAAGTTACTCCCACTATGGGTAGTCTAAAGTGCGGGGATAGTAGGAAGAGAGAGAAATATATCGAAATAGCAGTACTTAATTCGTTTCAAAATAGAGGACATTCGTGAATATATAGTATGGTATTTTTTTGCACATGTCAGAACTGCCACAAATTAAAATGGTTCAAAATACTACCTAAATATGACTCTTTAATGATATTTGTGGCACCTATGGAATCCGATGATTTAGAATACCATGTTACCAAAATCTTTGAAACCACAGATTTCTTTCGTGACTATACTAGAAACACTAAATATGATGCCCTCGCAATGTGAGGGCCACCTTTCTAGTTTAGCTAGTAATATGATGTTTGATCCATTCCTTTTGAATTATCACTTTGTCCATAATGATGGATTGTTACACCTGCCTAATCGGATCACAAGATCTTATTTATTGAACCTTTCTCATTAGATATATGCTTGCGGTACGCAGTCACCATGTGAGCGTACTCCATCCCCGAATACATGCGGTGGCTAAGACATTTTCCGATGACCGTAAGCCACTCAATGGTTAATGCTAATTCAGGATCTCTCATAACTGTAACTGAGTCAGCACGATTAGTTAAAATTACCGCTTGATGATGCCATTCTGAAGCAAGCTCTCCCCCATTGCGACAGGGCAATGGACTTCCAGAGGTGAAAGCGAGATGACACTAATCTTACCAGTACTCTTTAAACAATATGGAATCTTCTGCCATGTAACGGCAGTTTGCATTCACGTATTTCCGGCAAAGAAGTGACTTTCCTAACTATACATGCTACGATGAAGCACATGTGGCCAGCCTAGTGAAGTTCTGCTGCCTCTGTTTGGGAAATGGGACATGCTACGATGACACTAATCGCTGACTAGACCTACGGTGTTTGCTTAATCTCTTAACGTTCTTTCTAGACCGACGATGCACGATACGCAATGGTTATGTTGAAAATACACAATATACGACTTGGCGCTGATGTATAACTCAATTTCTTGATGCATCCTATTCCTGGATGGCAACACGACAACTTGATTATCCTATATCTTTCACACATTGTTTTCCTCGCGAATAGAGATAGATTGTGTGAGTTGTTGTCTTGCTACTGAAGCCATGCCTTTATAGATAGAGTGGCATTGATATTATTATCTCACCGGCCATATATCTAATTATTTATGACGTAGAGTAAATAAGCGTAAACACAGGACATATACATGTGATTCTGTAGTTCCACCAATTAAGCGTTGTCTACCATTACCCATTTCTGATGCCTCCGTACAATCACCCGGTGTATATACTCATAGTATATAAATATCTCAGCTTCTGTCGATACGAGGCTAAGATCGAACTTGCTAGTAGCAAATGCAGACAGTGAAAAGTTTCCTATATGAGAGAAAGAGCGTACCATACGAGGATGGCCCACGATTGTTGTGTCGCCTGATGGCAATTCATCTGGAATGGAAATAGGATGCACCAGGAATACGAGAACGGAGCATAGCTCAGTTGGCAAGGCGCGGGAGTTCGCAGCCAGCCCACCAGTGTTCGAGTCTCGGCTCGAGCACTTGGTGCTCACGCAGTTTTCTTCTTTAAAAATTGCCAACAGGCTAGTCTAGCCCGGGTTGGTCGCGTTTAGATGAACTAAATCCTCCATAGGCAGCTTGTTTTGTGTCATTGGGCATAAAAATGGTAGTTAGTTATCTAGGCAGCAACTGTGATTGGCCGTTGCGAGAGGCATCGATCCCAGTCCAGACCTGCCAAATTTCCTTCTTTGCTACTCCCTTCATTCTGAATTTCAAAATACAGAAATTGGGCGTCGGTTTCAAAGCAAATAACATGCACGTACGAGTAGAGCCAGGCAAGTTTTTTTGTTTTAGTTTTTCGGAAAATTTTCAGTTCATGAGTAATGGACTCACGGAACAGACCGTCATGTGCGGACGAATTCACTCAAACGACAAATATGCCAGGAGCACGCGGCCCACGTCTACTGGAAGCAGAGAAACGTCTGGGGCATGGAGGTGAACGGCAAGGCCCAGCCCACAAGCGCCACTAACGTGGGGATAAGGAAGCGACGGCCAGTTGAGCTATGGACTTGTCTGAAAAAACAAAAACAAAATTTTGAAACCGGGTAGCAGGCCTTTTCATTGATATAGAAGAAGTAAATTGGCCAGTTTATAAGGAAAACTGGCCGAAAACCGGATACAACAAACGCAACACACCACGCCGGCCCCGAGGCCATGCACCACACAAGTCGACGACCTAACCACCCAAGCAGCCAAGGCCGACACCTCACCCCTCAATGCAAAAGCGGAGGCGAAATCCGGAGCCGCTGCTCCGACATCCACGCTGGCCACGGGCCACGCACCACACAGTTCGACGACGAAACCACCCAAGCAGGAAAGGCCGACACCCTCGCACCTCAACGCGACGAAGCGGAGGCGAGATCGGAGCCGCCGCTCCGACATCCACGCCGGCCCCAGGGCCGCGCACCACCTAGCCGAAGACGAGAAGATCGTCGCCGCTGACCACCAAAACATCCCACGGGTCCCTCTGGCCGACGAGCATCCAAGACGAGGTCCCAAGGGGAATACGACGCCCAAGCGCCACCCTCGCCCGATCCACGAAGGATCGGGGGTTTCCCCCGGAAGTTCCCGGACGGAGGAGTGCGAGCACCGCCACGACAATGCCTTCAAGAAGGAAAAGACGCCCGAGGGCGACACCGTCGCCTGTCCTGACCGACGATCAGGGCAAGGTTTTCACCCGACAGAGAAACACAAACCGCCCGCCCGCCCACACGGGGAACGACCAACCCACCAACACAGCCCCGCACGCAGACACCGTCAGCCCCGCGCGCACGACGGTCCACGGCCACCAAGCAGAGCTAGGCGCCGGGGCCTAGGTCCGCCTCACGCTGAGCCACCTCCTAGCTCACCGCGCCACCACCACCAAGTCCAGGGCCGCCGCCCCGGCGTCCAGATGCTGCAGGATATCTTCACGCCCAGCCACGCTCACGCGGTGTCGCTCCCGAAGCCGACGCGATGTGCCGGCCAAGGGAAGCCGGACGGGAGGCCTCCATCTCCCGCCGACCGCGCTGCAGCCCCCGCACGCCCAGCCGCACGCAGCCGGCCACCTCCACCTCGCACCAGACGGCGCAGCGCGAGGGAGGAGCCGCGCGCAGCCCAGCCCTTCAGGCCCATCTGGGCCCAGATCGGGCCCTGGCTGCGCTGCTGCTGCCGGCGGCAAGCGGAGCGGCCGCCGATGCCGAGCCGCACCACACCAGCCACCACCGCTGCATCCCGTCGCCCGTCGCCCGACGGAGCTCCGCCATGGCCGCCACGACACCGGAGAGAAGCGGGGCGCCGGCCGACGATGCGTCCACCGCGGGTCGCCCCCAACCACCATCGGCAGCGGGAGCCGCCGCCACCGCGGCGAGGCCAGCGGCAGCGGCGGAGGAGAGGCGGCGCCGGAGGGGCTGGCGGCGGCGCGGGATAAGGATCCCCCGAGTCGCCCGCAGCGGGCGACGCGAGGGACGGGGTCGCTTCTTTATACCCTGAAAAAAACATTTGAACTGTGGACTCCGTGCCAAGACATTAGCAATTGATCCACTCATAAAAAAATGGCATTAGCAATTGATGTGATTGGATTTGGAAATGCTTATAGAAACGGCCTTTTCCGTCAGTCCATAATATTATTATCTTCAATCCATGTTAAATGGTGTCCAAGTCTATCGCAAGGCGTGACGCTTAGCTAGAGCACGTGTACGAACGTCTGAAGACTGGGTCCTAGGAAGAAGTGACTCAACTGAGAAGGTCTTAGCGAGAGAAGCGCCAAGTTGCTCGATTCAGTGGACCAGATTTGACCGCGTGATCCAACGGCCCCTGTTTGTTCCATCGCTTCATCGAGTTAGGGTTGTGTCCTTTCTTAGCCACTCCTCGACGGTGGCTGCAATTGCTTTTGAAGCCAGGAACTTTCGAACTGGTTCTTCTGGTTCTCCCTGTCTTCTTCTTCCTTCCCGAATGAGGATTGCTCTGTGTTCTATCTCAAAACTCTGAGAAATCTTGTATCTTTTTTTTTGCGGAAAAGGTCTAAGGCAATATATTATCTTAAACCTGCCCTTGCAGAAACATCCGTACAACAAAAAGAAATAAAAGAAAGTATTTGAAAACTTTAGCAACATCTTCCTTCTGCATTCCTAGACGACGCGTCGTGAGCAAAGCTCGGTGCCGCCTCTGGGCCTCCGGCACCGCAAAGCTCGTGTCGAAGGGGGAGGATCCGGAGGAAATCAGATGGGTGCACCTCAGAGGCCTGCAGCTCTGAGGCAAACACTACCGCTCACCGGGACAAAGTTCCCGTGAACGCGCCTCCTCCGAGGCCTGTAGCTCCGGGACCTGTGGATAACAGGAGAAGGCCGGAAGGTGTTAACCAAGTAAATACTGATCCCAATTGCCGGGGCGAATATCGCCAGGGTGAGTACAGAGAGGCTCATCAGAGCTATGTGGTCTTTGTGACCGAGAAAACTGACAAGAAGAGCCTGCACCGGCGTGCAATGGAGGTAAATGCGGTTATGCCGGCTGTGCCGAAGTATATGTACTGGTCTGATCAGGAGATCAACTGGAGCATGAAGGACCATCCCCGAATCAGGCCAAGCCCGGGAGGTTACGTTCTAGTGGTGGATCCGACATTCATCGGGCCCACCATCAATGTCAGGTTCACCCGAGTTCTCATTGACAATGGAAGCAGCATCAACATCATGTACCGAGACACTATGGTGAAGATGGGTATCTCGGCAAATATGTTGCAGCCGAGTGATACAACCTTTCACGGTATAGTGCCTGGTGTCTCATGTGCACCTAGGGGCAAAATTTGGGTTGATGTGTTATTCGACACCAAGGACAACTGTAGAACTGAGAGCATCCAGTTGGTGGTGGACCTCGAAAGTCCATACCATGCTTTGCTCGGTAGACCTGCGCTGGCCAAGTTCATGATATATACCCATGTGGCTTACCTCAAGATGAAGCTGCCGGGTCCTAATGGCATCATCACCATCTCGGGTGACTATAAGCGTTCCTTGGAGTGCGCCTGGCTGGCTCTTGTCTGGCCGAGTCATTAATCATTGCTGCGGAGAAGAAGAAGACTTGAAGTGGTGGCGCTGGCCAGTCCGCGCAACTCGGTATGCCGGGTATGACTAACCCGGAGCAGAGTGCGGCATTCCAGGTGCCGAAGGAGACAAAGAAGATCAATGTCGACCCGGCGTTCCCAGACCACAACGTCATCATTGGACCGGGTTGACCGAGAAATAGGAAGGCGAGCTCAGTCACTTCCTCCGTGAGAATCGGGATATCTTTGCATGGTCAAATCAGGACCTGCCAGGTGTTCCGAGGGAGTTGGCTGAGCACTCATTGTTCGTCAGACCGGATATGAAACCCGTGAAGCAACCATGCGACGTCTCTCGGATGAGAGGAGAAAGGTGATAGGCGATGAACTGGCCAAGTTACTTGCGGCTGGTTTCATCATGGAAGTGCTGCACCCGGACTGGTTGTCTAACCCGGTCCTGGTGGAAAAGAAAAAGGATGAACCGATCGTGGCCAAGGTGTGGCGCATGTGTATTGATTTCACAAACTTGAACAAGGCATGTCCTAAGGATCCATTCCCGCTGCCTCGGATTGATCAAGTGATCGATTCCACAGCCGGGTGTGAGCTGTTATCCTTTGTAGATGCATATTCTGGTTTTCACCAGATACCGCTGAACCCTGCTGATCAAATGAAAACTGCTTTTATTACCCCGTACGGGGCTTATTGCTATCGTGTCATGACATTTGGTTTGAGAAATGCTGGTGCTACTTACCAAAGATGTATGCAAAAATGCTTGCATGATCAAATAGGCAAAAATGTGCAGGTATATGTCGATGATATCGTCATCAAAACTAAGGAGAAATCCACTCTGATTGATGATCTCAGAGAAACATTCGCGAATCTAAGGAGATTCCGGATGAAACTTAACCCGGACAAATGTACATTTGGTGTACCGGCAGGCAAGTTACTCGGTTTCCTCGTGTCAAGCCGAGGTATCGAGGCAAATCCGACAAAGATCCGTGCTATTGAAGCATGAAGTTGCCGTATGTCTCAAGGATGTGCAGAAGTTCACTGGTTGCTTGGCATCCTTAAGTCGTTTGTTAGTAGGATGGGAGAAAAGGCATTGCCTTTATATCAACTAATGAGAAAAGTGACAGTTTCATGTGGACCCCGCAAGCGGATGCGGCGTTCACTGAACTAAAAAAGATGTTGGCAACTGCGCCGATATTGGCCTCACCATTACCCAAAGAGCCGATGTTGCTCTACATTGCAGCCACAAACCGAGTTGTGAGTGCCGTAGTGGTGGTGGAGAGAGAAGAAGATGGCAAAACCGTGCAGAGGCCGGTATATTATCTGAGCGAGGTGATCTCGTGTCCAAGCAAAATTATCCTCACTACCAGAAATGACATATGGCGTCTATATGGCGGCCAAGAAGTTGAAACATTACTTCCAAGAGCATCCAATCACAGTGGTGTGCGGCTCCTATCTCGGATCATTGGTAACAAAGATGCAAGCGGCCGAGTAGCCAAATGGGCCATTGAGCTGGCTCCTTATACGCCACATTATGAAAGAAGAGATGCCATCAAATCTCAGGCACTGCCTGATTTCTTCGTGGATTGGGCCGAGATGCAATATGAGCCACCATTGCCTGACTCCAATTACTGGAGAATGCACTTTGACGGCTCCAAGACAAAATTGGTTTAGGTGCCGGGGTAGTCCTTACCTCGCCAAAGCAGGATCAACTGAGATATGTGTTGCAGATTCATTTTGCGGCATCTAACAATGTGGCCGAGTATGAGGCACTTATTCATGGGCTCAACGTGGCCAAGGAAATTGGTATTCGCCGATAGAATGCTTCGGAGACTCGGATCTGGTGGTGCAGCAAGCCTCGGGAAATTGGGATGCTTTAGACGCCAACATGGCGTTATATCGGTTTCATGTCCAGAAGATCTCGGGGTTCTTTGAAGGTTGCGAGTTCAAGCATGTACCTCGGGCAGAAAATGAAGCCGCCGATGTACTGTCCAAGCTAGGTTCATCTCGGGATCCAATCCCACCCGGCATATCCTTGGAGCATCTGAGGAAGCCATCAATCAAACCGTCGCCCGAGTCCGAGTCAATCTTTATCCCGGCGAAACCGGAATCTGATGCTGTTCCCATGGACGTCGATGTCGGGTGCATTTGGGAGAACCCGGGGACTGCTTGGCAGAACCCGGGGACTGACCATTGATGTCGGAGGAGGCAATGTCGGTTGAACCAATGGAGGTGGATGAACCGATCTTTCCTGTACGTCCTGTGCCAGGATGGGCACAGCCTATAATGTCGTATATGATAGATGGGAGTAAGCCAGATGATGAAGCCGAGGCCAGGCGAGTGCAAAGAAGATCCAAAGCGTACACCATCATCAACAAAGAGTTGTACAAGAGAAGCGCAACCACAGTGCTACAACGTTGTGTTGAACCGGAGGAAGGGCAAGAGATGCTCCTGGAAATTCATCAAGGAGAATGTGGTCATCATGCTTGCTCAAGAGCCTTGGTTGCTAAGGCATTCCGGCATGGGTTTTACTGGCCCACTGCTTTGCAACAGGCAGAAGATATCGTCAGAAAGTGCGAGGGTGTCAGAGATTTGCTCACAAGATCCACATGCCAGCTTCAGCACTCAAGACAATTCCCATCACTTGGCCTTTTGCTGTTTGGTGTCTGGATATGGTGGGGGAATTCAAACCAGCCCGAGGCAACATGACTCATATGCTGGTGATGGTGGACAAGTTCACCAAGTGGATCGAGGTGAAGCCAATCAGGAAGTGTGACGGCCACACGGCTGTATCTTTCTTGAAAGACATCATTTTGAGATATGGTTACCCACACAGCATTATCTCGGATAATGGCACAAACTTTGCTGTAGGAGCCTTTGCTCGGTTCTGTGCTGAAAAGAGAATCCGACTTGACCTAGCATCGGTCGCGCATCCGGAGGCCAATGGGCAAGTGGAAAGAGCAAATGCATTGGTGTTATCCGGCATCAAAGCCCGGTTGATTGAACCACTGCTGCGATCTCCGGGTTGTTGGATAGATGAGATACCGGCAGTACTGTGGGGTCTCAGGACCACACCGAATCGATCAACGGGCTATACGCCATTTTTTCTGGTCTATGGAGCAGAAGCGGTCTGCCGACCGACATACAGTATGACTCGCCAAGAGTTACACTGTACACAGAAACCGAGGCAAAAGAAGCTCGGGAAGATGGTGTCGATCTGCTCGAAGAAGCACGAGAACTGGCCTTATCTCGGTCAGCAATATATCAGCAAAATCTCCGACGCTATCATAGCCGGAAGATAAATCCTCGGGTATTCCGAGAAGGAGATTTGGTGCTTAGGCTGGTGCAGCGCACTGCCGGCATGCACAAGTTATCACCTCCATGGGAGGGACCGTTCATTGTGAGCAAGGCTCTGCACAATGATGCATACTATCTTATAGATGCACAGTACCGATGAAGGACAATGGACAAATCCGGAGAGGAAACCAAACGACCCTGGAATGTAGCTCTACCCGTCCCTTTTACTCTTAAGGGCGCAATGTATGTATCTCGGTTTCCTTTGAATGAAATGTTGGCACTCCGAAAAGAAACTCGGGGACTGCCTTGTCTATATGCATGTGTTTTATCTCTGTTTTATCTGTGTTGTTTATATCGAATGGTTTTAAACCTCGTCTCAAAGTTCAAGTAATGTATGCTATTTGTTGTGATCTTGTGACTCGACTGACGAACGCCAAAATGGCAGTCAAGAGCAGAGGTTATGGAATATAGTAAACATGAAAACGAACTCGGGGACTCGGTCCAAAAATGATTCGGTATATGTTGTTTACTAACCCTGTATTTTATTCCTTATCTTTGTGTCGGATGACTCTAAACCTTATCTCAAAATTTATGAGTACTGTATGCTATAATTTGATCTTGTGACTCGACTGTCGAACGCCAAAATGGTAGACAAGAGCAAAGATTACTAAGTATAGTAAACAAGAAAGTAAACTCGGGGACTTGGTGCAAAGTGATCCGGCATTGAGCCAGTCTCGTTGAAACTAGCAAGTTAAAGTAGCACTGATAAAAGCTTAAGAGTATATTTACATCTGCACCTGACATTCCGGGGATTTAATGGTTCAACTTGTGATAAGTTCAGATAGCTGCGCTGGAGGAGCTCGGGTCAGTTGGAGCAGTGCGAGTCGCAGGAGCAATCTCGGTCGCAGGATCGACCGTCGTAGTGGTTGCCAGGTTACCGGTAGTGTCGGATGCTGCTGCCGAAGATATGTCGGTTGCTGGCTGCTCGACAGTGTCGGCTGCTGCGGCAGTGGCAGTCTTGGGGTGTTCAGCCTCGATCTCCTTGTCAACCTCTTCTTCCTCATCATCATCCTCTTCCTCGTCATCTTCTTCATCATCGGAGAAACCGACATAAGGTCAGATGTCGAAAGTCAGTTGGAGGTTTGATTCCTGGTGTTTTGAGTTGGACCGACATAAATATGTTGGATGATTGGTCAAGTTGGTTTGGTTGTGTAAACCTGGTGTGGCCCACCATCCGAGTCTACAGGACCGCACCAGCTTCGGGGACTAATGTCGGGGGGCTACCCCGGGGTAGGGTTATGATATGGTATAAAGTGTGTCCAAGAGTGGACCGAGGTAACCAGGCCCAGAAGGGGCCGAGATACGATGCTGGTGCAAACCGACATAGCCAGGCCTAGAAGGGGCCGAGATACGATGCCGGTGCAAACCGACATAGCCAGGCCCAGAAGGGGCCGAGATATGATGCCGGTGTAAACCGACATATACTGACCGACATATGCTGACCGACATATACATATGTCGGAATCTTCGTGTCTTCTCTTATGTGCAGGGGAGGATAGCCAGTGAAGCGGAATCCAGCATATCCATGCCGGGTTATAGAGAAGAGGCACCTTATGCCGGTTGGAAGTCAATGCAGCTGTCCCATCCCGTCTGACACGGGAGCATGGTAGGAGGTATGGCGCGGGTACGAGGTGACCGGTCTCACCTAACCGCTGACCACGTGTGTACGTGGGAACAGAGTACCAGGCATGGGCAGGCCATGTCTTGTCCGTGGCAGAGGACACAATCATGACCAAGCAGCTGACGCAGGCGTGCGTGGCTACAGTGCCGGTACGGTGACTAGCCCGAGCATATAAATATGCCCCTTCCCCCTCCTGCGTGAGGGACGCCCAGGCAGACGAGGCAGACGGCCACGGCTAAGAGAGACACTGCGAGAGGAGCCAGAGGAGAACCACAGTGATGTACTGCTAGTTCCTCTCCCCCGTAGCTTCTTCTTCCTTGAGCTCCTCACCATAGCAGGAAACATACAACTCAAGCAGCACCTTTGTATTCTTGAGATCCCCATATATTGAGACAGACAGGCAGGAGTAGGGGTTTTACCACCTCACGAGGGCCCTGAACCTGGGTAGATCGTGTGTGTTTTGTGTCTTCCGTGTGCGCTCCTTAGCGCGCTAGCCCTCCCCGGTTCCACCAGCGTCCATCGGCCCCAACTTAAGCCATCCTATGGCATCTGCCGTGACACCACCACGACACCCAGGGAACGGGTCGATTCCATCCCCATGTTCGGTTCTAGAATTATGTGGAATGAGATGATTCCATTTTAGTGTTTGGTTGGAGAGATGGAAGGGAATGGAATCGGTTAAGCTCACCTCCCGTCCCCGTCAGCTCCATGATCTGCGGCAGCGTGATCCGGCGCGCCGGGTTCGGTTTGAGGAGGTGCGGTAGAGGGTGATGAAGTCGTCGTCGCGGAATGGCTTGCGGCCTGCGGCGAGCACGAAGAGGACGAGGCGCCATCGTAGCCCCGACGGGCGAACACCTCCGGAGGGACGTACAACGGTGTGCCGCAGACGGTGTGGAGGAGCACCTCCCGGCGCGCCATGTCGGCGTGGGCGGAGAACCCGAAGTCGGCGACCTTGAGGTTCCCGTGCTCATCGACGAGGAGGTTGTTGGGCTTGATGTCCCTGCGGCTCCCGCAGCTCCCGCCCATCCCGTCGGCCTTGAGATTGCCCACGGCCCGTCCCCGTCGGCTCCCGCGGCGAGGGCGCCTCGCTCCTCTCCGCGCCGGCCGCCGGCGCGCCCCTGCGCCGAGTGCCACTGTCCCGCTGGATCTGCGACTCCGGCGAACTCGGTTGCCGGAGGATCTGCGGCGCCGACGAGGGGCGGAAGAGCTACGGCGCCGGTGAACCAAGTGACCACGAACCGAGCGCCGGTGAACGAACCGAGGAGCGGAAGAGCTACGAGGGGCGGAAGAGCTGCAGCGTCGACGAGGATCTGGGGTTTTCTTTTTTTTTTTATCGCTAAAAGAGACCAGGAACTAAGTGATTCCTCCGATTTGGAGGAATCGGTGCGTTCAGCATATCAGAGGAATATTCCTTTTCTGAGAATCAGTTGGTTCTGATTCCCTCGTCAACCGAACACAAGAATATGACCCAGGTGCAGGACGGACCCATTACATTCTACCTCATGCCTCCAACCGAACACACCCTTAGTTACTTTTGTGACTTATAAGCCAATTTGAAAAAAGAAAAAAAACCTATGAAAAAAAGGGATTAGTGTGTTTAATATCAATTAAACATGCCGAATAGCTTTCCCTTGATACAAAAAGATAGCAGTAATCTTATAAATACACTTCGAACAACACATAATATTTTTCCATGTAAATAAAGTTTGCATTCACGATTATTTTTGCAAAGAAGTGGCTTTCCTAACTACTCATACCATCGGAGATAGGATGCACCTGAAATATTAGGTGAACGAAATCATCCACGAGAAAGTGCGTCATGACTTGTCGACGCTGTAAGGGCATGTAAATGGTAAAAGCACTAACAAAATACAACATGGCACAAGTATATGAAAAACAAATAGTTTGCTAACACTGGATTTAAGGGCCTCACTCGCAGATCAACAGTGAACAATGATCTACCACACTGGTTCCTTGCACACTTGACACACCATATCTTGTTAAACAAGAATTAGAAAATAAAGTATAAGGAATTTATGTTCGGCTCTTCGCATACTTCACACTTGGCACTAAAGAGCAATTACAACCTCCACTTTAAAACATCAAATTCATTCAAATTAATGCATCATAAATTTATACATAGTTCATCATAAACCTACCATAAAATTTAGCTTATCTATGCATTCAATAAATAAAACATTGCGATCATAATTAATTGTGTTTATTGTAATCATCAAACAAATGCATAATGGACACAAGTCATCTTCTCGATGGTATATGTTTTTATCTTTCTCATTTTTAACTGAATTGCCATGACCAAAAATGAATCTGCCAGAATCTCAAAGTAAACAACGGTTATGATAAACCGGAGAAGCCAAAAGCGTTGTGGATCTCCGTGTTGTTATGTCTGTGAGATTGTATAATAAGCCATGTAGAAATTATATTACCAAGAGACAAGTTATTCACGTGCAACCCCAGATAAACCTGACATTCTCAGGTATGGTTTTTGTTTAACCTGTTGTTCTTGATTGGTTTTAGCTTCTCTGCTTGTTTAGTTTGGTTATTAACGGGCTGGGTCCTAATACATGTTACTTTAGTTTGGTCTCTTGCATAGTTCTAAATAGCCGGTTGTATCTCCACTATAGATTTTTTAGCATGTTGCCGCTAAATGAATCAATGTGTAATTTTCCTTTTACAGCCCCGTTTGGCTCCGATTTAGCCTGCTATAACCCCATTTTGAGAGTTGCCGCTATTTGCTAAAACCGTTATTTAAAACATTCTCTCTTATAGAAAAATAATTGTGTTTAAACGGTTCCGGTTCTAGTTCCAGTTCTTAACAGGTTCGACTCATAGTTCACAATAGGTGTGGGAGCAGGGGCGAATCTAGAGCAAAGATTCAGTGGCTTCAGCTCTACTGGTTATGATGTGCTCTTTCTCTAATAATGAATGCTACATACTAATTCAGTGTGGATATGGCAAATTTCGTTGGGTTCAGTTGAACCCAATACTTAGGATGACTCCAACGGGGCGACGCAAAAGGACGCGCGTTTGGTCCGCGTTTTATCCGTTTTGCGTCGGGGAACGGACGCGCGTCCGGCCCATGTCCGCCCATTTCCGGCCACTGGACCCAACGGGCCGACCCATTGAGTCCGTCCGGCCAGGGATTTTGATCATTTTCGGCCATGGTGATCACATTGCAACAAAACAATTATATAGCAAGCAAAATAATACAATACAAATAATAAAATCCAAATAATACAATCCAAATAGTTATTACAATACAAATAGTTCGGCAAATAATACAAATTGTTTCACAAATGCATAGTCTTACAAACCAAATAAATAAGACCAATAGTTCATCAAATGGAACTACTGGTTACCGTAGTGCTGCCAGACATGCTCCACCAAATCATCTTCGAGCCGAAGATGAGACAACTTCTCACAAACGTCACGGTGGAAGTCGAGGAACTGTTCAAATTTGGACGGTCCCTGGGGCTCAACCAACTGACCCTGAAACTGCTATGCCTGATCATGCATGCCCTCATCGCGTTCATCCTCCACGATCATGTTGTGCATGATCACACATGCTGTCATCACCTCCCATAGTTCGTCCTAGTCCCATGTCCTAGCAGAGTGGCGAAAAATAGCCCATCGTGACTGGAGGGCACCGAATGCACGCTCCACATCCTTTCTAGCACTCTCTTGTTGCTTGGCGAACCTCTTCTTCTCATCATTGGGATTGAAGATGTCTTGACAAATGTAGTCCATGTAGGGTAAATCCCATCAGCAAGATAGTAAGGCTTGTCATACTCGTGACCATTGATCTCATAGGTCATCTAGGGTGCCAGGCCATTGGAGAGCCTGTTGAACACCGGAGACCGCTGCAACACATTGAGGTCATTGTGTGAGCCGGCCATGCCAAAAAAAAGAGTGTCAAATCCACAAATCTTGTGATGCCACGACCTCAAGCACGACCGTGCACGCCCCAACATGGCCCTCGTACTGCCCCTGCCAAGCAAATGGACAGTTCCTCCACTCCCAGTGCATACAATCTATGCTGCCAATAATCCAGGGAACCCTTTGGCCTCGTTGATGGCCAAAAGCCGGGTCATGTCCGTAGCATTGGGCTCCCTCAAGTACTCCGGGCGAACACCTGCACCACAGCTCTGCAAAACTTGTACATTGCTTCTAGGCACGTGGACTCACTCATCCGCACGTACTCGTCCACAAGATCACCGGCAATTCCATATGCAAGCATGCGAACGGCGGCGGTGTACTTCTGGTACGACGAGAAGCCGAGGGTACCACATGCATCGGGCTTGCATATGAAATAGTCATAAAATGCATCACCCCCAACCGGATACGGTTAAACAAAGATCTTCTCATCCGGAAACGGCGCCGAATTTTTTTGGAAGGATACATGGGTTTATGGGAACGAAAGTAGTCCCATACAGCTGGATTTGGCCAGCTCTCCTGTTTCAGTCCAGAGCAGGAGAACGGCGCGGCAACGACCCTCGGAACACCGGGCGCATCCTCTCTATGTACTCGTTGATGATGAGGGTGGAAACCAGGCCGTCACTCTCATCGTCGGAGGAATCGTCCGATGATGACTGGTACATTACGTAGTTCTTGTAGTACCACTCATCCGAGCTATCCATGGCCGAGTTCGTACCTGAGTTGTTGCCGGGGCGAACGGCCGAACACCTTGTGGGCGGCTTGTGTGTCGTGGGCACTGCGAGAGAGATGGCCGCAAGATTCACCGGTCGTCGCAGGGAGGAAGCTGCTCCGGTGACGGCGGGGAAGAGGAGCAGCAGACGGCGTCCCCGGAATGGCCTGCAGTGCCAAATCGAGGGAGCGACGGCGGGGTGGCTGCGAGAGAGACGAGAGAGGCGAGAGAGGCGAAGGAGATTGGGTGGGGAATGGTCTGATTTGTGGGCCAGGGGCGGACTAGGGCAGGACACAATAGCGCTCTGCGAGAGTCCGGGGCCAACGCATCAGTGGCCCAAATTTGGGTCAGGAATGCCTCGCGGCGGACCGAAAAAACGGATCGCGGTCTATTTGCGTCGCCCCTTGGGCCGTGTTTTTGGCCCCCACGGACAGGAACGGATGCGCGCGGACTCGATGCGTCGCCCCGTTGGAGTCATCCTTACATACTAGCTCCGCCACTGGGAGGTTGGTTTGCTGATGGCCTTCTCTTCGGGGATGCTAATTTTCGCATATGCGAAGCCTCGCACGAATTCCGACAGCAAAATGACAAAATCACCGCCACCATCGGCCGGAGAGGAAGAAGACCGCCTCGTCGCCCCGCCGTCCTCAAACCGCCTCGCACCGCCGGTCCGCCGCCGCCCCGGACATCCCTCTAACCCCGCCCCCTTCTCCGGCGCCGGCGACCACCACCCCCAAGTTAAGTTTTCGGCTCGCCTCCGCCGCGGGGCTGCGGCGGCTCAGGCTCGGCCTGGCCATCGGGGAAGGAAGAGAGAAGTGCGGGTCAACGCTCTGGTCCTGCGCTTCGTGCGAGCGTTCGCACGAGCGTTAATAAGCAATTCTGCTTCTCTTCATGTCGTTCGCCCGCCCGCTGGACATCAGTGATATCGGCGGATGGACGATGATGAGGCAAATCTTCCGCGGTGGTTCGCACGCTCCGGCGGCCTGTTCTGGCTTGCCACTAGGCGACCGGCGACAGATAGGCGGTGGCGCTTGGCAAGTACGTACATAATCCTACATGCATGTTGCTTAGCAAGTAATTTAGGTAGTGTTGTAGTACTAGAATACATGAGTGGGTTTTCCGAAAATAGTACAAGCAGTAGTTTCTAGTCAAACTGTGTTGAATTCACGTATATATATGGTGTATCTGAGTACCTTCTCCTCTCTGAACTTTATCTTTGCTCTGTTCGACACTCCTGAGAGCTAGTGCAGCTGATAGACCGCGGCCCAGCAATCTATAGGATTCAACCCATTTGAGCGAGCGGTCGTAAACCGATTTCAGCAAGCGGTTTCACCCAGAGATTAGCCATCGGTTCAGTTGAATTTGGGTGGAAATATAAAATAGGTTTGGTTTTAGTTGATCTGACGGAATTATTAAATGGGTTTACTTGAGGTTGAGTTTCCAAATTTATTCATCAGGCTACAGTTTTTTTTTAGATAATAGGCATATTATTGCCCGATTTTGAATTAACAAAGCCGTCCGGTTCATACATAGTTTTACATTGTTGCGGCATACAACTTGACCAAAGGAAACACAACAGGCTGCGGCATACAGTTTAGCCAAGGGTAAACGACTAAAAAACGGTGGAGCTGGGAGCATCGGATAGACTTAGGCGCGGCTGGGGAGGCAAGCGGCATGAATTTCCTTAAGCTTTTTGACCAGTCAGCTTACACCAACTCGATCCTGTGGCTTGACAAGAGGAAGCCAGGCCTGCATAAAGAGCATACTTTTAAAGATGATATTAGCATGGTGCTTGCTGGTTTTCTTTTCAATAACATGTTTGTTATGGACTGTCCAAAGCGCCCAAGCTTGGGCAGTGAAGAAAAACCAGACAAGTCTACGCGCCCTCCCCGACAACTGAGACAGAATAGCGAAGAACCGAGCGAAACTGGCCGGGCACCAGGCCCTCCCTAGGGCTTGGCGTATAATCGACCAGGAAAACACCGCTAGCGAACAAGAGAAGAAAATATGAGACACATTCTCAACCGCGCCGCACAACGAGCATTTCCGTTGGAAGGTCCCTGTCTAGTAGCAAGCTGCGCCTCGGATAAGTTTATCTAAGATGAGCTGCCAAGAGAAAATTTTGATTTTAAGGGGGAGCTTGGCTTTCTAGATTTCTTTGAAGTGTGCGACAGTCGCGCCTTGAGCAAGGTTTTTGTACATTGAGTTCACTAAAAATTGACCGGAGAGTTCCAAAGCCCAACAGATGTGGTCATGGGCAGCATAAAGCCTTGTTGAGTTAAGGATCGTTTTCAGATCTCTCCACTGGTTAGCCCCTGCTAATTCCGGGTATCGTCTGAAACGGCACCCCGTAGAAACTGCCTGCGCCATCGAGATATTTTCATCGTCATAACTGCTAAATAGGATGTTTTGCGCCGCTGCCCATTCTGAACTAGTCCAGCCAGAGTTTAGTGCGCTGCCCATTCTGAACTACTCCCTCCGTTCATGAAAGGATGTCTCAACCTATCCTAAATTTGAATGTTATCTAGGACATGCAAATTTGGACTAGGTTGAGACATTCTTTTGTGGACGGAGGAAGTAGGTGTTTTGCGCCGACCTTAAAAAACTGTTCGATTTTGTGCAGACTATTCCAGAACCGCGAACCCCACGGTCCGAGCTGGAGAAGATGTCTCCGTTCTTGGTGTACTTAGCCCTGATAAGCACAACACAAATAGAGTTGTCAGGCTGGTATAATTTCCAAATCCATTTTAGCATGAGCGCTTCGTTGATGTGTCTCGAGTTGAGGATTTCCAAGCCACCACATTCCTTCGGTCTACAAACGGCTGGCCAATTCACCATGTTGTATTTCCGTTTCGGGACAGATTCTTCCCAAAAAAAATCTGGCCTGGTGAGATTCTAACTGAACGTGTAACCCTTCCTGCAGTTAAGGCTAAGGTATGGTGCAGTTTTCGAACGGTTCTCAGGTTTAGCCCCAGCAGTGCGTTCTTCACTAGCGCCGGATGACACAAGAGGTCTGGACCACCAATGTAGGCATCGAGCGCTGCCTAGACCTAAGGTGTTTGATTTCGCTCAGTTCCAAGCAAGCCTCCATTTGCTCTTCCCGTCGCTAGCCCAGAAGGGGATAACATCCTTCCTATAACCAGGATGCACGATACGCAATCCCTCATGTTAGGTTGAAAATATACACTACCAAAGCCACCCCTGATGTATAACTCAAATTCTCGATGCATCCTATCCCCGGATGGCAACTCAACTCCTTACTTATCTTATTGCTTTCGCACATTTTTTCCTTGCAAACAAAGATAGGTAGAGTGTGCGTGACTTGTTTGTCTTGCTACTGAAGTCACGTGTCTTTATAGATAGGTCGGTAAGTACATGGATATGGAGCGACATTGATTTTATTATATCACCGGCAATATATCTAGTTATTTATGCACGTGTGTAAATCACATAAAAGCTAACCAAGAATCTGACAGCAACACCAGGCATATACATGTGATTCTGTAGTTCCAACAATTTTGAGGCACCATATGCAATTACCCATTACTGCTGTCTCAGAATCACGTGATCTATTTATAGTCCTAGTACATAAACATAAATATCTCAGCTTCCCCGGATATAAGGTTCAGACTAGTACCAAGTGTGTAGACAGTGCAAAAGTGCAAGCAGTAAGCCTCAACATCTCGCTCTCGCGACAGGCGATAAGGGAGAAGACTCGAGTGCCACAGCTCTCCGCCGGCGGGCCGAGGGGTTCCTCCTTCCTCCGCCAGCTGCTCCGGCGGCGGGAGGGAGGGGGAACCTCGCTGGTCTGTTCATGGCGTGTAGATAGGTTAGGGCTAGGTTTTCGCTCGTCCGTCGCTTCGGTTTCGACGGTGGTGATGGCGGCGGCGAATAAGTTCCTCCAGATCTGGCCCCGACGCGGCTTCCTCGGCTCGTGCCGGTCATGGATCTGGGTGGCTAGGGTTCTAGGCGAGATTGTCATGGCGGTGGTGACGATCTCATGGTGGATTTTGTTTCTCCTTCTCCATCGTCGCTTCGGCGATTGCTCCCTCGCCGACGTGGAGATTTGGGGATCTTATGCAGGAGCTACCGCGGTTGGCCTGGTGAGGCTGGCGGCGGGCTGGAGGTCCGCGTGTTCCGTGCTGGGCTTGAGGTCTGCGGCAGGCAGATCTGGCGCTGTTCCTCGACGTCGTCGACGGGAGCGGCCGGATCTGGAGGTTGGAGGTGAGCTTGGGGTTGTTCCCCGACCCGCGTGCCACAGCGACAGGTGGGCACTTCTTGTGCTTCTTCTCGGGGTTCATAAAGCCGTCATGGCGATGGAGCTTTTCCAACCTTGGGTGTGTGGGTGTCCGTCTTCTTCTCTCGTGCTGCTTGCCGGCGCCGGAGTCGAGCGGTGGACTGGTGTGGCAGAGCTCTCGGGGGTCTTCGTTGTAATTCTCTCGTTCCCGAGGGGTCTTTCTGCAATTTGTATGGAGCTGCGTCTCCCTCTGGTCTATCCTTTGTATGCGTATTCTGTACTCTGTTTGGCTTTGCCCTAATATATACGTATTACTTCAAAAAAAAAAGGTGTGTAGACAGTGCAAAGCATGCTCAACTTTATTTTGTTTTCTATGGAGAGAAAGAGCGGGCGAAACGAGGATAGCGCATCGCCTGATGGCAATACCATCTCCCGGTTTGGGAATAAGATGCATTGTCATAGGCCAGTATAAGATGAAGTAAACGATCTATGCGCAGCTTGTTTGGTGCCATTCCGTGGACGATCTAGTAAGTCGTACTTTGTCGACGAGAGAACCCTCATGTTGAACTGAAAGGGAATATAGTTTTTTTTAGATTCATCCCCTCCTTTATTCAAACTTCAACAATTACAGGGATGCTAACACCATCAGGTGGATCAACTAGCCACACTAAAAAAACTATTATTATTGTGAACATAGTACCTAGCCAGATTATGAGCCGCCTGATTTGAACAACGTCTTTCGAAAACCAAAGAGAAGTCCACGAAATCACTTCTTCTTGCAACCATCTTATAAATAATATGAGAATATACTCCGTTTGTTCCCTTGTGGAAGCTTGACGACTGACAAGAAATCGCTTGCTACCAATACCCTTGTCGCAAGAATATCGGTAGCTAGGGACATGGCTAGTCGACAGGCTAGTGCCTCAGTCTCCGGATCAGTTCGCCCATTAAAGATCACAGCCGGTGCTTCATACCATTATTATGATGATGTCTTGTGCTTCCATGTGTGATAAGGAAACCCTAGTATTATTATTTTGAGATGATAGGAATCATATGGTTTAATACCGGTTCTCATGTAGTAACCGTCTACTCTGTTTATCTGTGAGAATGTCGACTGCACGGTAATTGCCTTCGGGTAAGAGTAGGTTGTTCGTGTTAAGACAAAGGAGGGAGGATGCTATTGTGCCTTGTTTACGTGAGAGGGGTTGATATCCTTCTTGCGGATGAGTTTTATCCCTTTTTCCTTTGATTGGCATGAGACTAACAGAGATCCACGAAACCTCTCCCACATCCATGGGGTACACCCTTATATGTCAGAGGCTCCGTCCGCGTATGATGGTGAGCCCTAGGAAGCCATGCAAAACGGGTTACGTACCGGGGCTGGCAGTGGTTGTGCGGGGCATGTTTGCCTGATAGACTCAGGACACGTCTTTATAAGGGACTCCGCTGCTACATGAACAATATGATATTAGACGTTATGAACTATCTCCGCTCATGATAACATACTAGGGTGGAACCAACTCTATCTTGGAACACCTTTAGCCTGATTGCAGTTTTCATAACCATTACGGTTCACTTGCTCTGTTCACATTGCTCTCACGTTCTGATAAACAACAACAACAACAACAACAACAACAACAACAAAAACAACAATCAAAGGACTTGCACTCATCAGCAACAACACAAACAACACTTTTTCCACACACTTGCTTGCTTTGGATCAGACTAACTTGCAGGTACAATCTTTGGAAAACCAAAGGAAGGACCGAAGACCATTTCTTTCAGCTCTCTGTGGTTCGACAGACTCTTACTTCAAAACTAGCTACATCAACCTGTGCACTTGCACTCATCAGCAGTCACCCTTGTCCTTGCCGCCGAATAAGTTTTTAGGTACATTTTTTCCCAAACTCTCTATGATGACAATCTATGTACAATTTTTTGTGACCGTTGTTGGATTATTTGATGTCTTCATGAATAGGAGTGATGAGTTCTTCTACAATAAATTCATGAAAACATTGTCCGATGACGATGAAAACAATTTTGATCACCACGACTCTTGTTGCCTACGAGGAACAACATAATGTATTGCCCAAGTTCAAGAGGTCCACATCAGAACACGCCAATATTGATCTTAAAGTTTGTCGGTCGTGTCTTCTCTATACAATGACCCAATGTAACGTTCTCTCAGGAAAAGTTTTTGCGACACTCTCCGAATGGACAAGCATGTGTTCAGAACAAGATATTTGTAGGCAACCTGTTGATAATCAGGAGATAGATCATACGAGTGCAGCATTGCCGGCCAATATGCTTGTACAGATGTCTTTAAGATAACTATATTGTCTGTTTTGAAACTCAAGAAAAGTTTCTTGTGGTCTTCCTATCCTATGATCCAAACTGATAATGTCCTTCCTTCATGTATTTTTAATTTCTATACAAATTTTGAGGTATATGATTCATATGTTATTCCTGTATTTTTCCTACCTATGATTGAAACGAGGCCTAAATACGTAATGTAAAAACTCAAACTGATGTTAATTATCTAAAGAGTTGGTATCAATCACTTCACCCCAACTTGGACTTCAACAAGCGGAAGATTTCATAAATAATGATTTGGCTTTGGTGGGGCTCTATGAATTCAAAATCAAGTGATCCCACCCCCTATGAATATGGAAAATAGGATGTATTTTCGCAATGTGTGTTTGACTTCGTCGTTGTTATCTAAAGTTTCATATAATAAACTATTTCTGCAGTGACATGTTCGTTTCAACTCTGAATTGCACCCAACCTTAATGGCTTGATCCATGCATGGGGGATTAAAACTACATCCAATAGGAATAAAGTCATAGACAAAGTATATAAAAACACAAGCCAAAGAATCAGTGACTGCTCTAATAGAATTGACAAACTTACATGAATAGATATACAACCAGAAATTCTCTATTGATCAACACACAAAAACATATCAATGAGTTGGTCGTGACAAATCTCATTCAAATGCAGTTTTTTAGAATCTGGAGCCCACATGCATGTTCAGTGTAGCGGACACCTCTATAGTGCATTTATACTAGTCTTACGAGCGGGTAGTATTCCGTCATTTGGTATTATAGGCAATTCGTCTATTGAATTTTTATTTTTACATAGCAATTTAATCCAGGGATAATCCATGAAGGGTAATCTCTTCGCGTCGTAGAAAAGAAACATAGTGGTCCACTCACCGTTGCTTGCGCACCCACTCCAGCCCTCACCATATATATGAAAACACCATGTGCCATCATCAATTTATCATGCCTCCCGACAATCGTAGTCTATAGTCCTAGTATATACATAGATAAGGTTTTACCCGTACAAGATTCAAATCGAACTAGTAAATTTAGACAGTGTGGCGTTGCCCACCTCCATTTTGTTTTCTAGGATAGAAAGAACAGTTGAGTGAGATGTGATCTGTGAATGTTGCATGTAGTGATGGTCTTCATGATCTAGAAATGGGATGAAACGCGGAAATAAGATGGATTAACTAGTCCATGCACGACTTGCTCGACCCCATTGTGTTGGCAACCCGCAACTTGTGATCTTCTTTGTCCGCCAAGGATGACCAGCGAGAAGGTGCTATTTTTCACTTTTGCGGTGCTGAATGAGGTGGAAGTGTGTGACCGTAGCCAGGCGTATCCGATCCATGTTCTATCTACCAGCTCAGGAGATGCTTCTTTCTGCGGGCACTAGTTTCACTTATTTAACGGTTCTTGAGGTTTATCATTATGTCAGACATCTGGTCGATCATCTTAACGGAGCCAAACAAGAAAGGAATTCGCTAGCCTAGTGATGCCGCGATAGATTGTTACACTCTCGCCTGATCAGATCACGAGCGCTTTACGCATCTATTTTTGTCAGTTGAATGGGAAATGAGTTAATTAGAGAAATAATTAGTTTCATATTGCACCTAAAAAGGATTTCCAAATGTTTCAAAAGTAGTAGAAGGATCTATCAAACAGATCCTACCTAAAAATTAACAATATTGCTTAACAAAGCTTACATGCCACATCAATAACCAAACTGATCTAATTCCTCACACGAGTCAATGAAGTTCCCTATTTCATTATACCAAAAAATTGCATCTAATACAAAAATCACATGACCATTGATGGCATCTTATAAACGAAAGAATGACACAGAAGAAACCCATACAATCTAACCCCCAAAGCAAAACTCTTCCGCTTTGCGATAGGGTTTATGTTTAGCGTTTAGGGTCTACGGAGTCATGAAGAAAATCATCGCCCTTCTACATGCCTACCTATGGGCGGCTTGCGACAAAGTCACCAGACGGAAATGCAAAGTCAACTTGGAGACGTTTTGCCGGTCAAAGAGGAAAAGAGTGCTCAAATTTTTGAATCTTGATATATTCGCATCGGCTCTTATAATGAGATGGCTTTGGCTAGAAGAGGTCGAAGATACTACACTTTGGATTTGTCTTGGAAACACTTGCAACGACCATTATCGCGAGCTCTTTGTGGTGGAAACCAAGGTGACCATGCGAGATGGAGAAAAGGCATGACTTTGTACTTCACGCTGTCTTGATGGTCTCTAGCCAAAATATATTGTGTCAATGGTTTATAAAGGAACCAAAAGAAAGAAAAACTGCACGCTTGGTGCTTCATAATAATTTTTAGGTCAATCTCAAGGTTGATACGGTTTTGACATTGATCACATGAATAATTCGCCTTTCTTTGGAAATTGATAGCCGATTTTCAACTCACTCCAAGATCCGCCATCTCCATTCAATGGAAATTTACAATGAAGGAAAGTACCAGCCTCTTTGGAAATGCAATTTTTTTGCTTGGCTCATCATGCATAAAAGTGGACAGTTGACCGACTTCATATTAGGGAAGAACAATTTGTGGGAATTGCCCCTTTGTAACAAAGTCCAAAACTCGTCGGCACACTTCCACTTCAAATGCAGGTACAATGTCGGGTCTGCACATCGATCTTATCCTAGAGCGGTCCACGACAATCTTCCGACACAAGGGCAAATGAGGTCTCCGCGTCCAAATTGTTGGACAAGGATGCCATTAAATAAAGGAAAAGAAAAGAATGACATGGCTTATATGGTCATGCTTATCTTGTAGGAATTTGGAAGGAGCGGAATGCGAGGGCCTTTCGTAATCGATACTCTGTTACAACTGTTATTGTTGCAACAATCAAAGATGAGGCGAGGATTTGGACTGTTACTGGCACAATTTTTTGAGCTATCGATTTCTGAGCAAGTAGTCTATTTTGTAATGATCCAGGACTTTCCTAGGCAAATATTTCTGAAGCTTCCTCATAATTAATGAAAATGCCAACTTTTTTGCCTTGTTTAAGAAAACGGTTTTGCTAATATTCTTCTATTAGTGTCGTGGGACTGGATCCACATGTGTCTAGGAAAGCCACAAATAAAAACTGGATTCCGTGCTACGCATCTTGTGGATCATTCGCTAGCCAAGATGTATATGCTCATTGTGCCATCACTCAGTCCTGTAGAACTTATTTTCACGATGCATCCTATTCCTAGACTGCCATGTCACTCCACAACTGTTTTGAATCTCTCGCTTTGTTCTTCTCACATAAATGAATAGTGAGTTGTTGGTCTTTCTACACCGAAGTGTTAGATATGATCTCGTATTGATGAGCCCAACGGCTCCACAATCCCCTTGACTGCGCCCTAATCGGGGGCGTCCGTTTCTGTTTATGGACGGTGGGCCCCTGTGACCTGCGCTATATAAAGAGGTGGGGGGTCAAGGCACACAGTACGAGGTTGACCGTGTTGCCTGCCACCCCACCGACACCCCCTTCCGATTAGGGTTAGCGCAGTGCTCACGGGAAGCACCACTGCGCCGCCACCGCTCCGACGCCCACGCCGTCGACCACCATGGCCTCCGGCTCGAGTTCATCGGGTCACAGCGAAGGTATCGCCTCACTTTTCCCCTCCCTCTCTCTCTGTTCAATCTCACACACTTGATTCCCATATGTATATACCGATGCAAGTATTGCTAGGATCTAACAATGGTATCGGAGCATATAAAGATCCTATTTTTGTTTCGGTACTGATTGTAAAAGCAAAGCAAGAACTCCCGGAAGCCCTCGGGCTCACCGGCAAAAGTGCGCCGCCGATCTCGGCCGCGCCCGTTCCTCTCGATCCAAGTCCGCATCGGCATGCGAGGGACTGGACGAAGAACACAACCCCTCGGGGGTCAAAGAACAAAGAATCCTAGCCCATCCCGCAAAAGAAAAGCAAAAGAAAATAAACCCTAACCCTAATCAGATGGAGGGGAACGGGAAAGAACTCACCGGCCACCACGTCGCCGGCAAAGGGCACCGCCGCTGGGCCGCTTGACGGAGTTGCGCCCACCCGTGGGTGCACGCAGCTCCGGCAAGAGGGCCACGGAGGCGCCGTCGTCTTCTCGCCGCTGCGGCTCGCCGTGCTGCGGGCTGTGGGGAGAGGAAAAAGAAGAGGGAAGGGGAAGGACGCGTGTGGCGCGATCGTCTCCGCCGCACGGCGTGGCCGTCTCCGGCGGCCAGCCGGCGAGTTTTTCCGCCGCCGTTTTTTCGTGCGGGAGATAGGCAGAGGCGCGGGGAGAGAAAGAACCCTAGGGTTTGACCGGGGTCGGGGCGGAGGCGGGTTTTGATCCGGCGACTAACGCGGACAACCGTCCGATCGCGAGGGACGGCCAGGATCAACCGCGCCTAACCCTAGCCGGCCGACGGGGCTTCTGGGCCGAAAGTAAAACGGGCTGTGGGCCGCGTCTCCGGCGCCCGCGTCGCCACGGGCGACAGATAGTTAAAAGGTTGTGGGCCTCTCGTTTTTTCGCACATAACATAATTTTTCTGTTAATTTTTTACAGAAGCATGTTTAGTTATTCTTTCATTCTGTTTTTTCTATTCAATTTTATCCAACGATTTTTTTTTAGAAAACAGAAGAAAGAAAAGAAATACTTGTTAAAAGTATAAAAGTTTATGAATTTTATTCATTTTTTTCGCTGCAAAATAGTTAAAAGTAATTGCATAAAAGCAATAAGGTGAGAATTAAAAGCATGATAAAGTGATATTAATGATGATTATGATTCTGTTATTAAATGACCAGCGTTGTTAATTGCATTATCATGATTTAAAGTGAGAATTAAAAGCTTGATTAAAGTGATATTAAAGATGATTATGATTCTGTTATTAAATGACCAACGTTGTTAATAGGATGATCATGATTTGTTTATTATGTGTTAAAAGGTGCATTTATTTCTTTTATTGCCCAACGGTGATATAGTTTTAATTGCACAAACAGTTGTATGCTTTGATTTATACCAATGTTGGATTAATGCATGCAATTGTTTTTTGTTATCTCATATCCTTGTGGTTTCAGGAAGTTTTCACCTGATGAGTTGCCTCAAGGACATTCCGACGCTCAGGGGTGACAACTACGCTGAGTGGTGGAAGAAAGTTGAACTGGCTTTTATCTGCGCTGAGGTTGACTGGGTTGTGAATCCTCCACAGCCAGTCAGGCCAGCAGAGCCAGTAAGAGAGACAACTGATGATGAATCTGCTTGGCAGAAAAAGTTGAGGGACCATGCTCAAGTGGAGATGGGATACACCCTAGAGAACCAAAAGTGGGTGAACACCAACAAAAAAGTGCATGGCATTTATAAAGAACACAGTTGAGAACGCTATTGTGGGCTCAATTGAAGAGTGTATCTTCGTGGGAGAGTATCTCCAAAAGATAAAGAGCCAGTTTACTGGTTCTTCAAAGACATATGCTACCCAGCTGCTAAAACAGCTGGTGACAGAAAAGTATCATGGAGGTGCACATGGCATAAGGGAGCACATCCTCAGGATGAGCAACATGGCTGCTAAGCTGAAGTCCATGGAGGCTGATCTGGAGCTCAAGCCCGCACTCATAGTTCACCTGGTGATGGCTTCACTGCCACCACAGTTTGACAATTTTGATGTCAATTACAATGTGTCACCTGAAAAATGGGACATTGAAAAGACCATTGCCATGTTGTCGCGAGAAGAGGAAAGGCTGAAGTCCCAGAATGGGGGCTCTTTGAACTTCGTAAAGGACAACAAGAACAGGAACTACGGTTCTCCTTCAAAGCCATATGGCAAAGGTCCCCACCAGTATAAGCCACATGGCAAAGGTCCCCAGCAGTATCAGCAACAGCTTCCAGTGGACAAAGACACCTGCCTCCACTGCAAGAAGAAAGGGCATTTCAAGCATGATTGCCCAGATTGGCTCAAGATGATAATGGCAAAGAGAGGTATAGACACAGTTTCTTTTGTAAATGAATCCATGTACACACAGTTTTCAAAATCTACTTGGTGCATTGATTCAGGTGCAACTGTTCATGTTGCAAATTCTTTACAGGGATTCCATTCGATAAGGACTTTGCAAAGAAGCGAAAGGCACATTGAAGTCGCAAATGGAGTTCAAGCAGAAGTTGAAGCTGTTGGCGACATCTCCTTGGAGCTAGCTGATGGTTTCAATATTATGCTTAGAGATGTTTTATTTGTTTCTTCGATTCACAGAAACTTAATAAGTGTATCGTGTTTGGATAAAGATAGTTATGAATGTTATTTCGGTCATGACATGTGTGCCATATGGTTCAAAGATGCTTGCGTGGGTATTGCTTTACTTCATGATAAGCTTTATTTGTTATCCTTGCGTGAAAAAGTGCATTCTGTGAGTAATGTGAATGAACAAATTTCCTTGTCGAACAAAGAACAAAAGAAAAGAAAGCGAACTCATGACTCGTCGAAGTTATGGCACTGTCGATTAGGCCATATTTCGAGGGGAAGAATAGAAAACCTCGTTAAAAATGATATTCTTCCTCCGTTAGAGTTCTCGGATATCGAACAATGCATAGACTGCATAAAAGGAAAATACGTAAAACAAATTAAAAAGGGTGCAAACCGAAGCACAGCGACACTAGAAATTATTCACACTGATATATGTGGACCATTTCCGGTGAAAAGTGTGGATGGTTATGATTCGTTCATAACGTTCACAGATGATTACTCCCGATATGGTTATATTTATCCAATTAAAGAAAGATCTGAAGCATTGGATAAATTTAAAATATTCAAAGCTGAAGTTGAAAATCAACATGATAAAAGAATTAAAATAGTCAGGTCCGACCGTGGGGGGGAGTACTACGGTCGGCACACTCCATATGGTCAAGTACCTGGACCTTTTGCAAGGTTTTTACAGGAAAATGGAATAGTCGCCCAGTATTCTATGCCGGGCGAACCGCAGCAAAATGGAGTAGCTGAAAGGCGTAACCGTACTCTTATGGATATGGTGCGCAGTATGATGAGTTATTCCACACTGCCATTGGGATTATGGATTGAGGCATTAAAAACCGCCATTCACATTCTCAACAGAGTACCAAGTAAGTCGGTGCCCAAAACACCGTACGAGTTGTGGACAGGGAGAGTTCCTTCTCTAAGCCACTTGAAAGTCTGGGGGAGCCCAGCTGAGGCAAAAGTTTTAATCCACACATTGCAAAGTTAGACCCCAAAACAGTAACTTGCCATTTCATTGGCTATCCTGATAGATCAAAAGGTTATCGTTTCTACTGTGTAGACAGCCACACAAAGTTTGTAGAAACAAGACACGCGGTCTTCTTGGAGGACGAAATGATGACGGGGGGCATGGTAGGCCGGAAAATTGATCTTGAGGAGAAAAGGGTGTGTGCACCTTTTCCGATGATCCATGAGCCATTTTCCGCCCTACCTGTTGTACCTGCACCGATAATCCCAGAGGTTGTGGTGCAAGCACCTGTTGTAACTCCACCCGTGACCACAACGAGGCAAGATTCGGAACCTGTCCGTCAGGAGCCGACTCAACCCGTCGTTGAGCATGAAAGGGAGCGACGACAGCCACATTTTGAAGAAGAGTCGCACGTTGAGACACATGATGTGCCAGAGAATGAGACTCTCAGAAGGTCTAAAAGAGCTAGGAAATCAGCTATTTCTAGTGATTATAAAGTTTATAATACAGAAATAGTTCATATGGAAGAAGATCCCACTTCATATGAAGAAGCCATGAGAAGCGTTCACTCTTCGAAGTGGCTGGAAGCCATGGAAGACGAGATGAAATCGATGAGTTCTAACAATGTTTGGGACTTAGAGGAAATTCCTAAAGGAGCCAAAACAGTAGGCTGCAAATGGGTCTACAAAACTAAGTATGACTCGAATGGAAATGTTGAAAAGTATAAAGCGCGACTTGTGGCAAAAGGCTTTACCCAAAGAGAAGGGGTAGATTACAATGAGACATTTTCTCCCATCTCATGTAAGGATTCCTTCAGAATCATCATGGCACTAGTTGCGCATTTTGATTTAGAGTTGCATCAAATGGATCTAAAGACGGCATTTCAAAATGGAGATTTAAAAGAAAATGTTTACATGAAACAACCCACGGGTTTTTTCATGGAGGGAAAGGAACATATGGGATGCCGCTTAAAGAAATCCATTTATGGGTTAAAGCAAGCCTCTAGACAGTGGTATTTAAAGTTCAATAATACAATTAAAAGTTTTAGATTTAAAGAGAATGTTGAGGACAACTGCATTTATGCAAAGTTTAAAAGTGGGAAATATATTTTCCTAATTCTGTATGTGGATGATACTCTGCTTGCGAGCAATGATGTCAGTCTGCTACTAGAAACAAAGAAGTTCTTGTCCTCAAATTGTCGGGGGGCTACCCCGGGTAGGGTAGAGTTGTGGTATAAAGAGCTCTGAAGACTGGACCGGGTCAAGGTCAAACCGGGTCAATCAAGTCCGGAGGGACCGAGGCCTGGTGTCACTGCAAACCGGTTTATGGCAATCGGGTCACGAAGGCCGGGTTATGATAGCCGAGTCATCCTAACCGACATATTCCAACCGGGTTATGCTGACCGACATTTGTATGTCGGTAACTTGTGTGTTTACTTGTGTGCAGGGAAGATCATTCGGGAGGGTGAATCCGGCATATCCATGCCAGGTTATCCTTGTGTCGGACAGAGGTCAATGCCCCTGTCACCTCCCGTCTGGCACGGGAGTGCCTGACACGGAGGCGCCTGACACGGGAGCGTGCAGGAGACCGAGATGGTAGGCCATCATTCCACCGCTGACTCCGGGTTATCCAGGGACAGACTGCGAGGCAGAGGCATGGGCAGGCCTTGTCTTGTCTCTGCCAAAGGGTACATTCTAGCTGCGGCGTAGAGCTGCAGGAGATGGGCTTGTCATGTCCTGTCTCTGACAAGAGTAGCATCATGAAATATCCTCAGCGTGGCTACAGTGCGCCCAGGGGTACATCGGTAACTCGGTTGGGCCATTATATAGGGCTTCACCCCCTCCTACGTGAGGGACGACCAGAGAGAGAGAGGGAAGGCGGTGCCCAGAGACAACTTTCCACTGGTAGCTTCATCTTCTTCCTAGTGTTCTTCCCCATTGTTGAGATGTACAGCTCAAGTAGCAGCTTGTACGCCTGGTACCGAGATATACACAGAGAGAGACATGCAGGAGTAGGGGTTTTACCTCCTCACGAGGGCCCCGAACCTAGGTAGATCGTGGTGTGTTCTGGTGCTTGTGTGTTCTTTGTGTGTGCTTCTTAGCGCGCTAGCCCTCCCCGGATCCACCAGCGTTCATCGGCCCCACACTTTAGCCATCATATGGCATCTGCCGTGATACCACCATGACAGTTGGCGCCCACCGTGGGGCAGGCAGCGGCGCTGGCTGGTGTGACATTCCGGACGGGCTCCATCATTGACTCCGGTGAGCGCGTCGTTTGCGGGCTCGTCTGCAAGCTCGGCGCGCTGAACTTCATCAGCGACAACGCGGGATGCTTCGGCAGCAGGCCGTTCCCAACGAACGGCTGCCTCATCAGCTTCGGCACCTTCGTGACCTACGTCGCCACCGAGGTTGTCTGCAAGTACCCCGAGCAGGTGCTTGTGGCGGAGGATCCTCCTGCTATCTGTGCGGCTGGCGGCCGGCGAAGCGCTCGCCCCGGGAGCTGCGCAGAGGTCATGATGACCGGCACTGCGGGTGGTGCTGGTAGAGGAGAACCCGGCAAAGAAGATGCCGGTAATCCTGCCCCCAAGGCCACCAGGTCGGCAAAAGTGCCGCTGGAGAGGAGGGAGAACCTCCGAGATCAGGCCGGTACCTCCGATGTTCCGGTTAGGGCGGGTCATCTCGAGGAGATAATCGAGAAGCTGCCTGTGCCGGTAGCTGTTGGTACAGACGCTGCCCAAGTGGAGGCAGAGTTGGAGGCGCGGCGTCAGAGCTTGTATCAGGAGGCTTTGGAAATGGCCGAGGTGAGGAGAGAGTTCGGGATAACTCTCCGTGAGTATAACCAAGCACATGGTTTAACCCCGGTAGCTACACGCCCTAGCCGAGTAGAGGATGTGCGTAAGAGGGGTAAAAACCTCAATGCCGAGATTGCTAGAGATGGTAGATCTAGCTCCAGCAAGACTCCTAGTAACTTGTCGGTTGAAAAGCCGAAGTATAGTTCCCCGCTAAGACTCTTAGAGCTGCCGAGGCAGCAAGAGCCGAGTTGTCTGGCTTATCCGGAGAAGCTCTCCGTAGGCAGCAAGACCGAGTTAATGAGTTGGTAGCTGTGGCGACTTGGCAGAATGAGGCCTATCGCAAGGCTAACACCGTTGCAGGAGGATCCGGGATTGTTCACTTGGCTAGAGCAGCCGGGGAGAAATCTAGGGGGCAAGCTTCATCACCACATGTCGGTGGAGAGCGGGACTGGAGTGTAAACTCCGGTAAGAACAAGCAAATGCAGACATATGACCCGGTATATGCCGGAAAACAGTTAGTTGGTCGAGGCAGTGCTGGCCTGGGTAAAAGCAATCCCGGTCTGGGTAATCCGAATGTCGGAAATATCGGAAATGTTAACTCGGCTGGCCGAGGTTGCCCAACTCGGTATCCGCCATGAAATCCCATGCGGGAGCAGGAGAACATCGAGTATGTTCAGCAGCCGCAAGGTGTTGATCAGATGGCCAACCATTATGATGATGGTTACTCGGCTATGGAGAAAGCCGGGTATCCGAGATATGACAGTGCACTGGGATGCAGGTTGGGACCTCGCCAGTTGTCACCAAATGATGCGCGCTACAAGCTGGACCGGATCTCTATGTCGGAAATGCTGGAAGAACAGGGTCCATCTGGCCCTGCATGTTTTGGACTTCGGATAATGAGGGAACCACCAGTGCGGCACTTTCAGTTGAACCGAGGTGCAAAAACATATGATGGCAGCACCAAGCCAGAGGACTGGCTGATAGATTATGTGTCGGTAGTACATATTGCTGGGGGAAACCGCCGATGGGCGGTGAGATACATCCCGCAGATGCTGGAAGGACCAGCCCGGATCTGGCTGAACAACCTGCAAGAGGGCAGTGTTGATTGCTGGCTAGACTTTGAAGAGGCATTGTTAGCAACTTCTCCAGCACGTACAAGAGACCAAATCGCCCTCAGCAACTTGCGATGTGCAAGCAGAGGGATAATAAAACTGACCGGGATTACTTAACCCGGTGGAGTACTATTCACAATTCCTGTGAAGGAGTTGTAGAGGCACATGCCATATCTTGGTTTTCCCAGGGGTGCCGACACGGCTCCATGCTCTGGCAGAAGTTGCAGAGGGAAATGCCGGCCACCCTGGCCGAGACAATCCGGATTGCGGATAGCTATGCACTGGAGATCCGATGCAGCCCTTGCTGAACCGGTGGAACCGAATAGAAGATACCCGGTGAATAACAGACCCGGGCCAGTCAGGCAGAACGATCGGCAGGACTTCGGAAACAAGAGGAGAGAGCCGGATTACCGGTATGGCTCAAACCAGGTTGCAGTAGTGAACCAAGACCAGCCAGATGCCGGTAACAGCCAGCGTCCGAAGTTCAATGGCCCAGCATGGGGCCAGAATCAAGAAGGAAGGAAGCCATGGATTGACCAGAGCAGTCCCTCACTTATGAGGCTATGTTGGATGGGCCTTGCAGTTTCCACACCCAAGACATTCGCAAGCCAGCAAACCATACAACTCGGCAGTGCAGCTGGTATCAGCGCACAAGGGGAGAAGGAGCCAGAGCCGGAGGAAATCAAGCGGGGCACCTCAGAGAATTCCGCCGAGGCAAAACTTGCCACTTACCGGAGCAAATGCTATCCGGTAAATCCACCAGTTCCGAGGCAAGCAGATCCGAAACCTGTGAATCTGGTGAATGTCGGAGGGAACAACAACAACTGGTCCCAGCAGGCAGGGAGAGTATCCCCAGGGAGATTACAGAGAAGCTCATCAGAGCTATGTGGTCTTTGTGACCGAGCCAACTGACAAGAAAAGCTTGCATCGGCGTGCACTGGAGGTGAACGCAGTTATGCCGGCAGTGCCGAAGTATTTGCACTGGTCCGAGCAAGAGATCGTTTGGAGCAGAAGGGATCATCCCCGAGTTATGCCAACTCCGGGAGGTTATGCATTGGTAGTGGATCCGACATTCTTTGGACCCACCATCAATGTTCGGTTCACCCGAGTTCTCATTGATAATGGGAGTGCTATCAATATCATGTACCGAGACACCATGGTGAAGATGGGTATCTCGGCAAATATGCTGCAGCCGAGTTCTACCACCTTTCATGGCATAGTGCCAGGTGTTCATGTGCACCTATGGGCAAAATTTGGGTTGATGTGTTGTTTGGCACCAAGGAGAACTGCCGAACTGAGAGCATTCAGTTTGAGGTAGTGGACCTCGAAAGTCCATACCATGCTTTACTCGGTAGGCCTGCACTGTCCAAGTTCATGATATCCACCATGTGGGTTACCTCAAGATGAAAATGCCGGGTCCTAATGGCATCATCACTATCTCGGGTGATTACAAGCGTGCACTGGAGTGTGCCTCGGCTGGATCGTGCTTAGCCGAGTCACTGATTATCGCTGCAGAGAAGAAGAAGATCCATGAAGTGGTGGCATTGGCTCAGTCCGCACAACTCGGCATGCCGGGTATGGCTAACCCGGAGCAGAATGCAAATTTCGAGGTGCCCAAGGAGACCAAGAAGATCAATGTTGACCCGGCATGTCCGGACCACAACGTCATCATTGGTACCGGGTTAACTGAGAAATAGGAAGGCGAGCTCAGTCACTTCCTCCGTGAGAACCGGGATATCTTTGCATGGTCAAATCAGGACCTGCCAGGTGTTCCGAGGGAGTTGGCTGAGCACTCTTTGTTCGTCAGACCGGATATGAAGCCGGTGAAGCAACCTATGCGGCGTCTCTCGGATGAGAGAGAAAAGTGATAGGTGATGAACTGGCCAGATTACTTGCATCTGGGTTCATCATGGAAGTGCTGCACCCGGACTGGTTGTCTAACCCGGTCCTGGTGGAAAAGAAAAAAGATGACCCGAATGTGGCCATTGTGTGGCGTATGTGTATTGATTACACAAACTTGAACAAGGCATGTCCTAAGGATCCATTCCCGCTGCCTCGGATTGATCAAGTGATCGATTCCACAGCCGGGTGTGAGCTGTTATCCTTTGTAGATGCGTATTCTGGTTTTCACCAGATACCACTGAACCCTGCTGATCAAATGAAAACTGCTTTTATCACCCCGTATGGGGCTTATTGCTATCGTGTCATGACCTTTGGTTTGAGAAATGCTGGTGCCACTTACCAGAGATGTATGCAAAAATGCTTGCATGATCAAATAGGAAAAATGTGCAGGTGTATGTCGATGACATTGTCATCAAGTCTAAGGAGAAATCCACTCTGATTGATGATCTCCGAGAAACATTTGAGAATCTGAGGAAATTCCGGATAAAACTTAACCCGGACAAATGTACCTTCGGTGTGCCGGCAGGCAAATTACTCGGTTTCCTCGTGTCAGCCGAGGTATCGAGGTGAACCCGACAAAAATCCGTGCTATTGAAAGCATGAGGTTACCGACATGTCTCAAAGACGTGCAGAAATTCACTGGATGTTTGGCATCTTTAAGTCGGTTTGTTAGCAGGTTGGGAGAAAAGGCATTGCCTTTGTATCAACTCATGAAGAAAACAACCCACTTCGTGTGGCCCCCGCAAGCAGATGCGGCGTTCACCGAGTTAAAAAAGATGTTGGCAACTGCGCCGATACTGGCTTCACCATTACCCAAAGAGCCGATGTTGCTCTACATTGCAGCCACAAACCGGGTTGTGAGTGTCGTATTGGTAGTGGAGCGAGAAGAGGATGGCAAAACTGTGCAGAGGCCAGTGTATTACCTGAGCGAGGTGATCTCGTTGTCCAAGCAGAACTATCCGCACTACCAGAAAATGACATATGGTGTCTATCTGGCTGCTAAGAAGTTGAAACATTACTTCCAAGAGCATTCAATCACTGTGGTGTGTGAGGCTCCTATCTCGGAGATCATTGGGTGTAAAGATGCAACTGGCCGAGTAGCCAAGTGGGCTATCGAGGTGTCCCCTTACACTCCTCACTATGAAAGAAGAGATGCCATTAAATCTCAGGCACTGCCGGATTTCCTGGTGGATTGGGCTGAAATGCAATATGAGCCACCACGGCCTGACCCCAATTACTGGAGAATGCACTTTGATGGTTCAAGGACAAAAATTGGTTTAGGTGCCGGGGTAGTCCTTACCTCGCCAAGCAGATCAACTGAGATATGTGTTGCAGATTCATTTTGCGGCATCTAACAATGTGGCCGAGTATGAGGCACTTGTTCATGGGCTAAATGTGGCCAAAGAAATTGGTATTCGCCGGATAGAATGTTTCGGAGACTCGGATTTGGTGGTGCAGCAAGTCTCGGGAAATTGGGATGCTTTAGATGCCAACATGGCGTTGTATCGGTTTCATGTCCAGAAGATCTCGGGGTTCTTTGAAGGTTGCGAGCTCACGCATATACCTCGGGCTGAAAATGACGCCGCCGATGTACTGTCCAAGCTAGGTTCATCCCGGGATCCAATTCCACCCGGCATAGCCTTGGAGCATTGAGGAAGCCATCAATCAAACCATCGCCGAGTCCGAGTCAATTTTTATCCCGGCGAAACCGGAGTCTGGTTGTTCCCATGGACGTCGATGTCGGATGCATTTGGGAGAACCCGGGGACTGCTTGGCAGAACCCGGGGACTGGTTACTCTATCTCGGAAGAAGTAATGTCGGTTGATCTCATGGAGGTGGATGACCGGTATTTCCTGTGCGTCCTGTGCCGGAGTGGGCACAACCAATAATGGCATTTATGATGGATGGGAGTTTGCCAAGTAATGAAGTTGAAGCTAGGCAAGTGCAAAGAAGATCCAAGGCATACACCATCATCAACCAGAGTTATACAAGAGAAGTGTGACCGAGGTACTGCAGCGCTGTGTCGAGCCGCAGGAAGGGCAGGAGATGCTCTGGAAATTCATCAGGGAGAATGTGGTCATCATGCTTCATCAAGAGCCTTGGTGGCTAAGGTATTCCGGCATGGGTTTTATTGGCCCAGTGCTTTGAACCAGGCAGAAGATATCGTCAGAAAGTGTGAGGGATGTCAGAGGTTTGCTAAAAAGATCCACCTGCCAGCCTCGGCACTCAAGACAATTCCAATCACTTGGCCCTTTGCAGTTTGGTGTCTGGATATGGTGGGAGAATTCAGGCCAGCCCGAGGTAACATGACTCATATGCTGGTAATGGTGGACAAGTTCACCAAGTGGATCGAGGTAAGCCAATCCGGAAGTGTGATGGTCACACAGCTGTGACCTTTTTGAAGGACATCATTTTGAGATATGGTTACCCCCATAGCATTATCTCGGATAATGGCACAAACTTTGCTGTGGGAGAGTTTGCTCGGTTCTGTGCGGATAAGAGAATTCGGTTGGACATAGCCTCGGTGGCACACCCTGAGGCAAATGGGCAAGTGGAAAGAGCAAATGCATTGGTGTTAGCCGGTATCAAAGCCCGGTTGATTGAACCACTGTTGCGAACTCCGGGATGTTGGATAGAGGAGATACCAGCAGTGCTGTGGGGTCTAAGGACCACACCAAATCGATCAACTGGCTATACGCCATTTTTTCTGGTCTATGGGCAGAAGCGGTCTTGCCAACCGACATGGAGTATGACTCGCCAAGAGTGGCGTTGTACACTGAAACCGAGGCAAAGGAAGCTCGGGAAAATGATGTTGATTTGCTCGAAGAAGCACGAGAACTGACCTTATCTCGGTCAGCTATATATCAGCAAAGCAGGCCGACACAAGTTGTCACCTCCATGGGAGGGACCATTCATTGTGAGCAAGGCTCTGCACAATGATTCATACTATCTTATAGATGCGCAGGCACCGAGGAAAAATGTAGCTGACAAATCCGGAGAGGAGACGAAAAGACCCTGGAATGTAGCTCTACTCCGTCCCTTTTACTCATAAGGGCGCAATGTATGTATCTCGGTTTTTCCTTTGAATAAAATGCCGGTACTCCGAAAAGAAACTCGGGGACTGCCTTTGTCTATATGCATGTGTTTTTTGTCTCGGTTTTTATTTGTGTTGTTCATATGTCGGATGATTTTGAGACCTCGTTTCAAAGTTCAAGTAATGTATGCTATTTTGTTGTGATCTTGTGACTCGACTGACGAACGCCGAAATGGCAGTCAAGAGTAGAGGTTATGGTATATGGTAAACATGAAAGTGAACTCGGGGACTCGGTCCTAGAAAGATCCGACATATGTCGTTTACTAACCCGGTTTTTTCTTGTGTCGGATGACTCTAAACCTTACCTCAAAATTTATAAGTATTGTATGTTGTATTTTATATCTTGTGACTCGACTGTCGAACGCCTGTATGGTAGACAAGAGCAAAGATCGACAAGTATGGTGAACAAGAAAATAAATGCGGGGACTCGGTTTAAATTGATCCGACACAAACCTCGTCTTGTTCGAATTAAGCAAAGTAAAGTAGTTTCGGAGGAACTTAAAATGTATAATTACATCTGCACCCGGCATTCCGGGGATTTAACGGTTTGAATTCATCAAAGTTAAGCAGCAGCTTCGGAGGAAGGAGCAGCTTCGGATACGGGGGCAGACCCGGATGACGCAGGAACCTCAGCGGAAGGAGGAACCTCGGTTGAAGGAGCAGCTCCGGTTGCAGGGACAGACCCGGATGATGGAGGAACCTCGGTTGAAGGAGGAGCCTCGGTTGCAGGAGTAGCTTTGGTCGGTGAAGTAGCAGACTCAGGGGCAGTTGGAGTGACCTTGCTGATTGCTGAGGCATCAATGAGGTCAGACATGGTCTTCAAAGATGTGTCGATAGCACTCTGTTTATCCAAGTCAGGCGTTGGCTCTTTGGAGATCTGGACTCCAGATCGCTTCGCAGTTTTAACCGAGTCATCAGGAATTGACTCGGAGTCAGAAGCAACATACTCTTGCTCGGAGCCATCATCAACCTCGACCTCGACCTCTTCTTCTTCATCTTCATCATCCGAGTAAACCACACCAGGTTCAACAGACCGAGTCTTGGCATACCTGGCCATGAAGGTTGCAGCTTCCATACGCTTCGCAACCAATTCCGGGTCATTGGTCCAGGGGGAGCCATCCCGCAGAGTACGCAAGCCATCGAGGTTGATTTCCTCGTACCAGGTCATGAGGAAGAGCAAAGCTGCATCGGCCCTGGCACTAGCAGAAGAAGACCGCCACTCCCTTAGTCGAGTCTCGGTTTGCTGCAAGACTGCGGATAACTCGGCAACAGTCTTGACACTGGGAGAGTCGGGCCACAAGACATGATAGGCTCGGATACCGGCATTTAGAAGCTCGACGCCAATGCTCTTCAAAGGAGAAATTCGAGCTTGGAGTGCAATCAAGTGATCATCAATGTCCCAAGCCTCGGGTAGCGGAGCTCCAAGTGCCTCGGCTCTGTGATCTCGGGCCTTCTTCACAGTGTTGGCTGCTGCAGCTTGGCAGTGCTCAAAGTGTTCTGAGAGCAAATAGGCTGACACCGAATCAAATGATATACCGACACAAGATTCCGTGTTAGGAAGATATAAAGAAAATAGATATGATTCAGGAAGCTTACTGTCCATTTCGGCATTAAGCTTGGTGAGCTCAGCCAGCCACTTGGCAGCATTTGCCTTGAGGGCATCCAACTCTCCTTCAGCCTTGGTAGCTTTAGCCTCGCATTCAGAAATATGCGCTTGGATCTTCTGGTCACCTGCAGTGCGCTTCTCCAGAGCTGCCTTCAGTGTGTTCCTCTCCTTCTTCAGCTCGGTCTTCTCTTTTTCGACCCGGTCAAGATCTCGCTTGAGCCGAGTCACCTCGGACTGTTCTTCTTTAAGAGCACGCTTGTGCTCAGTCTCCTTCTTCTTCATTTCCTCCTGCTGGTTCTGGAAGGAAAGCTTGAGCGCCCGGTGCTCCAGGGCTAGATTCTTGAAGATCCGGCTCCGAGTGTTGGTGCAATCCTGCCAGAGGGAAAGGTGTTAGTAAGGGTAAAAAGAATCTCGGGGACTGGAGCCCGAGATTGATAAGAGTTCATACCGAGTAAACTCGGCATGAGACTCGGGGACTGGGCGTCCCGAGGTTTTTTGCGAGTTAAAGCTAATGAAGCTATGGAAGATTCGCGCCGAGTTACCTATTACTCGGACAAATATCGGGTACTCACCCGAATCTCGGGGACTGGTTGTTCGAGTTTAATGAGCTCATATCGAGTAAACTCGACATGAGACTCGGGGACTGGGCTTTCCAGTGTTGTTAACAAGTTAATTTTAATGATCAAAGTTGTTGAAGATTCAAGCCGAGTTACCTATTACTCGGACGAGTATCAGTTACTCAACCCGAATCTCGGGGACTGTGGGTATTGTGACTTTTGATCATTGAAAAGTAAATGCAAAGTTCTAAGAAAGTTACCTCGACGACCCTGCTAGCCTGAAGGGCCGAGACCTGCAAAGAGTGCAGGGATTGCGCAACGAGGCCAGGGCCAACCGGGTGTGGATTTGCCAGAGTAGAGGAAACTTCGCTGGGATCCGCGGCGTTCCAGTCCATCACGCACTGGCCAACCGAGCCGAGGCTGTTGCCACTCGGGGTGCGAAGACCCGGAAGAACATGGCTGTTGACCCGGGGGCGGGAAATCACCTTGGAAAGGTCCTGGTACGCCCGATTTGCCGTTGGAGTCACAGTAATTTGCTTGCCCGGGTCAGTTGAAGATTGGCCTAGGGCTTGCTGAGGTGGCACAGTTGGAGGCGGTGGTATCGGAGTATGGACCAGTGCTAGGGGTTGCTGCTGCTGCTTCCGAGACTTGTCTTGCTGCAGTTTCTGCTGTTTCTGTTGCTGCTGCTTCTGCTCCTGTTGCTGTTGTTGCTTCTTCTGCTTCTCCAGTTGCTGCTGCTGCTTCTGGTGTTGCTGCTGTTGCTTCAACTGTTGTTGTTGCTTGTTGTGCTTCTGCTGGGCACGAGGTGAGAGGCGGGGATCCGGCTTAGACGAGGTCTTAGTCGGGGTCTTCACCCGCTCCGTCTCCGAGTCTTTTCGAGGCGGGAGGGGAGATTGGTCTTGACCCAGAGCCGAGGTTTGCTCGAGGCCTTGGTCTCCTCCCTGGTCCGAAGCAGGATTCGGCGGCGGAATGTCGGTCGAGCTAGCGCGCACCGGGGAAGGGATTGCCCCTCCGGAGCTGCTAGTCCCGAGGTTGGCCGTCGGGGGTGGCGATGAAGTAACGGGAGACAAAATAGAGCGGTGGGTTTGTTTTGCGACGATCGGATCGCTGCACAAACCGAGGCAAAGTGTTAACTCGGATGAGGCTAAATTCGGTTAAAGGAACGGGAGAGAAGGAAAGCAGAAAATTTATGCAAAGTTTATCTTACCCCTTGCTGGTTAGTAGGGCCTTGGTCTTACGCTTGGTGATGATCTTCTTGGCTTTCTTAGTCGGAGGAGCCGCTGACCCGGACGCAACGGAGCGTTTCCGGGATGTGCCTTGGGCACCCGGATTGGCTGCAGCACGAGGTGCATACCATGAAATAGGGATAGCATCAATGGGATCTAGGATTTGATAATCATCATCTTCGTCGTCGGACAAGTCTTGAACGAAGACTCGGGCGGATGGCTTACCCGGGGTGGGAGGCACAGCACGAGGAACCGGCATATAGTCCTCGTTGTCCGGATCTTCGGTCTCCTCGGGTCGCTCACGGCGATCCTTTGTCCACTTCCTGGTCTTCAGGTCTCCATCTTCAGTGGCTTGTCGAGTAAACCACTGCAGAAGAAGCAAAGTAGACTCAGATTAGTGGGATGGAGTATCACCGAGGTAAAAGTAGTCTCGGAAAGCAAAGTTATGTCGGAACAAAGTCGGTGAGCTAACCTGAGGCGGAAGCCGGGATCGGTCATACGGCTCTACGCCCCATGCCCAATCATCTACCATCTCGGTCCGGGCGATGGCCTTGACCCGTCTCCTAACTTGGGGGTGAGTGAGTTCGTGGGTGCTGACCCGGATAGGGTCCAACAAACCACTCATGTGGCATATCTTGTGCACACGGTGCTGAAGAGGGTTGACTCGGCGGTAGACAAAAGTCCTCAAGAGGTCGTCTGCACTCAACTTATCTTCCAGCAGACCCTCAAGGGTTTGGTGGATCAGCTGGACCTCAGGAATGCCGTCCTGCGGGTCATAGTTCCAGTTTAACTCGGCTGCGGGGGGAGCGATGTCGAACTCCGGCAAGTTGAGAACGTCCCCCTCTGCTGGGTTCTTAACATAGAAAAAGGACCTTTGCCACTTTCGGCAAGACTCCATGCCAGTGATCCGAGGGAAAATGGAGTGCCTCCTCGGAGTGATGCTAGCCGCTCCACATGCGGTCATGTCCTTCACAACCTCCTCCTTATTCGGGATAGTCTGCTTCCGGAGGCGGAAGTACTTGGCCCAGGCGTCGACAGTGGGCCAAAGGCCGAGATACCCCTCCATGAAGGAGGCATAAGCTGAGAGCGATGTGATGGCATTGGCAGGAAGGTGGTGAGGTTGCAAGCCGAAGAAGTTGATAAATTCCCGATAGAAGGGGCTAGCCGGGAGTCCAAACCCGCGCTGGAAGTGCGCAAGGAAAACCACTCGCTCACCCGGTTCTATAACCGGTTCGAGTTCTGGTCCTAGAATCCAGCATATAGCCTCGGATGTGATGCGCCGGGTCTTGCGCAACCAGTCAATGTCATCTTGTGTTACATCTGATCCCTCCCATCCGCCTCGGTTGCTGGGTGCCTCCGATGACTCGGCCGGATCGGGGGTAGTACGGCCTGACATCTCAGGACCAAACCTGCAAAAAGCACAAGTACAACCGAGTTAAGTGACTCGGAATTGTGAATACAGAATTGGAACAAGTGACCCGGAGAAACAATACAGATGACTCGGAAACCGAGACCAATGACCCGGAAGAGCCGTGTAGCTGACTCAGAAGTAAAGTACGGAAACCGAATTAAGTGATCCGGAGAACCGAGATACAGTCACTCGGAAACCAAGATAAGTAACACGGTTTATATTATCTATTTATCTCGGAAAGGTGAATCCGGTAAAAACTTGATTTTGCTTGAATCTATGAGCAAGCAAGATCTACCGAGCAAGTAAAAAAGAAAGTAAAACATGAGCATAAGGCAGAGAAAGTTGAGGTTATCAGGAGCAATGTCAGGCTATCAATGCGAGACAGATCTAGAGGGGATCTAAGCAATTAGGCTCGATAGCATCTAAGCAGTTGGATGTGAAAACATCTGCGAAGAATAGGAGCAAAACCATCAGAGAGGAGGACCGTGTTCATCGGAGGGGATGAACACGTTCATCAGCAATGGCGAGGGCAAGAAACTTACCGGAGATCGCGGCGGCGATGCGAGGCGAAGAAGTGCAGGGTGTGCTGGAGTTGTACGTGTCCGGTGGCGGCGCGAGGTGCTGCGGTGGGCGATGGCTCGAGAAATCCGGCGTCGTGCGGTGGCAGAGCTCTCTACGCAGCGGCGGCGGGGTCGCAGGAAAGAGAGAAAGAAGGAAGAAGATGGGTGCGAAGAGAGCGAGGAGGAGTGCCCGCACCTCTATTTATGGGCGCGGGGCGCGTGCGGTTTCCTTATTTACCGCGTGCGGTTACAGTAACGTCTGCGCGGATTGTCCGCGCACGATCTGCATGGTTGCGATGTTTGCGGCCGCACGATCCGCCGCATCGTGGGCCACAAGGTAGTAATGGCCCGCGGCGTGATCGCGTGCGGTTACTAGCGCGGGAATCGAGGAGGCGCACCGCGGTCAAACGCACTTGAGTGCCTTTGAGACGTGACAAGATTGTGATGTGTGTGACGTGTGTGCAGAGACACGGTTGTCCGCGCACAGCAACCGAGGTAGCTCGTAGCGCCTCTCTGCCACGTGCTGTGGAGAGATCTTTGAGAAATTGTGTGGATCTTTCTGTGTCGGTTGGACCAATTGGAGGAGAAAAGTCGGGCAAAGTTACTGGTTTGACTCGGAAAAACTCGGCCAGACCGAGACATACTTGATTCGGAAAGGCAGTTGGTTTGGGTTGTTTTGTTTAAACCTGGTGTGGCCCTCCATCCGAGGCTGTGGGACCGCACCAGCTTCGGGGACTAATGTCGGGGGGCTACCCCGGGTAGGGTAGAGTTGTGGTATAAAGAGCTCTGAAGACTGGACCGGGTCAAGGTCAAACCGGGCAATCAAGTCCCGGAGGGACCGAGGCCTGGTGTTACTGCAAACCGGCTTATGGCAACCGGGTCACGAAGGCCGGGTTATGATAGCCGAGTCATCCTAACCGACATATTCCAACCGGGTTATGCTGACCGACATTTGTATGTCGGTAACTTGTGTGTTTACTTGTGTGCAGGGAAGATCATTCGGGAGGGTGAATCCGGCATATCCATGCCGGGTTATCCTTGTGTCGGACAGAGGTCAATGATCCTGTCACCTCCCGTCTGGCACGGGAGCGCCTGCCACAGAGGCGCCTCACACGGGAGCGTGCAGGAGACCGAGATGGCAGGCCATCATTCCACCGCTGACTCCGGGTTATCCGGGGACAGACTGCGAGGCAGAGGCATGGGCAGGCCTTGTCTTGTCTCTGCCAAAGGGTACATTCTAGCTGCGGCGTAGAGCTGCAGGAGATGGGCTTGTCATGTCCTGTCTCTGACAAGAGTAGCATCAAGAAATATCCTCAGCGTGGCTACAGTGCGCCCAGGGGTACATCGGTAACTCGGTTGGGCCATTATATAGGGATTCACCCCCTCCTGCGTGGGGGACGACCAGAGAGAGAGAGGGAAGGCGGTGCCCAGAGACAACTTTCCACTGGTAGCTTCATCTTCTTCCTAGTGTTCTTCCCCATTGTTGAGATATACAGCTCAAGTAGCAGCTTGTACGCCTGGTACCGAGATATACACAGAGAGAGACAGGCAGGAGTAGGGGTTTTTACCTCCTCACGAGGGCCCCGAACCTGGGTAGATCGTGGTGTGTTCTGGTGCTTGTGTGTTCTTTGTGTGTGCTTCTTAGCGCGCTAGCCCTCCCCGGATCCACCAACGTCCATCGGCCCCACACTTTAGCCATCCTATGGCATCTGCCGTGATACCTCCACGACACAAATTTTGATATGAAAAATCTTGGTGAAGCTTCATATGTTTTGGACATAGAAATTCACCGGGATAGAAAGAATGAAGTGTTAGGACTATCACATAAGACATATTTAGAAAAGGTGCTAAAGAAATATAATATGCATAAAAGTAGCACCTCAGCTGCTCCTATAGTTAAGGGCGACAGTTTTGGGAAATTTCAATGTCCCAAGAACCAATATGAGATCGATCGAATGAAAGCAGTACCATATGCTTTGGCTGTTGGAAGCTTGCAGTATGCACAAGTGTGCACTCGCCCTGACTTAGCTTTTATCACCGGGGTACTCGGTAGATATCAAGAAAATCCAGGCCATGAACACTGGAATATGGTAAAGAAAGCATTGCGTTATGTGCAAGGCGCAAAAGAGCTCATACTAACATATAGAAGATATGATTCCCTAGAGATAAAAGGGTATTCAGACGCAGATTTTGCGGGAGACAAAGATGATAGAAAGTCCATGTCAGGATACGTCTTCACTCTCGCAGGAGAAGCTATTTCGTGGAAAAGCTCCAAACAGTCATTAGTTGCATCATCCACGATGTATGCAGAGTTTATAGCATGTTATGAGGCCACGTGGTAGGCGGTATGGTTAAAGAAATTTATTCCCGACTTGAAAGTGGTAGATTGTATTGACAAACCACTAAAGATGTACTGTGACAACCAGCCTGCAGTATTCTATGCTCACAACAACAAGTCGAGTAATGCTACAAAGGCAATAGATATAAAGTATTATGTTGTGAAAGATAAAATCCAGAATCAAACTATAAGTCTCGAGCATATAAGGACAAAGGATATGCTTGCGGATCCGCTAACGAAATGCTTACCACCCAATGTGTTCCAGAAACACATAGCCGGCATGGGTTTAATGGAAAACCTATGATTTCTAGATTACAGAGGCCCAAAAGTGATAGGATTTGTTTCAAAATAGAAAAGTATATAGTGGTTGTCTGATTCTATCGGCAATGAGCTGTGACGATGAAACATGCTCTATGTACTAATCGGTGATGAAACGAGTAAAGTAAAAGGTAAAAAGTTAAAAGTAAAAGTTGAGATCAAGGGGGAGAATGTTAGATATGATCTCGTATTGATGAGCCCAACGGCTCCACAATCCCCTTGACTGCGCCCTAATCGGGGGCGTCCGTTTCTGTTTATGGACGGTGGGCCCCTGTGACCTGCGCTATATAAAGAGGTGGGGGTCAAGGCACACAGTACGAGGCTGACCGTGTTGCCTGCCACCCCACCGACACCCCCTTCCGATTAGGGTTAGCACAGTGCTCACGGGAAGCACCACTGCGCCGCCACCGCTCCGACGCCCACGCCGTCGACCACCATGGCCTCCGGCTCGAGTTCATCAGGTCACAGCGAAGGTATCGCCTCACTTTTCCCCTCCCTCTCTCTATGTTCAATCTCACACACTTGATTCCCATATGTATCTACCGATGCAAGTATTGCTAGGATCTAACACGAAGGTCATGCATTTATAAATGGGACGATGCGTATATGACTGTACGATAGAGATTTCATCATCTCACCAGCTATCTATCCAGTCATTTTATGGCACGAATAAATCAGCACAAGACCCTGCGATAGTACTGACAGCGTCACCAAACATACCAGCGATTTTGTAGTCCTAACAAATATGCATAATTTCTAATATGTTACATTTGGACTCACTTAGAAAAAAAACGGCTGTGTGCATCGTTTCAATCTAGAAGGCGGGGCTATGCCCTCCATTTCAAAAAGAAATTTTGGCCTCACTTAAAAGGCTAAATTAGCGGTTTGTACAGAAAATACTACTCCCTTCGATCGGAAATGGTTGACATAGATTTGTCAAAATATGGATGTATTTACACACTAAAATGCGTTCAGATACATCCGTATTTAGACAAATGTGTGTCAATCATTTTCAATCGGAGGGTGTACTCTATTTGGATCAAATTCATTGAATGCAGCCTTTTCAAATTCAAAGCCCGGTTCCTAGCTACCACATGTACTGCGGAGTATGGACTAGTACTACAATGTGCCGTCTTCACTTTCTCAAGCCTCCTTGCAATAATATGTAGTCTATGTTTACTCCTGGTCTATTAATACTAAGCTTTAAGACCAACAAGTCAAAAAAAAAAACTTTAAGACCAAACAATAGCTCGGGTGTAACTCGTAAGTTCACTGTTGTCAAATAGCAACCATTGTTCCACTCATCCCGGTTTCATGTCTAAGTGCTTCATCCTGCTTCTTTACAAAAAAGCCATGGGGTTCCGCCCACGTTGGTCCTTTTTTTTAGTTCATTAAATAGTTAAGCTGCTCCCACATTAGAAATTGCGAGCTTGTTCGCCACCACTGTGGGTTAAAGAAGAGAAAGAGGGGATGAACAAGGATGGTACTATAGTTTCTAGAAATGGGATGCATCTAGAATGTGAGATTAGGTCATACACACCATGTTCGACAATACTCCGTCGACGTGAAGCCAAACTTCACCTTTTTGTTCACGACACGATTGTGCCATCCTTTGATTATTAGGTGAAAATGTGTTCTTCTGTTAGTGTCGTGGGGCTCCTGGGATAGACTATAAAAAGTGATTGGTTTACGTGTTGTGCCCCCTCATGCTAATTGGCTAGGCGAGATGCATAATTTTCATGTCAGAACAAACATACTCAAAATGCAATCTCTCACTCGTGGTGAACTTGATTTTTACTCATCCTATTCCTAGACTGTCATTCGACTCTGTACTAATCCTACATTTACCTCATTATTTGTCTCACAAATATAGATACTATGTTCGTCTTCCTACAGTGAAGCTGTGTGGTGTATGCACATAGATTTTATTATTGAAAGCGTCCACTTACGTCACTTCAAAACCTCAAACTTTGATTTTGTTCATATTAGACTGAAAACTATTTGTACGTTTACATTGATCAGATGCTAGTTAATTGGTTGAAGTTTTTGTTGGTGGAAGCGATACCCCTGATGGGGGGTTCGGTTACGTGTTTATAGGAGTGGGAAAAGCCCCCACTAGATGGCATTTACACAGGATTACAAGTAGAATAGGAAGGTGAAGAAAGAGGGAATACGAAGAAGAAGGAGTACTACTCCTGGTCCTATCGTATGCTTACAATAAACTCCAACACACCCCCCCCCCCCCCTCTAATCTAAACTTGGGAGAGATTTAGATTACACCTAAACTCACATAGTTTCTAGACATGCAATGTCTTGGTGAAACCATCAGCTATTTGATCTTTGCTCGAAATAAATTTGATGTCTAGTTGTTTGTTTGCAACTCTCTCGCGGACAAAGTGAAAATCAATTTCAATATGCTTTGTGCGAGCATGGAAAACTGGGTTGGCTGACAGATATGTAGCTCCAAGATTATCACACCAAAGACATGGTTTGTCTCGAATAGAGACACCAAGCTCTCTAAGAAGTGCTTCAACCCAAATCAATTCTGCTGTAGCGTTAGCCAAGGCCTTATATTCAGCTTCAGTACTAGATCGTGATACCGTGGCTTGTTTTCTTGCAGTCCAAGGAATTAAGTTGGGACCAAAGAATATAGCAAAACCTCCTGTAGATCGTCTACCATCAGGACAACCGGCCCAGTCTGCATCTAAGAAAACACTAAGTGTAGAGGAAGACTTTTGGAAAGTGAGTCCAACTTGAATTGTGCCTTTGATGTATCTTAAAATTCTCTTTGCCGCTGTCCAATGTGTAGTGGTTGGAGCATGAAGGAATTGACATACTTTATTGACAGAAAAAATATATGTCAGGTCGAGTCAATGTTAAGTACTGAAGTGCACCAATCATACTTCAATAATGAGTACTATCCTCGGGGCCAAGAGGTAATCCTTCATGTAGCTCTAAGTTTTCATTTGTAGACAACGGTGTGGGACAAGATGTGCAATTGCTCATGCCCACACGGTTGAGTAAATCAGCAGCATATTTTTCTTGAGTCAATACGAGTCCACCTGATGTTTTCTTGACTTCAATACCCAGGAAAAAATTAAATTGCCAAGATCTTTGAGGGCAAAATTGTTACTCAAGTCACGAAGTAAGGCAGACATGGCCTTATCTGAAGAGCTAGTCACAATAATGTCATCCACATATATGAGAATGAATATGATGATGTCTTCCTTGTGATAGATAAAGAGTGACGTGTCGGCCTTCGATGTTGTAAAGCCAAGATCATGTAATTTGGAGCTGAGACGAGAATACCAGGCTCGAGGGGCTTGTTTCAAACCATAGAGTGATTTGTCAAGTTTGCAAACAAAATTTGGAGCATTTAGATTTTCAAACCCAGGTGGTTGTTTCATGTAAACATCCTCTTCCAGAACACCATGTAAAAACGCGTTCTTAACGTAAGCTGTCGCAAGCTCCAACCCCTAGAGACTGCAATAGCTAGAACAAGCCTAATAGTAGCTGTTTTGACCACAAGGCTAAAAGTATCTTCATAATCGATATCATAATGTTATTTGAATCCCTTTGCAACCAATCTGGCTTTATACCTGTCAACAGTACCAGCAGCATTTTTCTTGACGCGAAAGACCCATTTGCAGTCAATTAAATTTTGATTTGAACTTGGTGAAACTAGATGCCATGTTTGTTTTGTAGCAGGGCATCATATTCTTCCTGCATAGCTTGTCGCCACTTGATATCATGCACTGCTTCTTGTAAGTTTTTCGGTTCCCCTGTAGATGTGAGCATGCCATATCGAACTCTACCATCTGTAAATATTTTAGGTTGACGAATACCTTTGGAGAGACGAGTACCATGCGAGTGTTGATGGGGTGGAGCAGTACCAGGAGCTACAAAGTTGGTAGCAGTAGGGAATCCTGCTGACGCAGAAGATTCCCCTGATAGGGGTTGTCCAGCATCCCTGGGGGCAGGGGATCCTGTAGCCGCGTCCGAAGAGGAGCCAGCCACAGAGGATCCAGCGGGAGACTGCGCATCGATTGCGACAGCAGGGGACCGTGGCGACGTGGCTCGCCTTGATTGGTGCGGAGGCAAGCGGCCCTCGTGCTCCGTATCAGATCCCGAGAGATCCGTCTGGCGCGGCGTCTTGCGCGGATCGACCTGGTCCGCTGCTCCTGTCGGACGCACATGCGGAGACATGCGCGACGTGGCGGAGGTGCACGATCCAATGATGATTGGTTGCTAGATTGAGCAGGGGAATCAACCTGAAAATCAGCGCCAGAACTGGAATTTTCTGCAGTTTCTGTTTCTTTGTCTGTTTCATCATTTGCTGTACTATTTCCACCAGAACTTTGAGAGTAATCCATGGTTGTCGTCTCCGGAATAACCTGTGGATGATTAACAATAGGAAAAATATGCATGTGATCATCAATATTATGTACAACCCCATTATTAGATGTTGAAGAGGTCAAATGTGGAGGAAGTAGAAGTAGTTCTTCACGGAGCCGAGATTCAGCATTAGGATGAAGAGAGGCAAAAGGAAAAATACCTTCATCAAATACGACATCACGAGATATATAAACACGACCAGTGGAAACATCAAGGCATTTGACACCTTTGTGATCGAAAAGAAAGTTTGTGTTTGTTATAGGGACGAAGGTTCGGCCAACATGCACACCCAAAAACACGAAGGGATCATAATTGGGTTTAATCTGGAGAAGTTTTTCCGTGGGAGTCCCAAAGTTCAAAACTTTAGTGGAAGCATGTTAATAAGAAATGTGGCGGTGAGAAAAGCTTCGTCCCAAAATTTTGGTGGCATGGATGCATTAGCGAGTAAAGCAAGGCCAACTTCAATAATATGACGGTGTTTGCGCTCAGCCGAACCATTTTGTTGATGAGTGTGAGGGCAAGAGACATGATGTGTGATGCTGACTTTTTGGAAGAAACCATGGAGTTTTTCATACTCACCACCCCAATCAGTTTGCATGGTGATAATTTTGCGACCAAATTTACGTTCAACAAGTTGCTGAAAATTGAGAAAAACTTGATAAACATCAGAATGTTTTTTAAGCAAATATATCCACGTGAATTTGCTATAATCATCGATAAAGCTTACATAATAAAGATGCTTGCCAACAGAGGCAACAGCAGGTCCCCATACATTAGAAAATATTTGTTCCAAGGGAACAGTAGAGACACTGGTAGAGACATGATAGGGAAGTTGATGGCTTTTAGCTTGTTGACATGGATCACATATGTAAGTGTTTATTTCAGGAGAGTGCAACAATTTATTTCTCCTAAGCACTTGTTGAATGGTAAATGATGACGGATGCCCTAGACGACAATGCCATGTAGAAGATGAAGGCTTTATTGTGATGAAGGCATGCTTGTGCGATCCCGTGGATAGAGGCACGAGAGGGTAGATACCTCAATGATAAGGGTCCTTAAAGATGATTTGCTTCGTGGCCAGATCCTTAGTCAAAAAGAAATAAGGATGAAATTCAATGAAAGCATTGTTGTCTAGAGCGAGACGGTGAACAGATAATAAATTTTTAGATGCACTAGGGACATGTAGCATGTTATTTAGCGGATGGAATTATGGGGGGTATGTAATATTGAATGACCAACATGCGTAATTGGCATACCTGCACCACCGGCGTTGTGAATTAGATCATGTCCTTTGTAAGTGTCATGGGTTGTTAGTTTCTGGAGCTCACTTGTGATATGATCTGTGGCTCCACTATCCACATACCAATTGGTGTCAACACCGTATGCACCTTTTTCTTCAGTATAGGAATCATGATCATCATCATCGTTGTCAGAATAACGCCACCAAGATTCACTAGCCGGGTGACCAAATTTTTTGCAAATTTGACTGGTGACATCTTGGTGTTGCGAGGGAATATGCCCACGGCCACGACCGTGCCCACGTCCACCATTAGGACGCTGACAGGTGACATCTTGGTCCTTGCTCTTGAAGACCATGATTCTGCCAATTAGGACGTTGGGGATAACCACACTGATGACCTTGGCCCCCACCATTCTTGCGAGGGCGGTAGCCTGAACCAGAACCACGGGTAGCTGAATTAGCCGAAGAGGAGAAGGGAGCCATATTATGTCCTTGTTCGGAGAGCATCTTCTGCCGAAAATCATAGGCAGTGAGCTGGGCACACATATCACTGAGAGTTGTGTTCGGGTTAGCATTGATGGAAACAACCAGGGACGTGTATTCACCATCAAGTGTGCTTGCCGGTGGCAGAAAGTTCAGCTGCAAAGCCTCTCATTTGGGCAATTAATTGATCAGCCGTCTTGTCAAGTTTCTTGGTATTGGCAAGAGCTCCACGAAGGAAGCTAATTCTGGATTGGATTGGGAGGAAAACAGCTCGGTCAGTGCAGATCAGACCTCAGCCGCGTGCTCCAGTCCGAGAAACGTGAGCATTGATATCCCGAGAGAGAGACCTCACAAGAAAACTCAGGACAATATGATCGCGAGAAATCCAATCGCCATAAGCAGGATTGGGAATTGTTCTTGTGATTTCTCCTTCTACAAACTCCAAAGTCTTCGCTGGTGCCGGATCGGATCCATTGAGAGGGTCCATGACTTGCGCACCGCGGAACGCGGGTAGCACCTGTGATCTCCAGAACAGGTAGTTGTCACACGTGAGTTTTTCCGAGGGCGGGGAACCGAGAGCTCCCGCCAGAGACGGCATGGATGTTGAGGACGACGCCATCGAGGGAGGGAGGGATTTTGTTGTTTTGGGATCGATCAATCGCAGAGTGAAGGAAAGAAACTGGTTTTCTTGGAATCCTATCGAACATCTTGACGAGGTGAGAGGAAAGCTCTGGATACCATGTTGGTGGAAGCGATACCCCTGATGGGGGTTCGGTTACGTGTTTATAGGAGTGGGAAAAGCCCCCACTAGATGGCATTTACACAGGATTACAAGTGGAATAGGAAGGTGAAGAAAGGGGAATACGAAGGAGAAGGAGTACTACTCCTGGTCCTATCGTATGCTTACAATAAACTCCAACAGTTTTCAGCCGAGCTGATATCATCTATGTTCTGTAATTTCCATGCCCTTGGTCTCCAATTTATCTTCAACTAGTCTATATCTCTACTACAATTTAGTTGTCCACTAATTTATGGTAACTCATATCCCCCCCCCCCCCCCCCAAGTCGTCATAACTTGAACTTTCACATGCTTCTAATTAGAGTAACTAGTCGTCAACCCGTGCATCCGCACGGGCTTTTATATCAAAACACATGTTAGTACTAACTGTGATATGATATCTAAGAATCACATGAAGAATCATCGGTGTAGTGCATTTCTTTTACCGTCTGAATTCTCATTGCATCAAGTGAAAACCGGACACATATTATACTCTCAATTATAGTCCATTTTCAGAGTATTTAAACCATACTATTGGACGACAGTCACTACATGAAAAAAGCTAGTAGACATATATGATGAACCACTATGTTACGTATGGAGGCTGGTCAAAATAATCTACCATATGGATACATGCCAAGAACAGACAAACCTGATTTAGTTGCACAACTTTTGATAATGGAGTACTATTTTTCGCTCACATTTTATACTCCTGGTTGCACCGTACCTAAAAAAAATCTCCAGGCACATTTGGAAGCTTTAATTCATAAACGAAACTTGGATCAGGAAGAAATACGTGATTACGAAGTTGTGCCATTCTCAAGACATCAACCCTTCTAAGATAATATTACCATGTCAACAACACCTCCCCAAGTGAGTTGCAGAAACATATATGTAGATCTCTTAAAGAACATACCTTCATGGCACTTCCATTGTCCCAAGTTCTAAGAACTTCAAAGGCAGAAGATTAGGAAAATAAGGTAAACATAGGTTGACGGGCTTCCGGCAAACATGGCATGAAATGCTTAAAGTATGGTTATTCCCTCTAGAATTTCGTGAAGTTCATGGCTCGACCATGTTACATCTACAGTAGAAGGTGTTGATGGACGGCGGAAGCAGCCTCAACATCATCTACGCGGACACGCTGAAGCGCATGAACTTGTCGGAAAGCCAGCTTGACTACAGCAAAGTCAAGTTTCATGGCATCGTTCCGGGAAAGCAAGCCAAGTCAATGGGAAGCATCAAATTGGAGGTTACTTTCGGACCTGAGACAAACTACCGCTCGGAGCATCTCAGGTTTGAAGTAGTCCCCTTCAAAAGTGCCTACCACGCCATCTTTGGACGGCCAGCTTTCGCCAAGTTCATGGCTCGGCCGTGTTACATCTACAGCAAGCTGAAGATGCCGGGACCCAACGGTACAATCACCGTCAGTGGCAACTTCAAGAAAGCAAAGGAGTGCGAGCGTGGCAACGCCGCCTTCGCTGAGGCAGTCCTCCATGCAGAGGAATTAGCCATGTTGAAAAAGGAGCTTGATACGTCGCAGCTGCCGGAGATGTAAAGACCGCTGAGCCAAAGAACACTTTCAAGGCGTCCGAAGACACAAAGAAGGCGGACCTGGTCCCAGGTGACAGCTCCAAGCAAGTCACCATAGGGGCAGGCTGGACGACAAATAGGAAAGCGCGCTCGTCAGGTTCCTCCGTGAGAATCAGGACATCTTTGCATGGTCGTCAGCCGACATGCCAGGTGTCCCGAGGGAACTTGCCGAGCACTCTCTTAACGTCTACGAAGGAGCCAAGCCAGTGAAGCAAGGAATAAGGCGCTACGGTGAGAAGAAGCGGACAGCAATAGGGAAGGAGATCATCAAGTTGCAAGAAGCCAAGTTCATTAGGGAGGTAGTACACACTGATTGGTTGGCAAATCCTGTAATGGTTCCAAAACCTAATAAGGAAATGAGAATGTGCATTGATTATACCGGTTTGAACAAGTGCTGTCCTAAGGACCACTTTGCTTTGCCTCGTATAGATCAGGTCATAGACTCCACAGCCGGCTCCGAGCTGCTGTGCTTTTTGGATGCGTACTCCGGGTACCACCAAATCAAAATGCGAGAATCCGACCAAATCAAAACATCGTTCACTACCCTACGGGACCTTCTGCTACATCACGATGCCCTTCGGTCTAAAAAATGCCGGCGCAACGTATCAGCGGTGTATGCAAAGATGCCTTCACGAGCAAATTGGCCGCAATGTTCACGTCTATGTTGACGACATTGCCGTCATGTCAAGAAAGAAGGCAGATTTGCTTGACGATTTGAGAGAAACCTTTGATAGCCTCCGGGTATATAGGATGAAGCTCAACCCGAAAAAATGCGTCTTCGGGGTTCCTGCCGGCAAATTGCTTGGCTTTATCGTTTCCGAACGAGGAATAGAGTAAATCCAGAAAAAATCAAAGCGATCCTCAACATATCCAGGCCCAAGGACCTGAAGGACGTGCAGCGACTTGCCGGCTCGGCGGCTGCCGTCAGTCGTTTCATTAGCCGTCTTGGTGAGAAGGCACTGCCTCTCTACCGGCTTCTGAAGAAATCCGACAACTTTGAGTGGACAGACGAAGCAGACGCCGCCTTGCAGCAACTCAAGGACGCGTTAACGTCTGCTCCAATTTGGCAGCTCCTCGTTCGCAGGAACCAATGCTGCTTTACATCGCGGCAACTAACTTGGTTGTTAGCGTGGTCCTGGTTGTGGAACGCAAGACGGAAAATTCAGACTTGCCGGAACAACGTCCGGTTTACTTCATCAGTGAAGTATTTTCCGCCTCAAAACAGCGTTATCCGCATTACCAGAAGCTGGTCTACGGTGTTTTCTACGCCGCCAGGAAGTTAAGGCACTATTTCCAGGAGCATTCAATAACGGTTGTGAGCAAGGCACCTCTGGGGGATATCATCAATAATACAGATGCGACAGGCCCGTTGCCAAATGGGGCATCGAACTTGCCGCCTTCGACATCACGTATAAACCCAGAACGGCCATTAAATCTCAAGCCTTAGCAGACTTTGTAGCAGATTGGACGGAGGCCATGGACGAAGTACCTCTCCCTGAAGATGCATATTGGATCATGCACTTTGATGGATCAAAAATGCTTCAGGGCTCGGGGGCTGGCATTGTTTTAAGAAACCCTCAAGGAGACAAGCTTAGTTATGTGTTACAAATTCACTTCAAGGCAACTAATAATGTTGCTGAATACGAAGCTCTCCTTCATGGTTTACACATTGCCAAGGAACTTGGCGTCCAGCGTGTCCTCTGCTACGGAGATTCAGACTTGGTGGCGCAACAGATACGTGGTACTTGGGACACAAAGAGCGAGACAATGGCGGCATATCGAGCTACCGTTGACGAATTCGCCAAGTGTTTCTAGGCTACGAGGTCCGCCACATCCCAAGAGCTCAAAATGAGGCGGCAGATACACTTGCCAGAATGGGGTCTGAACGCAAAAAGGTACCAAAAGATGTTTTCCTGGAACACCTACACAAGCCGTCAATAAAAGGAGCAGACCTCCTTGACCCAGAATCGGCAGAACCAGTTGAGCTAGCTATGCCGTCTACTGGTAAAGCCGGATTGGACGACGCCATATTTGGACTTCCTGATCAATCAGGAGTTGCCGGAGATGAGGTTTTGAAAAGGCAAATCATAAGAAGAGCCAAGGCATTCACAATAATCAAAGGCGAATTGTACAAGCGTAGCACCACTGGTGTTTACCAACGTTGCATTTCGCCCGAAGAAGGCAGAGAACTGTTGGATGAGATACATGCTGGCGTGTGTGGACATCACGCTTCCTCACGCGCCCTTGTTTCAAAAGCCTTCCGACAAGGTTTCTACTGGTTGACAGCCAAGCAAGATGCAGAGGATTGTCAAAAGATGCAGGGGCTGCCAACTTTATGCCAGACAATCACACATGCCGGCTCAGGAGCTTAAAACAATACCCATCACATGGCCTTTCGCAGTCTGGGGCTTGGACATGGTTGGTCCGTTTAAAACGGCGCCTGGTGGCTACACACATTTACTTGTGGCTGTAGACAAGTTCACCAAGTGGGTTGAAGCTAAGCCTATCAAAAAGCTAGACGGCGCCACAGCCGCAAATTTTCTGTGGGGAATAATCTCTCGGTTCGGGGTGCCTCATAGCATTATCACCGATAACGGCACTAACTTGTCGCAAGGCGAAGTTGAGGAATACTGTTATAAGCATGGTATCCGCCTAGATCTTGCCTCAGTAGCACATCCGCAGGCAAACGGTCAAGTAGAGCGTACAAATGGTTTAGTCCTACAAGGCATCAAACCACGTCTCGAAGTACCATTGCACAGAGCGGCTGGGGCTTGGGTGGATGAATTGCAATCTGTCCTTTGGAGTTTACGCACAACTCCAAACAGATCAACCAAGTTTACTCCTTTCTTCTTAGTCTATGGCGCAGAAGCAGTGTTGCCGACCGACATGATGTATGATTCTCCCAGAATTCAAGCCTACGTCCAGGAAGACGCAGAAGATGCAAGACAGGATGGCCTTGACCTACTTGATGAAGAACGAGACGTTGCTCTCGCACGATCCGCCATCTATCAGCAAAGTTTGAGGCGTTATCACAGCAGAAGAGTGCGGCAACGAAGTTTTAGAGTTGGTGACCTGGTCCTCCGCCTAATCCAAGACAGGAAGGGCTTGCATAAGTTATCCCCGCCTTGGGAAGGACCTTTTGTGGTCAGTAAGGTGTTGCTCAATGGTTCTTATTACTTGGTAGACGCACGAGACGGATACAAGAAGAAGCGAGGTCGCAAGCGCAAAAGGAAGGTTGACGACAAGTATGAAGAAACCAAGCGACCTGGAACATTGAGCAGCTACGTCCTTTTTACACTTAGCAATTTCCACATTGTAATAAGTACTATATGATTATGAAATAAAAGTCTGTGGTTTGCTCATTCAGTTTTGGGATCATGCCATCTTTTGTCTTTTCTCGCAATCATATATCTGTTGTCATAAAAGTTACCAAACAAAATAGTTTTTGCTCCGTGCTAAGGTTCAAACTTTTTGACATTTGCCGTCTGCCGGCTAAAAAAGCAAACAATCTTTGCACCGCCTAATATGCTTATCTGTCTGTTTGTGTGTGGGTCGCCTAGTAGTATGTCGTTGGCACCAACATGCTGGCTTTGGTCTCTGAGTCTAAATTAGTTGGTATTGCACCTGGTTGGCTCAGCTAAAGTAACTAAGATGAGGTTCCGCCAACATATGAAAAAGCTAAACATGCAACGAGATACATATTAAGGCGGGCCACTTAAATAAGCCTACCGCCAAGTGTAGCATAAAAGTTGGCCCAAATATTTACAAACCCAAAATATAATTTTTTGCGTTAACAGATTAACGCAGTGTTTTGTGCTGCCATTGCAGGAGAGGACAGTCAAGGAGTTGCCGCCTTGGTGAGGTGAGAGATCCTGGGGGCTGACGCCGGCATTCTTGGGGCTGGCTCCGCCATCCTGGGGGCTGCGCTCGTCAGCTCCGGCTTCGCCTTCTCCGCCTACGGCAGCTTCAGGATCCGCCAAGGAGGGATCGGCTGGCAACATGCGGATCCGGGTGTTCCTTGTAGAACTTGCGGATGTCAACCATGTTGGCAACCCGGGTCGCATAGCCTCGAACAGACCGCAGCACGTCCTGCATCACGATGGCTTGGTTGTTTTCGTCTTCGGTGGGGAAGTACTCGGTGACTTGATGAATATCAGCCTCCGGGTACCACGCCGCCGTCATCGCCAATGCCAACTTGGCGCCGCCTCGTGCTGCTGATCGTAGCGTGCGTCATGTTCGGTTGCCGCCTTCTCCAGCAGGTCCGGCAGGCATCGAAGTTGACGGGATCGCCGTCCTCCCAGGGTAGAACTTGGCGGCAAACGCTTTGCCTGCACCGACAATCTGGTTGACGATTTCGCCAACTTCAAGATACGGGCAAGGCGCGGCGTCGTAGCCATGTCATCACCCATTAGCCGGCACTGCACAAATCAAACAGTTACACACTGCAGCTTGAAATTTCAAGAGTGCAAAGTGTCAAAGAAGGATGAAGGTTAGAGACGTACCCAAGACATGCTCGTGGATGGCGTTGACCTCGTCCAGATGGTTCTCAAGTGTTTCCTGAGCTAGCTGGACTGCCTGTGACAGTTGTTCCTGCTGCGCTTTGGCATTCTTGTTCACCTGGTCGAGGTTGTTGCTCATGGCTTCAAGTTGTCCCGTCAACTTGCTAACCTCGGCGGCATGGGCCAGCTCCCGCTCATCCAGCTCCTTGGCATGATCCGCCTTCAGCTTTGCCACCAACTCAGCAAGATCTGCAGCTTCGTTCATCAAAGCTTGCATGTCAGTGGAGTTCTTGAGAATATCTTGCGCAGTGTTTAGTAATTCTACAAATAAAGAAAGACGACTAAAATACTTGTCGGAAAAGCAAAAAGAAGTCGGACGAAAAGAAGGCAAAGAAAACTTTGTCACCTTCATCCTTTTTGCGAGCCTCTTCCAAGCTCGCAATCTGGGCGTTTCATCTCCACGTCCTGCTGCAGTTGCTGGCATTCTTTGTTTTTCTTCTCTTGAGCACGGAACAGCTCAAGATTGGAAGCAAGAACGGCCTGCATGCACGAAACAACGTTGTTAGCACTATATAGTCAACGAGACCACTTTGCCGGCTAAAAATTTTTAGCCGCCAAAGTGCTCGGGGGCTGGACTATAGGTTAATTACCTCAAGTTGACCGTGCAGGGTCGTGGAGATCATCCATGTGCGCGTACCATTTACGGGTACCTTCACGCATGGTCCTTAGCGTTTGCCGAGGGTCTTAACCCTTTGCCAGATTGGAGGGGATGGGAGGACGATCCGCCATGGTCAGCCGCCATCTCATCCATCTCTGCTTCATGGCAATAAATCGAGCGGCATCATTAGCCGAAGCTTCAGCCGTCTTGGAAAAAGTGGGTCCGGCAACTGACTTTTTGCCCGCCATCTTCTCCGTAGCCGCCTCTGCGGTACCAGCAGCTGTGTACGTTCCCTGGCATAAACCACGGGAACGCCAACTGTGGGCGTTGTGGCGCAGCGGCTGGAGAAGACGTGGTGGCTTGCCCCTACCGGCAGAAATCTTCAGTTGGAGCGGAGCTTGGGCATGGCAGGCTTGCCCCTGAAGCAGAAAAGTGCAAGTTTGTCAGTAAAACTTATATCAAAATGGCAAGTCAGGGAAAGCAAAAGCTTGCCTACCGCTTGAATGGGATATTCCCCCAAGGTCTCATCCTCTGCATCGCAGAGGTGGCCGCTTCTTCCTCTTCTCCAAATCCTTGGTGGAGCTGCCAGCTTTGCGCTTCTTCGACTTGCTGGCACCGGTGTCGTACCAGTTAGGAGCCAAGTCTTCATCCCCCAAGGTTTGCAGCTGAAAAGGAAAAAAAGCAACGTTATTCAGTACCCAGTGGGCAAAGATGTAAATGACAAAGTAGCTCTGGCTTACCACTGGGGCTGGGTTGTCATGGGTGAACATGGCGACGCCTTCAGCCCCTTCACCGACAGAGGCTTCACAAGCTCTCTGAGCCGGTACTCTAGTGCATCTTGGTCAAGGGTGCTGTTGCCGGCGTCATCCGCCTTGTACTCGCACATCTTCAGTGGACGATGGCGGAGTGGCATTATCTTCCTCGACACCCAGCAGATGACGGTGTCAACTCCGTCAAGTTGCGGAGCCTTCATCGTCTTGTCAAGAACTCGATCCGCCTGACGGCAATTCGAAGCTCAGCCGACAAGCTGCTAAGCGGCACCTTTGCCGTCCAACAGGCCTTGTGGGTTGGCGGACCGTTGACAAAAACAGGCATCCCCTGTGTTGTGCCGGGTGTTGGGATGTCCTTGCAGTAGAAAAAGGTGCTGGTCCAGTGCTTCACCGACTCGATATATGGGATCTTTGGGTACCAGTCGGGTTGGCGGCAGTTGAAGGTTACGCTACCGCAGTTGCTAGATGGCCGCCTGGTATGGTTTGTCGGCGGCATAGGAAGCAGTACTTGAATAGCTCTATGGACGCGGCTATGCCTAAGTACCCTTCACACAAAGCTGAAAGCCGGCTAGCACTAGGATACTGTTGGGCGCTATGTTGTGTGGCTGCAGCCCATAAAAACTAAGCACCGCCAGAAAGAAGGCGGAAAGCGGCAAGGACATACCGCGGAGTACGTGCGACGCCAACATGACACGCTCGCCGTCTTCTGGGTCAGGGACTGCCTCGTCGCCTGGAACCCTCCAGGAGCATTCCGTCTTGGGCGGTATGTAGCTGTCTTCCTCCAGCTCCTTCAGATAAGCTGACGTCATAACTGACGGCAGCCAATACCTGGAGCCAAGGTCCGTCGTCTCCTCTTCCTCCTCGGCGTCGTCGTCGTCGGCGGCAGCTTCTACCTCCGCCGTGGCCTCGACGCTGGTCGCCGCTAAGGATGGGAGTGTAGCGTACCTACATTTAGAAAATGGCAAGCTACCTGTGTATAGTGCAAATCCCTGGATCGAATCGTTTGCACACACAGTCTAAGATGAAATATCACAACAAAGTATCATTTATTACACGAGATCCAGACTTATAAAATATTCATTACAAATTGCATAGCTCAAGGCTAGCTTCGAAAGAGTAAAGCAGCGGAAAATTTATTCTTCATGGAGTCCTCATCCATTGCATGTGCCACAGGCGAAAACATGTTGGTTGCAGACTCAAAACCTTAACGAACCTTACTCGTCGTCAGAGCAATCTGCAACAAATAAAATGTTGCAACAGAGTGGGTCAGAACCATTAGAAATGGATCTGGCAAGTGACACTATGTGGACACTTATTGGAATAACTCTATAGCCTATGCATATTTGGCTGGTGGAGTTCAAGGCTATTTTGCATAAAAGCCAATTTTGCCTAACACTTTGTAAAACATTTTCTTCAAAAGTTGGAGACGATATGGTATAAAACCATAGTCTCATCTACCCTTGTTCACCATTAAGTTTTACTTTCGAAAAATAAGATGTTGGGAGCCTCCGTTGCCATCCTTGATCAGCTGCTTGAATTGTCCGTAACCGGGGACACGGCTAAGTACTTAGTTTTTACTCTGTAGAGGTTGTGCACTTTCACCATTAGACCCAACAAACCCAAACTATCCTCAGGCACTCAATTTGTGCTAAGGAAAAGGAGAGAGTTGAGACAAGACTTTTCAGAAGCATTTCCTCATCCCATGCCGCCTTGACCCGTTCCCATTCTAACCATCTACCACCACCTATCAAGACGGGACGAGTCCACGCAACTTAATCCATCAAGTCAGAGCCATATGACTAATGGTTGCACGGTAAGCAATCTTCACTTAGAGAAAACATTGGCCCCTTAATACCTGGGTGGCAACCACAAGTGACCATCCCTTAGAGGTCACCCCTAAGAGATGACACTCAACCTTTCCATCATCTTTTCAAACCAAGTCCACCCAGGTGATAAATTACTTAGTAGAATTAAGCTTTAAAGAAAACACATTTGCATAGCATCAAATATTCTACTAAGTTATCAAAGGGTTCTAGACACAACTAGTGTAAAGGTATGGTGGGTTTAGCACATAGCAATAATACTATCCAACACATGCATATAAGGAAATACACTAAGTTATGCATAGAAAAATACTTAGGAAATTTATGGGGGTGTGCCACTTGCCTTGGCAAACAGAAGTGTAGTAGTAGCAGTTGCAACCACTTTCGTCTCTCTCCGGAATTTCTAACAAGTCAAACAAATCACAAATAAACATACAATCATAAATGCAACACTTGGAAAAATATGATATGCATGAGATGCAGGATGATACAAAGAAATGTGGTATGAAAGACAAGCAAAACAAAATAAGGGAAAGACAACAAAATAACATTATCTCATTCAGCTAAGGCAAGGTCAAGGTAGAGTAAAATAAATTTGATAAAACCACCACTTGAAGGTTGTAAGGCTACTCTAAGTCTTCACCAGTTTGGTCTTCAAATAATCTTCAACTTCTTTGCAGCTTCATTGATCTTCAAATAGCACTCTATGAACTTAGTCTTAAACACCAAGGACTTGGTCTATGTCCAAAGTGAGACAAAAATAGAAAGAAAGGAGATAGAAAGAAAAGAAGTAGTTGGTCTTCTAAAATTCTTCTCTTTGCTTCCTTGTAGTTTTACTTGATGTACTTCATTGCACATTTGTGGACTTGTTGATTCTGAAGACCTGATGATGTTGGCAGCTGGTTGATCTTGAATATAACTTAGCCACCATGAAGTTTAAGAGAAGGAGGAAGAAAGGAGAGAAGGAAATGAAGACTTGGAAAATGCAGCTGGTTGGTCTTCATGAACTTTCTCTTGATTTCTTCTAAGTCATTTCTTCTTGGAGATGCTTCTGCAGTCTTGTTTTCAAGCTAAGTCCCTCCTTGATTTCTACTAATTTCTAACTTAGTGGTTTTTGACTAGGAGAGTCATAATACCTAACATGTATCCTCAAAATTTCTAAGGAGGAAGTCATGTAAGAAGTACAAAAATAATACTAAGGACTTAATATGCATGCCATGTTTATGAAAATGCTCTGAGGAAATGCAAGCAATAAAGATGATCCAAAATAACTAAGGACCAAGGGTCAAACAATAAATCACAAATAAATTCTAAGTAAAAGTTAATCAACATAAGAGAGGCTAAAATTCTCTAAGGAAAAGAGTTGTCAAAACACTTGTCAAAAATTTTCTAAGGAAGAAAATAGTTTTGTTTTGAGAGACAAAATATTTCTAAGTATTTTAAGTGCTAAAGTCTCCAAAATACTACTAAGTTAGTTTACAACTCGAAAATAAGAAGAAAATAATTTTAAATACATTTTATTAATTAACATAACACCTAAAAAGCATTTAAACAATATTTACTCAAACATCATTGAAAAATTATTTTACAAAATTAATGGAGTATTCCTACGGCCAATACTTTGGCATACAAAACTATAGAAAAAGAGTTTGCTCAAAAATCTATTTTTAAACTCAAATTATAGCCAAAATACTATTTAAACCACTTTTAAAAATTAACTACATTAATTTCGACAAAACCCCAAAATAAGCATACCAAACGTTTCTACACATTATAAGCTTTCCAAAAATATATTTTTCATAAAATTTGGATAAACGAGTAAAAATTAATAATGAATCTAATTTGCAGGGACCTATCCGTGATGCGCAAGGGCTAAAACGTAAAGAAAACAAAAAGAAATCCTCGCGCTGAAATCCTTGGATGACGTGTCGTCCTCTGATTGGTGCGCTTCTTCTCCGTGGACGGATGCGGGCGATGCGGACGCGGACGGGTTGCGGCGCGGACGGACGTGGACGGACGCGGACGGGCAGATGCGGGCACAAGTGGAAAAGTTGACGACGTGGCGCGTTGCGATTGGCTGGTACCCCTTCGCCTAAAGGATCTAATCCTGGCCATCCGTACGAGATCGGACGGTCTAGATCTAACTGGCCAGAAACGAGCGGCGCTAAGTCGGCGGAGGAACTCCGGTGCGGTGGTTTCATTGCCGGACCTTCGCCGGAGAATGAAGCAGAGAGAGAGGGGAGGCGAAGTCGAAGACGCAGACGGCGGCGTCGGGTCGAGGATAGATGCGTCGATCTGGTGCACGAAACAAGAAGAGACCATGTCTATTAGATGCGCATGAGGCAAAGATGAAGGATAGAAGGAATAGGGAGGCACGGGGTCGACGGTGGGCGACCGGAGCTTGCAGAACTCGCCGGCGGCAGTGGCGGACGGCGGCGGATGATTGTGAGCAGCCAGGGGGCGATCTAGCTAGGGTTTTTGGGGCTTTTGGTGCGGAGATTATGAGGGTTTATATGGGGCAGGATTCCGTACGAATCGTGCAGCGAATCTCAACGAATTCGTTGCGGATTTGGCTAGGGTTTGCGAGGACTTCGTGCTCGACACGGTTAAGGGAAAGGGGATGACACGCGGGGCCACATGTCGGTGAGAGGGGAGAGGGAAGTTGGGCCTGGGCTGCCAGTTTGGCTGGGGTGCGCTGCGCCGTGTGGTAGTTAGTAATTGGGCTTCGGCCTTCTATTGGATGCGCGCGTGAGAGAGTGGTTATGGGCTCGGCCCAGGTATCTAGGCTTCGTATTTTTTTTTGTTCAAAAGCTTTTCTTTTCTTAAAACTTGTATATCTTTTTAAATACAAAACCAAATTAAGTCAAACCAATTTCTATAGTTTTGTAAAAACCAACTCTTTAATTTGAAAACCTCTAATAACATTTCCCAAAACATTTTGTCAGCTATATTTTTGAAAAGTGATTAAATGAATTTTTGGACATATTAATGTCATTTGAAAACTATATGGCTTTTTTTATAAATTCCTTTGGAAATATAATTTAAACCAAAGCAAAATATGTGTAATATGATTAATATCACTCAATAAAATAATTTTGTATAAAACTCAAATAGTTTAAAAGGGGTTTGATAAATCAAAATGATTTCAGAACTCATTTTAAAATCCAAATAACTATTTTCTTTCAAAAGTAAAACTATAAAACTTGAAAATAGAGAATAGGTAAGTAATAGAATAATTCTCAATACCTATAAACTATTTAAAACCAACCACACTTTTTCAAATAGAAATCATTTTGATTTCCGAACTAGGTTTTTAACAAATAATATGACACTTGATGTCAAAATTTAAAATAGGTTTTAGAACAAACAATTGTGGCTTAAGTAGATCTTAAATACCACAAGATAAACATTTTCCAATATTTATATTTCACAGATACAAACATTCACAAGCAAACATTAAAAGAACAATACATAAAGTCTGAAAGGTGGAGCATAAATGCTCTACTAATATATTTTCTTAAATATGTTTTCAAGTGGAAATTTATTTCCCACTTTTGAAATAACCAAATGCAAACAATGCTATATGATGATGAATGCATGCATGAATTTTCTTTTTAAAGCAAAATATATAATAGTTTTCAAAAGTTTTAAATTTTTCTGATTTTTCAAACTTTTGAAAAAAACTTGGGATGTTACAGACTACCACCCTTAAAAGGAATCTCATCTCGAGATTCGGGAAGGCTAGCAAAAGGTTGTGACTGGGATAACTCGGTGGCTACCACCCTTAAAAGAATTTTGTTGGTAGTCGAACTTCAAGGTGCAAACTTTATTGAGAACGTATTGTTCACCCTTTTAGGCTCATTGTTGTTTCCTTCCACATGGATATGGTTCGCATGTCCTCCCTTGAATGGGTTGGGCTTGGCAGCTCCTTCTTCCTTCCATTCAGGGCAATCACTTATATAATGTCCCATTTTTTTTGCACTTGTAGCAAATCACTTGGCTGATGTCTTTCTTGTGGGGGTTGTTCTGGAGTTTCTTGTCTGGGCACTCAGTAGAGTAATGTCCTTGCTTCCTGCAGGTGAAACAGGTGATATGACTGATGTTTTTCTTGGGGTCTCCATTGCTTCCTTTGGATCCACCATTGCGGTCACGATGTTTGAGGTGACCCCCTTCATTATGGTGATTCCCCTGTTTGGGGCTATGGTTCACCTCAGGAGTGTGGTGTCTTTTGAATGAAGGCTCAGATTGATGTTTGTTGATACTTAGCTTTCTCTTCAGATTTCCAGTCTTCCTGATATCATCCTCCAGTATGAGTGCTTGGTCCAGTAAGGCCTGATACTCCCAAGCGTGTGTAACTGTGAAAGGGACTTTCATCTCGTCGCATAGTCTCTTGAGAAACATTTCCTCCCTCTCTTCCTCGATAATTATGCCTTCAGGGGCATAACGAGACAGTGCATAGAAATCCTCTCTATACTCCTTGAGCGTCCTGTCCCCTTGCCTCAGGTTTAGGAACTCTTCTTGCTTCATGTTCCACAAGTCAGGGGAACTGTAAACACTACAAAACCCTTCCTTGAACTCTTTCCAGGTTAAAGTAATAAGAAATAAGTTCTTGCTATGATAAGTTCTCCACCATTTAGCCGCAAGTCCTTCCAAGAAATAAGATGCAAAACTCACTTTCTCTGTGTCGGTGCACTCACAAAGTATCAGATCCTTCTCTATTGATCGTAGCCAGTCGGTTGCCATAATTGGATCATTTGTAGGGTGGAACGTGTTGGGTTCAAGACTTAAAATTTTGACAAGTCTATCCGTATGGGTTAGGGGTGGTGGTGGTTCACTTTGATTTGCTTTGATCTGGGTCATCATGGTCATCAGCTAGGTTTGTGTTGCCATCATCTTCTGCAACATTGCTTCAACGTTGTTGGTGCTGGTGTTGTTGTTGTCTTCAGGTGCACTCTGGGGAGACATCTGTGGGTTTTGGAATAGATAAGTATAAGATAGACAGATTCTAAGGGAAATATTTCTACCCATACAAGCATTCACATAACACAACACAAACAAGCTCAAAACAAACTTTAAACTTTCAAACTTTTCTCTTGACTTCAAACCCAGGTAACAACGGATATATTGAAAATACAAGCCTAAGTACTGCCATGCCACAATTTTGGTTGGTCAATAATGCAACTAACGTCGTCTGACAAAATTCTAGGGTTGGTGGGTGACTACTCTCTCTGGTTCTTGCTGGAACACTCGGTGGAGGCCTTAGTCTTAGGGCGCTTCATCCTCTTCGAATGACTCCCTTGCGAGTTGGGCACATTGCTCCCGAAGGGCTGCTATCGTTGCTTCCTGTCTGTCGACCTTGTTTAGAAGCTTCAAATTTTCAGCTTCAAGTCTTTGATTGGTCGTCTCACGCTTCTGCTTCTGCAATTCTTCGGAGACTATTATTTCTATAGTGGTCTCGATCTCCTTCCTCTGCTCCTCAATCAACTCCTTGGCCTCGTCCGTCATCTTCATCTCAGCATGGAGTGCAGTGGCAGCTATATGTGTTGCTAACCCCAGATCTTCCATTTGTAGCTCTGTAGGGTTTAGCTTCTCGCGATTCTTTCCACTCCAGTGGGGTAGTCCATTAGCATTACGCCTCCCGAAGCGACGGTAGGGAGAGTTTTGGGGCAGCATCTCGTAGAATTCCTCACAGATACGTGATAGTGCCTCATGTTTTGCTAGCAGAAGGCCAGTCTCCCAGGTGGGGTACACCCTCTTGTAGACAATTGCCTCGGTGGGAATCCTGGTAGTACCAGGTAGGATCTCTGTCTCAATCTCCCAGCGTTGCTTATTGGTTATCTCTGAGGGTATCGTCCTTATTTTGAAGGTTGGGGGAACCAAATCAAGATCTTTGCAGATACCATTCAGTTGAACTCCAAAAGGACAAGTCACGCTGTCTCTCGGAATCTCCGTGAAGGTGAAGGGGACCATCTAAACAGAATTTTGAGGAAACAAGATTAGATCAAGTGTTACTAGAATAAGTTCAAAAGAAAAGGAAGAAACAAGATTAAACTTTTATAGTAGAGTAAATTAGCTTTTAATTCCTATGGCCAGCCTATTTCTATCCAGACTTAGGGTTTTGATCCTACAGGCAACACTATGCTCTGATACCATCTGTAGCGTACCTGCACTTAGAAAATGGCAAGGTACCTGTGTATAGTGCAAATCCCTGGATCGAATCGTTTGCACACACAGTCTAAGATGAAATATCACAACAAAGTATCATTATTACACGAGATCCAGACTTATAAAATATTCATTACAAATTGCATAGCTCAAGGCTAGCTTCGAAAGAGTAAAGCAGCAGAAAATTTATTCTTCATGGAGTCCTCATCCATTGCATGTGCCACAGGCGAAAACATGTTGGTTGCAGACTCGAAACCTTAACGAACCTTACTCGTCGTCAGAACAATCTGCAACAAATAAAATGTTGCAACAGAGTGGGTCAGAACCATTAAAAATGGATCTGGCAAGTGACACTATGTGGACACTTATTGGAATAACTCTATAGCCTATATGCATATTTGGCTGGTGGAGTTCAAGGCTATTTTGCATAAAAGCCAATTTTGCCTAACACTTTGTAAAACATTTTCTTCAAAAGTTGGAGACGATATGGTATAAAACCATAGTCTCATCTACCCTTGTTCACCATCAAGTTTTACTTTCGAAAAATAAGATGTTGGGAGCCTCCGTTGCCATCCTTGATCAGCTGCTTGAATTGTCCGTAACCGGGGACACGGCTAAGTACTTAGTTTTAACTCTGCAGAGGTTGTGCACTTTCACCATTAGACCCAACAAACCCAACCTATCCTCAAGCACTCAATTTGTGCTAAGGAAAAGGAGAGAGTTGAGACAAAGACTTTTCAGAAGCATTTCCTCATCCCATGCCGCCTTGACCCGTTCCCATTCTAACCATCTACCACCACCTGTCAAGACGGGACGAGTCCACGCAACTTAATCCATCAAGTCAGAGCCCATATGACCAATGGTTGCACGGTAAGCAATCTTCACTTAGAGAAAACATTGGCCCCTTAATACCCTGGGTGGCAACCACAAGTGACCATCCCTTAGAGGTCACCCCTAAGAGATGACACTCAACCTTTCCATCATCTTTTCAAAACCAAGTCCACCCAGGTGATAAATTACTTAGTAGAATTAAGCTTTAAAGAAAACACATTTGCATAGCATCAAATATTCTACTAAGTTATCAAAGGGTTCTAGACACAACTAGTGTAAAGGTATGGTGGGTTTAGCACATAGCAATAATACTATCCAACACATGCATATAAGGAAATACACTAAGTTATGCATAGAAAAATACTTAGGAAATTTATTGGGGTGTGCCGCTTGCCTTGGCAAACAGAAGTGTAGTAGTAGCAGTTGCAACCACTTTCGTCTCTCTCCGGAATTTCTAACAAGTCAAACAAATCACAAATAAACATACAATCATAAATGCAACACTTGGAAAAATATGATATGCATGAGATGCAGGATGATACAAAGAAATGTGGTATGAAAGACAAGCAAAACAAAATAAGGGAAAGACAACAAAATAACATTATCTCATTCAGCTAAGGCAAGGTCAAGGTAGAGTAAAATAAATTTGATAAAACCACCACTTGAAGGTTGTAAGGCTACTCTAAGTCTTCACCAGTTTGGTCTTCAAATAATCTTCAACTTCTTTGCAGCTTCATTGATCTTCAAATAGCACTCTATGAACTTAGTCTTAAACACCAAGGACTTGGTCTATGTCCAAAGTGAGACAAAAATAGAAAGAAAGGAGATAGAAAGAAAAGAAGTAGTTGGTCTTCTAAAATTCTTCTCTTTGCTTCCTTGTAGTTTTACTTGATGTACTTCATTGCACATTTGTGGACTTGTTGATTCTGAAGACCTGATGATGTTGGCAGCTGGTTGATCTTGAATATAACTTAGCCACCATGAAGTTTAAGAGAAGGAGGAAGAAAGGAGAGAAGGAAATGAAGACTTGGAAAATGCAGCTGGTTGGTCTTCATGAACTTTCTCTTGATTTCTTCTAAGTCATTTCTTCTTGGAGATGCTTCTGCAGTCTTGTTTTCAAGCTAAGTCCCTCCTTGATTTCTACTAATTTCTAACTTAGTGGTTTTTGACTAGGAGAGTCATAATACCTAACATGTATCCTCAAAATTTCTAAGGAGGAAGTCATGTAAGAAGTACAAAAATAATACTAAGGACTTAATATGCATGCCATGTTTATGAAAATGCTCTGAGGAAATGCAAGCAATAAAGATGATCCAAAATAACTAAGGACCAAGGGTCAAACAATAAATCACAAATAAATTCTAAGGAAAAGTTAATCAACATAAGAGAGGCTAAAATTCTCTAAGGAAAAGAGTTGTCAAAACACTTGTCAAAAAATTTCTAAGGAAGAAAATAGTTTTGTTTTGAGAGACAAAATATTTCTAAGTACTTTAAGTGCTAAAGTCTCCAAAATACTACTAAGTTAGTTTACAACTCGAAAATAAGAAGAAAATAATTTTAAATACATTTTATTAATTAACATAACACCTAAAAAGCATTTAAACAATATTTACTCAAAAATCATTGAAAATTATTTTACAAAATTAATGGAGTATTCCTACGGCCAATACTTTGGCATACAAAACTATAGAAAAAGAGTTTGCTCAAAAATCTATTTTTAAACTCAAATTATAGCCAAAATACTATTTAAACCACTTTTAAAAATTAACTACATTAATTTCGACAAAACCCAAAATAAGCATACCAAAAGTTTCTACACATTATAAGCTTTCCAAAAATATATTTTTCATAAAATTTGGATAAACGAGTAAAAATTAATAATGAATCTAATTTGCAGGGACCTATCCGTGATGCGCAAGGGCTAAAACGTAAAGAAAACAAAAAGAAATCCTCGCGCTGAAGTCCTTGGATGACGTGTCGTCCTCTGATTGGTGCGCTTCTTCTCCGTGGACGGATGCAGGCGATGCGGACGCGGACGGGTTGCGGCGCGGACGGACGTGGACGGACGCGGACGGGCAGATGCGGGCACAAGTGGAAAAGTTGACGACATGGCGCGTTGCGATTGGCTGGTACCCCTTCGCCTAAAGGATCTAATCCTGGCCATCCGTACGAGATCGGACGGTCTAGATCTAACTGGCCAGAAACGAGCGGCGCTAAGTCGCCGGAGGAACTCCGGTGCGGTGGTTTCATTGCCGGACCTTCGCCGGAGAATGAAGCAGAGAGAGAGGGGAGGCGGGGTTCATACCACGGGATGCAGAAAGCGGAGGTGATGTTGTTGGCGAGGTGGACGCGTCGCGGTGCTCTTCTCCTCCCTGTATTGCTCGCCGAAGTCGGAGACGCGGACGGCGGCGTCGGGTCGAGGATAGATGCGTCGATCTGGTGCACGAAACAAGAAGAGACCATGTCTATTAGATGCGCACGAGGCAAAGATGAAGGATAGAAGGAATAGGGAGGCACGGGGTCGACGGTGGGCGACCGGAGCTTGCAGAACTCGCCGGCGGCAGTGGCGGACGGCGGCGGATGATTGTGAGCAGCCTGGGGGCGATCTAGCTAGGGTTTTTGGGGGCTTTTGGTGCGGAGATTATGAGGGTTTGTATGGGGCAGGATTCCGTACGAATCGTGCAGCGAATCTCAACGAATTCTTTGCGGATTTGGCTAGGGTTTGCGAGGACTTCGTGCTCGACATGGTTAAGGGAAAGGGGATGACACGCGGGGCCCGCATGTCGGTGAGAGGGGAGAGGGAAGTTGGGCCTGGGCTGCCAGTTTGGCTGGGGTGCGCTGCGCCGTGCGGTAGTTAGTAATTGGGCTTCGGCCTTCTATTGGCTGCGCGCGTGAGAGAGTGGTTATGGGCTCGGCCCAGGTAGCTAGGCTTCGTTTTTTTTTCTTCAAAAGCTTTTCTTTTCTTTTCTTAAAACTTTTATATCTTTTTAAATACAAAACCAAATTAAGTCAAACCAATTTCTATAGTTTTGTAAAAACCAACTCTTTAATTTGAAAACCTCTAATAACATTTCTCAAAACATTTTGTCAGCTATATTTTTGAAAAGTGATTAAATGAATTTTTGGACATATTAATGTCATTTGAAAACTATATGGTTTTTTTATAAATTACTTTGGAAATATAATTTAAACCAAAGCAAAATATGAGTAATATGATTAATATCACTCAGTAAAATAATTTTGTATAAAACTCAAATAGTTTAAAAGGGGTTTGATAAATCAAAATGATTTCAGAACTCATTTTAAAATCCAAATAACTATTTTCTTTCAAAAGTAAAACTATAAAACTTGAAAATAGAGAATAGGTAAGTAATAGAATAATTCTCAATACCTATAAACTATTTAAAACCAACCACACTTTTTCAAATAGAAATCATTTTGATTTCCGAACTAGGTTTTTAACAAATAATATGACACTTGATGTCAAAATTTAAAATAGGTTTTAGAACAAATAATTGTGGCTTAAGTAGATCTTAAATACCACAAGATAAACATTTTCCAATATTTATATTTCACAGATACAAACATTCACAAGCAAACATTAAAAGAACAATACATAAAGTCTGAAAGGTGGAGCATAAATGCTCTACTAATATATTTTCTTAAATATGTTTTCAAGTGGAAATTTATTTCCCACTTTTGAAATAACCAAATGCAAACAATGCTATATGATGATGAATGCATGCATGAATTTTCTTTTTAAAGCAAAATATATAATAGTTTTCAAAAGTTTTAAATTTTTCTGATTTTTCAAACTTTTGAAAAAAACTTGGGATGTTACAGGGAGTGGGAAGGTTGGAGTGGACGCTGCAGGGGCCACCGGAGTTGGAGAAGAAGAGGAAACCTCACCCGAGGCCGCGGTGGGGACAGGAGAGGTCTCCGACGCGCTCGCGGGAACCACCACCGCCGCTGACGCAGATCCAGATCCAACCATGGCCGCCGAGGTCGCAGCCAGCGCCGCCGCTGCCGAATCTTGCTGAGTGCTCGCCATTTGCCGTGGAGGCTCTACTCGTGCTCGCCGGAGTTGAGTGCGGGGAGGAGGAGAGCTCGGGAAGCTGAGGAGGCCGCAGTGGGTGCAAATGGGGAAGAAGTCCAATCTCGGTGTGCCCTTTGGGTATTTAACTCCACACGTCAAGATCCGTGTGCGAGATTGGAGGGACGCACGATCTCCGCCACATGCCCACAATTTGCACGTCGTGGCAACGGTGTCTGCGGTCTTCATCCCGATTCTCGTGCATAGTGGAGAAGTAATCATGACGCACGCTCAGTCCAAACTGTCGTGGACTGCTTGACGTCATCCGTCAACATTTGACGGGATCGGTCAAATGACAAGCCTGGTGCCGGGAAGATTCCTGACAATGATCAGGCCGTCTTTCCCATGTTGGCGGCAGACCATCCGACTACTTTAGGCGGATTGCCGCTTACTTCAACTTTGGAATGCTTCAATCTCTTCAGCCGCCTACAAGACAAGACGGACGTTGCTGACGAAAGAAGACGGCGCCTGGAGAACTCGAACCCTTCCAGGGGCTAATGTTGGGGATGTACCTACTAGGGGTATCACCAGCATGGATCAATCCGGCTAGTCCCGGGTGGCCCGCAGTGGTGGTAAAGGCTTTGCCTGCCGGGCGGCCCAGATAGCTGACGACCAAGGAAGGCGGATGCCGGCAAGGAGGAGGCCCAAGACTGAAGCCCACGAAGCCACCAAGACCAAGACGGAAGGCGGCAGACTTGCCGGCTAGGTTTAGGACTCTGTATACTTGCCGGATACGTAATCTCCTTGTAACCCTAGGTCCGGCCGCCTATATAAGCCGGACCACGGGAAGCCTTTAGGGCATACTCTCATATTTTCACACATCCCATAGCTCATTGTAACCTGTAACACGGCGATCTGACTTATAGTGAGTTATAGCAGCACGTAGGGCTCCACCACCGCCGTGGAGCCTGAAGCTGGGTAAACTGATGTGTACAATCCCGACCTCGACGACGTCCACCTTCTTGCCCTACGTTCACCCTCGGCTAGTAGGACCCCGTCTCCTATCCAAGATGCCGATACGACGACAATGCGAATAAATCCGAGGCGGGCTTGTGGAGCATCGTGGGGGCTAAACATTTGGGCTCCATAATGCCACGAGAGTAGACTCTTTTTTTCGGCCTTCTTGGCCTTTTCGAGCTTTTGCTCATTTTATGTCATGTAACCTCTAAACTCCCTTCTTAATTAATGAGATGAAGCAAATCTTTTGCTTCCGTTTAAGAAGAAATCGAAGATAAAAAATGGTACCTCACTATGTAGGTGTTAATATATGAAGCTTTGCCCGTTTCAAAAAAAAAATATGGAGCTTCACTAAGCTATCAGATTTAGTAGGCTATGCATCAAGGTGATGTTTGAGTCTTGAACTTTTTTATGCTACAGTGTTTGTCTTTTATTCCCAAATGTGATGAATTCAGGCCTACCGTACGGATGACACTTGAATGATGTCCAGAAGTTCAAGTCAGGTTGCAGAACAAAGTTGGAAAATGATGTTGTTCGAACTAAACTAAACGTATCGTCCTTCAATTTTTCTCATCCAGGCAGTACCCTCTCCATCTTGGGTATAGCCGAAAGCATTACAAGAAACTATGTGCTGTTACTCAATTAGCCCCTACAGTGATTCGCATGTGCATACCAGTATTACCCGCACAAAGCCCTGTACTTTTTCCTTGAGAAGATGGACATAGGGATGAAGCAAGAACAAACTTATGACGTTATTCCTATAACTCTGATATTGCATTTCTAGAGTTGACATCTACATAAAGGTTATATCTTCATCCTTCGACATGTTAGATAAATACTCAAATCCAAGCCAACCTCACATTCTCAATTTCGGTTGCTCAAGCTGAAGCACAAGGTTATTGGACGCTTACTCACAAGCTCAATATTGTAAGATACCTCTTTCTATCGGACGTTAGTCTCTCAACTGGTAAAATGTGTCATGCTTTAATGTAGAATGGAAATACCAAGGTTACCCTCTACACAACGCTCCATCTAATGTAATTTTGGGGCATCAATCTGTAACATAACATGCCAATCATATAAATATTGATGTTGTTTACCGTCGAGTGGGTGTTTGCCTCAAAATATATAGTTAGATACTGATAGTGAAACTACGGGAATATTTCACAAGTAAAATTTCTTGCAACCACACTTCTTTTTTCTATATATTATTACAAAAAAAACCTACACTTCCACACATGCATTTACCAAATCAAAATTTATTTGACATAAAATTTCACAAGTTGACACTTTAGTTGACATAAATTTTCATAAGAACAAAGTTTATTTGACATAAGTTTCACATCGACACAGTTAATCCCAAATCACGCTGGTAGTGCTAACAACTGCAACTATAGGAAAACTAGATCATTTGTCTCTCCTAAGAGTCTAAGACACATGTAACATTTGTCACTCTTTACACATTATTTGATCCGTTCATTACTTTATTTTCCCATTTTCTATCACCAGGTGAGATTTTCTTCGATTTGGGGAGAGCAAACAGGAAGATGGATTCGAACCACTCACTCCATTTGCATTTGAGTCACTCGAAGAGAAGAAATGGTAGAAAAGGGCAAATGGTCAGGTTAGCTGACCCCACAACATTTTTGCAAAACACCTTCAGCTTATAGATATTTAGGTATTGGTCCTTGGTGTACAGGTAATCTGACCCCCCAGTTTTTTGTTGCTGGTTTCGCCATTCAGGGCAAGTGTTGTTCAGCGAGGAGGAGCAAATAATAGAGATGTACATAGGCATGGTAAATAATCAACCAATTCTCTTTTCATGAAATTTATAGCAAATAGTTGTGTTTCTAAAAGAATCTATAAGGACGTGCATATGGCGAATTGATTTGGTCGAGAATCAACCACACAAAGTTTTGCGCCATAAGAGGTCGTCCTAGAGCCACGACTCCTCCACCCCAGTAATTGAAGGTTGGATTATGATTGATGGTATCGAGCCAACATCCCAAGATGATGGAAGAAAGATATCCAAACTCCGAAATCATTCTGAATGTGGAAGATGCTTCTGGATCTCCAACTCGAGGCATCTTAAACCCGGTAGTAAAGAACACCTATAGAAATGTTGAAGAACAAGCAATAGTTACTTGTTCTTGTATTTGAGGAAAAGGTAGGTAAGTACAACATAGCCAACATAAATCAAATCATAGGGGCTTATCACTTTAGCTCGGCTTTTGGTTGTGAAACTTGTGGTCCTGAGGGCATGTAGTAGCTTAGTTTCCTAATGGCTGATGTTGCTTGTCCATGAACGAATACACATAGTGGGTTTTGGTTTCCTAACAGAGATGAACACATCCATGGTAAAGAATCAACAAATTCTCCTTTTCATGAAATTCATAACAAATAATTGTGTTTCTAAAAGAATCTATAAGGACGTGCATATGGCGAATTGATTTTGTCAAGAATTAACCACACAAAGTTATATGCCATAAGAGACCGTCCTAGAGCCATGACTCCTCCACCCCAGTAATTGAAGGTTGGATTATGATCGATGGTATCGAGCCAACATCCCAAGATGATGGAAGAAAGATATCCAAACTCCGTAATCATTCTGAACGCGGAAGATACTTCTGGATCTCCAAGTAGAGGCATCTTAAACCCGGTAGGAACAACAATAGTTATATGTTCTTTATATTTGAGGAAAAGTAGTTAAATACATTATATCTATAACATAACCAACATAAATCGAATCATAGGAACTTAAATCACTTTATCTCGGGTTTTGGTTGAGGAATTTGTGGGCCTGAGGGCATGTACCAGCTTAGTTTCCTAATGGTTGGTTTTGCTTATCCATAAAGGCATACAGACAGTGGGATTTGATTTCCTGGCAGTGTATAAATATGCTTTTCCTTCGGCTATGTGACTTGACTTCATCAGGGTAAAAACATCAACTTACATAATATCTAAAACCCTAAAGGTTATGAAGCAAAACAATGGCCTCACTTGACATGACACAACCGTTTAACAACTCTAATATTTCGTAGAAAACTATGTACTACTAAGAGCACTAGAAGGTGACCGACAGAACACTAGAGGCTCTACGATCATGCAGACTAAATGCTTCTTTATCAAAAGGAAAAATATAACATACAGGAAAACACACAATTAAATTATCAGATTTCACATCAAAAACTAGCTAGGCATATCAGAGAACAGCAAAACAATACGCACAGTACTTTAAAAAAATAAATGCTGCATAGATGACGTGGTTCATCCAAGCACTAAAGCACATATCATGTCATGAAACTCATGATGTCATCGTCAATATACGAATCTACGCATGTGCAAATGCACGGAAAGAAAATAAGTACAAATTTAGTGTGAGGACAAAAGTAAGGCTGATGAACGCCATCTGAAGTCTTGCATGCTAATATTGTGCGGGCGAATGAATTATATATGCAGTTATGTTAATTTTCAGCTTGCAGTAACAAACAACAAATCCGAATAGTACACAGAGAGTTGTTGGGATAATCCACCAACGAATTGCTTTTTTAGGGGAGACCAATTGTGGGTATACTAGAGAACAAAATCAACCAGGTAGAGTATTTGTGAACGCCGGAGGAGCAACTGAAGTTTTCTCACCTAGTCCGGATACAGGAACCGGAGGCGGCGGGGTGGTGTAGATCCGGCGAAGGACCGCGGTGGCGGGTCGATGAACCCTAGCGCGGCAGTTCTACCCGGTCGCCGGCGAGACAAGGGAGGGCTCAAGTCGTTCGCTGACTCGCTGTGGAACTCAAGCTGTACTCGTCCAGCCTGCTTTATTATGGATCAAATACGCGCAACTCCAAGTCCATGTCCAGTTCCAAGTGGAAGAAGCCCAAGTCCAAATTCAGCCCAGCCCAACACAGCGACCCGCTCGGCCCATCATCCTATATTGGCGCTGGTGAAGGACCACGGTACATTTTCTTCTTGCGAAACACTTCTTCTCCCACGATCCAGTGACACGCAGGACCAAACCGAAGCGACTCGGGAATGTTCCGGAACCCGCGCCGCGCCGCCCTCCTCCTCGCCGCCGGCGCCGCCGCCGCGGGAGCGGGGGGCCTCCTCGACCGCCGCGGCTCCTCCACGGCCGTCACAGTGTCTGCCTCCGCGCCGCTCCGACATCTCCTCTCCACCGCCTCCACGGGGCTCCTCTCCCGCAACCCTCTCCTCGCGCCGTGTCCAGGTACGGTTTCATTGACGCGTCATCTGCTTGCCTCGTCTAGTCTACAGTTTTCTCCTACGTATGAGCAGGCCGTGTCATTAGCTCGTGATATCGGTAATCTGTATGTCAAACGCATTGCGGTACGAAAGGGTGTTTCACTGTTTTGCGGTTGTGCCGCCGTATGAGCTCCGACGTTTGAGTCAGTAATCTGTCGTTCATACGGAAACACCGATGCGGACCTGGCGGAGCACCTGGGAGATATTACGATTGTCATCGAGACTTTGATTCAGAACTGTTGATGCTGCTCTCAGTATGCTGCAATGTGATTGATTTATTTATTTATTTGTACTGGCGACTGCGCTGGAAGATCTGAACCTACAGCTGCTTAGGCCTCCTTTGATTCACGGGATTCCTGTAGGAAAAATGGAGGATTCTCTTTCCTATAGGAATTTGCACTGTAGATGCGTTTGAATCAAAGAAATGCAGCAAAGGAATTTTGAAGGAAAATTCCCTTTGCAATCTGATTCCCGTGAGATGCACAGGAAATTAAAAATCTAGTCAGACCTCTTTTTTGCATTCCTTTGAAAGGAACGAGCCAAATCCAAGCTATGCTGCAAGCACAGCCACCCAACGCCACTACCTTTGCTTATTATATAAGCTAATCAAGTTGATTAAGGAAGCATCTTAAATTCCTCCATTATTACTTTCCTTTGTTTCAAACGATCACTTAGGAAATATTCCTGTACTGGTCAATCCTGTAGTTTTGCGATTGCAATCCTACCATATTCCTGTTCCTATTGGTATTCTTTCATTTTGGAATCCTATGAATCAAAGAAGGTACTTGGTTCTCCAGTTGTGAGGTCGTAGCTTGTAGGAGAGAGGCAAATGCGCCGGGTCATGAGCTGGCCCAGGTAGGAAGGCAGTCTGATGTCAGTACAGATTTGCCTTGGGAGTATGAAGTTCCAGATTGTATCTCTGTTTTTGTGAAGGGCGATCTGCTCGTAAACGTTCAGTGGTAAAAGCTTTTGCTTTCCCATCAAAAACACCGTGCATTCACACAGCTCTGTGTGATATTATTTAGAATTTAGACTAGCTATTTTTGTAACACGTGACACATATTGGAAGAACGTCTCAAGGTTGACAAGAAGGCATTTCCTACAAAATCATTCCTGCTGCTGATTATTAATTTTGCCAAAGTAGCAGTGAAGTGTGCTGTTGAGGAGACAGAGGAAGTGAAGAGCGTGAGGTGGTACAGAGATTTAAGAGTGGTGAAGTTAGTGTTTGGGAATTTTGGCAGATGAAACCAATCCGAAATGCAAAATTTGTTACTAATTAGCACAAAACTCAACAAAGGAAACTAAAATAAATTAGCAATTGAGAGAAAATTCCACTTTTATGGTTATTGATGATTTAATGGATGGTTTAGATGATTACATTCTTGACGTAACTCATACTTGTATTAGTAGTATTGGTATATATCTGCACATACAAATTTTAAATGATAACATATATTGAGCCGTTTGGTAAAAAAATAATTTACTAAGATTAAAGTATGTCGTGGGGAAAAGCTTAAGAAGTTTTCTTGGAACAAATTCTATATTGGCGCACCACTATGTGTAAAGATGTGCACTTGTTCTGAACGAGTATGTAATTATATGAAGGCGTGTTTCTGGACTCTGGAATCAACTGTGTTATGTATTAAAAGACCTAGTTGAAAACCACTTTGGTGGGGGTCTTCATGTGGACATTAGAACGCTATGTGCAAGCCCATATGCATCATAGCAATGTGCCTGTGTAGAAGTATGTTTCTCCCAGTAATTGACTTTCTACCTTGTTCCTTACAAAGTTTGCTTTTTAAGATCTTACTGAGTTCAAATTTGCTTGTACAGGGGGTTTTCCTATACTGAATTCCTTTGCGTCTGCATCGGTTGCACCCATTAACGCGAGCAACCAAGGTTCTGCTGGAAACTCAGATGATTCGAGATGTGGCCGAGGATGTCTAGGCAGGAATTCAATTGCCAATGCTGCAGCTGCAGTTGGTCCTGCTGTCGTAAACATTTCTTGTATGCATGGTGAGAATGTAACTGCAATGGAAAGGGTTGTTACCTGTTTCCCTAGCTATATGTACTAAACTTGTGCAATTATTTTTTTGTAGAAAGTCATGGATGGGCGATTGAGAAGAGCATTGGATCAGGAACTATAATAGATCCAGATGGGACGATATTGACATGTGCCCATGTTGTTGCAGATTTTCAAAGCACAAAAGCAGTTCTAAGGGGAAAGGTTATTAACTTGGCATACCAGTACCTTGTGTCCATCTTGAGTTACCCGTTACGGACCGATAGTGCTAATACTATAACAAATGGAACTATTATGATGCTTGAATATTACTGGAGTTGTTAAAATGTCGGAAACACAAATGTCTACCCGGGAACACCTGCTCGTGTGTGCAAAAACTAAGTTCCACATGTAAGACAATTCGGAAAATTTACACATGCAAATGTTTGGGTAAATTTCCATGTAAATTTGAGAACTCTATGCATGGATTAATGGAGTGTCCTTGGTCATTCACCATTCTTTCAAGTTATAGAATCTAAGTACTAGGCTTGAAGTTCTGGACTTTAGCATAGAGCCAAAGTCGACCTATCCATAGTATAATAGACATTTCACAAATACTGCACAGTAGCGATGCCTATGGTATATTATTTACTTACGCTTCAATCCTCTTGCTTATGTTAAAAATGTTCCACCAACATTTTAGTTAATCCAGGAGAATAGCTTACAGTACATGTTTATTTACTATCCCATTCTTGCCTCACAAACTGGTCGATTATAACAGGTTAATGTGACTTTACAAGATGGTCGAGAGTTTGAAGGTCATGTCCTCAATGCTGACCGCCACTCAGACATCGCTGTTGTGAAGATTAAATCTAAGACACCTTTACCAGCTGCAAGACTTGGATCCTCATGTAATATTTGACCAGGTGAACATGTTGTTGCTTTGGGCTGCCCACTTTCTCTTCAGAACACAGTTACAGCTGGCATTGTAAGGTTAGGTTTTCCCTATAACACAAACCTTTTTTTGCTTTAATTTTCTCTCATCTGCCCGCCGTCGTTAAGACTACTAGTTATTTTTTGATTCCCAAGCTTGCTATTCGTTCTGTTGACTTCAATTGTTCCCCTTCCACCCCATTTTCTTGTAGTTGTGTTGACCGGAAAAGTAGTGATCTGGGTCTTGGAGGACTACGAAGGGAGTATCTACAAACTGATTGTGCCATCAATCAGGTAAAACCATTTTCTTCTTCTGTAAACATCCAGAGATGTGAAAAAATTATATACTTAACACTGATAAATTTGGATTTTTTTTGTTCAATATATTTGGAAAATCCTGAATTGAAATAATATTCATCACTGCCCCCTGTGAAAGTGAGGACCAAACAGCTTGAAGGGAAACATAAAACATTGCAGAACAAACAAGACCTGAAAATAAAAGTAGCACTTATGATATTTACATATGATCAACTTTCTATTCTGTTTTTTTTGAAACAAAGGCAAAAGCTTTGCCTTTTTATATTGATATAGAAGGAACAAACATCAGAGGCCTAGGCCAATAGAAAAAGAAGATACAAAACCGGCCAGAGTAAAACTCAGCCGGTCATAACTTCTAAACTCGGCCCTCGTCACGGTCCAGAACACGCTGGAAAAGGCAGAAGAAAGACGTATGCCTCCTACTCGGCTGAAGGCGTAAACTCCACACCCCCTGGACCAGCAAGGCCCAAAAGCGCGTCGTCAACAGCAGCAAGGCTCGGGATGTTGAGCTTGAAAAGACGAGCGAGGCCCTGCAAAGATGTGTCGGACATCTGTGTCTTGAAGCTACCCACAAATTGCTTACGAGCCTGCTCCAAAGGGGCATCATCTGCAACTTGAATTCCCATCTTTTTGTTCAGCACGTGGGTAACTTTATCCATCGTGTGCATCTTCGGTTTGTCTCCCAGCCAAGCACTGTGACGAATTTCCGGCGTCGACAACTCAACACGGGCCGGGATCGAAGTCCGGGGCGCAGGGCAAGGAAGCAGGGGCACATCCGGCCTGGTGAAGAGGTCTTCGACCGAGCTCAGCAACGGGGTCACGACGTCTTTGTCCGCGCTCACCCCCATCCCGCTAGTATCAATGATAGAGCACCCTCCACCCCCGCCAAAGACCGGCGAGTGGGCCAGGAGATCACCCAACATGGCAGCTTCAGGGTCCTCTTCGGAATTAGCATCCCACGATGTCTCCAAACCTTCCTTGACGATAGTGGACTCGACGGGGACGATGTCATCAGTGCCCGATGGCATCGTCGGCGCCACACCGGAGTTGATGTGTTGCTGCAGTTCCCCAAACGGACTTGGTGTGGCCACGAGTCCCACCGGCACGGAGCCGCACGACGGCGATGCACGTGGCGACGCGAAATCCTGGCAGGGATCAGTCTCGCCGTAGGGCTTCATCTCTACCGGCCGGAGCGCCGCTTCGACAACAGGCATAACCTCGTCGCCGCACAAAGAAGGCAAGTGTGACGGGGTGTTAACCATCAGTATCACTCCGAGTGGTAACCAACTATCATCAGCATCACTCCTTTAAGGCTTTCATTATACAGAAGAAGAGACAATCTGCAAAGAATCAATTAATTATTTCTGATTGTTGTTATTTCTGCTTCTATCCAATAAGAAGTTTAATACTTCGGTTTGTTACCAAAATGTATCATTGCCACTTTATTTTCTATACCTGCTTAATATTGCTCTAATCCTAAAGAACAAGGCAGCCTTTCTTTTCTTGGTGCCAATGTAGCCTCGTATGTTCTTGATACAAGCGTATGTGGTTTGTTTCCTTGGTGCTTCTGTTTAGATCTCCAAATTTCTCTAGTACAAACCGTTAACACATTTGCATGCTGCAGGGAAACTCTGGAGGCCCTCTTGTGAACCTCGATGGTGAGATCATTGGAGTTAATGTGATGAAAGTTTGGGCTGCTGATGGTTTCAGCTTTGCAGTACCAATTGACTCTATTGTGAAGATAGTGGAGCACTTCAATAGAAATGGGTATGCCTTACTTTCAGTTGTATGATGCCGGCAACACTTAACTATTATACACTGCTTTGTATTTTGTGTTCCCTTTCAGGAATTTCTTTATTTAGTTTAGGTTATTAAATAATCATCACTTGGGTACATGATAACTTTACCTTGTTGTTTATTAGAGTAGGTGGAATTTGGATTCAGATACCGAAAGATCAGTTAATGATAATGTGAGCAATGGAGCTGTTAAACTTTCATTTTTGTGTGTTGTGCCAAGAACAGGGTTCCTTTGTAAGAAAAACTGCTGGTTTTTCTATTATTATAAAATCCTAACCATAGGGTTTTTCCCTTACGGTACCTTGTTAAAAAAAATCAAGTAACTTTATTTTTTTGAAAAAAAGGCAGACAGTGCTGCTTGCATTGATATAAGTGGGGGAAAACATACACAAATTTAACAAAGTTCAACAACTAGCACAGAAAGCTGCAGAAAAACAGCGATCTGACAAAACAAACAGCAGCTAAGCTAAGCGAACAAAGGGAGCTGGGAAAGGATAGCATGCTAGTCAGGCTCTCTTGGTCTATGAGACAGGCCACGAACCAGGGTTGCTCAAATGCCTGGTAAATTGGACTTTGGTTTGCTTGCTGAGGCAGTTCGGCAGCTTAGGCATTACCAACTTGCAATTTCAGAGCACTGCCCTTCACACCCGTTGGCTTTGGCATTTGTGAACAGACAGTTGCAAAACGCTCAAGTAACTTTATTTGTGAATGAACCACAGTATATTACATAATTTTGACTGAAATCCAGCATGATGTTACTTCCTCAAATGAACTGTGAGCCTAGTTGTTATGGAATAGATTATAGTATTCTTGGCAGCTACTTAGGTTTGTCTAATGTGCAATGCAGGAGAGTTGTACGGCCATGGCTTGGTTTAAAGATGCTTGATCTTAACCCAATGGTCATTGCACAACTTAAAGAAAGATCAAGTTCTTTTCCAGATGTAAGAAAAGGTGTGCTTGTTCCAATGGTAAGCTATTCTTAATTCATCTCATGTGATGGTACATTGTGCAGGCTGGAAGTTTTATTCTCAAGTTTCTAACTACCAAGTTCGAACTAAATTTGTTATAGAATTCTAATTACACAGCTCAAAACCTTTTTTCTTATATTCCTGCTGTTTCATATAAATTATTCTTAAGTGTGACTTTTGTGGTGCTGTATGTTTTAGCATGCACTGATTCTGGTAACAATTAGGCGATGCTAACACTAGATGAGTGGACAACCAGGTTACACCAGGATGCCCAGCTGAACGTGCCGGATTTGCTCCTGGGGATGTAGTCGTTAAGTTTGGTGGTAAACCTGTGGAAGGCATTAAAGAGGTAACTATGCTGACCTCTGGTTTTGTGGGTTTGTTAAAAATATTATGACTTCCAGTATTCCTTCTTTTGTTAAAGTACTACTCCCTCTGTTCCAAATTATAAGATGTTTTGACCACTTCAATGTGGACTAAGTACGGACTGAAATGAGTGAATCAACAGACTAAAATACGTCTAGATACGTATGAATCAAGAAAAAGCTAAAAAATGGTTATATTTAGGAACAGAGGGAGTAGTAATTATGTCATGTGATGTTTTGATATAGAATTTCGTTAATATGTGCTAGAAAAGTGGTCTCTGCTACCTTGTATGCTCTTCTGGGGTTTTCATTTTGGTTCTCTGACTCTCTGTACATCACATTCTGAAAATTATCCTTTTATCCGCACGGTCGAGTTAATGAAGTATTTATTGCAGATTATTGACATCATGGGGGACAAGGTTGGAGTGCCATTTGAAGTTCTTGTGAAAAGGGCGAACAACGTATCTGTGACTTTGACAGTTATACCAGAGGAAGCAGATGCCAGCAGATGACGCACAATAATCTGCTTGAAGTTAATGAGCTGAGAGGAGAATCTTGCAGTACAACTATAAATCTTCCTAAGAGTATATTTTGTATAGCCCATGTAGACATGTTGAGTTGGGTTCTTGACTTGGATGGCCGATGGATCATATCCTCCCCAGTAGGGAAAGGAGCATAGACAACATAGATGTGGTAGTGCAGTGCCGAGTTAGCAAACTGAGTCCTTTGTAGCATGTCCGAACAAACTGAGGTTCATTTTGCCTTTTTTTGGGCTATACATGCAAGTTCAGCATTTCCGTAGGTGGATATGTTTTATTTACTGAGCAGCGTGGTTGCTTCAAAAACTGAATTATGTATAATTTAAAACCCGTCAATGATGTGGCCTTGTCAATGCTAGAACAAAAATGACCTAGGTGCACCAGCTAAAGTGATTTTTCCCGTGCAGAAAGCAATAGGTGTTTAATGGATTTTACTTATTTTTTTCACCTTTACCGTGCTTTTGATTCAAAAGTTGTACTACTCTATAAGATACCAACCTTACTGTTGATGATGCCTATTTCGTTTTAAGTATTGATAGACTACGCAATTAATTACAATCAGATGAAGAGGACACGATAAAGGGTCACTTTGTTGTTGTTTGCTCTTCGAACATGCGCGGCTTGGATAACCCATTGTTCGCTGTGTCACTGTTTTCAAAGAAAAATAAAAACGGAGAAGTACCGATGCGAAAAAAAAAAATCAATATCAGAAAAAACAGTCAGGCTGGCAGCCCCCATGCTGCGCTCGTCTGGTCTGGAAGGAACTCACGAAACGCTGGTGGAAAAAAAAATAGCAGGCTATTGGGCCGGCACGTGAGCAATGCCCTCTTCCACGTGATCCCGGCACTCTCCAGAATGTTCCGGAACCCGCGCCGCGCCACCCTGCTCCTCGCCGCCGGCGCCGCCGCAGCGGGAGCGGGGGGCCTCCTCGTCCGCCGCGACTCCTCCCCAGCCGTCGCCGTGTCTGCCTCCACGCCGCTCCGCCAACTCCTGTCCACCGTCTCCACGGGACTCCTCTCCAGCAACCCCCTCTTCTCCCCGTGGCAAGGTTCGATTTGTTGCCTGAATGCCTGGTCTAGTTTGCGGTTGTCACCTACTCCCTCCGTTCCAAATTAATTGACTTCTATTTGTCCAAATGTGGATGTATCTATACTTGTAACATGTCTAGATACATCCACATGTGGGTAAATGAAAGTCAATTAATTTGGAACGGAGGGAGTAGTACGTACGAGCAGGTCGCGTCACTAGTTCTCCATTGTCGATAATTAGTAGTATTTCATATGCATTGTGTGATTGTGGTACCTTGCAGAGCTTCATTATTCGAGTCAGCAATCTGTTGTTTATACCTGCATTGTGCATTCACACGGTTTTCTTTGATGTTACTTTAAATTAGCTATATTTCGCAACACATAAAAATATTGAAAGAATGACACAATGTTGGCAACAAACATTTCCTGCAAAATCATACTTGCTGATGATTATTAAATTTCCAAAAAAAAGGAAACATTGGAGCGTGGCATTGAGCAGACAGAGGAAGGGTAGAGCATTGGGTTGTGGAATGTGGAGAGATACAGGAGGATGCGGACGCATTCTTTGGTCAGAACTACAATTGCGAGAAGTGCAAAGCGTCCTGCTGAAATCTTCCTGTAGCCTGGCCTGTAACTGGGGAAATGTTATATGATGATGTGAAATCTGCATCTGGGCTTTTACTTTTCTGAACCTTGTCGATGATCTGATGTGGTTTCGTTGATTAAGGAAGCCGAGGGTGGGCTCGTTTTCTCTAAAAGAAAAAAACAATTGCAAGAAGATGTAGGTGATTAGTATCGCAATACAACTAATGCTTGTATTAGTAGTATCGACATAGACCTGCACATTAAGCTTTGAAATGATAGAATACATTTGGTTATTCATTATTTTATTTTTACCAAGATTGAAGTATTTAGCCGGGAAAGCAAAGAACTTCTCTTGCAACAAATTCTATCTCTCAGCACACAACTGTGTCTAAAACAATGTAACTATATGGTTTAGTTGCTGTTGGTGTTATATATGTCTTTTCCTTTTCTATCTGATTAATGTGAGAATTTCTTGAGAGCGCACAATCAGTATAGTAACAGATGTTCATTTGGTCTGAATGTGTAGTTAAATTAAATTGAGGTGTGGTTCTGGACTCTGGATTCAACTGTGTTATTATGTATTACAAGACCTAATTGATGACCAATTTTGGCGGGGCGGATGCATGTGGACACAAGAACACTTTGCGCAAACCATATACATTAGAGTAGAGCAACGTGCCCATGTAGCACTATCTTTCACCCAATAATTGCCTATGTATCCTGTTCTTTACTAAGAGCTTACTTTTCAAAATATCTTACGGTGTTTGAATTTGTTAGTACAGGGGGTTTTCCTATAAAAAATTCATTTGCATCTGCATTGGTTCCACCCACTAACCTGAGCAACCAAGGTTCTGGTGGAAACTCCAATGATTCGGGATGTCTAAGCAGGAATTCAATTGCTGAGGCTGCAGCTGCAGTTGGTCCCTCTGTTGTGAACATTTGTTATGTGCAAGGTGAGAATGTAACTGCAATAGATATTGTCAAACCTATTACCTGTTTCACTAGCCATATTAAATTTGCAACTATTTCTTGTAGAAACTCAATGGGCGCAAGAGAAGAGGAAGGGATCAGGAACTATTGTTGATCCAGATGGAACGATATTATTCGCAAAAAAAAAAAAAGATGGAACGATATTAACATGTGCCCATCTTGTTGCAGATACTGAAAACACGAAAGCAGTCATAAGTGGAAAGGTTATTAACCTGGCACTACCACTACCTCTGTGTGTTCTTCTTGAGTTACTCGTTACGGCCGACAGTATTAATACTGTAGAAGTTTATCTTTGTCAAATGAAACTATTATGATGCTTGAATATGAGCTGTTGAAGTTCTTAAAATGTTGAAATCTCAAAGATCTATCCAGGAGAACCGGCTCAGCTGCTTCTGAAAAATTACACATGTGACTGTTTGGGTACTCTATGTGCTTGTAAATTTACACGTGTAAATGTTTGAGTACTCTATGCATGGATCAACGGAGTGTCCTTGGTCCTTAACCATTCTTTCAAGTTATAGACCAGCCCACAGTAGTGATACAAAGTAGTAGGGTTGAAGTTTTAGACTTTAGCACAGGACCAAAATTGACTGAAAAGCTATAATATAATAGATACTAAATGTCATTTTTCTAACAAACTGCCACACAGTAGGGGTGCTTACGATAGATCCTTTACTTCCACCAGAATTTTAGTTACTCCAGGAGAATAGCTTTCAATACATGTTTGTTTTCTATTATCTTTCTTGCCTCAGAAATCGGTCAACTGTAACTGGTTAGTGTGACTTTACAAGATGGTCGTGAATTCGAAGGCGTTGTTCTAAATGTCGACTGCCACTCAGATATCGCTGTTGTGAAGATCAAATCCACCACACCTTTACCAGCTGCAAAGCTTGGATCATCATGTAAAATTCGACCAGGTGAATGGGTTGTTGCTTTGGGCTGCCCTCTTTCTCTACAGAACACTGTTACAGCTGGCACTGTAAGGTTAGGATCTCACTAAAACCCTAACCTACTGGTTTCCTTTTGCTTCAATGCTTGCTATTAATTTTGTTGACTCCAATGTTTCACTTTTCACCCCCATTTTCTTGTAGTTGTGTTGACCGGAAAAGTAGTGATCTTGGTCTTGAAGGAATACGAAAGGATATATACAAACAGATTGTGCCATCAATGTGGTAAAACCTCATACTTCCTATGTAAACATGCATATATATGAATTAGTCAAATAAGTGGAAACATTAGCACATACTCCCTCCGTTCCCAAATATAAGATGTTTTAGACTTTGTCCACATACACATGTACACAAATGTATCTAGACACATTACATGTGTATGTTCACTAATTTGTGTATGTACCTAGACAACATGTGTAACATCTAAAACATCTTATATTTAGGAACGGAGGGAGTATTATATATATTTGACAGTAAATTTGAAAAATCATGAGTTTCCTAAGAGCCCCTGTAAGACTGAAGACCATGCACCAAACAGCTTCTACGAAAACATTAAAGATTATTAAAAAAAGCAAAACCTGAAAATACAGGTAGCAGCTTAAGCTATTTACCTGCCATTTACCTCTTCTGTTACGGTGTTCCACTTTCTGTTCTGATCTATTGTTCACTCTGAGTGGTAAGTGATAGCCATAGATTGTTGTTATTTGTGCTTGTACGCAACAAGCAGTTTGATATTTTGGTATGGAGGGTGTAGTCTGCTAAAATTGATCTTTGCTAATGCCATCTTATTGTATGTAACTGCTTTCTTCTTGCACCAATCCTAAAAATAAGGCGACCGTCTCTTTCATCGTTGCCATACGTGGTCTGTTTTACTCGTGTGTCTGTTTTTTACTCTAATTTTCTCTAGAACAAACAGTGGACACATTTGCATGCTGCAGGGAAACTCTGGAGGCCCTCTTGTTAACCTCGACGGCGAGATCATTGGAGTTAATGTTATGAAAGCTCTGTCTGCTCGTGGTTTGGGCTTCGCAGTACCAGTTGACTCTATTGTGAAAGTAGTGGAGCACTTCAAGAAAAATGGGTATGACTTCTCAGCTGTATAATGCTAGTTGCATTTAACTATTATACATTGCTTTGTATTTCGCTCTCCCTTGGGAAATTTCTTTGCTTACTTTATGCTATGACCTGCACAGTTGGAGTGACTAGAACATGTATTTCCAAACTAGGCATTCTAGGAGATAAATAAAATGGCATGATGATAGTGTTTCCACTTTGTATACAAAAAAATAGTTTATAGTTAGCAGGCTAGGTGCATTTACCTTTATAAATAGGTTCTTTGGATTACATGAATATTACAGCATGCACACAACCTGCAAGTATAGCATTCAAGATGAAGTATGCAGGCTGATACAATGAATTATGAGAATATACTCAGATATGCAATCATCTCCAATCTCTTTGTCTCTGTTGCACGAATTACGGATACTGTTCCTTCTTTTACTATTGTAGAGATCTAATATGATATTTGCATGCGGGAATCGTCTCATACCAGTTTTTCACAATTCAACTATCAAAAGTCGATGCCAGAAATATATTTGAATTTATCACCAATACTTGGGCATATGATAACTTTCCCTTATATGGTACATTAGGCGAGAGCCCGAAAGATCAGCAAATAAAACTTTGAGCAGTTGAGTTATTGAACTCTCTTGTTTCTTTGTGCGAGAACACATAAGTAACCTTAGTAGTTAGTTCTGACCGAGCAACAGTATTGCATTAATTTGACTGAAATCCAGCATGATGTTGCTTTGCGAGCCTAGTTGTTTCAGAGTATATTGGCAGCTACTTAGGCTTGTCTAATGTGCTATGCAGGCGAGTTGTACGGCCGTGACTTGGTTTAAAGATGCTTGATCTTAACCCAACGGTCATTGCACAACTTAAAGAAAGATCAAGTTCTTTTCCAGATGTAAGAAAAGGTGTGCTCGTTTCAGTGGTAAGCTATTTTTAATTCGTCTCATGTGACGAGGCATTGTGCAGCCTGGAGGATTTCTCTTGAATTCCCAACTACAGTGCTAGAATTAAATATGTTGTAAAATTCTAATTATCACAGTTCAACGCCCATTATTTCTTGTATTTCCTGCTGTTTCTGACCTATTATTCCTCTGAAGTGTCACTTTGTGGTGTTATATCTTTTAGCATGCAATGATTCTGATATAAGTTAGGCGACACTAACACTAGATGAGTGAACGACCAGGTTACACCAGGATGCCCAGCTGCACATGCAGGATTTGCTCCTGGGGACGTAGTCATTGAATTTGATGGTAAACCAGTGGAAAGCGTCAAAGAGGTAACTAGGCTAACCTCTGGTTTAAATTCTTATCACTTGCAATATTCCTTGTTTTGAAATTTAATGTGATATTGTGTTATGAATTGAAAGTAATGATGTATAAAATAATTTAAGCCAGGTGCTAGAAGTAGATCAGTGGTCTGTGTTACCTATTGTATAACATGTTTCATGTGCTTCTGGGGTATTCATTTCAGTGTTCTGTACATCAAATTCTGGATATCATTTCAAGAGGATCAGATTATCCTTTTTTATAAACGAGTTAATACAGTACTCGCTGCAGATTATTGACATCATGTGGGACAAGGTTGGAAGGCCATGTACAGTTCTTGTGCAAAGGGCGAATGAATCCGTGATTTTGACAGTTATACCAGAGGAAGCAGATGCCAGCAGATGACCACAGTTATCTGCTTGAGATGATGAGCTAAGAGGAGAATTTTCCAGTGCAACTATAATTTTCCTTGGAATTTATTTTGTGTGGCCCATAGACATTCGCTTGAGTTGGATGCTTGGCTAGGTTGGACCCAGAAGGGAAAGAAGCGTAGGCAATATAGATCTGGTAGTGCAGTGTTGAGTTCGCAGAAATAGTCTTTTGAAGCATATCCTAACAAACTTGAGGTTCATTTTTACTTCTTTCGGGCTATCCATTCAAGTTTAGCATCTTCGTAAGTGGCTGTATTATTTACTGAGCACTTGAGCAGCGTGGTTGTATCAAAAACTGAGCAGGAGGTTCTGCTTGGTAAAACTCCTCATCAAAAGATGTGGCATTATCGTGTCTTCTTCATCTGATCGCAATTAATTCCATCGTCTGTTAATACTTCTAAACGAAATAGGCAAGCAGGAAACAGCCGCGTAAGGTTTGTCTGTTATAGAACTTGCGTTTAAAAAGCACGGTAGAGATGGAGAGCAAAATAAAGGAGCAGTATTGAATAGTTTTGCTTTCTTCGCTACCAAACCTTCAGGTTGGTGCACGCATCTGTTTGGAAGCAATTGGAATTTCTGATTCGTCTGCAATTTCAGGTTGAAACGTGGTGCGGGCACGTCTGCCTTGTGTGATACCCAAAACCTAGGTCCATTTCTATTGGTTGTTAGACGCAACATCTCTTTAACTTTTTGTTGAAATGTCACTCTCATGCTTCATCATGGGGATGTATTATTTGTGGTAGATGTACGCTTTCTGTCTACCTGTGTGGTGCACCGATGGTTGAATATGTTAGGAGTCTTTGTACTTAAGTATTACGAAATCCTGTCTGCATGTATTTAGAACTAGAAGGCAAGGGCGCGCGTTGCCGCGCTTGCTTTTAGCTGTTTTCGTTTAATTGGTTTGTTCCTTATTTTTAATTGTTGTTGTTATGGTTTTGTGTTCTCCGGATTGACAGACAGACAAAGTATGGTATTCTCTTTATTATAACAAGTTTGTGAGTGCTATAAGGCTAATGTTCTTCACAAAATTTATGACAAAAGATTTCAAACTCATAAGTCATAGTGGAGAGCAATAATTCAATACACTACAATTAAAAGAAGAACAAAATGGGAAATATTCTAACATTTGCACGAAACTATGGATTCAACATGCTAATAATAAGATCCCTGCATCGTCAACTCCATGAATCGCTCGTCTTATTTACCTACCTCCCTATATTGGATGGTGTCGAAGCGTAGATTATTTTGTAACATAGAAAAATCCAGTACATGTGAACGGATTGGGAACATAATCAGAAGAAATTGAAGCTGAAATCTTAAATACACGAGAAAAAACCAAACAAGTAAAACATATTAAAACGATAGTCTATTAATTAATATTTGTTTTCATGATAACCCCTGCTATCATTTTAAGAGATTAACTATCAGCTGAAATGTCATGCATTTCCAGCAGAAAGCTAATCTCTAGTATAGACAAAAAGCTAATCTCTATTAAGCTCTCTACTATCATTTGAAGGGGTCAACTATCTAATATTACTTGTCACTGAGGTAAATTGCTTGAGCAATCTTGATCGTGCTATAAGTGTACGCAGTTAAAGAAAGCAACTCATTTGTGCAGTGAAATAAAGCAATTCATGTGTGCGATTAAAGAGAAATCTATTCAAAATTTATCAGCTAGCCAACCATGTAGAACTGGTACTTTATAGTAAAAAAATCAGCATTATTTCCACCATGTACCTTACCACATCATTGGCTTATCGAAGATATATAGTAACTTCAATACATCTCTTATAATTGCCAATTAAAATATGTTGTTTTAACATGTTTCATCGTAACAAACCTCGTCAATCTATACTGCGTAGTTATTTTTGTTGTTGCAAAACTCCATACCTAGGAGTTAGCGAAATCATTGCTGCAATGATGAGACAACTACACACATCAAAAAAACTTGTTTGCTTACTCGTGCGTATTGCATATGTGACTCAGCAGAGTCTGTCGAAGGAGAAACATGGTCTGGGCCATATTTTGCACCAAGTTTGCTGGATTCTATCGATTTTTTGCATGACCTCGTGAGACGCAAACAGAGACATTTGGTTGTATATCACGCCACTTGGCTAAGTGACATTTGAAGAAATTCGTCTATCTAACAACCATATGAGTTGCAGCGATAGAATAACGGCACGGCGCGACGCTGGTGGGCAGAGGATGTTGCGGCTGAGCTGTGTGGGCGCTGAAATTTGCGGCGGGAGCGGACATATATGTACATATCTACAGTATAAAATCTATACGTACTCGCCGAAGGAAATTTCAAACGGTTGAACGAGTGCGAGAATTTGACAACAATTGTCTAAAAACAATATAAACTTTGGTGGCGCGACGCAACGACAGTGCGGCGGCGGAGGTAGAGGATGGAGCTACGTGGGAGTGAAATTTGCGGCAGGATCGGACATACACGTACATATCTATATACCTATATGTCCGCTGAAATGAAAAAGTTATAACATGAAAGATGTGAGGAACGGCGAGATGGATCTACTCGTAAAAGGAAATTTCAAAGGATTGAACGAGTGTGACGAATTTGATAAAATTTGTCTACAAACAATATAAACTTCGGTCCAAAATTAACAAGTTACAATTGACGAAATTCAAAATCAATCACGGGAATGGAATCTCCTCTTCGACGCGCATACAGTTCATATATATTTTATCTGAACTTAAATCTTAAACGTATAGTCGTGAACTAAATCACTCTCATCCAGCCAAGTTGCCCAGCCGAAACCAAACCCAAATCCACACCAATCCCACACCACTCTCATGTATATGTCCCTGGCTGGTGGGCCATATAGGGAAAGATGAGGTGGAGGCACCATAGGGCTGGAAATCTAGGGAGCTTAGTACTTAGAGAGATATGTGCTACATTTTGCAGTCATTTCAGAAGAAAAAATGCAACATATTATGCATGTAATTTGAGGTCAACAATGAATAAAAAACTGTGTCATTTCTTAAAAAGTGTCTCAATGAAGAAACTGAGAGCAACCGTTTTATCAAACACTATCAGGTTTATGATTGAAAGGGCAATCATTTATAGAGAAATACTTCTTTATATTCTCTTAAGAAACGGGGCATTAATCTGCAATCTAGATTTCCAACGCATGTGAGAGTAACTTCGAGTCGCTGACAGCTGAGCCCTTGAATCTAGTAGCCCCACAAGTCAGTTACACAAAGTAACTCTGACTTCTGCTTGAGGATCCCATTAATCTGAGATAGTCATGTTCATGGCCACCTCTGGTGACCTGGTCTAGAAAAAGTTATCAATGAATGGGTCAAATTTAGGGAAATTTAGTACTGCACTATTTTCATTTTTTATATCCTATTGTATTGCTTTGGAAGAGCTTAAGTGATTGTGCCATGTCATCTACTGTAATACAGATCGCATGACATTTCTTATTCATTTTTTTTTTGGCGGAGTACGGTTATTGTCAAATCAAGGCAGCAACTTAGTAGCATCAACCATAGATCCTTCCGGCCACTTCACCTATGGCGACCATGTGTAGGCTAGACATCATATCGAAGTCACATTTCAATATTCCTTTTAGTACAAGAATTCGAACCATGCTTGGAGTGCACAGTGCAGGAACTTTTATTTCTCGTGTAGGTGGTATTTAGAGCATCTCGCTGGCGCTCTCAATAGCGCTCCCAATAGGGTTATTGGGAGTGCCGACATTAAAAGTTCCCTCACCGGCTTTCTCAATAGCGGCAAAGTTGCCCTACGGTCTCAATAAAATTGTCTCAATAAATAGTCGCGCAACCACGATTTGCACCCTATGCTTTGGGAGGCAACTGGAGTGCCGGCAAATAGCTCCTAGTAGGACCGGCCCACATGTCATGCACTAAGGAGAGTGAAGCAATCCACTGGTAAGATTTTTTGTGGCTACGCCGCCCGTGTGTGTGTGTTGTGTCCTCTGCACACACTAATGTGCACACACACTATGTAACCACACAAGATGCTCTGAGTGGATAGTAGTCAATTGATCCACTCACATCATATTATGTGGCTAGAGTGCACATATAGGCGTGCCTGGTAGCCACAGAAGATCCATGAGTGGATCGATTGGCTATTATGCGATAATCCAGTTCCATGTTTCTTTTATCTGCTACATAAATAAGTTGCATAGAAAAATTAATGAGTATTGTTTCTAAAACTAAAGAAAAAACAAGTAGACACTTGCAGGTGTGTTTTAGGAGCTCTGGTGGAGGGAGGCGCTTCCAATAGCGCTTATTAGATACACTTGCGGGAGGCTCTATTGGGAGCGTGGGTGGAGATGCTCTTACAGTGGATTTTTGTTATTTGTTTCAGCAGTCTATCAGTTCGGTGACAAAAAAGTCTCAAATGCAGATGTAGATTGCTTATTATGTTTCATAAAGGATGATTTATTTTGGAACGAAGGTTTTCTTAGACAAACTAGCAGAATGTTCGGTCAATTTTGCGATTTTTTACTGTATTGTTTTGTACTAACTTAATTGCCATAGTCTGGTATCGATTGTTATGATTTGGATCCAACATTGTATCTTCTTCCTCCAAAACGAGTCTATTTGGTCGTCTCTGGACCTGCATGAAGGAAAGCAAGAAACCCTTCTTTAGTTTTGTTGCAAAAGGAAAAATAATTTTATTTCCAGCTGAGAATGGCAATTAATTCAGCCCGTTAAAGTAATCTGATTCGCGGTTGATTTCACCTGTCATATTCTGTGCTACTGCTACGACGCGCTCCTAGGTTTCTTGAACCGATGACATGTGGTTAAGAGGCTACAGTTGAGCAATTACCTTGTTGCGAGTTCCTTGTCAGTGTTTCGGCCATGACAAGTCGCTGCACCACATATTTGACATGTTCTTAATGAGTGACATAACACTCTTTGATGTAGTACCGTTACTGTTGGTGATTAATTAAGTGACATGACTTTCGCCAAAAAGAAAATAAGTGACATGACACGATTATTGAACACTTGTATCTCTACTATATAATACGAGTAAGATTTCTTCCTCCAATTTTCGTACGTTTTTTCGTCCGTGGTGGTACGTCGCCGCATGTTTTGCAGTTTAGCCTCTCAGGTTTTGGAAAATCAACCCGCACTCTAGAGAAACGGTTCGAAAATACACACGCATATCCGTCTCTTATCCTGACCTCCCGACCAGTCGACGACCACCATTGCCCCACCCCGTCGCCTGCACAGATCTCGCCGCCGCTCGCCGCTTCGGCAAGGCGGCAACTACCACGAACCAACACACAGTCCCTCCCCTATCATATCCCTCTTCATAGTGGCGTCCCGGAGCGCTTCCTCGCCGCCGCTGCTCTGTTCCCAGTTCCCGGACAAGATAACGGGGCAGCCAGATCAAGGCTGTCAGCGCACCAGCTAGCCGAGAGATTCTTGTAGGTGCGGTGGCAGATGGCAAGGGCGAGCAACTCAGACCGCTCCCGAAGCTGCTGCATCGCCCCCTTCTGCTCTAGCCTGGACTGCCCGCAACCCCATCGGTCCCGGCCTGGGCGTAGAAGAATCCACTCAGATGCGCCGTGGAAGCAGCAGCCGCGTGACAGCGGGACGAAATCTAGCGGCGTCGGTTGGTAGCGGAGAACAAGCGACGGATTTGGACTACACGGGCGAGAAGGACTGTAGAAGAATGTGGAGCAGACGGGGTCTCAAGACTCAAGCGCATGCTGAAGTGCCACTGCTCACGCTTCTGTTGTTTCTTTATCAATATCTTCCTCATTTTATGATTCCCTGGTGACTCAAGCGCATGCTGAAGTGCCACTGCTCACGCTTCTGTTGTTTCTTTATCAATATCTTCCTCATTTTATGATTCCCTGGTGGATTGTATGATTTTGGTTTCTTCAGTCTTATTTGGTTTGCTCAGAAGAACGATACTTGCTCATCGACATGGCAGCTCTTTAATGTTCATCAAATTTGTGAACTATACGATGAATAAAATTTTAGACGTTTGCTTGCAGTTTCTAGTGCACTCTGTAGGTAGTACTTACACAAATCAGTCGCTGATATTCTTTTCAATTTGGTTACTGCAGCTCGAAGTTGGTCATGGCATTTCTGGAATCTCCAGGTTCCAAGGTGTAGGATCTTGCAAAATCCGAGTTGCAGATAGTGATTGATGGTGGCATAAGAAAAACTCAAAAGCATGAAGCAATGTAAAAGTGAGGACTCTCGCCATCTCCACTCTAGCAACACCAGCAAGCAAAGGTTGTTCCCGTGTTTGCATGATACATAAAAAATTATCACTTGGTCTTGTTATGATTTGTTAGTGTGCACCAATGAGTAATTAGGGAGGGCGATGAAACAAGATTTGTTGGTGTGCACCAATGAGTAAGTAGGCTGTCAATGAAGTCATGGGATACATAATGTTGCCTATTCTTAGCAATGTTTTAGTCACGATAGAGAGTTAAGGCAACATGCTTAACCGAGAATTTGTGACACGGTGCAGCTGTATTAAAAACTTACCTTATGCGCCTCACTGACATGCATATTTTTTTCGCCCGTTGCAACGCACGGGCATTTTGCTAGTATATATTATTATGTACAGTGCTTCGTTGCGACAAGTCGCGGCACCATATTTGACATATTTCGTACGAGTGACATAGCACTCTTTATGCAGTACCGTTACTGTTGATACTTAATTAACTGATATGACACAACTACATATATATTCTTGAATACGCTGCGCTAAGTAGAATCCCATAAGGATCTGCTGACAAAAGCTTAGAACTAGTTTTTTCCTTAATCTAAACTTGAATTCCAGCGTTCTCGACAGTTAGCTACAGGTGATCGAGCTTGCGATGTCGACTGGGGATTAAAAAAACTATCAGCTTACAGTACCTTAATCGCCTCCTCAAATATTTTACTAAAGCACTGCTTGGACACAGGGACACACGCTACAAGCTGGTTTGCTTCCGTCCACGGGTTCTGTGGGAGGGGCGCCCAAGTGCACGGTCTCTTCTCACCCGTCTTTTCCTCTTTTGCCATTTTTCATCCTTTTCCTGATAAAAAAAACAAATGAAAAAGTTGCTAGGACAACAACGACGTTGATGGAAGCGAGCAGCGAAAAAAGAAGAAAGGGAGGTGGCCGCGAGGGCGACGTGAGCGACGACGATGGATGCTGATCGATCTTTTCAGGAAAAATAACCGGTTTTGAGGGTGGTCATTCCGGGAATCGCCTGTTGTTTGTGTGTTTGTTGCTATCGATTTGTTTCGGCGGTACCAAAATTTGGCAAAAAAATACCAAACTAATCTCTAACACAAAGTTCAACAAGAAATAACTCTGTACTATTTGTTTCCCGGATCTAAACGTTTTCTCCACGCCCTACACACAGGGGTGTAAACTCCCTGCTCCATAGCGTCGACATGTTCAAACTCAACATCACCCTGGCCGGTTAGAGAAGATCCATCCCCCCACACCATGGCGTGGACATATACAACGTCCATGCACCCGTGTAGGACATGAAGGTCGTAAAGGGTTAGATCTTGAAAAAATCGGAAGAAGGGTTATTTTGTGTTGAAGTTAGCTGGAAGAGGGTTATTTTGTCCTGAATTTGCGTCTGGTGTGCATTAAATCCATGACACCCAAAATGGATACGAAATTGTTGAGGTGGCTCTAGGGAGTGTATCATAATTTTTGTTGCGACTCTGCTCCTCCTTCTAAAACTATCTACCTTGAGCGAATCATCTTCCATTGTGCCCCCTGTGACTTCAGAGATCTGACCGTTGTTTTGAATCACGGTCTAGCCGGCTTTGAAGCCGATGTCAAAGGTGTGAAAATATTTAACCGACGGCTCTATTATGTTGGTTATCTATAGAAGAGATCCGAGCCACTGAGTTCGGAAAAAGGCGTGAGCTATTGCATCTACACTCTACACTTCGTGTGAATCCCATCACTAATATTCGCGAGTATGATTGAGCTTAGTTGAGCATCAAACAAGAGTATCGAGAGGCTATATATTAGATCTATTACTGTTAAAGATTTGACATCTCTTATTTGGTTAGGTGTTGATCTGCGTTAAGAAATTAGTGGAAGTTCTAGTGATCACCTCAAGATCCAAGCATGGTGATTGGGCAAGTGTTCTTGTTACCTCACGTTTAGTATATCATTGTGCCCCCTGTGACTTCCCGTTGTTTTGAATCACGGTCTAGCCGGCTTTGAAGCCGATGTCAAACGTGTGAAAATATTTGACCGACGGTTCTATTCTAATGGTTATCTGTAGAAGAAATCTGAGCCACTGAGTTCAGAAAAAATGTGTGAGCTATTGCATCTACACACTGCACTTCACGTGAATCTCATCTCTAATATTTGCGAGTGTGATTGAGCTTAGTTGAGCATCAAACAAGAGTAGCTTCGAGGCTATATATTAGATCTATAACTGTTTAAGATTTGACATCTCTTAGTTGGTTAGGTGTTGATCTGCCTTAAGAAGTTTTTTTCAATAAAGGGATCTTTATTACTTAAAAAGTTTTAAGTATTACACCCGGCCTCTGCATAGCTAGAATGCACACATCCTTACCAAAGTCACAAGTCTCGAAACAGCAATTAAAATAAAAGGCGAATTACATATCAGAATGAGAAATTGTAGAGACGCCTAAGACAGTGGTGGTGGAGGGCCAATCCGGAAATTATGCTGCCACCCATGTTGGGTAAAGAACTCCCTCGCTGCAGCCTCCAACCGAGAGGACACCTCCAAAAACAGGTCGCGGTGCTCCACACGCTGAAGGGACGACCATGATCGTAGCGTAGCCGTGCACCGGTAGATAACCTGCATAACAAAAATATTTTTATCGTTAAAAACCTTGTTATTTCTACTTAGCCATAGCGACCATATAACGGCAATCGCTCCCACCCTAATAAGAAGTTTAAATCTAGAGTCCACACCGTTTAGCCAATTGCCGAATATATTCATAACGCTACGTGGAGTGGATAAGGTAGAACCTATCTGGATGGCTGACCCAATAGATCTAGCAAATTCGCACTGGAAGAATAAATGCTTAATTGTCTCATCATGATGACAAAAGACACACTTTTTACTTCCGTGCCAATTGCGTTTGGCAAGGTTATCTTTTGTAAGAATTACCCCTCGACGAAGATACCATGGGCAACTGTTCTTGTTACCTCACGTTTAGTATATCTAATTTGCATACAATTTGATAATGTCTAATTCACCCCCACTAGTTCGATAGACCTTGATATTCATGCCTCGACACGACATCCATGCCACATCTCAACACGACAGTAAGGTCACCTTGACATGATGCCAAGTTGACACCTCCTCAACGTGTCAAACGGTCTCATCATGCATCAGCCAATCACCATGTTTAGGGCCTCTTTGATTTAAAGGAAAGGAAAGTCAAAGGATTAGGGAATGGATAGGAATAGGAAAGGGTGGCGGGTGCTAAACTTTCCTTGTTCCTTGTGCACAGGATTTGAAGAATGAGCTCCGAGTGGATTTTTCTGCTCCTGTATGTTTCGCTTGGAAAGTGAGATGCAAAGGAAAATTTCCTCTACTTTTCCCTTCCGTCATTCCTACGAATCAAACAAGTGAACAATACAAACTCTGGAAAAAATCCTAATTCCTGTACGGTTCCTCCAAATCAAAGGAGCCCTTAGGAATATTCAGCATCGTGCCTCGTAGGGCTTCAAAATGATATGACTAGCATTGAGCCCGGTGCTACCGTGAATGGCCCTTGTTTACAGAGGCAGGTAACCTAGCTTGTCCTTATAGCTTTCCCTAGGCGTCATGCATAAGAAATTTCTTGGTAGGAACAATCTTTCAGTCGGTGCTTCTGAGAATTGCTTTTGTTATCTTTTTGGCCAAGTACCGGCCGTTTTTCAATTTGGTAACACCATTTTTTTCACTGTGGTGGTCTCGGATTTATTTCTAGACTAACACATTTCTTTGAGTAATTGTTGCATTACGACGGGCTTTGAATTCGTCGTAACCATGTTTTGCCTTTGTTGGCTTAAGATCATGTAGTGGGCGCATAGTTGAAATACATAGTAGAAGTATCGGTTGCACTGAGTCTCAAGTAGGTACCACCAAGAATTGGTTATGTTATGGCTCTTTTGAGGATATCATTATTTCTTGTGTGGGCGGGCTCTTGTTCGGAGACACTGCTGGAGCTAAGCTTCTGTTGATTGATTTCCGAGGCATCGAAATCCTGCTCTGCTTTAGAGTTCTCGGAATGACTGGTTTGAGAAACTATTGCAACAAGAGAATATTAAATACAAACTGCTCTATTCAGTCCTGGGACTATTTATGGGACTTGACCTCCACAGACTAGGGTTACGACTATATATGAAAGTCCGCTCTCGTTCTTGAGCATACCTTAAGAGAAGAGAAATGAGTTTGACCTTAGTTTAGTATCAAGCAAGAGCACTATCAAGCCAAATGATATCTCCACTTGTTATTCTTGGAGATCTGAAATCTCCTTGTCGGCTAGGCATCGTTTGAGAGATTCCAATTTGTGGAACCTGGAGCGAAGTTCCTGAAATTTCAGGGATCACCGCGGGATCAACCATGATTGTCGGGGATGTAACCCCGGGTATCCCAGAGTTGGTGGTTTTATTGAGTTATTAGAAAAGGCAGCAAAGAAATAAATCAGAGATAAAGGAGGAAGCAGAAAAGGCAGCCTGGGCCGAGATTGGCGTGACCCAGGCCGACATACCCATTATTGGACCGAGTCACCAATTTCTTGGATGGGCCGAGTCTGGTTCTACCTCGGCTGGACCGAATCAACCGCTACCTCGGAACAGGCCGGCGTCACTTCACCCCAGATGGGCCGAGATTGGGCCAGATTCCCTTGCCGGGTCACTGCCAGGCCGAGATTACCTTTAACCCGGCAAACAGACATATCCATGTCCTGGCGACACTGTCTATCCGACATATCTATGTCCTGGCGACACTGTCCATCCGACATATCCATGTCCTGGCGACACTGTCCGTCCGACATATCCATGTCCTGGCGACACTGTCTATCCGACATATCTATGTCCTGGCGACACTGTCCATCCGACATATCCATGTCCTGGCGACACTGTCCGTCCGACATATCCATGTCCTGGCGACACTGTCCGTCCGACATATCCATGTCCTGGCGACACTGTCCTTCCGACATATCCATGTCCTGGCGGTACTGTCCATCCGACATATGCCATCCGGCATACCCATCCGACATACCCAGGCCAAGTCGTCCCCTGCTGCATATCGCTCCCTTGTGCCGGCCTTGGGACGCCCCTTGCTCAGACCGGCGCAGGGTCCATCAACCAGCGCTACCAGATGTCGGTGATCCTCAGGGGATGATAGGAACGATGACCAAGCCAAGTATGACAAGGACGACCATTATGCACGACACAGGCAGAAGGACAGCCACTATGCATGACACGGACTGAAGGAAGAACACTATGCACTGCGGTACAACACTATTGCTGATTGAGAAACACTATTCACCTGTCACCCAAATAGTAAAGTTAGGCATGTGGGCCACCCCTTGTCCCCTGGGCACCACTATATAAGGTGCACCAGGGAGCCTTCTCTAGGCAGCGTCACTTGGACCATGAGGCTCATTGAGCTCAAGCTCTCACTCACGCCCGCTCTCTCACTCTCTCTAGCACTTAGCAGATACAGCTCCAGGAGCAACCTTGTAACCCAGTTCACCATCCATATACAGACAGACAGGCAGGAGTAGGGGCTTTACCTCCTCACGAGGGCACTGAACCTAGGTAGATCATGTGTGTTTTTGTGTCTTCCGTGTGCGCTCCTTAGCGCGCTATCCCTCCCCGAATCCTCTAGCGTCCATCGGCCCCAAACTTAAGCCTACCCCTAGGCATCTGTTGTTCCACACGACGACAGTTGGCGCCCACCGTGGGGCTGGTAGTGGCGCTTGCTGGATCAAATTCCGATGGGACCTTCTTCATCAACTCGGGGAGTCGACATCACCATTATCCCCCGCGCTCTAGCTTGCAGCCGTAAGCAGAGACTGGCGTAGCCTCCACCAACGGTCATCATCAACAGATCTCGGGTAACTGCCCTTCGATGGCTCGGCTCATGTCGGTTCTGTCCATCCAGTCTGCACCAACAATGCTCCATGAGTATTTTCCTTTGTACCACGCACAGTTAGTTAACCTCGAACGTTACTCGGGGACTGCTCCCTTCATACTTGCTTAGTTGTTTTCCCCGGGAACGAGATGTCGTGACCCGGTTACTGGCCGGACAGTCAGTTTTACAGTTTCTCCTAGATAAGAAAAATAACTCGGGGACTCGGTTGAAACCGAGTCTGCATCTTCATATATAGTTTCGCTGCTAGACTTAATTTTCATCTGTTAATAGAATTGTTGTTCCCGTTAAATATTCGTTATATATATGCTTGAACTAACGTTGAAAGGTGGTATCGGTTTTACCGATAGAATATTCATCACCAAGATTGTGGTTATATCGATTATCTCGGATTCATCTTATATTCATTATGGCTTCAGAGCATATCGCGAGTAATCCTTGGTATCGACTTGCCGAATTATAAGTGGCATATCATCCCGAGTTGTCGCTTATGTCGGCAGATCAGAATATCACGGCACCATATCCCCAAATCGCCGTTTATTTCGATTTGCCAACGTATCATGGCATCGTGCAATATCCCCAGATCGCCGTTTATTTCGGTTTGCCAAAGTATCATGGCATCATGCAATATCCCCAGATCGCCGTTTATTTCGGTTGGCCAAAGTATCATGGCATCGTGCAATATCTCCAAATCGCCGTTTATGTTGGTTTGCCAAAACCGACATATGATGAAGCCCTGATGCATGTAAAATGAATACATGAACTTTGCACTATATCACTTATATTCTAATCATATTTGCATCATATAAGGGTTATATCAATGTTTTATCATGATTTTGGAAATATCTTAATGATTTCCTATTTTTATGGAATTAACCCTGCACAGGCAGAAAACCCTATTTCTTTCCTTTTAAATTTCAGGGACCCAAACGTCATCTAAATGACCTGCAAATTTACGGGCGTCAATATTTGGAAGGAAGAAGACTTGTGGGCGAAGGAACCAAACAAATGGAGGTCCGAGGACCAAAAGGGGGTGGCCCACGTGGCCACAGTACCTGGCCGCGTGGGGCCCACTCTTTTGGCCCTCGTGGCTCCGTTGCCGTCGATCTTTCCTCCACCGACTAGGTTTTGACCTAAAAAAACGCCTATAAAAATAGTCCCCCGAGGAGTTTCACGAAGAGGCGGCGGAGAAACAGAAAACCACGAAACAGAGAGTCAGAAGGCTGCCGCCGGAGAAGATCGGAAGGGGAAACGCCGCCGGAATCACCTCCGGAGGGCTCCACCCCCCTCCGGCGTGTTCATCATCAACATCTACAACAAGATCATCTCCATCTCCCCACTGTAAACTCTTGGCAAACATGATGTATGATGCAATATACTTTTCCCTTGATCTATTGTGTCTCTCCATTTATGTTTGAGAAGTGATTTGTTCATGGCAATAGTGAAATAGTTCGTTGATTGGTTGCATACAAGTGTTGTTATCTTTTATGATTGTCTTTATGTACAATATACGAGTGCACGCATATGTTGGGGAATGCATGTAAGGTGATCACCGGTAATGTAATGGAGTGAGGAGGACTTGGGAGGACAGTAAACCTGAGACTGAGTCATGAAGTTACTTATTGGGGGATATATTAGGGGGACCCTAAAATTTAAGGCTATGGTGGGACAATTATGTCTTAATAATTCTTGTGCTGCACATTTACTTGGCCATGAGATCCATCATAAGTGTTGTGTAATTTGCTCATTTACTTGGCTACACCTATTTATGGCTCCCACCTAAAAGAAACAACTAAGACTGAACATGTGCTTCACTAATTGTGACAACCACACGAATGAAATAAAAATTGCCAGAACATTTGCTACTTTGAGATATTTGATACTTGCTACTTTGAGAAACTTGGGAAAGCTGCTGAGAGAAACTTGCGTTTGAAACTTGATTGAGAAGCTTGTTACTAGGTAAACCCTTTCCACATCACTTGCTTACATTAGTTAGTTCTTTTCATATTTATTGCTTTGCATAAACGGCCATATAAGAGGGTTATAAGGCTTTAGAGAATAGATAGTTTACCTTCAGTTCCTCGTGGGTTCGACACTCAAATACTTATCGAATAGTGCTACAGTGATTCCTTGCTCTTGGGGATTATCAAGCCCATGCAGGCTATATGTCGGTCCAGCTAATGATGGCGACATACGACTTCGGTAATGCTCAAGATGGCTAAAAACCGACATATGATGAAGCCCATGCAGGCTATATGTCGGTCCAGCTCATGCTGGCGACATGCGACTTCGGTAACGCCCAAAGTGGCTAAAAACCGACACATGACAGTGCCCATGCAGGCTATATGTCAATCCAGCTCATGCTGGGGACATTCGACTTCGGTAACGCCCAAGAAGGCTAAAAACCGACATATGAGATATGCCCATGAAGACAATATGTCAAACTTGCCAATGTCGGCAAAGACATCAATATATGACGGCGCCTAAGCAGGCAATATGTCAAAATTGCCTATGTCGGCAAGGACATCAGTATATGACAGTGCCCATGCAGGCAATATGTCGAACATGCACGTGTTGGCAATTAAAAAAATGATGGTGCGCGTGCAGGAAGGTTATTGTTTACATGGAGATTTTAATATTGCTATTTGTTTTTGAAAGTCTATGCGCGACTCTGCGAGTCTCCCACAGCCTCGGGGACTAGTGTCGGGATGTAACCCCGGGTACCCCAGAATTGGTGGTTTTATTGAGTTATTAGAAGAGGCAGCAAAGAAATAAATAAGAGATAAAGGAGGAAGCAGAAAAGGCAGCATGGGCCGAGATTGGCGTGACCCAGGCCGACATACCCATTATTGGACCGAGTCACCAATTTCTTGGATGGGCCGAGTCTGGTTCTACCTCGGCTGGACCGAATCAACCGCTACCTCGGAACAGGCCGGCGTCACTTCACCCCGGATGGGCCGAGATTGGGCCAGATTCCCTTGCCGGGTCACTGCCAGGCCGAGATTACCTTTAACCCGGCAAACAGACATATCCATGTATTGGCGACACTGTCCGTCCGACATATGCATGTCCTGGCGACACTGTCCATCCGACATATCCATGTCCTGGCGACAATGTCCATCCGACATATCCATGTCCTGGCGACACTGTCCTTCCGACATATCCATGTCCTGGCGGTACTGTCCATCCGACATATGCCATCCGGCATACCCATCCGACATACCCAGTCCAAGTCGTCCCCCTGCTGCATATCGCTCCCTTGTGCCGGCCTTGGGACGCCCCTTGCTCAGACCGGCGCACGGTCCATCAACCAGCGCTACCAGATGCCGGTGATCCTCAGGGGAGGATAGGAACGATGACCAAGCCAAGTACGACAAGGACGACCATTATGCACGACACAGGCAGAAGGACAGCCACTATGCATGACACAGGCTGAAGGAAGAACACTATGCACTGCGGTACAACACTATTGCTGATTGGGAAACACTATTCACATGTCACCCAAATAGTAAAGTTAGGCATGTGGGCCACCCCTTGTCCCCTGGGCACCACTATATAAGGTGCACCAAGGAGCCTTCTCTAGGCAGCGTCACTTGGACCATGAGGCTCATTGAGCTCAAGTTCTCACTCACGCCCGCTCTCTCACTCTCTCTAGCACTTAGCAGATACAACTCCAGGAGCAACCTTGTAACCCAGTTCATCATCCACATACAGACAGACATGCAGGAGTAGGGGCTTTACCTACTCACGAGGGCACTGAACCTGGGTAGATTGTGTGTGCTTTTGTGTCTTCCGTGTGCGCTACTTCGGCCCCAAACTTAAGTCTACCCCTAGGTATCTGTTGTTCACCACGATGACAATGATTCATTGAGCAAGTTTGAAGAAACTTGAGCTCAAGGACAGGAATGTGAAGTCCAAGGAATGCAAGACGCGCGTGCCTACCCTCTCCAACGAACACTTTGTTGACAACAACCTAAACTTGAGATACACATCTAATGTCTTCCCATCTATATTTACTTCTTGCACCACTTTATTTGTATATATCTTGTTACTAGATCTACTTTAGTTACTTCATGTTGCTTCATTTTTAGTTGCTCAATTCAAAGTTATTTTTATAATCTACTTTCTCTGTTTGAGATTATAATATTGTCTAACTTTTTCTGAATCGTATATATATAGACGCATTTTAATATGAGCATTTTATAATTTGGTACAGAGGGAGTAATATTCATCCGCTCAAGTTGATAAACCTCCGACATTTCACATGCCAGGTCCCAGGTAGTCAGGTGCCATCCATACCTTTGTTGCGAGATCGTTGTCAGCGTTGTGATGACAAGTCGCTGCACCATATTTGTCATATTTCGAACGAGTGACATAACACTCTTTTGTGCAGTACCATTACGTACTGTTGGCAACTCATTAACTGACATGTCACAGTTAGACATACTCTCGGTTACCTAATGCTAGGAATTTCGCAAAAATCTCAGCAAAAGCTAAGCTGTTTTGGTCTCTTTTTTTTCTCACCTGAGTATAAATTTGAACTGAATTTCAGTGTTTTCGACAGTCGACTAGAGAAGTAGAGATTACGACGTCGACTGAAAATTAAGAAATCATCAGTTCACTGAACCTTAATAGCCTTCTTGAATATTTTATTGCTAACCACAGCTTGAGCACAGGGACAAAAGCTAATTAATTTAAGCTGGTTGGCTTTCGTCGACGTGGGAGAGGCGGCCAAGTGCACGGTCTCCCCGTCGCCCATCTTTCCTCTTTTTTTCCATTTCGCCTCCTTTTCCTAGTAATAAAAAAACAAACGAAAGCACCCATCCATAATCAGAACTGCTTCGGCCGAGAGAAAGAAAGAAAGAGAGGCGGCGGACTACCCTAGCCGTCGCCGCCGGCGCCATCTGCATCTTCATCGTCGCCTTCGTCTAAGAATTGACGGGTCCTCGCCTCCTCTAGATGCCGCTCTGGCACTAGGAGGGGTAGGGACCTCGGACTTGCGCATGGCGCTATACAAAGGTCCTTAATGTTAGAGTTTGGTTTTGGTTGTTATCTTCTTCGTCAATGGAGATGACTTCGTCTGCAATAAGTGATCTTCCGCGCTTCGTTCGACGACGTGATCTCCTTCCCGACGTCAATGGTGGGTTTGGAAGATTAAGTTTATCTAGGTATGGTTCTTCAGATCTTGTTTCGCCAGATCAATTTTGGATTGTTTCTTATGGTTGCCGCGAGGAGGATTGTCCTCGCAATATCTATCCCGGCTACTACGTCTTCGGCAATGGTGATTCGTTCTCTCGGCTTCCAACGACGTCGACAAAGTGGTTCGGTTATTTGTCCCTGAAATATCAGTGGTGGTGCTCTTGCCGATGTTGCTTGATTAATTTAATGGTTGCGTGCGTGCACAAAGCCTTGGCATTGCGGCTCAAAATTAAAAGGGGAGAACCTTCGTTGGTATTCACAGGTCTGTGGTTTGGTGTATTCGGCGTTGTTCTACGGCTGACTTCAGAAAAGTACAAGATTGTGTCATGGAAAAAGAAAGGGCTTGAAGATCTCATAGATTTGCTCGTCTCTTTTAGTATTGTTTTTGTAATCGATTTAATCGTGTACTCTTTGCTGGTTTAATATATATGGTAAAAAAACAAAAGCAGCTGGAGCAAGAGCGACGCCGACTGAAAAGAAGGTGCGGAGGTGGCCGCGAGGGCGACGTGAGTGACGACGATGGCTGCCGAAGATCGGTTAGGAAAATGAAAACAATGGGAGTGCAGCAGCAGCAAACCCACGAAACAGGGGCAGGGTCGTGCCAACAAATACATCATGTTCTCTTCACTCATGTTTCTCCACCATTTCGTTTTCGTTCTTTTGCTTATGTGTACGCATCATGTGATGCACGATTTTTAGTCGAAAGAAGAGAGCCATGAGTGAGACATTTGGGAGCTCTAAGGATACTGCCATGAACAAAAAGGTGAATTCTAATTTTTACCCCATTAGTTTGGTATCTTTGATGCTAATTAACCTATTTAACGGTTTTTTAATAGGTTTACCCCATTTTTCAAATCATTTGTCACTTTTTACTCCTTCTAAAATCTTTTGAGCGTTCTCTTTGGTGGCCCTTACATAAGCAGTCATCTTAGTGCTGTTTTAACACCGGTCAATGATATTTTTTTCCACGTAAGCAACGGGTCAATCGGCCCCATGGGAGTTGGGACAGTGAAACAAAGCCCCACTACGCGCTCTCCCCTTTATATCTCCCCACCACGAGACACTCGAGGCGAGAAGCACGAGGCCCCTGACGAGGGAAGTGGTGATGTTGGCAGTAGGGCGGCTCGAGCTCACCAGATTGGTCATGGAGGCGGAGGACACGTGCGTGTGCATACATGAGGCGGGGGACGTGACCATGGTCCATGCTACAAGTCAATGCCACGGGTCCAAAAAATAGTTCACTCACTCCGAGTTAACGCAATGATAGTGAGGACATTCTTCAGGTGAGAACGCGGTTCCATATCAAATGAATTTGCAAACATGTCGGCAGTGGGGAGAGGAGGGGAGCCGATCTAGCGTGGCGGCAGCCTGTTGGGCAGGAAGAGGGAGGACCTGATCATGTGTGGCGTCGGAGTGGAGAGGAGAGAAGTGATCTAGCGTGACGGCGACCTGGTGGGCGGGAGAGGGAGGATCCAATCTGGTGTAGCAGCGGAGGGGAGGGAGAGGCGCTGTGGATGGTGTGACTGTTGTGTGTGTAGGTGGGAGACAGAATGAATGTGTACGGTTAGGTCAGGAGGGACTTCTACGAGGAAATATCCCTCGGACTGGGCTGTATCGGGCCTATAATTGCTCACGAGCGACGACAACCCATTTATGGGCCGATACTTCTGTGGCACGGGTGTGGATGTGTATTTAAATGTGTGCAAATGTGTTTCGATTAGCTGCATGTTACTATTTTATGTAAATTTTGTGCGTATGATTTACTTTTACTTCCAATATTACTACTTGCAATTAAAAAATGTTGTATTAGCGAACAAAATGATTTTAATAAATCTCTTTCACCTGCATGTGAAGTATATATTTATTTAAAATCTGATATTACTGAAATAGAGAATTAAGCCGGTTGAATCACTTGTGACTAACTATACATTGTTCCAAAACTGTAAAAAAGACGGGAAGTTATAAGATTACAAACATGACTATACATCGTTCCAGAAAATTGTGTATGTCTCAATGTCAAGTTAGAACAAAAGAAGGTTAATGTTATTCTATTTTTTCAGTACAAAAAATACCAATTCTTTAAACAACTTGTTAACACAAAACGAGAAAATATGTTTTATAAAAATCAATTATAACCTAAATATCTAAAATATTATGCTACCTTCAAACAAAAACATTATTTGCTTGTGGAACGTAAGGTATAACAGTGGAAGAAAAAATAACATCGGGAGGAACAAAATCTAAAATCCACGAGGAACACATTCAGCCTTTAAGAGGAAATAGTTCAGTGTGTGGAATTAAAAAAGGCAAAAAATTAACTTGAGGTCTCGTTCGGTTCGTTGGGATCCAATCCCCGCGTGGAACAAACCCCCGAGGGTTTTCGTGATCCCCTCGTGACACCCAAATCCCATTAACCCCTTCTCCTAAACCGCCTAGTCCATGTAAGGCTCTGGTTTGTTCGGTTACTCCCCAGGGAAACTGCAGCCAGGGCGTAGAAGCAACAAGAACAAATCTCTTACGCAAGATCATTTCTGCACGTACAGCAACATATTGGTTTGTTGTAACATTCAGACATAACAAACACAAAGTTCAGTAACAACCAAGCCGAGGCCAGTCAACAACACTTTTTTTACATGTCTTTTGTTTTTGTTTTGATAGGCAATCAACAACACATAATGCTTTGGTAGTAACAAATAGTCGACCACCCTTGTTCATAACATGCATCCCTCGACGACGATTTCGACCTTCTTGCCATCCTTGATGAATATTGCCTCGATGTTGTATACTTCAGCATCCACCGGTTCTTTACGGAGTGGTATTTTGAGTTTGGGTTTAGGTGTTCTCGAGGTTGTGTGGGCTCCGCCCTGTGGTGTTGGCGTTTGTTTTATGATTTTCCCCCGGTTTCTTCCTCTAATAAATCGGACACCTTCTTTTTAATTAATGGATAAAACAAAACTTCTGCCTTCGTGTAGAAAAAAGGCATCGACCGCTGGCGTTGGAGAGGAGGCTAGGTGCACACACGCCTTGCTCGTCACACATCTTATTTTTTTTCTCCCCTATAACAATTTGTCCACGATCTTCTTTTTAGAAACGAAAAGAGCGCATGAAAACAACAACATCGAAACAAGACAAGGAAAAAGAAAGTGGCCGGGAGTGACGACATCGGCGAGGACAGGTGCTGAAGCTGTGGCGGAGCGAGTGTACGTACTGACTAGAATCTATCTCCCCGTCATCTCATCACCACCTCAAAAAGCATCGTCCTCTCCCTCCCTCCCCTTTCTCTCTCTCTCTCCTCCCTTTATTCTTTTTTTCCTCTTCTTTCAAGGCGTCATTGGATCACGCAGATGAAACACATAGAAATAGAATGCTGAGGCACATGAAATCCTACATGAATTGAACACGCACGACGGTAACTAAAATTGTTTAGTTGCCCCTAGGAGAAACGCATAACTTTTCTATACAGATTATGTACATGTCATGTCATAGTTGTCATAGACACAATGTTTGCAAAAAAAATCTCATAGACTTTTGCTAGGAAAATAATAAGAAAACCATATGGTTTGAGGATTCTTTCTAGAACCACTGGATGTACCCAACATCGTATGCAGTTTGCTAGTTTAAGTTTAGGAATAAAGCATACGATCTTTGCCGAGTGGAACAACTGAATATGTCATCCATCTTTTCAAGAAGGAATATTTTGTATGTGCATTTACCCTATGTGTTTTGAACAATTTAACGAAAATCGGACAATTTGTCTTTCCTAGAGCTTAGACATGTAACTAGTGCCATACAGATAGTTGAGAAAAAAGTATGGCGTAAAAATTTATAAAATTATTTTTGAGAAACACCAAATACATAAACAAAGGCCATCACATGATGCCTTCTTACCGAGGGCCAGAGTCCCGAGATTGGTGAAGTCATCTCGTTTAACAGAACATGGTTGACAACTAAACAAAAAAATCCAATTTAATGATTTGTGAGCTAGATAAAACAACCTCTAGCGAAACAAACAATGATTTGTTCTCGTAAAAGTTATGGATTAACTATTTTTTTATAAATTACTTAAAAAAGACAAGAAGGTGTAAACACAATTGAGCTGGAACTTCACACTCACATGATTTAGAGACGTCGAAAAGCTGACCAAGAGTTTGTCCACACCTAAAATAGTGAAAAGGTTAAATCATTGAACTGGTGGACACTAGAAAATATCTCAGCAACCGAGAAGAAATGATATTATTTTTTCAGGAAAACTCTAAGGGAAGCCTCAAAGTATATACAAGAACTAAACATTGTCTTCGATAAATTATAATCAAGTGAGATGGTGTGTTCTTGCTAGATCAATGTTTCGTGTGCAAGTTAGGTTATGTACATGTTAGTTTGTGTGTTCTTCGTGATGACTTCTCCACGGTGGAGACGATATTTGTGTATAATTTATAAATACTCGTGCGGCTCCATCTTCATCCTATCGTAGTCGCCGCCTCTGGTCCCATGGATAGACGGGTCTCGATCTGGCTAATTATGACTGGCGCTCTTCAGGCCTAACTTAGGTGGGGACGACGATGGTGTCGAGTTTTAATTTCAATTAGTGTTTTGCTATTTCATCCTTTCATGAACTTCTTGTCTGGCAGTGCTACGATGATGGGGGAGTTGTTCTAAATCCGGCACATGTGCCAGCCATAGTTCATTCAACAATGTCAACTTCCTATATGTCTCTAGGATTAGTGATGATGGATACGACTTTTCAATGCCTTCAAGTTACATTATATGTGCAAGCTTGCCTAGTTGTTGTAAGGGTATTTGAAAAAATTACCACGAAGCAAAAGTTCGAACTTGGAAAGGCTTCAATAAATCTCAATTCAAATTTTGTTTTTACAAGAAGACTTTGTCTCTCTTGTTTGATCTTTCTTAGCTCGATTTGTTGCATGTATTGTATTCTGAAATTTAGTTGGTTGTGCTGAAACGCTTATTATCACGCAGCCCACAATTAGTGACCCCCGGGATAAAAATTTATTAGTGCCTCTCATGTCAGCCTAGGTGGTCCTACATGATTCCCCTGTCGTCAGTGACGCTTAATAATAATGCCTTGGCATCAAGTGGCGTTGGGCCCACCACACACACGCCCACAGAGTGTGAATCAGAGGCATAGTTTCTCTGTGTACGCGTAAGCATCTAAAAAAAATAGTGGGGGAGTACATCACATACAAAAACCAAAAAATGATTTGGCCGTAGCAATGCATAATTTTGCATCTGCAAGATCCGTGACGCAGACCAAAAGCTGGAATTCTCTATGGCGCCCGTGTGCGCCTGCCCCCCGGTTGCATCCCTCTCTCATTTTCTTTTCTATGTGGCCCGGTGTCTGTTTTGCCCAACTTGCTGCCGCATGCCGTCACACAAAACTCATGCCTTTGCCACTTTTGGAACACGCAAGTAGGCAGATGAAGCTGCAAAAAAAAAAAAAGAGTTGGCAGAGGCGACCGGTTGCTTACCACGAATTTCTTTCTTGCGGGGACATGATGATGATTTCGAAGTAACTTTTACACCATAGTATACTATGTAAAACAAGGAGGCAACGAAAACATCTATTTACAATATAAAATATTATTTTCCTATGAGGAAATAATAATTAGTCAGTAACTAAGCCATCTAAATAAAACTCAGTGTTCTTGGCTCCGCATTTTCCCACGTCTACTCATATTTTCCGATTGCATATAGTAGGTGACAACACAACAGGTAACAAAACATGATAGTTTGACGCTCAGATTATGCATGTCGTCATACCGTATATATGGAAAACTCAAGAAGAGATTAATTTACCGGAAAACCAAAGATCTTCGCTTGAACCATTATCTTCTTATTCTTTAAGCCCTTATCCTAAAGCACACTCCTTTTAGTTTGCGTAGAAGTTATCTTCATTGTCAGTTTGTGAGAACAAAGTAATACTTACCGACAATTTAAGTTTAGTTTCTTAAAAAAGTTTCAAATGTCCTTTTGAAAGAAAATGTAAAATCAATGGCCAATAGGAAATCATAACACATAAACTCCACTCGTAAAAATAGGTGATTTTGTTTCTTGAGTATGTACTATACTCCTAGCTAGTTACCTTTACATGAAATAATTTTTAGTTGATTCGCAAAAAATGAAATAATTTTTAGTTCTATAATAACTTAAAACATCTAATTATACATATAACAAACATAGAAGGGGCCACATTGTGGTTGGCCATAAGGGATGGTGAGCTGTGTAATTATTGGAGTGGGCCCGGAAGGTACCTAAAGAAAGCAGTGGGTCCCAGATAGAGAGGGACGTGTGTTTGGTGGTGGCCTCGATGCAAGACGACTCTCACTTTCGTGAGCTAATGAGAGTGAAATAAAGCATGAAAACGTCTCCTCCCACGTAGTGTATAATTATTATAATTCATTTTCCACCATATACTCCATCACCTTAATTGCCAAAGAAAACCAATCATAAATCCGTGGAAAGAAACATCAAATCACATGATTACTACGCCATTCTATGTCATACGATGGATTTGAAGACTTATACTTTGTGTGAATGCTTCACCTAGTATTATATTATGCAAAGTAGATTTGTAAATGTCTCCCTGCCTTTCGAAGAAATTTATACATAGATACAAATGCACCTTCCATTTTTTTTATGCATGATAGGGGCTAATGTTTTAGAAAAAGAAATCCTTTCACATAACCCCGACTACTGGGGCAAATGAACATAAAGAACACAAACCCACATCTCAATGCACTTGACAATGTTCCCATCATGCCAGGTTCATGGAGCAAAAGGACACAAGTACATCGATCTAGTAATTCACACGCTGATGTAACTTGCATCTCCCTTAGCGTATTTTGGTGTGTATTTTTTTAATAATATGGTTATTTGCATTCTTACTTGCTGCAAAAGTTTCCATTTACCAAGTAATATTCATCTTAGCATGTGTAGGAAATGCACACACACGAGTGATATTTGTTAGCCAAACTGAGCCAACGAAAAGAAGTACACATAGCTCAGCTAGGCTAAACATAAATTCAGCATTCTCTATGGAATTTTGAGTTCAAAGATTAATTAAGAGCTTGTTTAAAACTAAAGAATTATTTTGAAATTTAGTAACTTTTTTTGGGTATGAATTCCTTTGGATTGTGACAACCGACAAGAATATCTTATATTTATACATGGAACTTTTTTCCTCTACATTTTGAAGGATTCTAAACAAAGCTCCAACCTTATTTAAAATTTCTTCAAGATGCATGAGACAAATTGACTCTTTCTCTCCCCTTCTCGCTAACTCAAATTTCGGATAGAGCATCCAAACAACATATTTGTGAAATACCAAGTTTCTCATTATTGTAGGCACTTTACAATAGCAGACACTAAATTCATTACTTTTTCCTATCTCTATGATTTTTGATTTGTGCACTCCAAAAGAGACCTAAAGTCATTGAGTGCAGAAAATTATAAACTATTCTTCTAGATCTTGTCTCTAATTGGCCTCTAGTTAAGCATACTAAATTATGGACCAAAAAGGAAAGGTAAGAGCATTGAGATTTTTTATAGACTCTCGTTTCTTCGAATAAAAACAAGATTGAACATACATTTCGATCGGATGCATGTGAATCAACAATCACTCACTCATTACCGTTTCCAGAAATGTTTGATATTAATTTCATGATCGAAACAAGAAATAAATAAATAGGCCTTTTAACATAATTGGCTACATTGATCTCCAAAGCGGTATTTTTTGAATAGATCCAAACCTATCTTCGCTTAGCTGTGTTGCTAGTGCAGGAGAAAAAAGAGGTAAAACGAGTGCGGATAAATAGAAACCAAGCTCTAGGGACCTCTTTATTTTGATTTTTTTTTGGAAAATCATATCTTGAAGTTTCAAAAAATCTGTAAACATCCTGGATGTAGACAATGTTGTATTCTACCAACGTGTAAAATGTTAACTAGAAATATCTTATATTTTGAGCTGCACAAAAAGACAAAATCTGACCTTTTGAATTAGTGAAAAGTGCAAAATTTGACTTTTCCCAAATCTGCTAGATTTGTCATTTTTTGCGCATTGCAAAATATAAGATATTTCTAGTTGATATCTTACACGTTGGTAGAACGCAAAATTGTCTACATTCAAGATTTTTGAAAATTATTTGAAACTTTAAATATGATTTTCAAGAATTTCAAAATAAAGGCCTTGTGAAATTCGGCCTCCATTTGTGATTTCGAAGGGAAAACCGCACACATTACACAAATAACAATAAATATGTACTCATTCCATTCCTAAAAATAAGATGTTTTAGCCTTTATCCACATTCATATGTATACAAATGTATCTCGTTTTAGTGTGTATTTTAGTATGCATCTAGACATCTTAGGAACGGAGGGAGTACTTTGGCTTTGTTCCCCTCTAGTTAAACCATGTTTCAATAACCTAGAAAGCACTAGTAGTACTCCACTTTTCAGTAGGTTTTGAAAAAGTTAAATCGCTGAGAAATGCAGAGCAGGCGAATCCAACACCCCTAAAAAAAAGTTGCTAGAGAGAGAAAACAGCGACAGGGAGAGAGAGGGGGTAGAGGCCCGGCCGAGAGCGAGAGCCTATTTCTTCTTCTCCCTCTCGTCTGCAAGGAGAGGGCTCCGGAGTCGCAGGGGCTCTTCTCGCGAGGCGCCTCCCCCCCCCCATCAACAAATTCATCATCCCATCTCATACTATTATTACTACTACCCTCCTCGAATCTCCCTCTTGTTTCTCCTCTTGATTGATTGCCCCTATAGAGAGAGAACTTATACTAACAGAAAATCAAAGAAATAAAGATCTCCGGCTATCGATCTCCGGTACGAATCAGCGCTGCTCCGCTCTCGATTTGCTTGTTTTTCTGAGCTGCTTGTTGCCCAATCGAAGATCCCATGCCGGGCGTCTCTCTATCTCTCTTGTTCACTCGATTTCCGATTTGTTGCTTGCAGGTCGTGTCGGGTATTGGATTTCTCCTCGGCCCGCTGTTGATTCGTCCAGTGCCCACTGGTGCTAGGTCCCATCTTGTGTTTCCTCGGGTGAGTTAGATTCGTTCCGCCCTCTTCTGTTGGCCTCAGCTGTTTTTCCTCCCCTCGATTCGCTCGTGTAATTGCGTGTCTGTTTCATTCGCAGCTTGGATCGAGGGGAATTAGCCGGGAGATGGACGTGGAGGGCAAGATGAATTTGGAGGTGAGTCAGTGGTTCAGCCTGAAAGAACCGAAATTGGAGTGAATTATTATTATTCCCTTTTCCTCAGAGCTCCAGTTGGAAGCCTAATTAGGTGTTGTATTAATTTGGAAGCAGATTGGATCCAAGGACATGGAGGTGGAGAGCAGGAACCTTAGGCTGGAGGACCCTCTGGCTCCCTCCGAGATGGACATGGATGAGCCGGGCGTCGCTGAGAGTGGCGAGGTGGATGCCAGCAATGGCAGCTCCAAGGAGTGCCCCTTGACCCCTAAGGGTTCGAAGACATCATCAAAGGTTTGTGCCGCCAAGAAGCCGAGATCGGTGAGCACCGACTTCGGGGACGAGCTCGACTTGGAGCTTGAGAGTGGCGAGCGAGAGTGCGGCAGGCAGCAGGACAGGAAGCTCTCCAGGCATGACCGGGTCGAGCTGAGCCGGTCCTTCCAGCACGCCGTGAGCTCTCATGACTGGGAGAGCGCTGATGGACTCGTGGGGAGGGCTGATGCGCAGGGACTCAACGACGTGCTCTGCGTGGCGGTTGACGCTATTTGGTTTTTGAGCGACAAGGAGGAGCTGCATGCGGTCGTCGCGTTGATCAGAAAGATTGTGTCGGAAGGTGCGAATGATTTCACGCGTGCTGCGCTCCGGACATCGTTCCTCGCGTCGTGTGTGTCGGCATGCAGGGGCCGGACGACTAGCCTCGCCGATGCTGTGAGCTTCATGGGTCAAAAGTAAGTCTGTCCAAAACTGTTTTGACGAGTGCAAATTCATATGAATTACATGCCTCACTTGCACTGGTCTTATCGTATTCGGTAATTCCAAGTTGACCTTTACACCTTATATAGCACATGAAACTATTGTGATGGCTGATAATTTTTAGGTTGCATGAACGCCTCCAAGAATCCCATGGTGACGAGGTACTGAAGGCAGAAGCAAGTGCAAAGGTACACAAGTTCACAGAATGGGCTCTGAAGTGTATTGGCTTACACTCGCGTGTGCGGGAGGGTAAGGGCAGAGGAAACCATGGCACGATCATTGAGGTTCAGCTTCAGCTATCTGCTTTCAAGACATTCCTGGATCTTGCTGATAATGATCTTACTGGAAAAGATTTCACCGAGGCCTTTGATGCTGCATGCTTTCCTCTTACACTATTCTCAAGCACCTTTGACCAAGGATGGGCATCAGGAATCTCGGCAGCTGCAATACAAGGGCTCCTAGAGTTGTTGGTAGAGGGTGGTGCAGACAATGTGAACCAATGCTTTCTCGAAGCGGCACGCTATGGAAGCACTGAACTTGTCCGCATCTTACTTCAGGTAATGACAAACCATAATCTTCATGACCATCATTTTACTTCAGGTAATAAAAAACATAGTCATACAGTTAAGGTTAATGGACCCCCATTGAGCAGGCAATGTAGATGCAGCACAATTAAATTGTTCTTACTTGCTCCCAGAACACAATGGTCCCCCTGTCTATATGTATATTAAAAGTTCGAAACCTTTTCTTGCTTACCTTGTGTCCTCTGCTAGTAATTGCACCTTTTCTTTTCTTCTGAGTTGGAACCAGACTTTTTCTTGTGGAACTTACCATCATGTTCAAATGTATTTGGCGTTCATGCAGGATGCATTCTGAATATAGATGCACTTAATTGACCGAACCTTCCAAAATGGTGTCGGTACCATATAGTTCTTCTCACGATGATGATCTCATTCAGATTTGTAATGACACTTAGAATAGGATGTTCCTTGTGCAATTCAGGCGCAATGTCTCGTGCTTACCCTAGAGAACCTCAGAAATTTAAGGTTTACTAATTTTAGTTACCGACTTTAAAGAGATTAAAGGGATATATCTGAAGTAGTAATTGAAGATGGTCATCTTGATGACTGATGACTAATCCTTCTACAGTATAGAAAATAAACAAATTTATACTGTGTTTGCACGGATGATCAATCATATCAGCGGATATACAATGCAAGGTGCTTAGAAAAAATAAACTGGTTTCTATACTGGTGCTTAACTAGGCATCTCTCCTGTAGAAATAGGCACTGATTCTTAAGAGAAACTTTGTTTATTTTTGTAAGCACCTTGGATACATTCTGGGCTTGACCTGGACAGTATTTTCTAATGATATGGCATCAAACACATCGGTGATGATACACTATTTATGTTGGTATAGACATTGATTTTCCTCGTAAGTCGTTTCTATATTGTGTCGCCGTTCAGGCCAGATTAAAAACCTATGTAGGTTCACTATATATAAGGCATGAGAAAAAAATGAATATACCCTTGCAATACTCCCTCGGTTTCTGTTTTAAGGCATATGGTTTTCCTCATTATATTTCACAACACAAGGCATTAATGTGAATTTATTGTTCTTTCCCTGTATTGATCACATTTTGTCTCTCCCTCTAACTATCTCCCATTTCCAAGTATTTATGACAAATATAGCATGGCCATCTCCTCTTGTATTTCCCTTGATCTGTATGCTTGCCTTAATCTATATGCCCCACCTAGAACTTATTTACTTAGTTCCCATGTATCTGTTGTTCTCTTTTGATCCCCCCTGTATTCTCTTGTATTTGGCAGTCACCAGTTTGGTGACTTCCATGGACCCGCCAGTTAATTGAAAATCTACACCCCAACCCCTACGGTAATGCGCTTAAAAAAAAAGATCTTGCTGTATGTTTGGAATGGGAAGAGTAAATTTCATAATCGTGTAATATATGTAAGACTAGAGGGCATTAACATTTTCTTCTAAAAAAATATAGTATAACATTTTGGAAGTTTTTCCTTTTTATCTTGTGCTCTCTGACATATGACAGTTTTCATTTTCTCTTGGTGCAAATTTGTCGTCAACCATTGGCAGCATTTAACGTATTTAATGTTTTCACTTCTGTTCAGATTGCCCAAAGGAACAGCTTGGACATTGATGTTGATCTAGCCCTTGGCTTTGCTTCCCACTACGTGAAACTCGAAACCATGGGATGCTTAGTTCAGGAAGGTAACTCTGTCGCGTTCCTTGGCCCTTTAATGCGGGCAGCTGAGCGGGGATGTCTTCAAGTTGTCGAATGGTTCGTTAACCGTGGCTGTCGGGACATGGAGCTTTGCCTAGCCCTTACTGCTGCCACCTCTAGTAGCCAGGTTGCAGTTGCTGCCTATCTCCTGCCTCTAGTCCCCCAACTGGTTCTTGCCCCACTCAGCGTCGAGATCGTTAAGGCCGCTGGTGAGAGGAGCACAGGTTCCCTCCAAGGTGTGGATTTTCTTCTCCGCTCGGACTTCCTCAATGACCCAGCTGCCACATATGCTGTGGCTGACAGCATAGCAAGATGCGCTGATGAAGCTGTAGATACGAAGCTTAGGTCGTTCATGCTTGATCATTGGTCAGAGTCAGCCTTCTCCGAGGGATTCACACATGCGCAAGAGCACTTTCTTAACATTACAAGGATAATGGAAAGGGGCGAGTCACCAGTCCTCCTGAGGGACCTGCCGCTCCAGTTGGTGATTGCCATGGCCTACTTGCCACTGTACAGGGAATGCATCGAGTCTGGTGGACGGCTTTTGCCGCAGAGGCTAAGAGGTCAGCTTGTGGAGGCTGCTGGCAGGCTGGAGGGCCGGCAACTAGACAGGGCTAGCCAAGGAAGAGAGCTCCTGGCCATCTTGGAGCACCACCTCCCGCGTTTTTTCGTTCAGACTTGAATGAAGATCACAGCTTGTACTCAAATCACATCAGCATCGGCATCGGTCGTCGCAAGCAAGTAACAAGGGCGCTGCACCTAGCATCTCCGCCTTACCCAAGTGCCGTCGCCTCATGTTCCTGCTTGTCGACATCCGGAATGATAGCACCCTGAGAGCTCATCATCCCTGACTCTCCTGGAGGCGCTCTTCGGAGAGTATATAATTTTGGGACATGGTGTGTGTGTGTGCCCTCTTGTGTGAGGCATGTGTTGAGTATTTATTGGGATCGTAACGTTCACAAAAAATGATATAAGCATTGAGAAAGATGTTTCTCAGTTTTCGGTAACCGTACATTGCTGCTAGCCTCGATCGCCATGCGGTTTTTTTTCACTGACGGCTTCTGTACTGTAATCTTGGCTTCACAAACACAAAATGAAACTAAATAAAAAACGGCTACCTTTTGGCCGTGTTAATCTGGATCTCTCAGTTGTCATCACTCTGCTTAGTCAGCATAACAACGGCCTGCATGCGTAGCAATTAATTTTAGAAAACAAAACTAATGGAGCCTGAGACGTGACACATCACTCCATCAATTTGGATGCCTTTGCAACCAACAAGTTACTGGAATGCATTTAGGTGCGTCCGGGACCCGGGCATAAATGTTCTTTAGATGCCCTGTCCCTGGTACCCGTAATTGCATTGCAAGCGCCAACTGAAACTCTACAAAAGCTGATGTATGTGTAATGACTGGCATTACTCCTACTACTTGTTTGTGTGTGTGTGAGAGGGAGAGATTATAGAAACTATTTATTTTGTTGCAAAGTCCAACTCGTTGTGACCTTGAAATGTTGGTTAGGAGAAACAAATAATGCAACATTTCTTTATTGGTATTGAAGGAATATCATGTAGTGGAGTAGAGAAGAGAACAAAGCCAGCAAACGTTAGAGGGAGCAATGCTAGGTATCGGTGTCGTCGTGCTTCAGAAACCCGTTCGTCTTCGCTTGCGAATTCGGTTCAGTGACGAGTTCACGTTCGGCAGGCAGGCTGTAGGTGTTTGCCATAGGTGCAATGCTTTTGCTTCGGCATTTCTATTCCATGAGTTGGCAATAGGGAATCCAATCTGGCCGAAGAAAAAATCTTTTCGAGGACAAACGATGTCCTTTTTTTTACTCCCTCCATCCACAAAAAGATGTCTCAACATGCAGATTTGGACAAAGTTGAGACATCCTTTGTGGACGGAGGAAGTAGAATACAAACGATTTCCTTTGGCTTTTTTTTTACGCAATAAACCATTTCCCTTTCGTAGGTCCCTTTTCAGGGAGGAGGAAGGCTGCACCGCTTACACAGTGATGCAATCGGGCCGGCCCAATCGGCTCTATTTTCCTTTTTTATCTGCTTTTTTTTAATGGAAACACTTCTTGTCAACCGGCGGGATCCATCAGCCGGTTCGACCACACGCGTTGCTCCTCCTCATAGAGCAGATTTCTTAAAGGGTCAAAACTTTAAAATAACTGTTATTTTACAATTTTGGCGTATCCCTGTCGTCGGGGTGGCGCCTTCCGCCGCCGGGTCCGTGACTACGCACCTCCCTCGCCGGGTCCACGGGTACCACGCCCCCCAGCCGGTACTGCCCTCCCCCAGCTCCCGCCTGGTACAATCTCGCGCCTCCCGTCTGGTATGGTGCCGTGCTTCCCGAAATGGACATATATGAGCCGATGATCAATAATTTCATGGAAAAAAAATTGTAGGAAAGTGCATTGGAGACAAGATTGAATGCTAGGGGATTGGCACGAGGCGATCAAGGAGGCGAACGAGGGATCCCTTGCGTGCCGCCGGCGGCGCCGCCGGTTCCCTGCCGCTCCGGCGGCGGGAGGGAGGGGGAACCTCGGGTCTGTCCGCTAGGCGGGTGCGTGGTAGGGTTAGGGTTGTGGGAGACGCTGCCGAGGCCGTCGCGGTGGTGTCACGTCGGAATAAATCTCTCCGGGCTCCGTTCGCGGTCAGGCGGGACGTTTGCCTTCGTCTAGGAGCTAGCGGAGTGGGGGATCCCCGGATTTCGTCGAGGTCGCGGGGTATGGTGTCTGGAGGTCCATCGGCACTGGCCGGTTGGGTCCTCAGATGGGCGATGGATGCATGGAGACGAAGACCCTTCTTCCTCCTTGTCGGTATGATTTGCTGCTGTTCTTCTCCTTCCTCTGCGCTGACGCTGGAGGGAGATCCTGCTTTTCCCGGGCGGATGGCCCGGCCGCGGTGCTGGACCGGTCGGATGACTCGAGTTCTCTTCCTTCCGGAAGGGACACTTTTCGCGGTACTCAAAGCCAAAGATGGCGACGGCTGTTGCAGGTGTGTTGGATTGGTGTCCATGCCCTCTCGGCGCTGGTGTCAAGAAAGGAGGAAGCAGCGTGGCGGCAATTGTACCGTGGTCGAAATTGATGACCTGCTTGCGCCTGGTTGCAGATCTTACTGCTGCAGGGGTCTTCTCTCAAGATTCAGGGTTGACGACACAGGGCTCCGGAGATCTTCATGTGTTATGGTTGTCTTAGGGTATGCTAGGTGTTCATGGTCCTTTGGGATTGTGTTTCAGTGTGCTTGTAAGGGTCAACTACTCTGTATTTTTTTCGTGATTTGAATGCAAAACCTCTCAAAACAGAATGATAGGGGATTGCAGCTCTTATGGATGAGGCTAGAATCTTCAAATTGCAGAACAACATCACGTTGTACAATTCATGCAAGATCTTTAAATGAAGCCCCGCCAGCGCTGGGAACTAATAATAACTTGGATATCGAGATGGGTAGTAACCCCTTTGCGGGGTGATTGTTGTTGGTAGCCATATGAGAAACTGCGGTGGTGCCAATTGAGTAGTGGTATTACATAATTTGGTCTAGATTGTTGTTAATGTGTTAGCTTTGATAGATTGCTGTCAACTGATGATTTTTTTTAGATAAAAGGCTTCACTGCCCTACTTTAACTTAATAAACCAACCAAGGTTCACAATACGGGATACTTCTAAGGCATACAGCTTAGCTGACCGATCAGAGCAAGTTTTGCAAGGGGACGGTCTCCCCGCTAACAAACTGGAGCAGCAAAGGCTAGATGGCGATAAAAAGTAGATAAAAGCAAGTAGCCAGCTAGGTAGCACCAAGGCCTGGTGTCAGCTCCGAGTAGATCCTCTTAAGCCCGCTGGACAGCTCTAGCAATAGCTCCTTGTCTCGCTTTTTTGAGAGGCTTGCCCACATCTGTAAGAACATAAAAAGTTTCTATATAAGGTCAGATGGGTGCTTGGAAAGTTTAGCTTCTATAGCTAGCTTGTTACGAGTCGTCCACATGACTCAGCAGAGCAACGAAAACAGCACCCAGCTGATTCTGCGCTGCTGTCCAAGCAAAGATTGAACAATAGCAAAAAACTGGGGAAAATTCATCGGACACCAGCTGCACCCAAGCAGCCTCCGGATCACACTCCAGCCAAGTTTGGCAAAAACACACGAAAAGAACAAGCGAGAGGCATCTTCAACTTCCCCACATAAGGCACAACTGCCGTCGGTAGGGCCATGTCGCGAAGCAAGTTGTTTACCCGAAGGAAGCCTATCAAGAGCAAGCTGTCAAGTAAAGATTTTAAGCTTGAGGGGCAGTTTTGCATTCCACAGATCTCTGTTGTAAGCTACTATCGCCCCTTGCATCGAAGCAACCGTATATTTACCCGACGATTCTAAGGCCCAAGAGATCTCGTCCATGCCCTCGTGTAACGAGAATTCCGCTAGCTCAGCATGAAGCTGCGCCCACTGTCCCAAAGCCTCTGCATCCAACAATCTCCTGAAACCTACACCTTCCTCTGAGGGACAGAAGGCTTGATAAACCATCAGGTTTGGATTGTCACAAACGTTAAACAACCTTGAGAACCTTTCCTTTAGTGGGGCTTCGCCTGCCCACCAATCAGACCAGAACTGAGTTCTCTTGCCGTTCTTCACCACATGTTTTGCCCCAAGTTTGAAGACGTGCTTGATCTTATGCAGACTCCGCCAGAATTGAGAACCCCCCTGGGTCTGACTAGCGAAGATGTTCTCCGCCTCCGGATACTTAGCTCTGATGATGGTGTTCCAAACTGAGGTAGGATTCTGATGCAATTTCCAAATCCATTTAAGCATTAAGGCCGTGTTCATGTTTTTTGTGTGAGAGAGCCCCAACCCTCCACACTCTTTTGGATGACACATTGCCGGCCAGTTTACCATATGGTACTTGCGTTTAGGGCCAGATCCTTCCCAGTAGAATCTTGCTCTAATCGCATCAAACTTCTCATGGATCCCATCCCGCAGGAGAAAAAGCCCCATCGCAAAGATTGGGAGAGCATGTAAACAAGCATTGGATAGAACTAGCCTTCCACCCGAGGAAAGTAATCTACCCATCCACACTTCCACCTTCGCAGCCAGCTTGTTAACTAGGAACTGCCATTGTTCTATAGTAAGTTTTCTGTCCAAAATAGGAAGCCCAAGGTAGATGAAAGGAAACGCACCCAGTCTATAATTCAGCATGTTTGCAATCCTCATCTGCTCTGCTGGGTCTTGGTCGAGCACAACTAACTCACTCTTATGGAAGTTGATCTTTAAACCAGACATATCTTCAAAACACAATAATAGGAATTTTAAGTTGGCAATGTCGAGGTCATTGTTCAGGATCAGGGTGTCATCGGCGTACTGGAGATGAGCGATGCCCCCAGGAACTAAGTGCAGAACAACACCTTTAATGTGCCCATGCACGTTAGCAGCAGTGAGAGCATTGCCGACAACGCTTCAACCACGAAATTCAAAAGCAGCGGCGATAGTGGCTCCCCTTGACACACTCCCCGCCGGTTTCTGAAATAAGGGCCTATTTCGCCGTTGATAGAAATTGCAGTCGGTCCTCCTGACACTAGCTTTTCAATTATGTGGATGTAGCCTGCATCGAAGCCTTTTCTCCGCAGGACCTCAATCAGAAACTTCTAGTTGACCCGGTCATAAGCTTTTTCAAAGTCGAGCTTGAGGAGAATGCCCCCTAGCTTTTTCACCCAAAGCTCATGAACAATTTCAATAAGGGCCAGCGGACCGTCCAAAATAAATCTACCTTTCATGAACGCCGTCTGTGATGGACTGATAATTCTGTGTGCAATAGGATCGAGCCGAGTCGCAAACGCCTTTGAAATGATTTTGAAGACCACGTTTATGAGAGCAATTGGCCTGAATTGGGAAATCTGGTATGCGCCTTGGGTCTTTGGAATCAGAGATAACACTCCGAAGTTTAGTCTTGAGACATCAATTCTCCCTAGAATGAAGTCAGAAAATACCTTGCTACCGGAGATGTGGGTGTGACCATTGCCACTACTCCATGACTAGATCTAGCATGTTCTTATTTTAACTTCATGTCATGATACTTAATGCTATGCTCTGATTTATCTTAATTACTAAGGTGTTATGATTTAGTTCGCATTTTGGTGGAGTATAAGAGAGATTAATAAACAAAAGATCTCTATGTTAGGACGTGATGCCCATATAATTAGTAACTTGTCATGAAACCTTTATTTTGCAATCTCATATGTCAATTCTAGTGTTCCATTGTCTACCACTTTATTAAAGAGAGAGTGCATTTGTGAAACCATGAACCCCGGTCCATTTTTAATCATAAGAAACACCTTTCCAACAACTTTTATCCACTTTACATTTTCTGCCATTTAAAAATCCGAAAATACGAAAACACTTTTATATCTTGCATTCACAATACAAAACCCAAAAATATCATCCATCATTGTTTCCTCCATCCTTGCATATTTATTTATCATCATTGCATATTTATTTACTGTTTTGCATTCATCTTATTTTGATATCATTCTCACACCTTGTGCTTGACAACCACTTGGTGAGGTTGAGGGCCAAAACAATTTATTTTGTTTGTAGGTTTTCAAGAGAAGGATAAGAAGATAAATCTTTCACTACTGATTCCCCAAGAGTTCGATATTAAACTCTCGAGTCACCCCTCGTGGAGAAAACCGTCTTTCCTATACTATACACTCTGCACTTGGAGTCTCAACCTAACCCATATTCTTTTGACGCAGGTAACTACGTCAAGGGCCATCAACTTCATAGCATTTTTATGTATTTTTTGGGACTAACCTATTAACAAGATGGCACAATACCAGTTCCTGTTTTCTGCTGTTTTTGTATTCCAGAAAAGCTAGTCTGGAAATATTCTCGGAATTGGACGAAACTTGGACATAACCTCCTATTTTTCCAACACGTACACGGAGTCCAAAGAAGAGATAGAGGGGAGCCACAAGGCAGCCACACCATGGGGCCGCGCGGGCCCCCCTGCCGCGCCGTGGGGTGGTGTGGGGCCCACGTGCGTCTCCAGCCGCCGCCCTTTCGCCTATTTATTCCTCCCGACGCGAAAATCCTAAATACCCGAGCCATTATCCACGAAAAGTTCCAGAGACGCCACCGTCGTCAACCCTATCTCGGGAGGGTTCAGAAGCTCTTCCCGGCACCCTGCCGGAGAGGGGAATCATCACCGGAGGGCTCTACATCACCATGCCTGCCTCCGGAGTGATGCGTGAGTAGTTCATCCTTGGACTACGGGTCCATGGCAGTAGCTAGATGGTTGTCTCTCCACTTTATGCTATCATGTTTAGATCTTGTGAGCTGCCTATCATGATCAAGATCATCTTATTGTAATGCTACATGCTGTGTTTGCTGGGATCCGATGAATATTGAATACTATGTCAAGTTGATTATCAATCTATCTTATATGTTATTTATGATCTTGCATGCTTTCCGTTACTAGTAGATGCTTTGGCCAAGTAGATGCTTGTAACTCCAAGAGTGAGTATTTATGCTAGATAGTGGGTTCATGCCTCCGGTAATCTGGGAGAGTACAATAACTTCTAAGATTGTGGATGTGCTATTGCCAGTAGGGATAAAATAACCGATGCTTAGCTTAAGGGTGCGCCGTTAGGTCTAATGCCTTTATTTACATTACGCACATTACTTAATGCAATTATCCATTGCTTGCAACTTAATACCAACGGGGAACTCGGATGACAACCTGGCGGTGGATTATTAGTTATAAACGCTGTTGGATAACGGTCTATGTATTTTGTCGTAATGCCCACATGAATATCATAGTAATCATCATGTCATATATATATATGCATTGTCATGCGCTCAATATTTTGTCAATTGCCCAGCTATAATTTGTTCACCCAGCATGTTAGTTATCTTTTATGGAGAGACACCACTAGTGAACTGTGGACCCCGGTCCATTCTTTTACACTGATAATACAAGCAACTGCAAACATTGTTCCTTTTCATTCTCTGCAATTTACTACTGTTTTCCACACCATACGTTTAATCCTTTGTTTTCAGCAAGCCGGTGAGATTGACAACCTCACTGCTTCGTTGGGGCAAAGTAGTTTGATTGTGTTGTGTGCAGGTTCCACGTCGGTCGCCGGATTCCCTGGTGTTGCGCCGTGCCATATTCCGCCACCAACAACCTTCAGAAGTGATTTCTTTCTCCTACTGGTCGATTAAACCTTGGTTTCATACTGAGGGAAACTACTTCTACACTGCTTCATACCTTCCTCTTGGGGTCTCCCAACGAACGTGTGATCCACGCAATTAGTGGGGGAGTAGACCCCTTGCCACTGCCCGACGCCTCCCTTTCGACGCGGACCTTGTACCCCTATAAGTTGACGAAGATGGTGATGTGGCTCTTTAGTTGGATTGGGTTGCGACAAACAAACTTCATATCGATCGGTGCCTCGCTGCCAACCAAAGACGTGCATTCCACAACAAGCGGTACACCCACCTCTAGAGTCGTGGCCATCAGAATGTGCTCATCCCTAAGCGGCTCTGGTACATCGTGAAGGAGCACCCAAATAGGCTCGAGCCTCTCTGCTACCATTGGATCTCCAGATGCTTCTGACACCACCGCCTTGAATTCAGTCACTGGGAGGACAAGCCCGCCCCCACGGGTTGCCATTCGAAGAATCTCTTTGGAAGGGAAAATGAGGGAATATTCTGTCTTGCTGAGCCGGCGCACCTGCCGGTCCCACTTCTCATTTACCAATTCCTTCAACTCGTACTCCACCTCCTCTACAGACATGTTTCCTTGCTCAATGATGTCTCTAGCTGTGTTGGCCGCCGGTTTGGGGAGCTTCTCCTCGGGCATGGAGACCAAGAAGAAACCCTTTCTTTCTGCGCCATTCAACTGATGAATTATTGTCATTGTTGAAACATGTAAAAAAAATCTGTTTTGAGGTATTTCACGGGTTCTGCCGAATCAGATCCTCAAAAATAAAATATTTTGTTTTACGATATGAGTTTGTGTATCTGTTTTGTCCGACCCGTTTCTACGGTACACAGTTTCACTTTTAAGGTATCTGATGATAGAGATGCTCTTATCCTTACATAGCGGTAGAACACTCTTGCTGGTCACTCTGCTCTCCGCGCGAATCCATTGGCAAAATTTTCTGGCTCCGCCCCTGCCTGCCGAGCCGCACGACCGCTTCCTCTCCGCACGCGCGGCCAGCCAGTGTCCGCCGCCAGCCCGAGGTCCGGAGTTGCGTCTCCTGTCTTGTGAGTTATGACCTTGCCCCCGTGCGTCGCTCGACCTCCAGCTTGGCGGCAGCCAGCCCTTCCTGTTGCTCCTAGCTCGTCTCCTGTTCAAGCTCGCATCCCCAACCACCAGCGGCTTGCTTCCCCACCATGCTCCTCTTTCGTGGACGCCCTTCCCCTCGGGTGTGCAACTGGCAGCAGCCCTGCCCTGCTACTCCGTTGGTCCATTGGTCCCGCAGGTCCTCCATCCCCTGGTCGTCCTAGCCATTCACCATCAATGCCATGCTAGGGTTTGTCCTCACACATGAAGTTTGGACAGGGAATTTTGGGTTCAACTGCTCGTGAGGTCTGGGCAAATGAAGATTCGTGTCCATAGACACCCAATCTGACTCCCAATGGCCTCTGCGGAGTCCAATTTGTCAGCGCCAAGCTCGAATCGGCGCATGCCATGCCTCTATAGTCGATATGGCGAAGGTCAACTTTAGTGGATTTTGTCGATGTTGCGATTTGCTACATGTGTGTATACTATTTGTTGCAGAAGCGTAAGCAAAATGCTTTGATGATTTTTCAACTTATGCTAAGCAGAGATTGCTCCAATGTTACATACATGTTCCTGTATTGTTTTTGTTGCAGAAGTGACTCACTCTTTGCTACAACCAAATTGGGATTTGTTGCAGATTTTTGATTTTGTTACATGATTGTATTTAAAGTGATATCATATATTTCGCGACATGTTGTAAGTTTGTACAGATTCGGGGCAAAATGATGCAATATTTTTTACTCCCTCCGATCCGGAATAAATGTCGCCAGCAAACAACTAATCACGTAAACTATGGATTTCACAGTCTAATGTATTTTCTTTAACAGGTCGATCCCGAACAATACGGTGATACCAAAACACATTTCTTCATAGACTGGACGGTATGATTTGATCAATTAGGACAGTGTTTCTTTTCACAAGGACTGTTTAATTGATATGTTCTTGACGTGTGTTTTAAATTTGGACGGAAGACTGATTTGAAGGATGGGTGTCGTAACTTGGATTGTGCTGGCTTTGTACCTGTAAATTTGGCAAAAATTACTCCAGGGGATACTTTGGAGACATCTACTGGACAAATCAGCATTACATTGAAGATATTTAAGGTAGGACTTCCAAGAGCGCTAACTTTACATATGAATAATAATCTAGACATGATCACAGCAGTTCGCTTCACCAAAAAGATGTTCTAGACAACGTAAAATAAAATAAAATTGGGCACTATTCTTTCCTTAGTCCACTGAGATTTATACTGTACAGTTTTGAACTTTAATACTCCCTCTGATCCCAAATCAATGCCGTGAGTAGTATTAAGGAATTGTACGTAGGAAGTTGGTTTTCTCCGACATTTAAAACAGATCGGAGGGAGTATTAAGTAGTGTTATCTCACGAACTACGTGCTTGATCTGCCGGGGCATCATGTTTCGCTCTTAGCTGGTTGATCTGCTACGAGGCTAATGCCAGCATAGACAGTTTGGGGCGCCGCACTAGAAGATGCTCTTAGGTGTTCTTCTTAATCATCGAGTTAGTGCTACTTCCTCAGATCCCATGAGAATATCCGTTGCCATCTATACTTACTTCTACTAGATAATATTCCACGGGCTGCCGTGAACGAGCTTTTTTTCTACTCCCTCCGATCCGTAAAATCTTTCGTGACAAAGCAACGTAGTTAGTATAGGTCCTATGTGTAACCTCCGACTCTTTTTATGGATCGGAGGAAGTATCTAATATAAAAAGTCATAAGAATCGGACTGGAACGTATATTTTGTTTGGAGGGAGAAGGCACCTTACCCTATGGGAAAAATGTAAACATAATTAACCAACTACCAACCTTTCCATAAACGTTCATTCCTAGCATTTTTTTTATTGGAAAATTAGGCAAAGTATGATTAATTCCAGATTATAAATCATGATTAGAGCACTACTATGACGTGAGTCTTGAAAATACTAGATGTATTAAACAACATGAATTGTAGAAGTGCATACACAACAATAGTCGTTATAGGGCTACATCAGAATATATCGCATGTGTTGATAAGTTGTATACGAAGTAGCCATGCAGCAGTAATGTTGTTGACGACAACGTTGGCTAACACCGGTTCAATTAGACAGCATTGAAGACAACGGTAAGAAGCACCGCCTGACTTTGACGGGAGATGACTCGTGATTAAGAAAGCGAGCGACCGCGAAGCGCTTACCAAAAACTTAATGTGCTCTATCCTGTTCGGTGCTGCGTGCCGGCACTCGGGATGGAGTATACTACAATGGCGGCACAAGTAGTGTGAGAGGCAAAAACCTTATATCGGTTTGGTGTGTGCCTGATGGTGTCCGTTAGGTCGTATAAATAGGAGGAGACCCGAGCAGTCTTGTGTCACCATCACGATATAAACCGATTAGGTTTCCAACTCGCAAACTTAACACCAAATTCAGAAAGGCAAAGGAGACCGCTCCCTTCAAAGAAGCAGACAGGATTTTGGCGGATCATTCACACGCATGTCACAGGCATGTCCCGCCATGCACAGCCCCAACCAGGTGGGGCGAGCGAGAGTGTGGTGCTCTCTTGCGTTCCTCATCCCAATCACTTAGCGAGTTTGTAAGACTCCACTGGTGTTCTCGCTCTTATAAACTAGCAATGTGAGGTTAAAAATTTGCCCCCAACTAGTTGCCAAACATGGGTATTTGATATTCATAGGAAATCTGGAAAATACATTTTTTTGAAAATGGGGAACGAAGCCCTGACTTCGCATCGAAACGATGCACATATCAATTTTATTGCAAATTTCAGAAAGATACAAAATAAACAAATCCGAGGTCACATATCTCGCAACAGAAACCATACTACCACTAACCCTATGATGAAAGACAAAAAGAAAGAGAAAATACACGGTTTTTACGCAATGCCTTCAAGAACAAAAAGTTGCACGTGCATTGTTAATGACGAGTCCATCCAAAGGTCAACCCAGGATTTTCGTCTCCAAAGTTTTGAGCCACCACCATCAGCAAGGACACACCATAAGCGGGCGTCAACATTTCCAAAAATATTTCCACCAAACTGTACAAATTCAAAGTTGAAACATCTACCATCATCACTTATCAAGTCAACCACACATTGCCGACCAGATGCCGCTGGAGGAGAAACTGGAAGCTAGATGATGATGTCCCATACCGCCATGCTTCCAACCACTGTCGCACCACCTTCGATCTATAAACAACAAACATGACTTGGCATCGTGGAGGTGATGCCGTGCGTAGGACCAAACAGAGTCAAGCATAATTTGACGTCTCCGTATGAGACGCCACATCGCCACCGTCGGCAAGGCATGACTTGAAAGATCCCCCGAACCCATCATGCGTAGCACCTGCTACGTCGAGCTGAACCGATCTGGAAATGGAGGGAGCGTCCCATAATGCCGCCAGTCTCGAAACTCCGCGTTCTCAGAAGAGGATGTCTCATACCGCCATCGACCGCGACACACGAAGGTTGAGACCATCAGTAGATCGAAGATCTGACCACCACATCAACTACATGACCACGATGCCCGCCGCCATTGAAAGACTATGGTCGCTGCCCCTAGCGCTAAACTTTTATATTTGTAACAATTTTATGGAAACTGCATGGCCAAACCATATAGTTCAAACAATTTTATGGATATGTTGACATGTTATATTATACTCTACATATACAGGACTATATATATAAAAAATTATTAGTTGTGAAATGTGTGGCTAAAGCCAAATAGATGAACCCTTCGATTTGATTTGGCAACATTAACATAACTGCCTTCAGTCCTAAAACTGATCAACATGTGCTTCTTCTCCTCATTCATTGAATCCGTACTGAAATTAGGAAAGGTAGATCCATCAGCCAATAGCAAAGGAACGACACTAATCTTGCAAAGATGAATCATGGATCCGATATATTGAATTCTCCAAATAAGAACCATACCTGAGTAGGAAACTATAGAAATCAACATGGAATATGCTTACTTATAGAGATATTACAATAGAAATAGGGGAAAGATAGGAGCACCTAGGATAATTTCCTCATGGAACCATGATCTGATGATCTGGTCAACTCCCGAAGTTGGATGGTAGTAGTCTAACAGAACGAAGTGCGTAGACTAGTAGTGCGACAGAACCAATGCAGATGGGAATCTTTATGCTTTCTATGCTTTACTCCCTCACAAAGCTGCCCGGTGCGGCATATTACTATTATTTTTGAAAGGAAGGCAAAAGATTTGCCTTCATTCATTAAATAATAATGAGGCATATTTTGATCACACGGGAGCTCAACCGAGCAATTAAATTTTACTCGATATGCAAGCAATGAACAACAATCAAAAGAGGGGAATTCTCATTTTAAAACTAAGTTCGGGAAAGGAAAGGTGGAACCTCCAGACTGCAGAAGCAGCAAATTCCTCGGGTTGAATCAGTTAACAAGGTTGTGAGCAGGAATGCACGATGATACACAAATTATTTGTCGCGGAAGATTGAGATATTTAAATGGAGAATCCGGAGTGAAAGGCCAATGGTGGCTTCTAGGGCAGGGATAACGGAGTGAAGTTTTGAGCAAGGGACGGAGGAGAATGGAAAATGGAAAACCGAATGAAGTTTGAGTGAGGACGATGGTGGAGAACGACGCACAAATGACATGGGTTACATGAGATAAAAAGGTGGTCGCCGGCCGACGGCCACTCACTTTCCAATCTATCATCTATAAACCAGTTGTTTCCACCATTCCAACTAAAATGGTAGCTGAAGCAGCAGCTGCGTTTGCGATTAGTTAGTAAGGGCATGTACAGTGGTAGGCATGCCTTTTCTTTGCCATCCGCATCATTTAGAGAAGACAAAAGATATAAGTTATGCAATACATTGTGTTTTGTTGCCATCCCTAACAATTAATGAGAATTAATTATATTTTAGTAGAAAATTGTGTTTTTAAGGGAAGACATTCGGTACATTAGAGAAAATAATCTTCTCTTATTTTTTAAGAGATCACTGATGACGTGGATCGCACGTTCGTTCGGAGACCCCAAGAGGAAGGTATGAAGCAGTGTAGCAGCAGTTTCCCTCAGTATAAAACCAAGGTTTAATCGACCAGTAGGAGCAAGAAATCACTTCTGAAAGTTGTTGGTGACGCCGTTTACTCGATCACCAACGTGGAATCTGCATACAACACAATCAAATTAATTTGCCCCAACGAAACAGTGAGGTTGTCAATCTCACCGGCTTGCTGAAAACAAAGGATTAAACGTATAGTGTGGAAAACAGTAGTAAATTGCAGAGAATGAAAAGGAACAATGTTTGCAGTTGGTTGTATTATCAGTGTAAAAGAATGGACCGGGGTCCACAGTTCACTAGTGGTGTCTCTCCATAAAAGATAACTAACATGCTGGGTGAACAAATTACAGCTGGGCAATTGACAAAATATTGAGCGCATGACAATGCATATATATGACATGATGATTACTATGATATTCATGTGGGCATTAAGACAAAATACATAGACCGTTATCCAACAGCGTCTATGACTAATAATCCACCGCCAGGTTGTCATCCGAGTTCCCCGTTGGTATTAAGTTGCAAGCAATGGATAATCGCATTAAGTAATGTGCGTAATGTAAACAAATGCATTAGACCTAACGACGCACTCTTAAGCTAAGCATCGGTTATTTTATACCTAGTGGCAACAGCACATCCACAATCTTAGAAGTCGTTGTCACTCTCCCAGATTACCGGAGACATGAACCCACTATCTAGAATAAATACTCACTCTTGGAGTTACAAGCATCTACTTGGCCAAAGCATATACTAGTAACGGAAAGTATGGAAGATCATAAATAACATATAAGATAGATTGATAATCAACTTGACATAGTATTCAATATTCATCGGATCCCAGCAAACACAACATTTAGCATTACAATAAGATGATCTTGATCATGATAGGCAGCTCACAAGATCTAAACATGATAGCATAAAGTGGAGAGACAACCATCTAGCTACTGCTATGGACCCGTAGTCCAAGGATAAACTACTCATGCATCACTCCGGAGGCATGCATGGTGATGTAGATCCCTCCGGTGATGATTCCCCTCTCCGGCAGGGTGCCGGGAAGAGCTTTTGAACCCTCCCGAGCTAGGGTTGACGGCGGCGGCGTCTCTGAAACTTTTCATGGATAATGACTCGGGTGTCTAGGTTTTTCCCGTGAAGATGAATAAATAGGCGAAAGGGCGGCAGCTGGAGACGCCCGTGGGGCCCACACCACCCCACGGCGCGGCAGGGGGCCCCGCGCCGCCACATGGTGTGGTTGGCTTGTGGCTCCCCTCCGTCTCTCCTTTGGACTCCGTGTACGTGTTGGAAAAATAGGAGGTTTTGTCCAAGTTTCGTCCAATTCCGAGAATATTTCCAGACTAGCTTTTCTGGAATACAAAAATAGCAGAAAACAGGAACTGGCACTGTGTCATCTTGTTAATAGGTTAGTCCCAAAAAATGCATAAAAATGCTATGAAGTGTATATAAAACATGTAACAATTGGTATAATATCAACATGGAACATCAGAAATTATAGATACGTTTGAGACGTATCAAGCACCTCTTAGATAAGAGAAGACAACATTCCATTCCTATCTTCTCTCTCCTCCAACTAAGTAAAATTCGACGTGACAACTCTCAGAGAAGGCTGTTGTCACCCCCATTGTACATGCCCTAAGGGCATATCTAACCGATCCGCTTACTCCTCTAAACTGCACCTTGCCGACCCTTAAAAAGTTTAGAGAAGTAAAATTATAAGAGTTTCCCTAAAAAAGGAGGCCCAATTCTCTCAAATATACTCGACCGGCCGCCTCTGGAGAATTGTTTTGGCCCCTCTGGAGAGATCAAGGGGACCATGATAGTGCAAAGAGGAGGATATTGCTTTGTGCCATGCTTTCCGGAAGGTGTCACTTGATATCTCGGTTGGCACGGATGAATCAAGTGTACACTACTATTGCACCACCGTGTCCCATCAAGACGCACTGAAACTTATCTTGTGCGCCGTTGGGGCATGATCCAAGATCAATCCAGCCGATGGGTCGGTTATGTGTTGAGCAAGTCTACCGTGCACCACCAGGTGGAGTGAAATCAGGGTCAAATACCTCTACAAGCAATGCAGCAAGAACAAAGTCTTCACTTTCCACCATTTCTACAAGGAACTATATGGTGGCGGCCATGGTGCTTGGCTTGTTGTTGATTTCATTTCTATGTTGTGATGGTTGTTGATGAAACTTGATCTACTATGTTGTTTTAGGATAAACTTTATGCATGTTTAATTTGAATGGATGAAATACATGTATGTCTATTGTTTATTTGTGATATATGTTGATTTGAATTATTCGAATGATTGATGAATACCGTGCAATTGTTTGAAATGTATTTGAAAAGGTCAATTCTATTTGGGTAAAAACATTTTTAAGGACTTAAGTATGGGGGATCAGCGAGAAACGATCACCCTTGAACTCCTCAAATTATAACGAGTTAAGTATAAGGAGGTAAATTTAGGGGAACAGCTAGAGAGATTTCCTAAGTGCTGACCCGGTGGGTGAGAGGACGACAAACGTAAAAAATCCAGATATATTAACCTTTTTTTTGCTGAGTTGGCAATTTTACTCATGTGTCATATTTGCTTGTGGATTGAAATATTTTAGTGGGGCTGAACTTTTTAGTTACATATATAGGATATATAGGATGTGGGAGGCCTCTGCCTCCTTATCAAAGCACTTAGCTAGTGGTGGCCACTTCGCTGGAGAGCCTTTGTTGATAAGAAACTTGTGGCAGCTATATTTCTTCAAATGGTTTTCCCGAGGACGCGTGTTGGTCGTAGTGCGTTGCACATGTGTTCTTTTGAAGCTTGTTCGTGATTTACATGTCTTTATTGCCTATTCGAATATTCTATGTTGTAACCTCAGTGTATCATTCTGGTTTCCGCATGTACCTCTATCAACTGGATCTTGTGTGTGCAAGAAAAATGCAAGAATTAAACGTTGAATTTTCGGACAAGGTTTAGCAAAAGTGATTAACGCAGGCTATTTCAACCTAGTCTCTTTGTATATCTAATTCGCATGGATCACATTGAACTCATCCTAGGAAAGACAAGTATATATGGTTTACATAGTTTTGATGTGTTTAATTTATATTTTAGATTGAGGTATCAAATTTTCAATTTCTAGATAAATCGAAAATAACATTCGTTTGTTCACCATATTTGAAAATATTTTGTAACCAATGACATCACATCTAACAATTTTCAGTTAAATTGATAATATAGAGTAAAGAAGATGGAGATTGGTGGCTGCATTTCGGACATGATATCAATAATCTTAACCCAGTGGGGTATTGGCCAAAAAGTCTTCTAATTAACATGCAAGACCATGCCGGCATTATACAATGGGGAGGAGCTACTGACTCGTATAATGGGCAAATTAGTCCGCCGATGGGGGATGGGCAGTGGCCAAGAAGCAATGCAGCGGCATCTTTTCGACATGTTCAGTATGTTGATGTGAATGGTCAAGGTTATGATCCTCCTGGGGATAGTCTTCTTGCTATTGAGACCCACAGAAAGTGCTATCAGACTGGCGCATTTCAGCTTGAAATTCAGGGCAACATGTTCTACTACGGGGGGCCAGGTGGCTGCACGAGTTAACTTCATTGTTCTAACTTCATTCTAGCCTGTATCGAAAAAGTAATCAGAAGAAATAAATTGTTTCCGTTCAATATAATATTTGTTATGCTCTAGTTTTTCAACGTATATGCCCAATTATTTTGGACGGTTGTATCACACTTGTGTGAGATTTCAAAATGGCAGTCAATAAAGTGTGGTTAAAATGAGGATTGTAAGTAAAACAAGAAAGTGTAATCAAACTGCACACAGAAGTGTAACTGGTTTGGTGGTAGCAATTCAGGTCGCTGTGTGATTGTGGGTTGTAGCCCCAACTTTCATATATTGTTCCCACTGTGTGCTTTGCTACAAAAATACGCTAATAAATTTATTTGAGATATGACTTGAATTTTCAACATATTTCTTGCAATCATGCAAGTTCGTGCATGTAGTCTCCTTATTCTTAGTGCGATGTTGTGAACTGTGTTTTAAAAAGAACAAATCAAAACATTTGTGGTAGGTGCAGTACAGTAAAAGGAATTCCTCCGGACCTTGAAAATATTAGCTATGGTCAGGCAGAAACTATCATCATAGTACTCACAAATCACAATTCGACTATAAAACATGAGCTGCAAGTCAAATTTCTTGTTCTTCTATAGAGAATAGATAATGCTAGAACAAGCTTCAGTGCAGCACCAATACTACCGCGAGCATGAGGTCAGCCTCTCAAGTTAAACATCGCAATCTGCATTGTCCTAATCTGGTAGCGTAATGAAATAGCGAAGGAGAGGTGCCTTCTTACATTAGCTTACTACGCATTTAGCTGAACAGGAGAAAGACATAAAGCGAGCATGCATATATCTAGCACATTTTTTTTTGCGAGGAAACAGCTGAAAATACATCAAGGGATTATAGAAAGGAACACCACAAACTCAGAAATTACAACCCAGCCCTTCTGTAGATCGATGTCGACGACGAGGAGAGAAACGTGCCGATGGCACGCCGCCGCTCCTTCTCCACTGATGCCTTGGATGGAAGAAGATCCCCGAGCGGACGGGAAGTCGTCGGGCCTCGAAATCCGGAGAGCCTCCGCCTCGCTCCATCGCCGGCATCGCCTTGAAACGAATCCAGCTGGTTCACTAAGGTCGACCGGATCCGCCGCGACGAGATCCGGAAGGGGAACGAGCGCACACGGCGACCCCGGGGTGCCGCGAGCACGCGGAAGGGGGCGCTCCGCCGCGACGCTCCAACGAGCACCGCCGCCGGAGAGGAAGAGCACCACCTGCAAAACCAAACACCAACACCAGCCACGCCACCAACTCCCTGACACCGCCGGCGAAGACCCTAGCAGCACCTACACTACGTACACGCCGGGGCCCGAGGTTCCCCCCACCTCCCGCCGCCAGAGCGGCCGACGGAGGAGGGGGAAACCGGCGAGCCGCCGGCGGCGAGGTGGAGTTGACGGGGTGGGGCTCAGAAATCGCCTCTCAGTCGTGGGAGAGGACAAGGGTCCAGGGCTCCCTTCTGTTTACGTTATATATATCTAGCACATTGCATTGTCATCGTCTTTGCATCTAGCCTGTCATCTCTAACAGATTAAGCAAGATTGGTGCCCAGAAGTGTTTATTGCCACCTAGCACCGTGGGTGGATCGTCATGTGGTATGTGACAACGTTGCCACATTTCCCGTTTCCTCAGCCTGATGCTCGTGGCCTCACTATCTCCACTGTCTTTGCTTCTTCCTCTCAGGCATATGAAAAACCGTCTAAATGGATGTTCTTCATTTTATCGAGACGGACAAATTGATTTTTACGTGAAATTTTCCGTTAACTAAAAATATTTAATAAAAGCAACCTTTAGCAATGCGCACCGGCATATTTGCTAGTGTATTAAATGGTGTGGAGTACAGGTGCGTAATTTCAGAGTGACAACCGTTCATGGGTCTTTTGTCTATGCACCTTTATGTTCCTTTTGCTTATTTTAGTATTGTAGACTGCAATCAACTTCTTCGCAATTCACAACTATACCACCTCTACTCCAATTTTGATGTTGCGTTTGAGAAGACGTACAAGGTGCCAGTTTTAGCAATAGTGTTGCTTTGAGAGATCAGCAATCTCTATTTTATTTTATGATTCAGTGAATCAGTGGATGTCTTGCAATGTGAGCGTATTACTAGAGCTAGGTTCCGTATAAGGTAATGTCAGCTATCAACTGCTATCCTAAGGGTTTCAGCCTCTAGGAGATACCATTCTGATACTCCTCCGCCTTGAAAATGGCCTGCAGGCCGTGTTGAAGCGAACCGAAATGGCTATGGCAGTTGGAGTTGGGCAGCTTGGCTGTGAGGTGGAGAGCAATAAATGCTGGCCAAAATTAAGGAAGAAACGGCACCGGGTATCTCTATTAGTAGTTCAGTACTTGATGAATGACGCGGAAACTCTCATCACTTCTGGTTATAAAACGGGCTGATTGAAGTCTTTGAAGACGACCATATATGGTGCAGTCCAATATTCTCTTCTTCTGTAAAGCCAGAATTCCTTGGCAACAGAAACCAATATATATCATTAAAACATGAGAGAATTACCTGTAGCAAAAGCAATGGAGGATGCAACGCATACTTGCTGGAATCAATTTGGAAGAACCACCACAATACTGACCACCGAGATTTAAGATCGCGATATTGATGTTGAACGTATAAGAAAGGGGGAATCCATGTAATTAGCATAGAGTATTCCTTGTCCATAAATTTTAGCATTTTCTTTCTGTGGTATAGTAAGGTGTCGCCGTGTCGGCGTGTTGCCATGGGAGGCAGCGGACGTGGTAGTGCGCGCCTGGGTGTGGTGCATTGAGGGCATGGCCGTGAGGGTATAAAAGAGCGGACGTGGTACACTTATTTTCTTAGTGCCACCCTGAGCTCGAGGTAATCCTTGTAGTTCCTTCTGTTTACATTTTTGATCTGCTACTCTGCCCGAGGTAATCATTGATTCCCTGCTTGTTTTGTTTCTGCATGGTTCTTCAAGGTCGCCAGCGACAGGTGGGAAGGATTATTGTTGTAGAAGAATCGAACATCCAGTGTCACGAGTTCGGCCTTGAGTTCGAGGTAATCCTTGTAGTGCCTCTAATTTTTTGGTCTGCTGCTCTGCTCAAGGTAATCGTTGACTTCCAGCTTGTTTTTTTTCTGCGTGGTTCTTCAAGGTCGCCAGCGACAGGCGGGAAGGGACGATTGTTGCAGAAGAATCGAACATCCAGTGTCACGTGTTTCACCCAGTGCCACCTTGAGTTCGAGGTAATCCTTGTCGTGCCACCTGTTTAATTTTTTGGTGTGCTGCTCTGCTCGAGGTGATCGTTGATTTCCAGCTTGTTTTGTTTCTGCGTTGTTCTTCAAGGTCGACAGGCGGGAAGGGATTGTTGCAGAAGAATCGAACATCCAGTGTCACGAGTTCCACCCAGTGCCACCTTGAGTTCGAGGTAATCCTTGTAGTTCCTCCTGTTTATTTTTTTGTTGTGCTGCTCTGCTCGAGATAATGGCTGATTTCCTGCTTGCTTTGCTTCTGGATGGTTCTTCAAGATCGCCAGCGACAGGAGGGAAGGATTATTGCAGAGGAATCGATCATCCAGTGTCAAGAGTTCCAACCAGTGCCACCTTGAGTTCGAGGTAATCCTTGTAGTTCCTCCTGTTTATTTGTTTGTTGTGCTGCTCTCCTCGAGATAATGGCTGATTTCCTGCTTGCTTTGCTTCTGGATGGTTCTTCAAGATCGCCAGCGACAGGAGGGAAGGATTGTTGCAGAGGAATCGATCATCCAGTGTCAAGAGTTCCAACCAGTGCCACCTTGAGTTCGAGGTAATCCTTGTAGTTCCTCCTGTTTATTTGTTTGTTGTGCTGCTCTGCTCGAGATAATGGCTGATTTCCTGCTTGCTTTGCTTCTGGATGGTTCTTCAAGATCGCCAGCGACAGGAGGGAAGGATTGTTGCAGAGGAATCGATCATCCAGTGTCAAGAGTTCCAACCAGTGCCACCTTGAGTTCGAGGTAATTGTTGAGTTCCTCTGTTTAATTTGTTGCTGTGTTGCCCTAGTTAATCGCTGAGTTCTTGCTTGTTTTGAATCTCCATGGCCTTCAAAGTCGCATCGCCGAGTACTACAGCTCCACATCGAGTGCCACCCTGAGTTCCCTTTTGTACATCGGAGGTCGATCGCCCTTGCTGATCAGGTATGGTTCGCTCCATCCACTCTCAATTTCACTTACAGCTCCACATGTCATCCAGCTATACTATCTGTGCGTGCCGTCCTCTGAGATTCACACGCAGAATAAACCACGTATGAAAATAGTGATGCAATGGTGATCCATCTATACTATCTATGGGTCAAAAATTAGTAATGCATTAGCTTGTGAAAATAAACCACGTGTTGCTCAACATCCACATGTCTCAGTGGGAAATCCAGTTGATTGTTTTTATAACTTCAAGCTTTAGAGTGACAAAATGATCTGTGTACAGATAGACGTATACATTATGTGTATGATTTATTTTTTTGCCAGAGGGCCTTCCAGTATGTATATGATTTTTTTTTTTTGACATCAGTATGTATATGATTTTAGTCATATGGAACTAGTTTGATAAATTTTAGTCAGTAGATTATGTGATACGATTATATTTAATGCATACTGTTTGCCGCAGTAGAACTAATATGTAAGCTAAAATAAATTGATTCCAACTCTCGTAAATCAGAACAAAATACCCTAGTCCGTCCTCTGTTTTTTAGCAACAGAGAAGTAATCCCACATTATTTATTTATCTAGCCTTCCTATAACACTAGAAAATTCACGACTAGATTTGAGCTGGAAAGTCCTCTGAGCAGGCTGTTTGCGGCCCAAAACAAACAGTGATACTTTTTTCAAAGGACTTGCCAAATATAAAACCCAGTAGTACTTATCTATCATAGGGAACTAGTTGGAATATTTTTTGTTCAGTAGATTATGATATATGACTTAACTGTTTTAATCTGTAAACTCAAATAAACTGATTCCAACTCTCGTAAAACAGAAAGTAAATACCCTAGTTTGCCCTCTTTTTTCAGTAATTTTGTAGCATTGGAGAAATTATTGTAAGATTTTACACATGCTCGTAGTCAGTATTTTGAAAACTTTACTTAATAATATAATGTTCCTATTCACTATTATTTTTATTAATCCACAGAACCATCTGATGATATAAATGAATATTTCACCTTAGATACATTAAAATGATCTGGTTTTGTTAACGCCTTCACTTTACTCGGAAAACTAGTAAACAACCGTCCAAACCACGTGTTGCTCGAGATCCACATGTCTCAGTGGGAAATCCAGCTGGATTTTTTTTATAACTTCAAGCTTTAGAGTGACAAAATTATATGTATACAAATACCGCATAGATTATGTATACATTGTGTACAAAATTTATACATCTAAATACATCTTTAATTTGAATATATATTTTTCTACTAAAGTCCAAATGGGACGAACCCTTTTCCACGCGGACGACGTGACGGCCCTCGAAATCGCCTATGTGCCATAGGGGCTGTCATACTCGCTGTCGTGTGCTTCTTCGCGTACCGTGCCTGCATCAGGTGGGCTGCGAGGAGGAGGGAGGCGGCCGCTCGCAGGAGCCTGGAGAAGAAGATCCAGATAACTACCTTCAGAGAGCTAGACGGCGAGGAGGCACCGGACGGTGACGCAGAGTGCCCGATCTGCTTGGACGAGTATGAGGAGGACGAGCAGCTCGGGAGGTTGGAGTGTGGCCACCTGTACCACTACAGGTGCGCCAAGGGGTGGATCGTCGACCGTAAATCCACTTGCCCCCTCTGTCGCACGCCTGTGTGAGATATTTATGTATTGTACATGTGCATGTGTGGGCAGTTATGACTGGTATATACAGATTATGATGTTGTACTGATTGTTGCGTTGTCATATTTGTTATTGTTGGATCATGATATATTTTAATATTGTTTTGCTCATTGATCCCCATGTAATGTAAAAATGTCCCTCGGTGTTCATTATAATGTCAGGATCCTTTTCGCAAAAAAATAGGAACATGGAATGATTTCATGTAAATATAAAATTTATCGTGCATGTGTTCACGATAAATAACCGGTAAATCTAAATGGTAGGGCGCCCTACCGTTAGCTTAACGCGAGACGCGTTGTGCGCCGTCGATTAGCAAATGGAGGCCCAGATATCTTCAGACCGAGTCAATGCGCTGGTTCGCGTCGCGCTGTCTTCTACAATTCCTCCTCTTGCGTCATACCAAATTTTTCTTTCATCCTTTCTAAAAAATAATATAAAAAAATTCTTTCATCTGACTATCTGAGCCGCACCAGCCTTTCGCCCCCACGTGCGACGGAGGGGGGAGGAGGTTGCAGCCATGGACGCTCTTGGGGAGACGTCATGGCCTCCACCGGGAGGGTCCGCGCGCTGGACGTCGTCGACGACTCGCCATGGTCGAGCGCCGCGCCGGCTTCCCGCGGTACTTAAATGAGCTCGACGAATCGCGTCCGCCGCAGGGCTCCCCACCGCCTCCAAATCCAGCACGAGGCCCCAGCGGCCTTTCCCCAATGCTCTGGCCAGGCCGCGCGCCAGGTCCCCCGCCGCCACCGCCTCCAAATCCGGCACGAGGCCCCAGCTGACCTTCCCCAGTGCTCCGGCCAACTCACGCCCCCGTACTGCCCATTTTTCTCGCATCCGCCATGGCGATAAGAACTTCATGTGTTGCTCGCCACCGCCCTCCCAGAAAACAGGACAGAAAAGTGATCACCATGGTCGTCAGCGAGGCTCTGTAAAGCACAAAAAATAGGATCCCGAAGAAGCTCATGCTGATGCCACTAGTTTGCCCGTAGTCGCTGCATCGCAGCTCCGGCAAGCCATCGCTTAGGCCCTTCCCCACACCAAATGACCATGCCGTCGTGCTCTCGAGTCTGATCCTCGTTCGTCTCCACCGAAGGTATCGAGCTATAGAGGCCTGAGCCGAGCGAATCGTCCTCGTCTTCCCGTGTGGCGATCGATTCGCTGCCGTCCGAACTCCTCCACGGCTGCGATGCAAAAATAGGTAGATAACAGCAATTGGCGCTTGGCACTAAGTAAGCTCGTCAGTCCAAAAAAATGATGTAAATTGATATAAAATCATAGTAAAATTATTGGCAATGATATAATGATAGTGTGGATCGCCATGATTCTCATATTTAGATGGCGTATTCATTTCTAGACTGATGTTATCCTTAAACTGTAACTCTTTGAGCACTCTGCAATAATTTAGTAAAGAAGGTCGTCTCCATTGATTGATGGAGAGTTCGGAGTTTCCCATTTTTATAAAAGTACAAAAGCTATTATCTGATAAATTCGTGTTGCTTCATATATTCATTGTGTCAAGCTAAGTCTTGAACTTCTAGATCATAAACTTGCTCTAAATTCTAGATTCCTCAGTTTCCGTAGAGTAAATTTTCAAACTCCTATTCACGCCCTTTAATCGTATATCTTGATCTTTCAACATGCCATTGTTTAGGCGGTAGACACTCTTCCAATTTACAATTGTGTTCTTGTTTCCATATTTTCACGGGAAATTTCTTTAAAGTGCATATTTATGAGGGAATGATCTACAGCTCAGATTTGCATCAATTTATAGAAGTGTATTATAATTCTATTGATGACAATATCTAATGCGCACAGACTTTTCGACATATCAAACCAGGATATCCTTTTATTAATGAAATTAATCATTTTGAGGTACGGAAGATATATCTTGCTCCTTTTAATAAATAAAATCAATTACTATCGAGAAATGGAATTGCATTTCTCAATATTTTTAAGGAATGTGGTAGGGGGAACCGCTAAAAGCGTTTTTTTACATTAAGAACCCAAATCTACGTCCGTGAGAACTTGAACCAGAGTGGTTGGGTTGTACAACCACTCCCCTAACCATATCTCAATATTAGTTGATTTCCTTAATGGAATGATAATCCCTAGGTATGAAATAAATTCTTAGTACTTTAGACATATTAGATGAGATGGGAATTCCATATCTCAATGTTTATTGATTTTCTTGATTACAAATATTAATTTCAATAATTAACAGATATCCCGGTGTAAATTTTTTAAGGCAATAAATGAGTGTATTACTCACTCAGTCCAAAATACTCCTATATATGCTTCGTAAAGACAAATTGCCTGCATAATGTATCGTATTTATCTAGTACTCCCTCCGTTCGGAAAAGGATGTCACAAAAATGGTCTATCTATAGTTCATTTTTGTGACATCTTTTTTCCGAGCGGAGCGAGTACATTCATTTGGTGCCTTAGGAAAGATATATTCTACATCTTTTTCATTAATTAAAAGATATGCCTCGAGTTTACAACCATTAAATTCGTCCATGGAGAGGAAGCCTGCACATCAATCTTCTATTTAAGTTTCGGTCGAACACAACAATTCAGCTAGAAGAGAGGGTTGCATAATCTCTCTATCCCAGTTTCATTGGAGATTACAGTCACGCCTCAAAATGAGACAGGAAGTCCGCCTTTTGGCTATAGTACTCTTTTTAGTTACTTTGAATCGTGTGACGGCAACTTTGGAAACATCAAGCTACTATAAGCATCCGACGAGATTATTAGAACACATCCGAATGCCATCCTTTCATAGTATTTCCAAGGTCACATGTACAGGTTCCAAGCTAAGAGCGTCTTCGAACCATGGAGTGGATCACGTAGGACATGTAAGTACTAAAGGATTGTGTTAATATGTATTTTAATGATTTTATTCGTTGATTTAGCGAATGTCCCGTGCATAATTCCAAGTTTGAAATTTTGGCTGATACATACTTTTGATTAGTAACTTTATTCTTTTCTGCAAGGCATCAACAATGCATGGTTTTTTCTATATTACTCAAAGCGTCACGTTGATATGCATAAGACAATATATGTATTTCCTTACTTCCAATTTACTTCTTTTTTTCAAAAGATTCACGAATCTATTAATAATTGAGCATAATCATCAACAGCAGCATAAATAGAACTGCAAAAAAAAAATCATATGATGACTAGGGGCTAGTGCCTTAAACAAACTAAATATCATATGACAAATTCCAGTGATGTTGTCTATTAAGGAATTGACTGATTTTTTTATGGCCAGCTATCATACTCCCTCAGTTCATAAAAAAATGTCTCAACCTTGTCTAAATGTGTATGTATCTACACACTAAATCATGTTTAGATACATGCAAATTTAGACAAAATTGCAGACATCCTCTTACAGGCGGAGAGAGTAGTTAATTGCACCGTACAATTCACATCAGCCAATCGGGATTGTTCCCTCATCTCTTAACACGTCATTTCCACACCAATGCGACCAGTCCTCGTCGTAATGCCTATGAGCCGGCCAGCTCCAATGAACTACTCGATCTCCTCTCTTCCTCCCATGTTGCTACCAAATCCTCCACCGTTTTCAACATTCTACAGGAATCATCCCGTCGCCGGATCAACAATTCCTTCCGTGGGTCCACAATCTCTAATGTGAGCCTCTTCTAGTTTATTGTGAGTTGATAGCACAAAATTACCTGTTTTCACGACTCAATTTCAACTTTGGTACTACTTTTGTTTTTAATCGCAAAAACCAATAAGAATTTTTTGGAGATTCGCAAAAAACCCAAATGTGGGTCGGATCGCGAAATGACACCGAAACTGACAACCCGGGCCCATCTCTCAGATGATGACACCAAACCTAACAGTGGGGCCCACTTGCCAATCCAATTAAAATTAAAAAAACCAAGAAAAAGTTGCTGGGTTAGGTGGACTATGGGTCCCACTTCCTAGCCCAATAAAAAATCAAAATATGTAAAGAAAATAAATGCCGACGCTCGTCTTCCTCCTCTCCGGCCAGACCGCCACGGTCGATTCCGTCAGTTGTCCCCGCGGTGCAGAGCCCAACGGATGGCGGCGGCGAACTAAGCCCCCCATGGGCGTGTGCTTCGGCCCAACCGTCAACCGTGGTGCAAAGGTCGACGCGACAACGGCGACGCAGAAAGCCTCCGTGCTCCAGCGGTCGCTCGAGATGAACTCCCCTCCCCCCCCCCCCCCCCCCCCCCCCCCCCGGCAATTCAAGCGGCCATGTTGATTCCTTGTCGGCGGCCGGCCCGCGACGAGCAGCGAGCACGCACACGCACACGAAGCCCTCCCGAGCACGCACGCGCAATTACTTTTCTATTTTCTTTTAGATTTTTTATTTTCTGTTGGGTTGACAAGTGGGGCCCACAATCTACATCACCCAACATTCTTTTCTCAGATTTTTTATTTCTTTATTGCAGTGACAAGTGGGGGCCACTGTGAGCTCAGTGTCAATTCGGGGTCAGACCCGGATTTGGGTTTTTTTGCGAAATCTCCAAAAAAAATCTTGTAGGTTTTTGCGACTGAAACCAAATCGAAATTGAGTCACGAAAACAGGTAGTTTTATGCTATCAACTCGTTTATTGTGGATGTGGCTTACGAGCCGCGCACACCGCCACCTTGTCACCCACCTACCATACCTGGCTGCATTGTCTTGTGAAGAGTTTGACCAACCGTGGTTTTGCAACCATGAATGTAGAAAGGGCCTGGCCCTTATCACATAATTTATGTTTATGAGGTGTGAAAGTTGTTTTGTTTGGTCTCTCACTATACAAACGATTGACTTTACCTATATCTAATCTAAGGTAATTAAGACAAATTCTATACAAGGCTCTTTTTTATAGAGTTTAAATTTTGTATGCTCCCTGGTATTATGTTCGAACTTATAATAAATTCGTGGAACACACAAAATCTACACTAATGAAACATACCCCTACGGAATTCAAGCAGGACACATTTCAACTAAAAATCAACATGGTAAATTGGGGTTCATACATGTATTTATTATTCAAGGAGCACTCGTGCCAACTAACACATGACATTATCTCTTACAGTATTGTGGATATATATCAAGTGAAGCTGCATATGGTGGTGCTATAGCGACCATGGATGTCTATGATTTTCCAAAATTAAAGGAGGGTGAAACAATTGCAGCCCAAATGTGGGTAGCGGATAAAAATTCGCAAAACCAAGTTATATCTGGATGGCAGGTAATTTAGTATCTATTTACAATCTTTCTTAGCAATATTAGTCATCAACCCATGCACCTGCACATGCTAAAAGTCTTGAAAAACATGATGAATAAGTTTTCATTTTTATATATATTAAAAAAAATCAAGAAGATACCCCACCGTTCCAAAATTTGAGTTCTATTTGTCTACATATGGATTTATCTACCCATTAAACATGTCTAAATACATCTGTATCGTGGACAAAGTTGTGTTAAGTATTTTGGAACGGACGGAGTACCAACTACACGTGGCCTCTATAACAACAATGTCAAGAACTAGTCGAGACATAAGTATACACAAGCCAATAAGACATAAAGTGAAAGGAAAGGAAAACCCCGTCAAAATTATAAACCACATGCAAATGCTGGACCCAAGCACCAGCAATGGCAACACCATTAGCAACGCTTTCAGAAGGAAACAGTGCACAGGGACCATTGTCATCCAATCTATCTAGATTTGGTCATTGGTTTTCACTAGCCGATGACGCTGCTGCAAATCACCAATACAACATGCTCACCGTCATCACACACACAGTTGTTACATGGACGTCATCCAGCAAAAAAAGTATTCTCCTAACGGCCACTGGAGCAGCATATTCAGCGCATCCAAAACCGCACCTCCACCATCACTTAGTAGTCTCAAACTCGACATGACCCATCGATACCCACTGGTCTTGAAGCGTAACTTCCTTGAGAATTCCCACCTCAGCAAGCACCATGATAATCGTGGGAGTGATGCCCAGGTCAACGTGCTCGATGGTGCCGGTGAAGAGAGGGGCGTATAGATGCGCCACCAATAGAAGCCGCACGAGTTGAGGTTTGCGGATGCGCACGACCGGATCCCATCTGATCGAGATGTTCCGGAGCCTCATGCGTTTGTAATTGTAGATCGCTGGTAGTGCAGGTTCTAGACTCGGCGACAGGCCGAACATTTGCATGTGGGAGACGTTTTCAACGTGAATCACCATCGGCAACATCAAAGCCTCCCGGGGCTTGAAGCCCTCATAATTACTGGTGGCATCGTGCCTGACGGTTGTAACAGGAACAACTGCACATCGATAGCTATTAAAAGAGCATCGGCATCCCGGGGTACACCGGATCCAGCAGGTTGAGGTCCTAGCGTAATTGAGGCGCCAGTCCCAAGCCGGCGCACTGATCGGTGTGGTGGATGGAAGGAAGACAACTAGGGCCTTGCAAAAGGGAAAAGTGTAGGAGTTTGCGCGATAGAAAACAAAAAAATTCTCTCACATGCGGAAGCAACACTCAAGATCCAATCTAGAAGATGCTAGTAACGGGGAGAGTAGTTCATCATACCCTCGAAGAACACGCGCGTTGAACGTTTAATTCAACGCAGCTCGGTGAAGTTGTTGACGATGTTCGATCCGATCAGCACCGCAAACGAGCAGCACCTCCGGAGGCTTGCACACGTACTCGATGACGTCTCCCTCTTCTTGATCCAGCAAGCTAGAGGGAGAAGTAGGTGGGATCGATTCCAGCAGCACGACGGCGTGGTGGTGGATATGGTGGAGTGTTCCCGCGGGCAGGGCTTCGCCAAGCGGTGCGCGGGAGGGAGGAGGAGATGCGGCAGCCATTCGTCACATGGTGTGCCTCTCTCTCTCTTATATAGGCAAGGGAGCTGCAGCCACTTAATTCCAAGGTAGTAACCCCCTCTTTAAAGAGTGGTAACCCCCTCTCCTTTAAAAGGTAGTAACCCCTCTTTCAAGAGTGGTAACCCCCCATTTAAGGGATGCCCATTGATTGACCACTTGGACCAAGTAGGCTGGTCAAATGGACCAGTGGGCCACCCTTGGTCGTTGGGTACAGGTGGGCCCCACAGTGGGACCCTCCGGAACCTTCTAGAACATTCCGACACTCTGCCGGAAAAATCCGAACTTTTCCGGAACCCTGAAATCAACTTGCCATATATAAATCTTTACCTCCGGACTCTTCCGGAGCTCCTCGTGATGTCTAGGATCTCATCCGAGACTCCGAACAATATTCGGACACCATTAACAAAATTATCCCAGAGCTACTCTAGCGTTACCGAACGTTAAGTGTGTGACCCTACGGGTTCGAGAACGTGTAGACATGATCGAGACACCTCTCCGATCAATAACCATTAGAGGGACCAGGATATCCATAATGACTCCCACACATTCAACGAAGATCTTTATCGGTTGAACCACTATGTCGTGGACTACTGTAATCCGTATACAATTTCCTTTGTCACGCGATATTTTACTTACCCGAGATTTGATCGTCGGTATCACTATACCTAGTTCAATCTCGTTACCGGTAAGTAATCTTTACTCGTTCCGTAATACAACATTCTTGTGACTAACTCATTAGTCATGTGCTTGCAAGCTTTACCGAATGTGCACTACCGAGTGGGCCCAGAGTATATCTCTCCGAAACACGGAGGGACAAATCCCAGTCTTGATTCATGTAATTCAACAAGTACTTTCCGAGATACCCGTAAGACACCTTTATGATCACCTGTCACGAAGCGATGGTTGATGTCCCCAAAGTATTCTTCCAGTACCCGGGAATAACATGATCTCATGGTCTAAGAAATATGATACTTGACAATAAAAGGCATGACAATATAAAACTTAATGAAACGATCAATATTGTTATGCTTAGTTGGGTCTGTCCATCACGTCAGTCTTCTAATGACATGATCCCGTTAATTAATTAACAACTCATGTTCATGGTTAGGAAACCATAACCATCATTAATTAACGAGCTAGTCTAGTAGAGGCTTACTAGGGACGAGGTGTTGTTTATGCAACCACACATGTATTATGTTTCCGGTTAATACAGTTATAGCATGGAAAATAAACATATATCATGAACACGGAAATATGATAATAACAATTTTATTATTGCCTCTAGGGCATATTTCCAACAGTCTCCCACTTGCACTAGAGTCAATAATCCAGTCAATAAGTAAGCATTTAACACCTATGGCATTCAAGTGTTATTTCTATGCTTCGCATGTGGTAAACTCCATCAAAAGATCTGACATGTTTAGGTCCGTTTGTATTTGCATCTCTTAGCGTCTCCACGCATCACTCATTCTCTAATGAGATGGCTTTGTATATATTTGGTCAACCGGTGAGACCTTAATTCCTCAGCTTAAACTAATGTTACCAACATTTGTGAAAACGTTGCTTCATAGTGTCAGCATTCTTGGAAATTCACCAAGTTCATTAAAGAACTTTTGACACAAAAATATTCTTCTTATTTGTTGTCAAAACAACGCCTTATTTGTTGTCAACACAACGCTATATACTTAGCCTTTGTTGTAGTATTTATCACAATACTTTAATTTTGAAATTCATTCAAAACCAGCATGGAACTTTCTTCCAGCCTATTGTGCCACCCTTCAACACATCTTGTAATTGAGATATATTTATTTGGATCAATGACAATACTATTGGTGTAACATATTACAACGAATATTTTGTCATTACTGCATATGAAACACATCCTTAGTTTTTCTTAAACTACTTAAGGATCTTTCCTACTGTTGTCCAATCATCATATGAATTATCCTGGTATAACACTTTATAGCATAGGACTTGTCTGGTTGTGTACATATGATGGAACACATGACTTAGAAATCTCAATTTTGCTCATCATGTGTCAAAACACTTGATATTGCTCAATTCTTTTCATGCAGCAAGAACACTTTCTTGTCGTTTTAATATTGACTACTTCAATACTTCATCTATGTACTTTGGCTCAATCATATCAGGCGCTTCAATCCATCTTTAGATATTGATGCCCAATATAATGTTTAGCCTAAGCCTTTCATCAATATGAAATCTTAACCGTGTAAATTTAAAATACATATTTTCCAATCAACTATATGTCATCTACATAAAGTATTAGAAATATGTCTAAGCACTCCCACTTAATTTCTTGTAACTCTACAAGTATCTTCACTATTCATGATGGAATCAAACTCTTTTGATAGCTTCATGAAAGTAAAGATTCCAACTTCGTTATGCTCATTTCAACCATTGAAGTTTGCATACTTTTCTAGAAACCCTTTTGAATTTTACAAAACTCATAGACTGTGTCACGTACACATCCTTAATCAGCCTTCCTTGAGAGGAAAGTTGTTTTGTTATTCAACTGCCATATCAGAATATGTAACTTTTTCTAGAACTATCCGTAAAGACGAAAGTATCACTACGGAAGATCAAAATCTTTTCATAGTCAACTCCTTGAACTTTGTCGCAAACACCTTTTCGACAAGTTAAACTTTCAATGGATGTAAACATCCACGTCTTGTTGCTATATAGATCCATTTGCAACCATGAGGATTCACGCCTTCTGAAAGGATTGCCAAGTCACATACTTGACATTCATACATGGATACTATCTCGGATATAATGACTCACAGCCAATTTACGAAGTCAGGGCCCATCATTCGCTTCCTTTATAATTTGCAGGTCCTTTGTTGTCAAAACAACACTTCATTCTCAAACCACAAGTTGGTCTAAGCACAAAGTTTTACGACCTTCGTGGTTCAGTTTGCAAACTCTTTCGAAGTTACTACAACACATGTAGTGTCTTCCACTTAGTCAAATTAGGAGACTCTAGAACAACTTCTAGTGCTGCGCTACTCTTGACATGATAATGATGATTCTCTAATCTCATCGAGTTGCACTGTCCTCCCACTCACTTCTTTCGCAAGAACAATTTTCTCGAGAAATCTACCCTTTCTGACAAACAACATTTGTCTTAGGTTTGGTGATAGGAGAAATACCCAACGGATTCTTTGGGATAACCTTATAAACATATATTTATCCGATTTTGGTTGTAAACATTTTACACATGCTATGCATACCAAAATTTAAGAAAAGACAATTCGGGTCACTACCCAAGCCATAACGCGTATGGTGTCATTTTCAACGGATCACGATGGTGCTCTTTTAAGTGTAAAAGCGGTAGTCTCTAAAGCATAAACTACAAAAATATAATGGCATTTTATTTATCTTACCATGTCTTACAAAGTTCGATAATGTCTCTCTAACACTCCATACTTCTGTGGGGTTTTCGAGAAGGATAAGTTGTGGAACAATTCTGCAACTCCTCAGATGTTTCGCTAAACTCGTAACTCAAACTTTATTCTTTATGATCCAATCATAAATACTTGATTCTCTTGTTACGATGATTTTTTCACTTCATACTAACAATACATTGAACTAATTCAAAAATGTCAAATTCCTTTCTCATTAAATAGATATACTCATGTATCTACTCAAATCATCGGTGGAATATGAAGAAAAATTAATCCACCACACACGGCTATTCATAATGGACCATGTACATCAATATGTACAATCTCCACTAATTTAGTCGTCCGTTCTACTTTGGCCTATGAACGGAGTTTTAGTCATCTTTTGGAAGAGATCTCACAAGCGTCAATTCATTCAAAAACAAAAATGACTCCGAAAGTCCATCAACATGGAGTTCCTTCATGTTTTCCTTTCCATTATGAACTAAAACGGCAGTGTCACAACTTAAGTGAAATTCTTTAATTTTACGTCTTGCGATGTTTAGCATTTAGTCTTATAGATGTTTATTTTACCAACACGATTTATATTTACTCATCCATCAATTATGGAACATGGTCATAGTGTGAACAACTCATTTGTTCTCACCATAAGCAGGAACAAAATAACAACTTATTAAGTTCTTAAAATAAATCTTGAAGGTTTGTTTCGATGCGACAGTGAACACAATAACACTTTATTTTCGTTCTTGTCATGATCGATTTGACATCTATTACTAGTTCTTTCAGGCTCTTGTATTTCTTGCATTGTGTTGCTATGACAATTCATACCAACCAATCTAGTATCAAAATACCCCAAAATACTTTGTTAACTAGTAATACATCTATAACCTGTATATCATGCATATACTCCTGAGCTGGACTTTTCCAGTCTTTTCTTTTCTGCCATATAATTTTGTAATTCTATTTTCAGTGTTCCCTTTCCTTTACAGAAGAATCATTCAACATCAAACAATGCCAGTCGAACTAGCACATTTTCCTTGGCGTGTTAGTCATATACTATCACCCATGGAGTCATATTTTTGAAGTTGATTGTTTCACTAATATCACCATATTATTAGCATTCTTCCATATTCCACCTTAGCAATCTTCAAGCATAGTAAACGATTTTTACCCACACTTTTAATCCATCCCATCATAACAATTTTGTGATGAAGCTACTATAGCTCAAAGGAAGGAATTTAGAGGATAATGTCAGTGCCCAACGTCTTGGATGATTCAAACGCCTAGCGTCTTCAATCCTTGCATATATTCAAATAATATAAGCACATTGTCACAATAAATTACACTCAGTCATGTTGCGACAAACAGGGTTCTAGATATCAATATATCTTTCACTCCTCGCTTGTTTCTGAAAACAATTCTTTTCAGATCCTAGATCACCTGATTCAAAACATTCTTTTGAAGATCAGGTATCATGGAAGCAAGCATGACACTAGATACTAAGTCGGAATCATTTGCTCTTTAGATCAATCAATCATTAATCACATGGAGCTAGGTAGGTATTACCGAAAATTTACAATAGGACTCTTATTTAAATTCACCTAATACGGTACCAGTCCATAATGGTTTTGCCAGATCAAAACAGTTTTATCTCAATTAACAATCTACGTGTAAGGTAGTTTGTGGATGCCAAAGTCTAGTACAAATTATGCAAATACACTATGATAGGTGGTTCATGATAAATTTTGTTCATGTTAATTCAAAAATTACTACGTGAACTCCCACTCAAAACAACATCCCTCTAGTCGTTTCAGTGATTACACAAACCAAATTCACTACACCGATAACCGATCATCACGTGAGATGGTGCAGCTGCAAAGGCGAACATCAACATGTTCATCATATCATCCATATGACTCGTGCTTTACCTTTCGGTTACGTGTTCCGAGGCCATGTCTGCACATGCTAGGCTCGCCAAGTAGAACCGTAGTATTTGCGTGTGTAAATCTGGCTTACACCCGTTGTATGCGAACGTTGAGTCTATCACACCCGATCATCACGTGGTGCTTCGAAACAATGAACTTTCTTAACGGTGCATACTAAGGAAGAACACATTATTATCTTGATATTTACGTGAGGGATCATCTTATAATGCTACCGTCGTGCACACGCAAAATAAGATGCATAAAAGGATAAACATCACATGCATAAAAAATATGTGACATGGTATAGCCCTTTTATTGCGTCTTGATCTCCATCTTAAACGCACCGGCATGATCTCCATCATGGCGCCATGTTCATGTGGCGCCTTGGTTGTCTCCACCACGTTGCATCCCATATATTGCTAACTCATAGCGATAAATAATGCAATTACATGGCGTTTGAAGTTGACACGCAGGTCATACAATTTTTAATTAAGACAACCATATGGCTCCTGCCGGTTGCCGTACTCATCGACATGCAAGTCGTGAAACATTACAAAACATGATCATCTCATACATCACAAATATATCATATGAACAGTTTGGGCTATACCATATCACAAGCACCCCTGCAAAAACAAGTTAGACGCCTCTCCCTTATTCTTTGCAAATTTTACGTGGCTTAGGGCTTTCGAAGAAAGAACCGATCTTACCTACGAACATGAAACCACAACGGTGATAAACAAATTATTAACAACCCGTTGTAGATTAAATCTTAACTATAGTGGGAGAGACAGACACCCGCAAAGCCACTTATGCAATACAAGTTGCATGTCAGTCGTGGAACAAGTCTCATGTACGTGGACATGTAAAGTTAGTCCGGGCCGCTTCATCCCACTATGCCACTAAGATTCAAAATACACAAAGGAAGTAATAACATGATTATCAACGCCCACATACACATATGTGTTCTACCCGTACCAAAACATCTACGCATAGATCCGGCTCTGATACCACTGTAGGAGTTTGCGCGATAGAAAACAAAAAAATTCTCTCTCATGCGGAAGCAACACTCAAGATCCAATCTAGAAGATGCCAGTAACGGGGAGAGTAGTTCATCATACCCTCGAAGAACACGCGCGTTGAACGTTTAATTCAACGCAGCTCGGTGAAGTTGTTGACGATGTTCGATCCGATCAGCACCGCAAACGAGCAGCACCTCCGGAGGCTTGCACACGTACAGCTCGATGACGTCTCCCTCTTCTTGATCCAGCAAGCTAGAGGGAGAAGTAGGTGGGATCGATTCCAGCAGCACGACGGCGTGGTGGTGGATATGGTGGAGTGTTCCCGCGGGCAGGGCTTCGCCAAGCGGTGCGCGGGAGGAGGAGGAGATGCGGCAGCGATTCGTCACATGGTGTGCCTCTCCTCTCTTATATAGGCAAGGGAGCTGCAGCCACTTAATTCCAAGGTAGTAACCCCCTCTTTAAAGAGTGGTAACCCCCTCTCCTTTAAAAGGTAGTAACCCCTCTTTCAAGAGTGGTAACCCCCCATTTAAGGGATGCCCATTGATTGACCACTTGGACCAAGTAGGCCTGGTCAAATGGACCAGTGGGCCACCCTTGGTCGTTGGTACAGGTGGGCCCCCAGTGGGACCCTCCGGAACCTTCTAGAACATTCCGACACTCTGCCGAAAAATCTCGAACTTTTCCGGAACCCTGAAATCAACTTGCCATATATAAATCTTTACCTCCGGACTCTTCGGAGCTCCTCGTGATGTCTAGGATCTCATCCGAGACTCCGAACAATATTCGGACACCATTAAAAAATTATCCCAGAGCTACTCTAGCGTTACCGAACGTTAAGTGTGTGACCCTACGGGTTCGAGAACGTGTAGACATGATCGAGACACCTCTCCGATCAATAACCATTAGAGGGACCAGGATATCCATAATGACTCCCACACATTCAACGAAGATCTTTATCGGTTGAACCACTATGTCGTGGACTACTATAATCCGTATACAATTTCCTTTGTCACGCGATATTTTACTTACCCGAGATTTGATCGTCGGTATCACTATACCTAGTTCAATCTCGTTACCGGTAAGTACTTTACTCGTTCGTAATACAACATTCTTGTGACTAACTCATTAGTCATGTGCTTGCAAGCTTTACCGAATGTGCACTACCGAGTGGGCCCAGAGTATATCTCTCCGAAACACGGAGGGACAAATCCCAGTCTTGATTCATGTAATTCAACAAGTACTTTCCGAGATACCCGTAAGACACCTTTATGATCACCTGTCACGAAGCGATGGTTGATGTCCCCAAAGTATTCTTCCAGTACCCGGGAATAACATGATCTCATGGTCTAAGAAATATGATACTTGACAATAAAAGGCATGACAATATAAAACTTAATGAAACGATCAATATTGTTATGCTTAGTTGGGTCTGTCCATCACGTCATTCTTCTAATGACATGATCCCGTTAATTAATTAACAACTCATGTTCATGGTTAGGAAACCATAACCATCATTAATTAACGAGCTAGTCTAGTAGAGGCTTACTAGGGACGCAGTGTTGTTTATGCAACCACACATGTATTATGTTTCTGGTTAATACAATTATAGCATAGAAAATAAACATATACCATGAACACGGAAATATGATAATAACATTTTTATTATTGCCTCCAGGGCATATTTCCAACAAAAAGTGTTAGGGAGAACACCCCGCCACCGTTGTGCACCTTCAGATGGTATCTTCTGGTGGTGGCAAGGTGACCAGAGTGACAGGGAGGATGTATTTTGGTGGCTTAGAGCATCTCCAGTCGGAGGCCCCAAATTCGGCCCCCAAACTGTCCACGGATGCGTCCGGACGCGTCCGCGGACAGTGACCAGACGACCCCCAAATGTGGTGCTCTACAACCACAATGTTCAAATGTTCACACCCAAAAACATGCAAGCCATGCACGTAGATCACAAGGATAGATAGTTCAAAGATCATACGAATAAAGCATAGTTCGAACATCCATGGACATAGTTCAACACACAAATTTAACGGACAAAGTTCAAGGCATCATCACACACGGATGCACATTAGTCGGAGAGACCGGAGGTGATCAGAGATTGTGCGGAATTGGGCCCCTGTTCGCCGGTACCGCCGCTGCCGCTTCTTCCTCTGCACGGGCCCTTGCTCGAGCTCGGCGTGCCCTGCGAACCCCAGCTGCACGCTCCAGTTCCTGCCGTGCCAGCCGAGCCCCAACTTCATCCTCCAGTTGTTGGCGTGCCTCCCTTGCCTCACGTTCCCTTTGGCGAGCACAGCGTTCTGTCCGAGCCTAGGTCTCCGCTTGCTGCACCATGTCCCTCTTCTCCGCGTCCGGCGTGTAGTCCATGAACGGACTTTCCTTGAGTATGTCCCAACAATGGAGGATATTCCACTCCGTGTTCGCCGGCCTCCCCGCAAGCACATTGTACAGTGGGATGACATCCTCCATCTATGCAAATTGAATCAATAGCTAATCAATGAAATGAAGCAAATAAGATACGACATTGTTGAGTAGGATAGTGCATTGCTGAGTAACCACATGGAACTTACGGAACCCATTTGGGCATAGCATCCGGCAAACTTGTTAATCTCGAGGACGATGCATTGCCACCTATGGCGGAGAGACCCCTCATTGCTACAAAGTGCTACAATCCACATCCTAATTATTCCTAAATCCTACAATGGTGGAAGGTTCGAATGAACATAACCGTCGAGGAGCCGCCAGTTGTGCGGACGAGCCAGCTCCATCTCTGTGAAACCCCGCACAGCCGGAGCAAAGAGCCACCGCCACCGATCTAGCTGCCGGCGGCGCGGCTTCCATCTCTGCCCCGGGGCAGCTGCCCACCTCCTCCTCCTCCGCGAACGCATCCCAGTACATCTCCGCAGATCCGCTGTCGGAGTTGGCCATCCGTGCAGCTCTACGGTCGGAGAAGAGTGACAATGGAGTGGAGCGGAAAGGGGATCGGAGGAAATTGAGAGCTAGGGTTTCATCCACGGTAGGGATTGATTTGATATAGGTGGGGTCGCAGCGGGCCGTGTCCGACATGGCGGCCTGTCCGGGCGCGTCCGGACCGCCCCAAACCCTCCCCACATATGGGCTGGGTTTGGGGTGTGCCGGACCGCCCGGTCATTTGGGCTGAGTTTGGGGGGCTCCGTTGGGTGCTGGTTTTAAGCCCAAACACTGTCCGGGCATACCGCCCTGGCGTTTGGGCGGCCTTTGGGGGAGCCGACTTGAGATGCTCTTAGGGTGGGCCTCTAGAGTTCTGTGAGCTTAGCTAGGAGGCTAGGCTACTAATCAATTGTCGAATCAACAATGTACTCTTGGGATCAGTTTTGATAATTTTCCTATATAGGACTCCTATTATATACTCTTGGGTGTACATACTCCCATATGCAATATACCTCAAATACAAGGGTATAATACCTATTTCTATTTTTTTATATACCTCATTAATTATTCTAAGATATGTTGAACAAAACTGTAAGACAAAACTGAACTAACTATCAATCTTCGTACCAGTGGAATGCGTCAACACCTACACCATGCAAGCTCAAAAGTTCTTGTATCTTGAAGACTCCTCCTTGATGTGATAGACTTCTCATATCTTCTTGTAAATATTTCAGTCGCACATTTATGTCCCTTCTTGTTGGTTGAGTTGTTGTATCCAAGGATAGAGATGACATGGAAATAGGATGAGGTTGTTCCTTCACACAATGAAGTAACCAAAATTGGGAAGCATTTCTTTGCTGGATGGCTGGTAATACCATAGGGAACTGGTCCTCAATTAGTTGTTGTCAAAAGGATAAGGTATCTGGTTTGGTCTTTAGCATGGATGAGTAAAAGATAGAGAGATAGATACTAAGAATAATCCTACCCATACACAGCAGATCAAGGCAATTCATCTTACAAACAATATCTAACAAACATCAAGAAACAAGATTCAAACAAAAACAGACAGTCTAGTATTGTCACACAACCGAAGTTGGTATGATCAATAGACTATCACGATTTCGTTGTTCTATTTATGTGGTGGTCTAGTCTATCAACTCCTTGGGTGCTTCAAGTCCTTCTTCAACTTTCTTGAAAATCTTCTAAGTATTTTGGGCGTCTGGGTTCCTCAATGGTCTTCCATGCATGTGGTGCTTCATGTTGAATCTTAGATTCCCATATGAAGCATCAGTCTCACAATTGAAGGATATGGACAACATGTCTTGGTGGATACAAGAGATAGGTCATCTATAATGAGAAAAGATATTTTTCAGAAGGTAGATAGTAGATAAGAGGATAAGGAATAGTAAAATGAATTATTTGTTTATTTCAGAAAGTAGATTTTCAATCCTATGGTCAAAACCTATTTCTATCCAAACCTAGGGTCTCGAACCTACAGGCAACACAGTGCTCTGATACCATCTGTAGAGCCCCCACCTTTTAATAAAGGTTGAGATTCCTGTGTTAATGTGCTAGTCCCTGGATCGACTTGCTAGCACCACAGTTCGAGATGAAATATCATGCAAATGCGTCAAATACTCATTAACTCGCATGATCCAGAATTACAATATACCTTACAACTTGCTTAGCACCGTGCTAGCATGATACAAAGTTTAGCAGCGGAAAACATTGGATACAGTGAGCCTCGTCATCTTCATGTGCCACAGGCAAACATGTTGGTTGCAGACTCGAAACCCTGTCGAAACCTCACTCATCGTCTGACGAACCTGCAACGGTGAGTTACATCCCAACTATATGGGTCAGCACAATTGAATTGTGATGGCAAAATGACACTTATGTGGATATAAATGGCAACCTATATTCTACATGAATATTTGGCTAAGTGGAGTTTTGAGGCTGATTTGCATAAAGCCAGTTTTATCCTATCATTCGTAAAACAATTTTCATCATAGACAAAGAGTACCACTGATAGACATCAGTGAACACCTTTGACAACTACTCATGGCAAGCACCACTGAAAGAAAACAGTGAGCTCCCATCCCTTGTTCACCCTCAAGTTTTAATTTAGAAATTGGGATGAGGAGACCTTCAACAACTTCCCTGTCTAGTTGCTCAGAATTATCGTAACCGGGGACACGGCTAAGTATACTCAGTTTTTACTCTCGAGAGGGTGTGCACTTTCACCACAAGACCCAATCATTCCATCCTCCATTGCAACCAATTATGCAATGGAAAAGAGAAGACCGAGACGAGATCTTTCAGAAGTGATTCCCCGGAGTCAACGTCGGACCCACTCCAACCTATCATCCCCTACATCTGCTGGTCACGACAGAACCAGGGTCTCACAACCTATTTGATCAAGACAGAGCCCATATGACATGTGGTTGCACTAGAATCTACTGAACAAGGAGAGTCTACAATCTCTTTAAGCCTGGGTGACTTTCCACAATTGTGCACTTCCACCAAGGGCAAATTACCATAGACATGAACCATAGACATGGACCCCCTGAGTAGTCACCCACCATGGTTCTCCAACCAGCACCCAGGTAGTTCATTGATTAGTTATTAGTTTTCATCTCTATCCAACTAATCAAAACATTTTTCATAGCATGACTATACTAAGTTCCATACTACAAAGTTCTGGGTGGGGGATGGCTACACACTAATAGGAGCATAGCATAGTATAATATTCAGTAACAAGCCTATCATGCATACTACTGAAAACACTAAGTGCATAGTAGTAAAAGTAGTAGGACTTTTATGGTGTCACTTGCCTTGGCCAACTGAAGAGTTGAAGTTACACTCTTCACAACACGTAAAGCACTCCGTACAATCTAAACATAAAAATAACACAATAATAAACAAACAATTCAATAACATCATTGCATAACAAAGCAAACATACACATCAACGTATTCATAAAACGGTGGTCAAGGATTATCACATAATTCAATATGCAAAAAGAATTAATGTGATTAGGTTTAGGATTTTCCATTGTGGTTAAAGGTTGGTCAAGCAATTAAGTATGAACATTATGATTGTCATACATAAGTTGTTGTGGTGTTTCATAGGTTCTAAAAGGTTGGTCTTAAACAAAGATCACGTAGGGAATTTTGGAAAAGGTTTAACACATTTTAAAACAAAGATTTTTGTATACAACATTTTAGTAAGATCTAAAACAAAAACTTTAATGGTTTGAGTTGACAATGATTCTAATTTATGGGTTTAGGTATTTCTGGTCAGAGGCAACTATTTGTGTCATTTTCCAAAAAGAAACATATTAAAATATTACACAAAATTTAAACTATATCCAAAATACTCCAATTGAGTCTCTGGTTTTCAAATTGTTTAAAAATTATTCAAAAATATTTTAAAGGTGACCAAGTTATTCTACATAACCTAAGGTTTCCAAAAATATTTTATTTTCAAATTTTGGACGTATAGAAATAAAGTTATGCCAAATATACTCAAATCGCTCATTTGAAATTTGAATGATTTAAACTTTGACAAAACAGAAAACTAATAATTCCAAAAGATTCTACAAGTCCAGAGCTTTTCAAAAATATAAAATTTGTTAAATTTGGCCAAACCTATAAAAAGTTCTAACGATTTGAAAATGCAGGGGCGTTTCTGCAAAACTGCCAATTCATTCTAAATAGAAATTTTAATTTCCACGCGGGCGCTGACTGGATCTGACGTGGCGCTGACTGGGACGCTGACTGGGCTGTTGACGTGTTTAAGTGATCAGATCTGGGCCGTTGGATCTGGATCTAAAGGCCTAGATCTAACCGTACCTCTTCGTCCTAAAAGATCTAATCCTAACGGTTGAAAACAGATCGGATGGTTGGGAGCGAATTGCTCACCGTGGCGGCGCCGTGGTTGCCGGAGATGGAGGTCGCGGCGGCGCTAGGCTCGGGCGGTGGACGGCCTCGACGCTCCGGTGGTCCAGGGGCTCGGGGAAGGCCTCCACAGGGCACGACGCGTCGCGACGAACTCGATGGCGTGCTCGGCGTCGACTCTCGCGTCCTGGACAGGCGTGGAGGAGCGGCCGGAGGTGCAGCGGCGGAGAGGACCTTCGGGTCGAGCTCGAATTGGACGATGCACTGCGAAAAAAAATCGAACAAGGTGTTGAGGGGGTGCGCCTGGAGGAGAGGAAGAAGATGGGAGGGGTCTGGGGCCTAGGGGGTTGCTCACCTCGCCGGAAATGGAGATGGACGGCGGTGGAAAGTGTGGACTCCGGCGAGCAAATTGAACGGCCGGGCGGCGCTATTTGGACAGGGAGCATAGGAGAAATGGGGAGGACTGCGTGGAGATTTAAAGGCGCTGGTCGGGGTGCGGTTCGTGGCTCGGGTGAGTGGGGATCGTGCGCGAGGTGGGCGACGGCGTCACGGGATCGTGCGCGGCGGCGGTTGTGCGATGAAGATGACCCTGTCAGGTGGGCCCCACCTGTCAGCGAGAGAAGGCGCGCGTGTGGGCTGGGCTGCTACGCGTCGCTCGCGCGGTAGGTTAGGACGGGCTCGGCCCAGTTACTCTTTTTTTTTGGTTCTTTTCTTTTTCTTTTCTGTTTTCTTATTTCTTTTCTATCTTTTGTTTTAATATTCCAAATCCATTTAAACCAATTTCTATAGATTTGAAAAATCAAAACCTTTCTTTTAAAACTTATAAACATACTTTTCCAAACCTTTTTAAATTTGAAAATCTAAAATAATGCATAAGGTTCATTAGAACCTTTGTGTTCATTTTATGAAATGGGGTTTTATAAATCCCTTTTGAACCAAAACTAAAATCTAGAAAAATATATGAGTAATATCACTCAATATGATAAACCCAAATAAAAATACTTTGACACAAAATATGTTATTTAAAAAGATTTTGATAATTCATTTTAAATACAAATAATCATTTGAAGTATCAAAATAGATGTTTTACTCCAAAATCCTTAATTCTTGAAAATAGAAGGTAAGGAATTACTTAAAATACATTTCAAAATCAGATTTCAAAAATATTGTATGATTGCTTATTAAATTTTGAAAAAGGGTTTTAATAAAATCAATTGTGGTTTTAAAGGAAATCTAGGACATTTACGACAAATACATATGTTAAAAATAACTTGTTTCAAACTCATTTTTCATAATAGATAATTTTAAGTAAAACCATTTTAGAAAATAAACCATCCCTTTAATTACCTAAGTACTTTTGAAAATATGGTTTGAGGGTTTAATAAATAGTCAAAAGTTATATATTTAAGAACAAAGATTGAAATAAAACATTTTATTATTTTTAAAAGGATTTGATAAATCTTTTTAAATACGAATTCCCATTTATAATATGGGCCTTGCAAAACCTCAAATAAAATCCCACAAGAACAAATTTTGAAAAGGAGTTACCATGAGCCATTTCAAAATCATATGAAAGAGTTAAACCAATTTTTGAAAATAGGGTATGTTCAAATAACTTAAAACAATTTGTAAATAGGGTTTATTTAGAAATTGAAAGTAATATACTGAATTCCACTTCAATTTCGAGTAATTTATTTTATTCAAACAAAAGTTTCAATTTTTAGTGATTTTTAAAACATTCCAAAAATCTGGGATGTTACAAGATACCTCAAAACAAGAAGTATGAAAAAAATATCATCGGAGTACTCAGTTTATTTAATATACCATTTTTACGTACAGAAAAGCAATATATGTGCACATAATACAAAGTATATAGATTAAAACAAAAAATTTCACATAACTCATTTTGGGTATCTACTATTAAATAATGAAGTATATTAAAAATGATGAAGAGGTATATATGATTCATCTATGTGGTATATTGAACGTGATATATATATATATATATATATATATATATATATATATATATATATATATAGGCCTGATATATTCAGCAACCAGTTGTAGAATAAGGATCTACAACCATCGCCTCCCTATATAGAGGGCGCGGAGCGCCTCAGATCGACCCAGTCTTTCCCCACCAAAACGAGCTTCTTCCTGCCGGTGCGGGCGAGTGAGCGGCGGCGGTAGCCGACGCGAGGGAGCCCGCGCCGACCGTGTCTCGACGCCGTCCTTCTTCTCCGACGGGCCCTCGCGCCGCCCAGCTTTCCCGTCGCCGGCAGGACCTCGGCGAGGGGATTCGATCCCCCTGGTCGGCGCTTATCCCTGCCCCGCGTCGTCGGCCACTTCACAGGCCCTGAGGCCGTCGGTATTCGCGAGCATCGCGCCGCCACCGGCGCTCCCGCCGAGATCCCCCTCGCTCCGACCTCCACCAGGGCCTCCCGCCGCCGCGCCGACAGGCTGCTGCTGCCGCTGGTCCTTGTATCCCCCATCGCCGGCGTGGCTCCCTCAACCGGCGGATCTCCCCTCCATGGCCGCAGCTCCCCTACACCTGCTTCACTCGCGGCCGCCGGTGCGGCTCCACTCCGGGGGACCTCGGCCTGCCGCCGCGCCCACGTTCTCCATCCCGCCTTCATTCTGCAGCCTCCCACGTCCGTGAGCGGACTTGAATTTTTCTGCAGAAACCAGTCGATTTTGGCAGTACAAAGGCGATGAGAAAATGAATTGCAGTACAGTTGGAAGAAGAACTAGCTAAGCTGAACTTGGTTTGCTTCAGATTTTGCTCGTGATTCTCTCTTCCCCATGGCCATGAAGCTCCGTCTGCTTCTGCCACAAGAGGCCTATTTGATGGAGTTGTTCCAGCGCTTGGCTCCGATTCAGTTTATGTCCACAGCGACTCTCATCCCCCGTCTGTTTTTTTATTTGATTCGGGATTGGTAATTCGTAGGAATGAATTAAATCAGAGTGGAATTGGCTATCCCCAAACCAACTAGCTACACTGCATGCCATGTGTTTGTATTTATGTGCATAACTGAACAATACGACCATTGTCTAGCTTTTGATTGATTCGGTTGTGCTGAAGTAGTAAACGATTGTTGCTTAATTTTTATCTCTTAAATGTGTGCGGGGAAGTACAAATAGTGATGTTCAGCAGTACAAGAAACCAATTGCAAGAAGTACATATTACACAACTTTAATTCGCGAAATTATTCTGAACTGGTGTGTTCATGTTATGAAACCGCTTGTGTTGCTGATCTAAAAATGCCTGTGTTGATGTTCTGGCTGAAGGTGTCCGCTGCTGCTGCTCTATCTGTCCGTACCTGATAGGCTGATACTGCTCTGCTCTGTATTCGACACGTCGTTGTTGCTGCCTCTCTATTTCTCTGTTGAGCATGGCCTGCTTAATGAATCAATCCCAAAAATGTGGACATTGATTGATCTGTAGAGTAATGCAAAGAAATCTGGACGGAAATACACAAATATTAAGTTTTTGTGATTTGCTGCCATTCCTAGTAGTATAGTATTTTTCTTTGTATAGTACAGTAGTAACCAAATGTGTTCTTAATCTCTAGTTTATTGCCGGACAGTGCACACTGCAGAAAAAAGTACAACCATATGTGTTTGTGCTTCCTCGCGAGGGCGCATGTGCTTCTTCTCAACCTCGCTTGCACTGCTGCTGTTCTAACCAGCGTGTCTGTGTGTGGTACTGGGTTGACCACAATAGATGGATCTGATGAGTGCGTGTGTGCGTGCGGTACTGTGGTTGATTCTTTCCTCTCTCTCTCCTAAAGTGTAGACTCGTGAGGTTAATTTTTGAAGAAAATTGTGGAAGTAAATACTCTGTATATCTGTATTGTTTTTAACTTGCTCTGCTCGCCGCTCGGCAGTACAAACAGTTAAAAACGTACTACTCTGTTTCTCTCTGTCCTCTCTCTATCTATATATTTTTAATCTGCTCCGCTCGGCAGTACACATAGTTAAAAAAGAAGTACATGAATTTTGTTTGTGAATTTCACATCCCATCGGGAAGTATAACAAAACAGTGAATATCCGGCCTACAATTAGATTTAAATCTCTCCTATGTAAAGATATATAAGTTGGGATTACTACACCCCACCCCCAACCATAAGTCACAATGAATACACATTACAGGATTTTGTTGATCCAACGGCTCGGCTTCGTCGCCCGTCGCCGCTTCCGCGGCGTACGGGCGGACTCAGCCTCGGTGGCGTTAGGGTTCGGAGGCGCGTTGACGGCGACAAAACTTCCAAACCCTAACGCCATCGCTAACGCCACCATGAGTTAGACATTTCTCCCATTAATAGGTGAATAATAAAACATGTGAATTAGTTGCCTTCACATATGGTCGATACACAAAACCAACAGGAGTCACAAAAAAATAATCACAAGTTAAACTCACAAAACAAAGGGCAGTACAGTATTGCCGACATAGACAGTACAAGTTTTAAACACATGAAGTACAATTACAAGACATAATATTATATTAAAAATAATAATAAATCGAACATCTTGTTATTACCTTCGCGTCGACGATGACTCAGCCGAGCCCGTTATAGTGTTCTAGAAAAGGAAACGACGACACAAAACACGGCAGTACAGGGTTGCTACAATCGGCAGTACAAACTGAAAGTGCATGTGTTGCCCCATGCGTGGTTTTAGTAATTAATGACAATCCTTATGGACTAATGTTTGCATTGAGATATACTTGTAGATCTTGTCCATAGGAAATGATTGGAATTCATGTGTTGGACTCTAGAAGATGACATGATGACCAATGCTCTATTCAAGGGTTTATATGAAGAATGGTCATGTGTAGAGTTGAGCTTATTACAAGTATGGCTTGGAAAAGAAGATTGAGTGAACAATCATGTTTAACCCCAAGCCATCATACATATCAAGAGAAGAAGATGAAGTGCAAGCTCAATATGATGCATCTCGAAGATATCATTTGATTGATACTTGCAAAGGAGACATGAAGACGGATCTTAGCGAGATCCTCCCATAATGGTGTATGGGGGAGCTTTTGGAGAAGTCTTCATCAAGCATGTGCTAGCAAGCACAATCAAGAAAGGTGTTCCAACTTGAGAGAGTCAAGATCGTCATCATCGAGCTCAAGTGGAATGCGCAAGGCAAAGGTATGATCTTGATAGGTTTTCTACTTTACCGGTCTCATGTTGTTAGTGGGAGACCGGGTTTTAGGATAGACGGCGTACTATCAAGAGGGGCTCTCAAGTGAGTAACTTGATCGCATCTTTTGTGGAGAGCTCATACCTTTGCATACTTGGCATATCATCTTTCTTGGTTCTTATTTGGCTTTTCTCCTTGTTGGGTTTTGGTGCTTGTCGTGATCTTCATGACAAGCCCAAGTTCTTCGAAAACGGATTTCTTATGGAAAACTTGTTGCGTTTTCGTGTTGGAAATATTATCGGTCCACCTTCGAGTTAGGGTCCACACCTTCCCATGTGTGGTATCCCCTCTATATTTGTGACCCTTAATATTTCCACTTTTTGTGTGATAACACTCGTCGTTACCTTTCCAACGCAATTGGATTCACCTGTTTTGGAGTTCATACGAGAAAGTTATTGCATTTCAGGTTTCACAGTTTCACTGCTTTCAGGCCGGAGTCTCCGGTCTTCTGGACCGGAGTCTCCGGTCCTTGGTTTTCCTCGAGAGTGTTTTTCTTGTTCAGCCCCTGGTGGGGGCCGGAGTTTCCGGCCCAATAGGCCGGAGTTTCCGGTCCCAGGGGCCGGAGTTTCTGCCTGAGCTTCTCTCGTCTGTTTGTTGTTCACCTCCTGGTGGGGGCCGGAGTTTCCGCCCCCAAGGGGCCGGAGTTTCCGCCCCAGGCCGGAGTATCCGGTCACTTGGATAGGAAACTCCGGTGTGTTTCTGGCTGCAACGGCTACTTTTCTGGGAGGGGTATAAATACCCCTCCACCTTCCTCCAGCCAGCTAGCTCAGCCCAGCAACCTTTGCTTTCTCTCTCCTCCATTGTTGCAAGCTCATTTCCTTGATATCTCCCAATCCCTCCACCCAAACTCTTTGATCTTTGGAGGATTGAAGGAGAAGACCTAGATCTACATTTCCACCAATCAATATCTCCTCTAAGTGAGGGGAACATAGTGGATCTAGTTCTTGAGTGGTTCTCCTCTTTGTTCTTCCTCTCTTATTCCCCCATAAGCATTTGTTGCTTTGTTGGAATTTGAGAGTGGAGGACTTGAGCACTTGTGCTCTTGCCTTTTGCATTTGGTGCATCGGTGTGCTCTCCACGAGGATTCGTGGAAGTTGAAATCTTGTGAACTTGTTACTCTTGGGTCTTCGGGCCCTAGACGCCTTTGTGGTGGTTGGACCCTTGTGTGGTCACTTGAAGCCGTTCGGGAGCCCCCAATCCCTTTGTGGGTTGTGCCTCGGATTGTTGTTGAAGTCGTTCGGGAGCCCCCAATCCCTTTGTGGGTTGTGCCTCGGATTGTTGTTGAAAGGCTCCGGATTCCGCCTCGAAGGAATACCGATAGTGGAAGGTGAACCAAACCTTTGTGGTGCGGTTCATCGGAGAAGAGGGTGAAACCTTTGTGGTTGTTGAACCGTTGTGTCGGTTCACACCTCTCCAACGAGACGTACTCCCTTTCAAGGAGGAACTCGGGAATACTTCCTTGTCTCCGCGTGCTTCGGTTATTTCTATACCCGAGCTCTTTACTTATGCACTTTACATTGTGATAGCCTTCGTGCTTGAAGTATTCTATATTGCTATCACCTTGTTGCTTGTCTTGCTTAGCATAAGTTGTTGGTGCACATAGGTGAGCCTAGTTTATTTAGGTTGTTGGCTTGTTAATTTAAACACCTAGTTTTATTCCGCAATTAGCAAGCCTAAACCGGAAAAGTTTTAATCGCCTATTCACCCCCCCCCTCTAGGCGACATCATTGTCCTTTCACAAACGAATCAACAGAAAAGTTCAGGTATGTTTCTAGGAAAGTACAAGTATTACTAAACACTAATTACGAAAACTACTTGGGCAGTACAATCGATATAACCGAGAAGTTTAGGTATGTGTCGAGAGAAGTTCATGTGCGTTTTGTACTGGGGGTGGCAAAATCTGTGTTAAACAAATAATGAATGTCAAAATGCTAGAATAATATAACGGGCTCGGCTGGGTCGTCGTCGACGCTTCATCTCAGCCTCGATAAACCCAATTCTACAAAATAATTAGATATAAATCTCTCCTATGTAAAGATATATAAGTTGGGATTATTACACCCCCACTCCCAACCATAAATCACAATGAATACACATTACAAGATTTTGTTGATCCAACGGCTCGGCTTCGTCGCCCGTCGCCGCTTCCGCGGCGTACGGGAGGACTCAGCCTCGGTGGCATTAGGGTTCGGAGGTTTCATCGCCCGTCAATGCTGGCGTTGACGGGCGACGAAACCTCCGAACCCTAACTCCATCGCTAACGCACCATGTGTTAGACATTTCTCCCATTAATAGGTGAAAAATAAAACATGTGAATTAGTTGCCTTCACATATGGACGATGACAAAACCAACATGAGTCACAAAAAAATAATCACAAGTTAAACTCACAAAACAAAGGGCAGTACAACATTGCCAACGTAGACAGTACAAACTTTAAGCACATGAAATACATGTACATGACATAATATTATATAATATTAAAAATAATAATAAATCGAACTTCTTGTTATTACCTTCGCGTCGACGATTACTCAGCCAAGCCCGTTATATTGTTTTAGAAAAATAAATGACGTCACAAAATAAGGCAGTACAGGGTTGCAACAAACGGCAGTACAAACGAATAAATAGAGAAGTTCAGATATGGTTTTAGGAAAGTACAAGTATTTTATTTGTGAATTTCACATCCCACCGTAAAGTTTAATGAAACGGTAAATATAAAGCCTAAAAGTACACATAAATAATCCGGGAAGTACATAACTCACTTTCGAGAAGTACAAGTGTGGTATGAAGAAGGTTTGACCGAACTTTGACCGCAAAAAAACCTACTTAGAAATCGTTTTTTGAGATTTTCGTTACCGGTTTTACCGGTAAATTTAATAGATGTGTATTATCCGGCTGAACATTTCGAGTGGTCATACATCGAAAATGGACACTGTATGAGAAAGTTGTCGCTGATTTACTGAACACTAATCGTGAAAATACCCCGTCGGCAGTACACACGCATCAACCGAGAAGTTCAAGTATATTTTTAGGGAAGTCCAGGTATTTTGTTAGTGCATTTCACATACCAACAGGAGTTCAACGAAACCGTAAATATCCCGCCTAGAAGTACATACAAATAATCTGGAATGTACAAAACTCACTTTCGAGAAGTACAAGTCTGGTAAGAACAAGTTTTAGTGAATAATAGTCGCTATTTTGCTACACATATTTTTATTTTTTATTCTTTTTTAATATATAATTTATGACTAGATGTTTCAACGCAACAAGAATCACTCAATTCCGAGATCGAATGGGTTACCAAATAATTTATCAAACGGGTAAATATGGGTAGACCAAACTTTGACCGCAAAAAAACTCCACTTAAAAATCGATTTTTGAGATTTTCGTTACCGGTACCGGTAAATTTAATAGATGCATCTTTTCAGTCTGAGCATTTTGAGTGGTCATAGATCTAAAACCAACACCGTATGAGAAAGTTATCGTTATTTTAGTAAACACCAATCACGAAAACCCCGCGGCAGTACACACGCATAAACCAAGAAGTTCAAATCAGTGTCAAGAGAAGTGCAGGTACTCTGTTTTTCCGGGGCGGAAATCTATCGTACTAATCTCGTCGATTTGAGCTCCGAACAGCTCAACCGCCGCTAAGAAATCATTTTTGGTGTAATATGAGTCTAATCTTAATAACTAATGCACTTCACGACGAATCATAATGTCTTTCTCCTCAATTTGATCTCGCAGCTCCCGCAAAACAACGTTATAATGGTTTAGAAATTCTAAAATTAAATTTAAACTATAAGGAATTTGTGAAATCGACCAATATGAAAAAGTTACGTATTGTCAATATCTTTCAGACGCCATATCCTTTGCATGATTCCGACAGGCGGTTGAGAAACGGTGGACAAAATACATTCCGTCCGTGTATTTTACGCTACAGTATATACAAAATTAATTTAATTGGTGAAGAATCTGGAAAATCCGAAAACATGAAAAAGTTGCGTAATTTTAGCAGCTTTCCAACGGTATATCATTTGTCCCATTCAGATAAGTGGTTAAGAAACGACGGACAAAATACTGTCCGCCCGTATATAACACGTCACAGATTAGCGTATTTTTTAAATTACTTTTAATCGGTAAAGAATTTGGAAACACTGTAAACGCATAAAAGTTGCGGAATTTCAACAGCTTTCCAATGACATATCGTTTGCATCATTCCGATAAGCGGTTGAAAAACGCCGAACAAAATACTTTCCGCTCGTATATGACAGTTACAGATTAGTGTATTTTTAAAATTACTTTAAATCCGTGCAGAATTTGGAAAACTGTAAACGTATAAAAGTTGTGCAATTACAACAGCTTTCCAACGACATATCGTTTGCATTATTCCGATAAACGGTTGAGAAAATAATTGAAAAATACGTTCGATGTGGTAATTTTGAACGGGAATGTTTTCAAAATTACGTTCAAAACCGTAACGAATTTGGAAAACTTTGTGTGATGAAAATGATGCGGAATTTCATTAGCTTTCCAACGGTATATCATTTGTTAAATTCCGACGAACGGTTAAAAATTTACGTCAAAAATACGATTCATATCGTGTGTTACAGCGAGCAGTACATATAGAACAGCAGGGCAGTACAACTTCGGTTATAGATCCTTATTCTACAACCGGTTGTAAAATAGCTCATATATATATATATATATATATATATATGAGATTTTGATGAAATTTAGCCTTAGAGAGGACCAAACCTTATATTCTGCTTTGAAGTGTTATTAATCTAAGTGGGTAAAGTTTCATTGGACTATATACAAGCATGTATGTTTCAACTAAGAGATATATTGTATTCACACAGCTCTTATTTTTAGTATGAATATTTTCAGTAGTTTCTCCTTCGAATTCAACAGAGTTTTCTCAAACTATACTATTTTTCTGCTGATAAAACAATTATTCAATTACAATAGTACAGAGCTATCACTAGTTGGAAATATCCTAGTAGAAGTGCCTCAATTTGGCCATTAGTGATGTGTATGGGGCACGCCACTGGTTTCCCGCCACTAGTAATAGTTACGGTACTAGTTACGGGTGACGAGCCCTGGACACACCACTGGTAAGTGTATCCAGTGGCATGCAGTGGACACACCAACCAGTAGATTTAGTTGTGGCGTGTCGAATACACGCCACTGGTGACAAGTTAAAATTAACCGCAAATTTTAAATTTCGCTGCAATATAATGGAAATTGAAACTTTTCAACTCGCATTTAAACTAAATATTTTCATTTCTAAATTGGATTTAAAACTACGAATCACATATTTCGCGCCAAAAAAGATCTTACATTTTTTGAATCCCTAGATCTAACTACTCGTCGTTGTCGTCGCTGCGGGACAGGTCGATGAAGACCGGCTGCAGCCATGGCCACCCTTCTGCCAAGTGGTGGCGGCGGCCTGGTGCACTGCGGCGTGGACGTCCCCACTGCTCCTCCTCCCGCTCTAGTGTCGCCAGGAACATGGAGGTCCACTCTCACGACTGGCCAACCAGCTGGGTTGGGCAATACGGCCGACGGCCAATCACACAAACATTTAAACCTTCTACTTGGCGGGAGTACGTCGTCGTTGTCATTATTCGGTACGACAACTTCCTAGACAGTGCACCGTCCCCGGATCGACACGTCATGTGCCCGGCTCTACCACACACTCCGCGCGTGGCTCTTCAGAATCAGATCATGACGGATCGGTCTCCTACCCGGCGTGATGAGATCTGACCGAAGAGGAGAGTAGGACAAGGAGGAGCCACCGTGCCTTCATGCGCTGTCTCACCCTGCACTAGGATGCGCAAGGGAGCTAAGTCACAGAGAGCGCTGCCGCCACCCCTCGTACAGGTGGGGAGACATGGCCAGGGAGAGAGTGAGGGGTAGGATTTCGTTGAGGGTTACCAGATTATTTACAAAGGCCATGGAACACTAGAAAAGGATAGGTCCACAACTTTGTTTGCATAGAGACCAATATAAAAAACGGAGGACAATACACCTCCATTTCGTAAATATTGGAACGGTTTCAGGAATGTGTATGTTTCCAATGAATGTCTATCCGCAGGCCGCACAGCTAGGCGGGTCTCATTTTCCACGCGCAATTTTTTATAACCCTGGGCTCTATCCATGTCGTTTGCATAGAGTACTGTGACCTTAGTATCGTTGTGTACTAGTGCTCCGATAATTTAGGGTGCATCGTGGCGGATGGCTCATGGACACCAGCAGACGACAAGATCGTCACCGCCTTGATCATCCCCATCTGCACCATCGACATCTTCACGGGCTTCACGGCCGTTGCTTACGGGTTCCCCAGAGGATCTAGCGCGTTTTGGCCAGCCCACCAAACTTCCGATCTAACGATTGGTGCTCATGATGTATCAGATCCGGCTTTTCTCTTGGGAGTTAGCATATCACGGTCTAAGTGAATCTGACACCCTAAGCGAAACTGGCTCTAACTCCTCTGATGACTTCAAAGATTTCGACTTTCACTTTGTCGGTGTCATTGAACGATCCGGCCCTCAGCCGGCCACAACAGATCCTGAGTCCATACTCTCTTCCCTGCAGACAAGGCGGACTCAGAAGCCGGATCTGAATCAACCGCCCCAATGGTGACAGGATCAGACTCTAATGAAAGCACTGGGAGCGATTTACAGGACAAAGTCACGCAATATGGCAACAACAATGCCAATCAAGTCTTTATGACGGCGCAAGTATACTCTCCCCCCAAGGCAACCGATCTAGAGGCGTCTGACGGAGAGGAGGCAGCAGCAAAACCCACTGATATGGATGAACACGCTGAAGCCTCTTCCAGCATCAAGACCAACACCAATGGCATGGTCAACAAGCCAGATCAGGTTCCACCAGCAAAAGGCTATTCACCGAACAACCCCATCGAAGAAGAAGACCTTTTCAAGGAAACAACACTAGAGAAACATGCCCGAGTGATTGCAATGCTCAAAACACCTTTGGACCCAAATGCAACACCGGTCGAGCTTGAAATAAGGAGACAAGCACTCCTTTGGGTGTCAGAGTCAAATATCCAGCACAAGCTAGCCCTCCTGAGAAAATAGAAAGAGCTAATCTTGCAAGAAAAGGCTCAGGATAAGCAAGATCACCGGCGCGCTCACGATACCGAGAAATTCCGCAACATACGCAATAAGCGCGATCCTCGCCTGCATCGGGATCTGGGGTGGAACTTTGATAAGCCTTCCGTCCAAAAGCCTCTTAAGGCTTGGCAGAAGTACTCTTAGAGGGTTAACCCCGATGGCATCATACACTTCTCCATCCCGGCAAAAAACATTGAAACGGCCAAGGAGATCATGGAAGACGAAGCTGTCCCGATGGAGGAAAGAGTTAACTATTCCAAAATGTTGTTTAACAAAGCGGCGCAACAACAAGAAGTGGCCTCGTCCGGATCAAAGCTAGTTGACGATACCCGTCTTTGCAAGACATGCGTCGCTGGAGGTGGCGGTCCAGAAGATCCAGCGGGCTCCAGCAGTCATGGTAACAAAGATAAAAGCCCGGCAAAAGACCCACTTCCTGACAAGCACAGGGATAGGGGGATTTTGATCAATCATCTATCTCAGTTTATTTCCTTGAGGCCAAACATCAATGATTTCACTTTCTTTTGCGGTTCTCTGATGATGGCCACTATTCCGCCTCTTCTGCCCATCACATTTAGTTTGTCGCACCCTCTTCCATCATGAACTCGTTGGTGTAAAAATTTGGGCCTCTCCGAATTAACATTTTTCTACCTAGTTGGTTATCCAGAATTGTGTTTGGACCTTCGGTCGCTCGCAACGACGTGGGTGGCCAAATTGTGGTGTTTGCCCCCTTTGTTGACATGTGCCAGAGTTGGCTGTCCACTCGCTTTTCTACTCCCGATACTCCATATGAATTTGGACCGCTATCTTCTCCTTGAATGGCCTAACCATTGTCTCACCGGCTCTTTGGGAAAACCTTTGTGATGTCAAATCTTGTTGGGATGTAATTGTCATGCTTCGTATCCTCCCTCGCAAGGCGATTGCCACCATCCCCGCCCTCATCTCTTGGTGCATTTTGAGTGAAGTAAATGTGTGTGTCGTATGGCATGTTTCTATAATTCTCTCTCGCATCATCGTGGACATCCAACAGGAGGCGAAACTTTGGGTCATTAAAGGTGCCAAATGTTCCGTGAATTTCATCCGAGAGAGTAGTTCCTCTTTCTCCTGTGCACTCATACCCGTCATGACCGTTGCATTTCTCTGGAGTTGTATTATTTTTCTGGCTTTGGCCTTGTCTGTTATCTTCTCCCTTCTTAACTAACAAAATGGTAAAAAAAAAGGCCACGTTAAAAAAAACGTGTAAAAAGGAAGCCTGCTTGCCTCTCGTCGTGTCCGGTAGTACCTTTGTGTTTTCCCTTTAACGGGAGGACTATGACCTAACTTTTTTTTTACAAATATGACCCCACCTACAATGCATTTGTTAAAAGTAACGCCATCGAAAAAAATGTCAAATCTACCCTGTCGTGTCTTTCCACCATTTAAAATGGTGGAAACTGACTCCTAGTCGTACCAGTTGGCGAGTCGCTTTCCACCATTTGAGATGGCTGGCAGTCACTTCGTGTTGCACCAAAGAATATCTATGCGACCAATTTCCTTCGACTGAAAAGAGACACTTGTCTTTCTGCCTACTAGGTCGGCGAGAAGTCCCTAGTCACAAAAAAAAGGGAAGGATACATATAATTCGATTTTATTAATCCCTTTGCCCAGCTGGGGAACTCTTATGTTCCGTGGGTCAGCAAGATGCATGTATGACTTGAAACAGAAGGTCTAGATTGCAAAAGTCTTCTATTATTTTGCCTTTGCAGGATCTTTTTATGTAGTACTTTTCCTTTGTTGGTTACTTTGGTTCTATCAATTTTCTGTCCCTAACTCGATATCTAACACATATTTTTTTAATATAGGTCGATCCAGAACAATATGGTGATACCAAAACGCACTTCTTTGTATACTGGACGGTATAATTTGATCAATTAATCCTAAGTTTCGTTCTGTAAATGACCGTGTTTAATTGATATGTTCTTGACATGTGTTTTTATTGGAATGAAGTCTAATAGGAAGGATGGGTGCCCTAACTTGGACTGTGTTGGCTTTGTACCTGTAAATTTAGCTACAATTACTCCAGGAGATACATTGGACACATCTAGTGGACGAATCAGCATTACATTAAAGATATTTAAGGTATGATTTTTAAAGCGGCAACTTTTCCTAATAAAATAAGGTACTACCTTGAGAAAAATAAACATAATTCTAGCAGTTCCCTTGTTTTAGAAAAACTTTGGTCACTGTATTCCTTAAGGCATATTTGTCTGGACTGAGGCTAGAGTTTCTACCGCTTTTGGGTCTCTAAGAGCACAAACCTAGCCAAACACCTAATAGGCTTCTTTTAGGCGCTTGTGCAATTTGTACTACAAGCCCATAGCAGGTCCGGGGTACTTTCTGCAGCTGTAGTGCCTTGCAACTTGAAAAACTAATCGGTATACGAAATTACCTAGCAAGTTAAGTTCAACTATGCTCAAATAAGGATGTAAACGGATCTGATGAGATTTACCTCTACCATATCCTTTACCACATTTTTTCATCAGATTTGGAGTGGACCGGGTGTTATATAGGAATTGCGGCAGACTAATGACGTATAGGGGATGTAAACGAATTGGATCAATGGATAGTGCTCTCTCCATATCCGTTTTATAGTTCGTCATAGGGCACTGGATTTTGCCGGCTCGGAACTGTCTTCGAAAAACCCAGAGTGGCAGCATGCCGTGGGAGGTCGCCTTGTCTTGCCTATCACCATCCCACCGCATGTCTGGTCGTGCCCATCTCCTGGAACAGGGAGCTATTTCCTTAAGCGGGTCTGATTTTGGTCTTGGTCATGGGCATCGTCCGCTTTTCATGTGTCGGGTTCTACCCAACGACTGCACAGCTTATACGTTCTTCTAAATCTTCTGAGTTGGTCATACATCTAACCATTTTTAGTTAAATTGCTACTGCAGAGTAAAGAAGATGGAGCTTGGTGGTTGTATTTTGGAAATGGTACCAATAATCTTCACCCAGTGGGGTATTGGCCAAAAAATCTTCTTGTTAACATGGGAGACCATGCCAGTATTATACAATTGGGGGGAACTACTGGTTCGAACAATGGGCAAATTAGTCCACCAATGGGAAACGGGCAGTGGCCACGGAGCAATTCAGCCGCATCATTTCAAAATGTTCAGTATGTTGACGTCAATGGTCAAGGTTATGATCCTTCTGGGGATAGTCTTCATGCTATTGAGACCCACAGAAAATGCTATCAAACTGGTGTATTTCAGCTTGGAGTTCAGGGAAACATGTTCTACTACGGGGGGCCAGGTGGCTGCACGAGTTAGCTTCATTGTCCTAACTCCATTGATACTCGTGCTTTGAAAGTAATCAGATGAAATAAATTGTGTCAGTTCAAACTTAATGTTTTGCTATGTTCTTGTTTTTCAGTGTCTATGCACCATAATATGGGACGCCTGCCTGAGATTTAGAAATCGCACACTTTTTTTTAAAAGTGTGGTTACACTGAAAAGGAGTATAAGTTTGGTTGTAGCCAATTGAGGTTCATCTGGATCGTCCTTCCTTCCCGAGCACTGAGCGTTGTTGCTCCAGCTGCATACTCATGCACACTATGCACCTCCTGCTCTAGGGATGTCCGAAAGCGTCAGACTGATCACGCATTTCGCGTCGTCTTTCTTGGCCTTCAACGTCAGCTCCGTTCCCATAGGGGTGGCGCCAGCATGGGCAGATGTTGCTGCCTGCCATGTCCTTCATGAACTTAGTACGTTAAGAGGGGAAGCGACTTAGCACTGCAGACGACTCCTTAATTTAAAAATTAGATACGTGTTACCATTTAAAAAACACAGGTTTGTAAACCACACCATGAAGTCAATCAAAAGCAAAAGGGCAAGCCGCAAGACAAGGGCCTTTGGCAATCAACTCCGGAAATTCGTTTCGGGTCATATGACCAGATGCTCCTATTTTCTGAGCCAATCAGGTTGTCCGTATGTCAGCTTTGTCAGTGTATTTGGAGGTATTTTTCCTCCTGTATCTTCTCTTTTGAACAGTGCATGGCCCCATGGCTAAGACACATTCAATGCGCACAACAACGGTTGAAACGGATGGTACGTGACGGAGGAAAATTTCATGTGCGGTCATTTTACAAGCCTGGACGATGCACAGCTAAAAATGCGAGCTAGTTTTATGGAAAATATATTAAGAACATAGAATAGGCTGCAATCTGAATTATAGTTTCACCATTAACCATGCCACGGATGCACTCCACTACTTCACCGCCGACAGCCAGCTGCATGTGTGTGCAGATGAGCCACAATTAGTTATTTTTCCTATCTTTTTGGTTGCTTCGGTGCGTGGACACACTCTAGACATGTAGTTGTAGAAAAGATACAAACAATTCAAAATTTCAAAAATATCATTACAAAAATTGTGCATACATCCGGACATTGTGTGTAAAGTTGTTTACGAAAAAGATAATTTTTATGGCATGTGTACAAAAGAAAAGTTTCATGCTCCAAAATTATTTTTCACGAGACATTTTTATTTTTTACACAGGCACACGACAAAATTATTTTTTTCACAAAACATTTTGTGCGAACATAAGACTGCCTGATTGTACCGCCGAAATAAGTTTCACATTTTTTGACATTTTGAAATGTGGTTTTTGGCAGCGGGGCTATATATGCCCCCGATATTTCCAAACCGTAAAATCACTTTCGGCTAACCCAAAACTAGTTTACGGTTTGCAAAACCATCGCGCGAACAGATACAACAAATTGGTACTGAAATGTTTGAAAAAAAAATACTTGGCCTAGATTTGGTTCTCGATCACACACACAGCAGGTCTAGTTCATACGCAAACATCACAGTTCAAACTGCTAGATAACAAAACCTAAAACATAGTTCATCAAACTGCTAAATAAACTAACCCTAACCCTAGAATCTCGATGGTGGCTCCTCATCGTAGTTGAGGTATAATTAACGACGGGGGCACACTCCGCCCACGCCAACTTGTGCTCCTCAAGAGCTTTTTCGAGGTGGGGCTGAGCAGCGGCGCCGCCTTTTGCCGCCGCGCTAGGCTTAATTGAGACCCGCTTCGATTGTGAGGCATGACTTGATGTGGGGTAAGATGTAATCCAACTTCCAGCCCAAGGGGAGCGCCGTCCGCTCAAGGAGAGCCGTTCGGCGTCCCGCGCCTGCCTCGACCTCCACGCTTTTGCGTCCCTCGTCCGCGTCGTCGCTGAGCACCACCACCTCTGGCACCGCGCAGGAGCTCCCCGCCTCCGCCTCGAGCGAGCGGGCCGCCATGCCATCAGCAGCGGTGCGGGCAGCAATGGCGCGTTTCTCGTCCATGTAGCTTTGGCAGCTCGGGATTGGCCGTCGCAAACCCTCCCTCGAAGGCGGGTGCGCTTGCTTGCATCGGCCGAGATGCAGCGGTGGTTCTTCTCGTCTTCACCGCTACCACGGCCACGCATCGATGATCCAGCCATGGATCGACCGGTGTATACGAAAAAGAGAAGACAGATGGACTTTGTGCACAATTTATAAATTTAACCAACTTGAGCATCTCTATCAGATCGCCTAACATGCCAAACTTCCGGCCGATATGCAGTTTCAGGCCATTTTCGTGGGTGAACAGAAACCGCATATCGGCCCGACCCGCAAAGCTTTTTCTGGGGCGCACTATATTTCCCCCTCCGCGATGTATTCTAAGTGTCGCGGCGCCGCTTTTAGGGTTATCCCACCGGATAGCTCCGCCAGGAAATCCATCAACTTCGGCGACCAATTCCCCTCATTCACGGCCGCGAAATCGACCAACTTAGGTTTATCCCACGGGAGGTGTTGTTTTGGCCTGTGGAGCATTTGTTTTACTTATATAACGTTTTATTTTAAAAACATTTCAAAATATCAAAATAAATCGGGTGTACATTCATACGATTATGTTTGTGCACAAATTTTGGGGAAAATCATTTTTGCGACATGCGTAAAGGCAAATTTCGATGCTCCAAAATAATTTTCCCAACATATTTGTTGTCTTTTACAGAAGACACAAAGTGTATTGTTTCACAAAACTTTATGCGCGGACAGTCCAGATGTACAACGGGATTTTTGTTCCAAAACTTTTTTGACACATTTTGATATGCTCTGTTTCGCAGTGGGCCTACATGCTCAATGAGCCAAACTTTCTGTACCACCGGGACAAGAAAACCTCAAATGAGACGGAACACCAGTCTGACGATGCATTAAATATGTACGTACATTTTTGAATTTACGACTCGTGCGATCTATACTGCAATTTGTAAACGCATGCAAGCACTGACAGAGTCTGACAGGAGCCCATCCCAATGCATCTATTGACGGTCTAGGTAGTACTACTAGCTGGCTGTATGACCCAAATCGCCACCTCCAATCAACTCGCTTCCTTGTGTGCGTATGTGTAACATGATGTTGAGTAGTACTCCTTCCGTTTAGAAATAGTTGATATAAAATTATCTAATATGGAATTATATAAACGTATTTAGTGTGTAGATATATCTATATTTAAGTAAATATGTGTCAAAGTATTATTGGACAGATGGAGTACTAGCTAGATTGATCGAATCGATCAAGCTAGCTGCAGTACGTGTGCGTGCCTTTGGACGGGCTTGCCTGTGCCGCGCTCGTGCGACGACAGGACGTGTGGAAGACATCGATCGGCTCTTACTCAGCTGGCCTTTTCTTTAATAAAGGTACAGCATGTCGTACAATTTTCTCCATCTACCCATTTTTTCATGGTAATACGTCTCTCATTTATAAATAAAAAACAGGTTACAAGGCACGTACCCACCGAGATATGAAAAGATAGGATAAACGTATGTAACAAACCAACACCTATCTCTCTCCTCCGCACCACCGTAGCAGCGAGCCAGATCACCTCTTCACCCGAGTTCGACGTGGCTCCATCACTGATCAGCAGTTTTCGGACCTGCAACTGGTTTGCCAAATTGCCGTTGAAAGAATCAGATTAAGGCAGTACGAATCCGGACCTTATATGTATCAAAATCGATATCAAAATCAGATTTACCTCAACTCGGTAATTGAATCAAAGAGATGAATTATTCTACTATTTCAAAGCTAATGAAAATAATTAGGACCTCCAGAAATGGCTACATGTCCACCGTCTCCACTGGATCTCTTCCCGGGTACCCTTATTTCAGGTTAAGAAAATAGTAAAGCGCCTTTCTCTCCATAAAAACAGCGGTTCCAAGGTGTGAAGTGTGAGAGAGGGGATGTGATGATTGAGGTTTTGAATAAGACGACCTTTGCATTTTATATTTGGATATTTTTTGTATTTAAAAATGGTGAAAAAGTCAAATAAGAGGTATTAAGCTTTTTATCATTCCGGCAAACTATCGCTATATTTTTTTCCTTTTTCTAGTTCTTCTTCCAAGCGCATGAACCCCAAGGGGTTGTGGGTTTTTTTTTCTATCAATGGGGGCTTTTGTATGCTCTCCATTGCTTGCTTGTGTGTATAATATAACTTTGATCATAGGGATGGATTTCTAGTCGTGTAGCTTCATAATAATTTTGCAACTCGAACTTCAGACACCCGCATGACGACGTCGTAGTAGGAACCAGAACCGTCAACCTCCAGCCACGAACCAGCACAAGGTGCACCATCTTCCATTTGTCACCAGCACAGACAACCGTCTGCACGTACTACTAGACAAATCCTCTCTGCTCCACCATGACGCCGGAGACAACACCGCAGCAAGAGGGACAGAGCAGGAGGAAAGTCCCATCGATAGAGTCTCCGCCGCCGCCTCGTCGACACCATCCAAGAAATATCCAATTGTTTTCTCCTACCCTAGCCACCGCCCAGGCGACCAGGAGGCGAGACCTCTTTTCCACCTATCACCACCGGCGGGAGAGCTGGGTCTCCCTCCTTCCGCTTGCTGCTTCGGCGGCAGGAGGGAGGGAGACCCCGTTTTCTCCGTTCTGGCATGGTAGTTAAGGTTAGAATTGTTTTTGCATGGTGCGTCGTTGGGTGGTGGTAGCGGCGCCCAGGCAAATAAATCTGACTCAACTCTAATCCGACAATGGCGTTGTCCTTCATGGCGACATCTCGGAGTTGGTCCATCTACCGATTCCGTTCCGTAATAATCACATATATAATCATGAAAATTAAGCACACAATAAATGTCAACATCATCGCGCGGGAACGCATCCTCGAAAAACATATCTGCGCGCCAAAATACAGCAATCAGCACGGCACAACAGGGCCAAAGCAAAGGAACCTTATCTGTTGCTAATGCAAACAGAAAAGAGGAGAAGCACGGCCATTTTCTCCTGTCCAATTGAACGCAGATAAGAGGTTAATTCAAGCGATCTGCAACCAGGCCAAAGCACGGGGCAATTTCTCCTGTCCAACTGAACAACGCCTCCCATCCATGATGGCTTCTTGAAGGACTAGTCATGGTGAATCACAGAAAAAATCCGCAGTCCCTGATGGCGATGAATCTCACTCACCAATAGTAAGAAATCTCATAATATTCTTCAAGTGCAAATTCTCCATTTTCTTCTCCTTCAACCGATTGTGCAAGTACTTGCCAAACTGCAATGCAAAAATTCAGTTCAGATAACCTGATCATCTAATCATATACATACGTCCATATCATGATGTATAGACTTTACTGAATTAGCAAACCATGAATTAGAATTGAAGAAAAAGGTAGGCATATTATTACATGCTCCACTTATTTAATGATACTACATCATAGCAGTGGACAGCTGTTGTGCTGCCGGCAATACCACCAACCAGGAGATGGTTGAGATAGCCACATACGGCAAGACCTCTAGCGCTTCGACGGGACAAAACTATTCTCTGAATCGTACCATTGGCATTGGGACCTATGGCGCTGTGACAGGACAAAATTATGCCTTTCTGCATCAATAGAAGCCAACATACTCCGTAATAAATGAAATAGATTTGATATGTAGAGTTTAACCATCTAAGTTACCAGGCTACATATTTTTGTCATGAGATTTTTTTGCATCATTTTTTTTGAAAATTTGTAGTATGAGGCTGATTTGCAAGTTCTAACTGGGTAATAATGATTAGTGTTCACACAAACCAACTCAAGAATTCCATAGAAGCAATCCCACAGAATGCAAAATCTGTTTACCTACAGTTCTCCTTGAGCTTGAACCTGGCGACGAGCACATCCAAACTCCAACAAACACCATGTAAAGTTACCAAACTTCACCATTCGAAATATAATCTTCCGATAAAGATGCTTAGATTGCACCCATCTTCTGTCAACACAATCATAAACAAAATAACCACGCAACGAAGTCTATTTATAAGTAAGACCTGGCCATGCTCGGCACATCGGTCGGCATGAAGGCCAGCACCACCAGCAGGATGAGCAAGCAGACCAGCAAGAGTAGCAGCAGCGACGGCGGCGTGGGCAATGGAGGCAACACCAATGGTAGTATGAGTAATGAAACGGTGAGGCAAACGAGCACGAAGAACGCTTCGATGCCGACGTGGTTCGCTGACGCAGCCTTCTTGTCAGAAGCATTTGCTCTCTGCTGCTGCAGATGCCTCTTTGCAGCATTTGGTCTGACTAACACAGGATTCCTCCTCTGCCTAGTATCCATTGCGCCAAATTTGCTAGCCATATGTTGTTTGGTGCTTGCAGATCAGTGGGTGACCAGGAACTGAGATGGATGACTGACTAGTCTTCTGGTTTCTGAAGGTTTTTGCAAGATCTGAACCCTCCGTGACTGAACTGTTCATCGTCTGCTTTGAAAGAACTGCATCGCAGGTGGTAACTTCTGTTAAAAGAACATTGTTAGAGCGTAAGAGAAGGGTCAAGTATATTTTTCAAATAAGCATCGGGTATGTTAATTATCTGATATGTTCAGTATGCTGATGTTAAAGAAGCAATTTTCAGCAGCATCTTTTCGACACGTTCTCTATGTTGATGTCAATGCAGCGTCATCTTTTCGGCTTGAAGTTCAGGGCAACATGTTCTACTACAGGGGCCAGGGGGGCAGGTTGTTGCAACAGAAAATCAGACAAAATTATCAAAATCGTACATATCTGGTTCATGCTGCTGTTGCAGAATATAAAGCCTTGTTTACAGTCAACCAGATTAAGTTCCTTAGAATGATCACAACCCTCCAGTTGCTTGTAATGATCGGCCATCTCTGACGTGCTCTTCAAACGAAGCGGCTTTCTTAGGCTAGAATTATCCTCTCGCATGGATCAGTCAACACTCAGCACTGCATGGCCATTGACACAACCTTGTCCTATTACACTATGGAAACTGATAACGTAGAACAGTTCTTGGGGGCTTTTGGAGGACAAACATAGGAACCTATAGTATGTGTTATGTCACTAACAATATTTTATAACAACCTGTCTTAAACCTAACTTGGTGACAAACAATGTAACGTTCTAAGCATGCATCAAAGCATTTAAAACATTATTAAGAGCAGACAATTCAAAACATTTGACTGAACTGCCTTGCGGAATGAAGTCAAGTCATGATACAAATACGATTTAGCAAACGTTGACCAATTAATTTAATGAATATGTGTGTTTTGCCAGTAAACAGAAGAGTGCAGTCACTTATGAAGAACTCGTAGAAATGCTTAAGTTCAGGTGGATGCACATATGATAATTCAGCAGGTTGGTTCAATGACACGATGAAGGAAAACCTGCACAATCTTGCCCAAGCAATGCACCAAAATTTCCAAACTCCAACAAATACCTTGTAAAGTTATCAAACTTTACCACCAAAATATAATCTTCCGAGAAAGATGCTTCACATTGCACTCATCTTATGTCAACACAATCAGAAACAAAATACCACGCAACAAAGCCTATTTACAGTAAGACGTGGCCATGCTCCGCACATCGGTCGGCATGAAGGCCAGCACCACCAGAAGGATGAGCAAGCAGACCGGCAAGAGCAGCAGCAGCGACGGCGGTGGGGGCAACGGAGGCAACACCAATGGCAGTATGAGCAATGAAACGGTGAGGCAGGCGAGCACGAAGAACGCTTCGATGCCGAAGTAGTTCGGTGCTGGAGCCTTCTTGTCAGCAGCACTTGCCTTCTGCTGTTGCAGCACATGCCTCTTTGGAGCATTCGGTCTGACTAACAGAGGATTCCTCCTCTGCCTAGTATCCATTGCGCCAAATTGGCTAGCCATATGTTGTTTGGTGCGTGCAGATCAGTGGGTGACCAGGAACCGAGATGGATGACTGACTAGTTTTGTGGTTTCTGAAGGTTTTTGCAGATCTGAAGTCCCTGTGACTGAACTGCTCATCGTCTGCTTTGAAAGCATTGCATCGCAAGTGGCAACGCCTGTTGAAAGAAGAAAACTGTTAGAGCATGCATAAGAGAAGGGTGAAGTATATTTACTTAACTAATTAAATGTCCGGTATGTTAATTACATGGCCCCCAAGTATTCAAGGAATTTAGCTGATAAATATAGTGAACTGTGAAGGAATTTAGTTGAGACTTAGATGAATCAAGAAACTGATGAGCTAAACCAGAAGAAGGGACAAGAATGAATAACTTATGGCAAGAGTGTGCAAAATCAAACATCAAGAAAAGGTACCTTGGATCCCGAAACTTGCATTTTGGTCAGTCCGAACCACGCATCCACCTGAATGAAGAAATCCTCCCCAAGAACCCCCTCTCCTCCAAATCAGTAGTACTTCCAACCAAGAAAGGTACCAAATGGGGAAAACAATGCTTTCAGAACGAGATGCTCCCGGATTGGATTCCGCCACCAGCCAGCACTAAACGAGAGGGAGAAAAAAAAGGAAGAGACCAGCAAGCAAAGGCGGATCCCCTGACGGCGAGGCAGATATCGTCGCGCCGAGGACCCGTGTACGTATACTTTCTGGCGATGCCGCTGCGGGTGGATGGAGATGGAGGCAGGAGAGGGGAAGCATGATGACGAAGGAAGAGAGAGAGGGGAGAGGGGAGCCAATTTTATGAGTGGGGTTTGAAATCTTGGACGGGGAGGAGAAAGAGGGCTGGACTGGATACATTGCATCAAGGACCAACTTGAGCTCTGCATATGCATGATGGAACCGGGGGTGGGGGTAGGGTGGCCCATAAGCTTTTCCTTCCTGTCCTTTTAGGCAGTGGCTGTTATTAGTCCTCTTGGTGCCTTGCTTGGTTTACTTACTTTGTCCTAATTGCAATTAGTGTCTGTTTGTTAGTATTAGAGCATGACACCTTCTAGATTTGATGTGAATTTGGGAGTTTTTTTAATACTTGTTGGTAGAGGTAGGCATGCTGATTGGGCATCTGTCATCGGTGTAAAGCTTAGCCGTGAAGCACCAAAACCCCATCGTGTCCACCGGAAATTTCCGTCGTCGATGCAATATGTGCTTGTCGAGACAAATGTTGGTGGAAGAGGATTAAGAGTCAATATGTTTAATCCTAAAGCTAGCCTTTGAATGTAGTCGAGAAATACAGAAGGCGCGTCGAAACTGTCATATTTGGTGTAGGATTGACATTGTGTGATTTGTTACTAATCACAATTGCATCTGGACTAGTTTATGTTCTAGAGGGATTATTCGTGGCAGTCTTTTCTGATGAAAGGTGTGTTATTGACAATTGTGGTGGAAAAAGGATGACATAAAGATGACCAAGCATCTTTGCTCTATGATCTTTCCAAGGCAAGCTTTGTTACGTTGTTTAGTACTAGCATCTTGTATGGATTTGTTTTGACTCAGCAATATTAGACTAGTAGCTGACTCTCTAGTACGAGATAACTAAAATCCACTCCTTTGTGTCTGCACTTGGCAAAGGTCTTGGTCTCCCATAGAATGCAGTACAAAAATTACTCCAACCACTTTCTTTGAGAAAGGTGGCCCTGATGTGCAAGGGTTCCTCTCCCTTGGTCGCCTTTTGGCGCATACCCAATGTGTCAAATCCTTTAACTTGCTATGCAAACTCCTACGAACGTTGACAACACGCGTCTTCTTCTCTTTTCTTTTCGAGAAACCTCCAAGAAATACAACGAATCCTCGAGAGAGAAACCGTCAAAAACAAAACGTGCACTGACACTAGCATCTCCACTCGCGGCGCCCAAAGGCCATCCGGACAGGCCCTTTGGACGCCGTCCGGACTACCTTGCCCATTTGGGCACCGTCGCTCCCCGCTCGCGGCGCCCAAATATTTTTTTGTAAACTTAAACTTCGGCGATTTTCATTCAAACTTTATGAAATTTTACATATTCGAATGAAATTTAAAAAAACTAAACCTAATCTACTGGCCCCAGTAGTGGCGCCTGAAGGCGTAGTAGGGGTCCTCCTCCTCCTCCTCCTTCACCTCCTCCTTCACGCCGCCGTTGCTCCACGCGCCGCCGTCGTCCTCCTCCTTGACGCGGCTCGGTCCTGGGCCGTCGTCGACGGTGAGGTCGAAGAAGGGCACGCCCTTCTCCTTGGCGGTGTCGCGCGCCGACCAGGCGCAAGCCGAGGGGCCGTCGAGCGGCGGCACGTCGTCCATCGACGCGGCCTCGACGGCCGCCGCAATGGCGTCGTCGTCCATCCCCGCCTGCGCCGCTATGAGCTCCGCCATGAACGGCGAGAGCTCCGGCTCCACCTTCACCTTCATCTGTTCCGGCTTCGGCGTTAGCAGAGAGGAGGCGCGGGAGCGAGATGAGGACGAGCGCGAGGACGACGCCCGCGACGAGGACGGCGTCGCGCGCGGCGCCCACTGGTTGGCCGGAGGTGGTGGTGGTGCCCAGGCGGCCGGAGCAGGGGCAGGCGCCGCCATCAGGAGCGAGCCGCCGTTCGCGATGTGGTCCATCACGAACTGGAGCGTGCGCCCGGGCACGCTCCAGAACGCCTCGCGCCCGGCGACGTTCTTGTTCGTCGGCGCCGGGCCGGGTCCGTCCCAGCGGTTGAATTCCTCCTCGTAGGCGCGCTGGAATGCCGCCTCGTACCGGCCATGGTTGGCCGGGTTCCGCGGATCCCAGCGCGGGTCCTGACGCTGCTCCCGCGTCAGGTCACGCCAGTAGTGCGTGTCACCACCGCGGTTCGCCCGCGTCAGGGGCTTCATCACCGGCACGCCGTTGACGCCGATGACGAACCCTGTGGCAAACACGCATATCCGGCGGCACCGGATAGCCGTTGTCGCGCAGCGCCTCCGTCTGCTCCTTGAGCAGTGTGCGCGGCGCGAAGCCGTTGGCCGCGGCGCCGCCGGTGCGCCTCCAGGTGCCGGCCATGGAGAAGGAGAGCGGCGGCGGTTTTCGAGTGGAGAAGGAGCGGCGAGGTGAGGGAGAGAGAACGGCGAGGGCGAGAGTGGCGATGAGTGGAGGCCGGCGCGCGCATTTTATGGCAGCCGAAGAGCGGTGGCATTAACGCCGCTCGCCTCGAAAAGGCGCGCCGCATTCACTCCGGCGAGCAGTGGACGCGACGGCTCACTGGCCACCCGCCGGCCGTGAAAACGAGGAGTCGCCACGCGGCACGCGCCTTTGACGACGCCTTTGACCACGACGGGGCGTGGCCGTGTCACTGCCAGGCGTGACCCGCGCGTCGGAGGCGTGCGTTTCCTTCCGTCCGGGGCCGCCCCAAGCCTTCCCAAGTTGAGGGCGTGGGCTGGACATGCCGGACACAAAATCGCGCCGGGCCGGCACGCCCCAAACGGCTTTGGGCGGCCGTTTGGGCGCCCCGAGTGGAGATGCTCTCATCGTGGTCATCCTTCTAATTCAGAAACCGAAACATGCCATGACATGACATCCGACATTGGGTATTGAACTGTAGCTATTGGCTACAGGATTGCTTACCACCTTCAAGGGAGAGAGAAAGAGACAATTTAACACTTCCATCGTTCAGCTGTTCAATCCAAGGTTCAAAAAAGCGGAAAGCGGTAAGCGAGCGGTGAGGCTCCGATGCGATTAACTACTGCTTAAGCGCGCTTAAGCGGCGCTTAATCGTTTTGTACGGACGCAGTCAGCAACAACAACGAGCAGCATCAGGCAGAGCAGCAGTCAACAGCAGCAAGCAGCCCAGCAGTAGCATCTCACGGTCCAAGGCCCACGCAGCAAGCACACATGACAGCACAGAGCCCACGCAGGGAGGAAACATCAATCCACACTTCACACAGGGAGAGCGGTACCTGAGGCGCGGCGGCCGGCGGCGAGTAGACCAAGCTCGAGCTTGAGCTCCTTTCAGGGCGGAGAGAGGGTGAGGGGAACCAGCTCGGCGGCGGAGGATGAGCTTCCCCACCGGCAAAGCAAGGCAGAGCAGGGACGAGAAGGATGTCGAGGACGGTGCTGTCGGAGCTGCGCTGCCGGCGGCGGAAAGGAGCCACGCATCGCAGCAGCCAGCGCCATCAGCTCTGTCTCGGGTCAATTTCCAACCCTAACCCTAGTTCCCTTATATGCCCTGGCTGGGGCAAGTTTCCCACTCTTTTCTTCCCCCAAAATTTCTTCTCCCGCTCGGGAAGCTCCAGCGCGCAGCGGCCGCTTTGCTCCGCTTCAGCGGCCGATTTACTCGCTTTCCTAATTAAGCGAACGCTTAATCGCGCTTAGCGCCTAATGAGGCGCTCAGGTCGAAAACGGAGCGGTGAGCCTCCGATGCGCTTAATTATGCGCTTTAATCAGCCTAAGCGTCCGCTTTTTTGAACGTTGGTTCAATCACACGCACTTGTAGAGTCAAACTGGATGGGGAAACCGGGCTTGGAATCGCCAGCAGGAGAAACACATATGTAGTTTCGGAAATGATAATTTCGAAGCCAAGACAAGTAGCAAAGATGCTAAACATTTAACCAGCCTAGGAGTTTTTTACCATGGCTATGTATATTTCAACCATTTGTTTTGTCCCTACTGAATTCGTCAGAGCCTAGGTTTCGAGAGTTTCGTTCAGTAAAGCTGACTTGTCAAGTTGTCATTATCGTAAAGATTGTTGGATCGTGTGCTGCCTCGTACGGCAGATTAAGTTGGGGTTTACTATCATGGAAGCCCATACAATCTTGAGTCATGCGTTTGCAATTGGACAATTGGCCACGTGAGGTTGTGCTCGTAGGAAGGAGCAGAACAGCGACACGCCTCAAGTTGCACCGGCGTCAGTTCATACACTAGAAAGCAGCCTTTAACATGATTCAGAAGAACATCGGGATTCTATCTTCTTTGACACAATGATGTGAGGGATATGTTTGCTGAACTGAAACGGTGGTTTATAGCCCATAATGAAAGGTGTCAATTGCGCACAAAATGATATCACAAATCTAAGTATGGATGAAATGGTAACAAAATACATCAAAACAAAAAAAAAAGGGAGACACCGGGTCACTGTTGATTTATTTTTACAATGTGGAAACCTTCTACTCTCTCCGTTCCAAAATAATTGACTTCCATTTGGCTAGATATGATGTATCTACTCACTTAACATGTCTAAATACATCCACATGTGGACAAAGTTGTGTCAAATATTTTGAAATGGAGGGAGTATATTGCTATACATAGACTTTATTATGACCGATTTTGACCATTATTTAAATGAGTTATCTTGAGAGTTGTTTAGAATTATTTAGACTCATTTTGTAGATAAAATGTGAATAACCTTGCTCATCTTACAAATATTTGATGATGTTCGAAATCGAGTGGGGGATATTCAAAAATCTTTATCGAGAAAATTATGATAGACTTTCAAAAAAAATAGAGAATTTGCTATTGGCATGTTTCTAGATTTTACTTATATTCAAATATATTTATGTTTCTATATATTGTCCTAAATGATTATGAATCATATGCATAGCGTTAATGTCTCGACATTATTTCCATCATTTTTCTGATTTCGCCCAGCCTCGAGACTGTTTCGTCCTTCGCCACTGTCCTACATCCTGTTACATCATGCATGCACCTGATTCTGAGCAAGACAAGTGTGTTGGTCATCCTCTACCTCTTCTAGCCGTCCAGGCAAAGGGAAGCGAGGGTCGTAACAACTAGCGCCTGCTAGCTACGCAGCTCCAACTTGAAGGTTCAGTGCACCTGCTGTGCTCTCTCTCGATCGAATCAGAGAAAACACCGTAAAGGCGCTCGGTTTCCTTTGTCTTTCGCTGATGCCCTCTGACGGCCGGGGTGTGTCTAGATGCACGTCACATGCTGCTTCTTGCTTGCATCACTGGACCAGATCAGGCCCAAGTGTGGTGACAGCCACGAGAGACACGGCAGCCTCAGCTTACAATGTAACCGTGCTGTTGCTCGTGCGGTAGGGTAGGTATCTGCAACAAGATGTTTTGGTTCACATATGTCTATATGAAAAATGCATTTATAATATATTTTAAATGTCAAAATATTCTGAAAAAAAGGGGTGCACATTCAAACATTCTATATTTGCACAAAAAGTATTGCTGAAAAAATACTTGTGGCTTGTTTAAAAAGATAAAAATATCTCGTGACAATTCATTTTGAAGCACAAAAATTGTCTTTTTTACACGGTACACAAAAATATATCTTTTTTTGAGGAACTTCGTGTGCGAATATAAAATGTCGGATGTACATCCGAATTTCCTTTTGGAATTTTTTCACGTTTTGAAATGTGTTTCGAAAAGCGGATCCATTACACCTATGACCCAAAGTGGATATCCGCAAAGAAACCTCTCATCCCACGTCTCATCTGTAAAAAAGTGTTGAGCAGATAAAAACAGTCCATCTGAGGAAAAAAAAATCTTAGGACGCGAGCTATGGTAGCAGCTCCCGAAGCTTTGAGCATCTCATTCGCCTGGACCGTCCAAAAATGTGTCCGGGACACCCGAGGCCATCCCCAAAATTTTGGGGCCGACACAAGGGCGCCGGACAAGGCCTACAACATATGGGCCCGCATGTCATAGGCACGGAGAGGTTGAGCCGGTAGCTGCGATAAATGGCGACACACAGGAGGTCGGTCCACGATCAATGGCCGACACTTTGTCGGGCAGTTCCCAAGGCAGGCTTTGTGGCGACATGACCTGACGGTCAGCGACACCTGTGACGACGTAGAGTCTTCCCACCCTTGTCGCATTAATGCATGCACCAGTGCCAGCCTACGCTTCGGCGTTGCGTCTTCCCCACGCGACGAATTAATGCCGACGCACCGCCCCTTCCTACCTTGCGGGGGGGGGGGGGGGGTATAAGATGCCCTCCCTCGCGCCTCCCATCTATCATTCGTCTTCACGTCCAACTCTTTGTCTCTCCTCATTCGTCGTCGGCCACACTTCCGCTATGTCGCAGAACGATGAGGCAACGGGGCCGACAGGCCGTTTCGCGCGGGGGGGGGGGGGGGGGGGGGGGCACACCCTCGAGAAAGGCATGACAGTTCAATCACTACGGCATGCTCGTTCCGCCAGACTTTAGCCCGCCAAAGGGGTGGGTTGTGATCGCGGTTGTCCTTGCTGTGTCGCCTATCCCCACGACCCCCAAGCAGTTCCAGATGGCCGTCCTCTGACGCTGAAAGAGGACGACGCAGGCGGAGTGGAACCACTCGGAGAACGACGAGAACAAATTCGCGCGTGGCTCGAGCGCTTCACGTGCGACGAGAACATGTGCCGGCCGACGTGGTTCAGTGGTAGAGCACGAAGGGAGGGATGGGAGGCGACCGGCCACATGGTGGATAGCACCATCGAGGCTGCCCGCGAGCACGCCACAACAGATAGCACTGTGCCCTTGCGCGGCTACCACTGCGGCGGTGTGGAAGCGGTGGTGGTGATGGCAGCAGTGGAGTGGCGGCGACATCGCCTTCCGCACACCGAAGCGGAGCCCCACTCGCCATAACAACATTGAGGTGTTATCCACAAGTCGTGGACTATGTAGACCCCTTCTTTCCCAAGAGGAATTGGTGACTTTCACTCTCTCTTCTACATTGTTTCAAAGCTTAAATCTCCGAGATCTCCTACTCTAAAACTTTGAGAAGTGAGACGGTAGATCTGTAACTAGAGTTACACCGAACTAATTTTATTTCCCCCTACTATTTTTGGTGGATCTTGTTACTCTTGGATTCCATGAAATTCTTGATGGAAGTGATAGTCTTGGAGCTTGGCCTTGGAGGTGAGGAGCCTGGGAATATTTTTGGAAATTTCTATTTAAGTTGCGGAGCAATCCTCAATTACCTTGTTTGTAATGGTTTTGGTGAGTAGTCAACTGGTTGACTCTATGAAATCGTGCCTCATTGAACTTTTTCATTTATGCTACGCGATGTTTTGGTTTCATAATTGTAAATTGCATCTCAAGTCTTGCCTTAAAAACTTGAAAAGTCAAAAGTGTCATCCTTTTTTTTCGAATGAGCATAGTATTACAGATCATTGTGTTTGTGTTTTTTTTGTTCGCCGCAACTTTTCCGATTCTTATCAGCGTATCCCAGCATATACACGTGAGAATGTTTATTTTATTTTAAACTTTCCATTGCATTTTTTAGGGGGTTTCAAACAAAAGGAATCATTGGAGTGGGGGAGCTAAAATTCCACTCTCCTTCGCAACCTTGTGTAATGGTGGCCCAAACATCAACGCCATTATCGTAGGTATGTCTCCTTGGAACATATTTGTTCGTTGCACATAGCCAAGCAGACAACCTAAGCAAGTTGGCCTCTGATTTGATGGCACTCCACATGGTCACAATTTAGTGATGTCGAGTGGATGCATTGAATCGTCTTCTGTTGGATACTTGATACCTAGTAAAGCAACACGCTCCGAGTTCAATTCAAAGAACCTTCCATTCTGAAAAAAAGAAAACATAGTAGTACAATGTTACCCAACTGATCAGACACATTCTTGCCCTGTAATGGATTTTGTAGAGAAGGAAATGTCCTACCTGAAAATTCAATTTGCTTTGGGTCAAAAGAAGTGCAATGTATAATGTTCATATGCTAATGCTAGCATTTCTTTTTCCTTTTGCTTATACAAGGTAATGAGAACAGGGGATAAAACCAGATAAAGGAGTAACTGAACCTATTGGCAACCAACATGAGCCTGCCATATATAAGAAGCCTACTGCAGTACGTATTCCCCATTTTAGTTGCTGACCTGAACCTCAATAATATTAATGAGATATACTCATGTTACTTCTAATATTGTCAAAGCCCTATAAGTATGCCATATGCAATCTGGTCAATAGCACTGGAGCAATTAGTTTATATACTTGGTAGAAGTCCACTAGCACGTATAGCCATAGAGGTCAGACGATCATTCTTTAAATGTTCTATTTTTTGTCTTGAACTCCAAACAACCCAGCATACACCAATTTGTACTGTAATTATAGCTCACCGACCGAACTTCTGATAAATCTCATTTCTGGTAAGAGAGAATCAGTTAGCTTCTTCAATATCCCTACATTCACAACAAGAAAATCCCACTGTTTCAGCTTGCAATTAGTGAATCTTTAGACGTGGCCATCGAAACTCTGTGAAAACTATGAACGCATGAAAATCACTTCAATTTTTTTGAAAGTAATTATGTGTATTATCTTTTCCAGGGTTGTGTAAGTACATCGCAACAGAAACAAGATGACATAAACTTCAAATGTCAGAATAACATATCCTACCGTATTCATAAATCATTGACCCTGAAGATGTTTCCAGCTTAGGATATTATCTAGCATCTGAAGTTCAGATGAGTTTTCTCAAGTTGTCTCGTGCAAAAGAATCTTCTAAGAATTAGCTATTTTTCCAGGGTCATGTGAACCAATCAGGCACAGATCTAGCGAAATTTTATATGCGCCGACCTGATACCATTGTACAGCAGTTTTTTTTTCTCGGAGAACGGAACATTTTGGCAGAGTTGCATACTTAATCAAAACCCTTTTTTCCTGCGTGTACAGTAGGAACATATGCAAATTCCATTGTTTTGTGGCCATTCCAACACTGAATTTACACGCAAAACTCCTGAAAAAAAAAGGGTGTTAGGTCAGTTTATACACGCTGCAATACATGAGCATGTGATTCGGTATACAATGATGGAATCAGAATCCGCTAAAGGTTTAACTGTCTCCACTGACTAAACTTGGACCAGTTTCATAGAAGTATCTGTCAATGGAGGCGAACGCCAAAATTTGGCGATCTTCCCACAACCAATAAGAATGTCTATGGAGGCATAAAAGAGCTCCATATCTGCGTCGTCGCATGGCTGCCCCAAACCATCTGAGGGCATAACCCAATCAAGTTGTATGATTCTCTATGTTCAGCTGAAACTAGTGACAATAGCAAATTTTTGATAATAATACTTCCTAACTAAATGAACCTTTCTGCTCTGGCAGCAGAAAGGGAGATGCCCACATCATCATAAAGGATTTTCCAGATTAGATCCTTTTGTCTGTAACTAGTATCAGTGCAGATTACAAAGAAAATTGTTTTATCAGGTTAGTGGCATAGACTGCAGTCATCTTTCATAGTTAAATTAAAACAAACAACATAGCTAAATCACTAGTATATTACGGGAGTGTCAGGAACTCTTCTCGCCTTCTCGGTGAATAGCAAGAAAATCCGCAATTTGAGATAAGCAAATTTAACAGGCAATTTTTCACAAGCCAATATAAAATTTTCAATTTTGTATACAGTTGAGTATCTCGTTGCCATTTCTGGATCTACTTTGTCGGTCTTGCCAAACACAAATTTTGAACTTCAGAGTGGCATATGCAAAAATCCCAAGTGTCGATACTTCCTCTTAATAGTAACGGCGAATAGGATCCCTCATATCCTTGGTTAGAGATTAAAGAATTCTCCACCTATTCTCTAAACAAATCCGGCAGGCCTTGACAAAATAGCGATCATGTGTCCTCTGCCTCTGCCTGTCCATCTGCCTCTGCACTACCTCTGCCTCTCCCTTTGCCTCTACCTCTCCCTCTGCATCTGCCTCTCCTCTGCCTCTCCCTCCGCATCTGCCTCTACCTCCGACATTGGTATCCTGTGGAAGCAGGCAAGAAACTCTATGTTCCCTTCTGCACCCTTTAGCGGAGACTCGATCCAGCCCTCATTGCGGAATCCAAACTTCTTGATGCCTGATATTATCCTATTTAACACCTGTAATGAATTGATTTAAGGGGTTGGTCTTCCAATAACAACTCAAGGAAAGGAACTTCAAGTAAAAGGAGACAACAAGTAAACACTGGACATATGGGATCCTTTCTCCAGATAGTATGATACTCTTAGGGGTGGGTTTTCTCATTCGGGAGTAATACTATTTACTGGTGAATTTCAAGGGGGAAAGTAGGAATCCTATCACAAGCAGCCACAGATTCATAGTAGCCTTCGCTAAGGGAACATCACAAGGATTGAGAAATAATCCATGGGAAGCTTAGTGCATGGCAAGGCACAAAACAGGATATACAACGGAAGCAAAATACCCCCCAACAAAACTAAAATAAAAAGCAAAACATTAGTTCATTACCTCTTGATGAACCAGAGGATCTCGAACAATCCCACCTTTTCCTACCTGAAAAAGATAAAACCAAATATGTTTCAGTGGCTTGTTCATCAGTATTATTGTGCTTACCCAGCCTCTTCAAACGAAAAGATAAGATACAAAAAAAACTAAGATGAAACTTGTTTCACTTTTATACCTGAGATCTACGAGCTTCAAATTGAGGTTTGATAAGTGTTACCAATGTCGAGTCTGTCTTCATTACTTTGACCACAGCAGGCATAACCTAGATTCCACACATGGTATCACTGAATACTGGACAGCATGAATGTTACAGTAGTTTCTCTAGGCTGAGAGTGTGGAGCCTTGTGCGTGCAAAATATTTTAAAACGGAACGCCTTAGGGAATGCAGAATATTAAAGAACATAAGATACAAACTTGAATTGCACAGGGGTGTGCACCGTGTTACTACCAGTTTATCACATAACATATTATTTTCTTCCTAATGCATTACTCTTTTGGTTCAGTAAAGCTGACCTAGTACGTAAACATAGAGTATACAAACTACAACCCTATGGCTACAATGCATGCCCTTAAAATTACCAGTTTACCACAGAACAGCCCATTTTCTTCCTAATGCATGCATTACTCTTTTGGTTCAGTAAAGTTGACCTCCTGTGTAAATGAAAACTAAAACTCTATAGCTACAAGGGTAACACTGATGCAATTAGATCAGTCCTTTCTGCAGTTAATCGGGTCGTTTTACAGAATACACCGTAGACAACATCACAAGTAATGGATTTACAGCATGCTTATCATTTACATCACACTAACCATAATGAGAAAGCATTATAAAAAGGAATTTGATGCACAGAACTAAAGAAGCCCCAATTAAATAACAGCGCGACAATAAAAAACAATCTAGTGCACTATTTTATAAACTACGAAAAATGAATCACTTTTCTAAGAATGGTGGAATATGAACATGTGATAAGGCAACTATAAATGTACCATCACCAAGCAGGCACCAAATCATACCACAAGAATTGAGATGAATGATAGGTCCAGTGTCACCAAGTCAACCAGCTGCGGTAGCTTAGCAAGATGTCTTAAATTTGTGCGTTCAATTACTGAAACCTGTTCATGCACGCGGATTTTTTCAGCCACCTGAAATAAAGTAGAGCATACTGAGATTTAAATAGTTATGCTGCTTCAACAGGTGGCAACCACAGCTGACAAACAAAGGAGAGGAACGTAGTAGCTAGATTAAAATAAACATCTCAGTGAGTAATGTAACCTGTCCATAACCAACATCAACACCATACACATGTGATGCCCCATGCTGAAGCAAACAGTCGGTAAAACCACCTGTAGACAGCCCTGAATCAAGGGCTACCTTCCCATCACAGTCAACTCCAAATTCTTTGATTGCTGCCTCAAGCTTATGCCCAGCTCTGAATTAGGTCGCAACAAGTGACACAATTATAAACTTTGTGAAACCTTAGTTTCTTTTACTTTTTAATAGCATAATGAACCAAAATATAAAGCTAATTATTTAGGGCATCACCTACATACATATTTGGGGATTTCAGCCTTGATTTCTATGACCGACTTGTCAGATACTTGTGTTCCAGCTTTGTTCACAACCCTTCCATTCACATGGACCTTACCTATAAATTCAATAAGTTGAATAATGGAGATAATTTACAATATATGGTTGTACAGAAGAATATATAAAGTTCAAAGGCCACATCTGACAAATGGTAAGTGTGTAAATAATTCAAATATTGCTTGCACATATCAAATGTGGCAGTAGCATGAGAGACATTTACTACAGTAGGTAGGGAAGTGCAAATGCCCCCAATTAGATATTCACCCAAGCAATTCCACAGAACATATCTTAACACACTAGGTGCTAACATTGCAGACATACTTGCACGTGACAGACAACTAGACAACAATGCTTATGGGTAATAAGGAAGCCACTAATAGTAGAGGGAAATGACCATGGTAGTCATAGTGATATTGTCTAGGGAATAGCAGAGAGAATAGTTAGTATGAGTGGTTAACCTTATATAAGAGAGATGAAAGATAAATGAGGGAAAGAGTTGTTAATTCTACATGCATATGTTATTTTGAAAGAAGATTGCAAAAACTATAGACCTTATCTTGAGATGGGGCAGTACCAAGTAAGAGGTTATAACAGTACCAAGTGAGCCCTTTGGTCAAACAAGAAAGAACATTGCAAACCGGTAATGGAAGGGGTTAATTCTCCAAAGTTTGAATATTTTCTCATACCATTAGTAGCCTTACTGTAACTTTGCTGGACTCAAATAGAATATAAATTATTGTTTCTGTTCCAAGAAGTACCAAGCTCGGATAAAAATAATTAAAATACCAATGCAACTAGCTGGCAGTGTTCAGGCATGGGAAGAGTACAAGGTGGCTGATGCTGACCGAAGCCCCAGAACACTTGGGTTAAACACAGGAGACCAGACAATCATTATGTCAAAGTGCCATGAGTATGCCTGTTATGGAGTCTTTTGTGGGCCTACTTACTGAGCTCACACAACAGCAGCGCGCGCATGCAGCATGCCCCAGGAATAGTGTAGTTTGTTTTTCCAGTTGAAAGGATTATTAGTTTGTTATGTTTAGATTTTCTAGATCAAGTTTGGTTTGGCCCATCTCTATTTAAAAAGACCAGGCACATGGTGTGGCATCAATCAAGCAAAATGCCTCAGGTCTTCTTTATTATCTAAGGTTCAAAGCCTCATCACAATGGACATGGACAAGCTTGCCCTGCACACAAGAGAAAACGTGCCATCCTTCCTTATCCCTTTGGGTTAAGACTCAGAACCCACTTATTCAACAGAGCAAGCCACAAATAAACCTACAAGCAAAGCCCGTGCCAAAATGGTACAAGAACCATAAGACATCAACGATGCCATGTAAAGTGAAAAAGAGTGTCATCTCTGTGGACCTAAATATCAAGCTTGGTCATGCTTTTACGCAGATGAAAACACTAACAAAAGTGGTGTGCTGCCTTGCTTGAATCAGTGCGAACAACTCTTCATGAGAAAATGTATGCTCGGCCAGGAGATGTGGCTTCCATCATTCCACCTTGCCGATGCTGCAAGAAAAAGTTTAGAGCCGACTAGGCAATGCTGCCCTGGCCGTGGTTGAACTAGGCAATGCTGCACATCGACTGCCGATCAGGAGCAACCCCCTCACGAGAACCAACCTGTGGTTGATGGCTAGGAGGGTGGTTGTACCCCCAGCCCATCAGAGTTCAAACCCCAGGTTTGACGCTAGTGTTTCTCATTTAGGCGGAATATTCTTCAGTGGGAGGCGACGTTCCGGTCGACAGCGAGGACCCCGTGGCGACTTCGTCAATCTCAAGACCTGATCTGCCAGCTCAATCTGGGTAGGTGTGCATGTGTATGTGAGCGTCTGCGTCTTTACTGTGTTTCGCAAAACAAAAGGAGCAACCCCCTAACTGATCTGGACCAACTCTGTCAGACATGAACGCTCGAGAAATACCAGAAAGAATTCCTGGTAATTCCCTGCCGAACAAAGTCCTTTGTCACTGAGCAGCAGGTGCACGTAAGACCAGAGGCCCCAGCCCGTGCCCAAAGCCTAGCTTTCTTCCATGAATCTAGCCAACAGCGACGGGACATTTGGTCTTTCTAATGGGCCGAGCTCAATGTTCCTAATATCTGGATTATCATGAAAGATTGAAAGCTAATAGCATCCATATATTTTGGCTAATTTGGGATGGACTGAGTTTGCCTTTTGAAGTATAATATGTTGTTAACATGTAAAGTTACGATCAATTTATGCGAGTTAGTAGATTATGAAGATTGGAATGCACATAACTATGTAGGAACTCTAAAAAAAAAACTATGTAGGAAGAACTAACCCTGAAGAATCCATGACTGGATGTAGGTTCTGCTGTATTGTTGAAACCTCTCAAGGCACACTTCATCCAATCGCTTTTTCCTGAGTGAGATGAACAAAACAAAAAAACAATGTCGGAGATTGAGAAAAAAAAATCTCGCAGGCCTAAAAGTTTATCCGGCATTAGCCATGAGTTACAAGGCTCTACCAGTTCTTCTTCCTTAGACGGAGAAGGGTTTGGAACCTTACTTCTTCGGAGGCTGTATCTTTTGGGATTTCACCGTCGAGAACTCCCGGGAGGGGGTGCAGCAGGTTGGCCGGACTCCCACCAGCCTAACTGTTGAAGAAAAGAGAACACCTGATAATTGATTAAAGAACGGAATCAGTATACTTCTTTCCGGCAGAAGAAACATTTCTAACAATCCAATAATTTCATGGACACGGAGAGATTCCGAAATAGAGAAGGTAATGGAGGAAAGACTACTTCTCCCATTTTCGCACTTCTCAGTGCAGGAAGAACTGGAAGGAGAAGGTAACAAGTATTGCAGCGGCGGAGCTTTGGTCTTGCAGAAAGAGAAAAGGGGAGAGGAGAAGAGATGGGAGGGGGGCTCTCACGCTGGTGGAATCTTAGCCTGCAAGCCATCATCGCCGCCTTCTTTTCTTCTTGCTCTCTCCAGCCTCGCCGATAAACCCTAATCTCAGATTCTGCGACCGCGCCGGCGACTGGAACTGAGAGAGCCGCCAAGACAAAGCATTGGAGAGGAGGATAGGGTTTGACCTTGACATGTGGGGCCCACGTATCAGTGGGACGGCGTACGTCGTTCATATTCCACGTATGCAGGCCAGCCCGTGCACACGCACCTGCCATGTCACCAAAGCATGTCCGAACCAACGAAAAAAATAGCACGCTATTTCCCGGTTAATAGCACGATATAGCGTATTTAGAGAGGCTATGCTATACGGTGCTATTTTCGTCTTATACGCTCGAAACCACACTAAACGTGGTAACGTTATAGCTACGCTAACAAAAAGTCTGGAAATAACGTTAGGTGATGATGATCGTGTGCAATCTGGTGGTTCTTCTAGTTATTCTGAAGATGATGTCAATGATTCTGATTAAAGTTTAAAATATTTATCTTTTAGTTTATTACTTTTTCATGGTTTTAAGCCTCATATTTGTATTCGTGCCATGTATTTGGCTTTGACATTTGAATATGGTTACCTGGTTATGCATGTATTGTTTCTGGAAAAAAATTAGTGCTGAAATCCTTAATATTTGGGCTATTTCTTACAACTTTTTCATCACGCTATTTTATATGTAACTTCGCTATATCACGCTATATCTTGTATAGCTTCTGGAGGAGGGTCACGCTATTTTTGATAGCACGCTATTTTTTTCCTTGGTCCGAACACGCACGGCCGTCGGCGGCTGCAGTCACCAGCTAGCAGGATGGTGGATACAGAACAGGCTGAACCACGCCTTTGAATGTTCAGTAAACTAATGAAACAGATCTCCCAACCCGCAATGCATATGCATAAGTAAACAACGGTGAGTTCTTCTGAGAAGAATCAGAATCTCAGGTGTTCTTTCTCACAATGCAGATACAGGAAACACAAGGGGGGCTTGATTATCAGCTGGTGGATGAATTTTTGACAACCGAGTTTATGTCCCAGACGTTCTTACTGCCTGCTGCTTTGAAGGATGATGATGTGTAGAGAGTCAGCAAGAATTCAGCAGACTTTCAATCTACCAGATTCACCTTGATTTCAGCAGCTCACATCAGCACTAGCCAGTAACGGCAAAGCTGTAGCTCACAGACTGTGAGCTCCAGATTAACGTTCTTTGATGCACAGTTAATCAGAAGAATTATATTGAACACCACTGCCACTCATGTTGCTCTGAACTGTGAGTATTGGATTAAGGTGAACTGGGAGTGATCTGATTATTTCAGAAGCAAATTCATCTGCCAACATACATAATTTACATGTACCACTGAAGAATATAAAGAAAAACTCATCACTAGAAATAAGTACAAGGCTAGGGCAAACACAAGATCCCAAAATCCTGTGCTTGCAATGGTCCTCCTGATACACTAACTACTAGTACAACATCTGAAGAAGGGTAAACCTAACCTCATGTCTCGAACAAGCCGTTCTTGTACAAGAGAGTCCAGCAGTCCGAGTCATCGGATGAGACGAGCTCGAATCCTTCTGCTCTCATCGACTCTGCGACTTGAACAGGGTTCGGAGTCGCCTTACTGTCATAATTTAGTTCACCACCACCACTGCAGCCGAACTCAACAGAGCCGAAGCCTGATTGCTTGCCATCCTCTTGCAGCCAAGAAGCAGTGATGTGCTGAACTGTTGTATCAGGCAACGCCTCGGCATTGTCCAGGATACTTGGTTCGTCCTCCTCGTCATCAGAAAACCATCTGCAGCAGTCCAAGTCACCCATATCAAACATTCTGCTAACTAGCCCTTCTCGCCAAGAGATCCGAGTCTCAGGCAAGACCCGCTTCCGGAAACTTGTGTCCTTCCCTTTCGATTCTACCTCACAAGGAGATCTCTTAAAAGAACTCAGGTCTACAGATTCCAGAGGCGTTGGAGCACCGGCAAACTGGAAGCTGAGCTCAGGCAATGCTGCAGCGAGAGCAGCATTTTCATCATAATCAGCATCCCCAGGTCTTGGGGACAAAGTCATCATCTCGAGGCCTTCTACCACTGGATCCATCCTCGTCATAAGGTGACTACTAACCCTTGCTAACCCTGAGCACTTGCCAGAGCTGGCATTTTCAGCCCATGACTCTCTAGAAATTGGCGTCGGCTCCGTTGCCGCATCGTAGCGATAGCTGCCCAGTCGTTGCTGAGCACACAAAGAACTCAGCCTGGAGGAATGTGATGCCCTCTTCACAATAAGAGAGAAGGGGCTAATGCTGTCACCAGTGCTCGGCGTCTTCTGCACTGGAAGAAATCCCGATGATGGTGTCCTTTCGGACAGTTCAGACACCACCGTGTCAAAATCCAGTAGACCTCCAAGCACCGGCGAGCCCAACAACCCCGTGTAATCAGGGGAGAGCCGCCAACTCAGCCTGGAGGAATGTGATGCCCTCTTCACAATAAGAGAGAAGGGGCTAATGCTGTCACCAGTGCTCGGCGTCTTCTGCACTGGAAGAAATCCCGATGATGGTGTCCTTTCGGACAGTTCAGACACCACCGTGTCAAAATCCAGTAGACCTCCAAGCACCGGCGAGCCCAACAACCCCGTGTAATCAGGGGAGAGCCGCCAGAACGCATCCTCGGACGAGCATGTCGGCAGGAAGATCTCGTCGTCGAGCACACACGCCGCACCTTCATCGCGTGGAGACGACAGCCAGACGACGGACCCCTCCTTTCTGCATTTCGTCGAACACGTCCCGGCCTCTCCCAACTGGGAGGACGAAAGCCAGTGGATCGACGCCCGGGACGGCTCAGAGTCGACCTCCTCGCTCATACCCTCCCCAGCGATGTCGAGGATGCCCCTCGCCCGGCACTTGCGCCGGTCTCGGACGCCTGTGACGACGTGGTGCCCCGCCGCAAAGCACGCCGGCGTGGCGGCCACACCGGGCATCACCTCCGGCGAGATCGAGGCGTGGACCGGCGGCGTCGCGCCAGACGAAGGCGTGGCCCGCGCTTCCGCCTTCCTCTCCGGCGCCAGGGCCTCGAATTGCTGCTGCTTCCTCCTCCTCGCCGGTACCTGCTTCTTGGCGGGGTCGACCCTCCTGATCTGACCGCCGATCGGCTCCTCCCTCCTCCTTCTGGGCTCCCGACCCGGCCACTGCTCCGTCTTGGTTCTCGATTCTTGATCCGGCAGTCGATTAGCGGCCGCCACACGCCTCGTGGTCTCAGCCCGGGCCGAATCGGGGCGGACGCGGGGGTCCGTGGCGTGGACGCGCATCTCGACTTGGACCCCGAGGCGGAGGAGAGGAGGAAGCGGAAGCAGCCGGTCCGCGCGGCGGAGGCGTCCTCGGAGTTGAGGTCCGACAGAGGGCTACGGCGGCGCTGCGCGCTGCCGAGGTTCTTGGCCCTGGGCGCGGTTGCTGGGGAAGGGGTGGGAGAAGGGGAGGCCCTCCTGGGCTGCGACGTGGAGGATGGCCTGGGCATGGCGGCGGAGGTGGGCGGTCGACAGGCGCGGCGGCGAGGGCGGAGGGACCGGAGGATGAAATGGGGTTAAGGGGGCAACGGCATCGGGGTTTGGACACGACGAGAGAGCTAGCCGTTGGAGGGGAATGGCAGTTATCGAGATCTGCGTCCGTCAACCCAGCGCTCGACGAAGCATTCAATTTTGCTGGTCATCTTTATGTAACGGTAATTGGGCCGATGACAACGCTACTCCAAGCAATGGTTTTTTTTTTTTTTGAGATTTATAACACTTTATTGATCAAATGAAATCAATACACAGTTCGTCACGGATGCAATCCGGAGCAACAGTACGGAAGAAAACATTACCAGAAGTCTCAGCCCTACGAGCCATAGTATGAGCTGAATTATTACAAAGACGTTTAACATGTCTAAAAGACACTGAAGATATGGAGGTGGCGAGCTTCTTAATGTCCTCGATGACCACTCCAATCAGCGATCTATCCCTCGCGCCGGCATGGAGACGCTGGATGACCGAGAGGCAGTCAGACACAAAGATGATCTTGTCCCATCCTTCGTCCAGAGAGAGTATGACTGCACTTCTTAAAGCAAGTGCTTCGGCAACCTCCGGAATCGTGACCTCATTAAGCAACTCACTGCAAGCAGCAAGAAATTTTCCACTTCTGGCGTCTATGCAATTTTTTTCAGAATAAGCTCGGTGATGCGAAGAGGAATATCACCAGGTGAATTATTTTTGCTGGTGTTTCGAGGATTTCTAGGTTCAATGTGCCGAATGAGTTCATTGAATGGGTTTGTGATGAACATTGACCCATGGATGTATCGGTACATGTACAAGAAAAGACAATTATCTTCTGAAGGGACAAATCATACCCGATGTGTTAATGTTAATGACCATTAATTAGGGAACTAATGGCTTTACAAGTTTTACATACATAAATTAGTTTTGATCTTTGGAAAGTAAAGGTGAAAGACTAATCCCCTACATAAAAGGACTATCGAAAACGACGTCTTGTTTTTGGATGATTATTTTGCATCTTTCCAAGTCGTAGCGAAGCCGTATTATGAAGAGGGGAACTAGATTGAAAAGATTAAGTTCAGACCATCCACCATAAAAACATCTCCCGGAATCATCTGAAAACATCAAATTACATCAAGTTTTCCATATTCTAGGTCCGGGCGGTCTAGCCTGGACCTGGGTCCAACCCCTCCTGGTATTCAGTCATTTTATCTCTAGACATGCCCTCAAAATAAAACAGGGACATGGCCCGGACGGTCCGGCCTGTCAGACAAGCTTGAAGACAACATGACGACGACTTTTCTTGGCAAACCTTTATATACCTTTCTTCTTCGTTGGAAGGGTACAATTTCGGGATTCCCTTTTCCTTTGCCATTCTTGAGATCTGAAATTTCGATTCATCTCATTCCTCCGCTCGATCTTGTGAATCTTTGAGGGAGAGAGATGAACCTAGATCTACATTTCAATCCAAATAAAAATTGATTTCCCATTTTGAGTAAGCTTGTTCTTATTACTCTTGAATTTGTGGGTAACCCTAAATGGTTCGTGTTGCATTGAGAGCTTCCGGTGTGTGGAAGTCGTCAAGAAGTTTGTAAACGTGCGAGAATCACCTCAATATCCCGCTTAGTGGAATGGGTCTCACTTGGTTTATTGTGTTCGCAACAACTTTGTTCCCATGAATCGACAACATGGTTCTGTTGCGATATCTGGGCATCTTGTTTGGACGTGGAAAATGTTGATGAATTTGCTCGGGATAAGAAAAATTAATGTTTGCTCGAGTTGTTGAGTTTCAAGAGAAGTGGATGCTCCAATTAGGAAACCCAAATAAACCGATCAAACCATTCTATGTTGGTACTCGCTTGTCTATGCTCGTTGTACGTTCCCTCCAAATTCTCCATGTGTTTTTTCTGTTGGTTTATTTGAGCTTCTCGACAAGGTGAGCCACTTTGTTCCCGGAAAGTGGCGAGGGCGTCCTTGCTGCCGAGGACGTCCTCCAGCAGGTCCTCACTGCAGAGGTAGCGGTATATGATGGAGTTGGCCAGGAGCTTAGCGATGTTGCGCTTTGCGTTGCAGTCCGTCCCTGCGACAAGAGGATTCACACATTCAGTTAAACGTCACTTCCAACCTGATTTGCCAAGATTTCCCATGGGAGAGCAGCATACAGACCGACAATGTATATGGGCGTCTTCCTGAAATCGCCGACGGCCTCCGCGGTTTTCCTCTGGATCGACATTCCAAAATCATTTGTTCATACCACGACTAGTAGATGGGTGAACGCGAAAAGAGAGAATGCATATAGCGAGGAACGCACGAGCAGGTCGACGGACGGGTTGAGCTCCAACAGGGTCAATTCGGTGGCTGCCGGAATCCAATCCAATACTCAATCTCTCTGTTAAGAAAATCATCTGCAAGGAAGGAAGGATTGGGGATAGGGACCTGGGAGGGCGCGAAGACGACGACGGGCAGAGCCCCGCCTGGCGGAGAAGAACGGCTGCCGCTGCGGCTTGGGGTTGGGGGAGGAGGAGACGGAGGGCGAGAAGAAGGCCGTCGCCGCCCGCATCATCGCCGTCGCCATTGCCGCCTCTGCTCTCTCTCTCTCTCGCCTCGGGTTATCCGCGCCACCCACGAAGCTAAGGAGGGAGTCAGGGAGAAGAAAGATATCTCGGCCGCTGGTGCGGGAATGGACGGTGCGTGATCGACTGACTCCTTGGTCCCACGTTTCAGTGACCCGACCTGGCCACCGAACCCTTCTATAAAATGCCGGCTCAAGTCCAGTCCAGGCTAGGGTTCCGTCTCCTTTCTCTGTGCTCCTTTCTCTGTGCTCCTTTCTCTGTGCACCCGCCGCCGCCAGAGCAATCTCTATCTCTTGTTGGTCCTTGGCTAATTGCGCCATTGATGCTCGATCGTTCCTCTTTTTAGGAAGAGATCTTTGTTTGTTTCATCTGAATCTGATTTACCGCATTCGGTGTTGCTTTTTGTGTGAATTTTATGTTGGGAGGAATGGTGTGATGATTTCTTACAGATTTGCAGAAGCATCATGTGCATTACATCTCATCCACACGAGATTTCTGACCATTCCTCTCCTGTTCAGCAACATCGTTCTCTAGATACTTTCGAAGTGTTTGTGATCTGCTCCACTTGGATGATTTTATCTCTTTCACTTGGTTTTGGCTGCTTGCAATGCCCAAGGGACAGACTAGAACTACCAATTCATGCATTGCGTTAGAAAACGATGCTCAGCCTGTAGACTGAAAACTGGATATGCTGTCATCTGAAATCGAAACAAAACACATCAAGTCCACATTCTGCTGATCATTGCAGCTTCTCTTGGATTGTTCAGGGCACGAAATTGATTTAAAACGTTGATGGTTAACATACACTCCATGTGCTGAATCTGCAATGACATGAATTTTCACCGATCCATGTATGTGAATCAGTACAGTAGTGTATATCCATCACAGGTACCTCTGGTGCAACAGGCTTTGCAAGAACAGAGAATTAAATTAGAGAATTAAATGAAAATACTTCACCACAGCAGCAGGAATCGTCAAAATAAACGATCCACTCATTGCAGATTCAGCACTCTAGCCCCTCCCTCCCCTCACAAAATTGGCTCCACTACACTCTTCTGCGCCGTGTGTGGGATGAGGCAATTATGCCAGTCAACCATTGCATCGGCTACATGCGCTTGTACCTGTCAATGCCATGCAAATAACATTGCCAATCAGATCGGATCATGAAATAAACTACAACAGAAATTGCAGGCATAAAGCAGTGGTCATTGGCCAGTTCTAAGGCGAAAAATCACAAAATTGAGCAACATACTATACTATCATAGTAGGTGGTGAGATATGGGGATATCATCGTGGAATGCAGCTGCACGGCCATCCTAGTTCATTTCGATGGTCAACAAGCGCATAGATTTCAAAAATGAGGGTTGAAAAGTTGTGTAGATTGTTTGATTCAGGAGAATTAAGAAAAGCATATTTATACATCAAGAAGATTTTAATTGCTACAGATTGCCTTGTTGTCTCCAGGAGATTAATGAAGGAAGTAAATCATCTTATACCTCAATCCTGATGGAGATTGCAGAGAGACGCCCGTCACTTTGAGAACCCTAGAATTATATATGAAAATAGATGATGAACTTTGAAGCTCATAGTCTAGCTAGAAGCGTTGTTACATTAGAACCTGGCCTGCATGTCTGGTTCGGAGACTCCTAAGTCCTAATCCTATTCTTGTACCAACAAACATTATTAATTGATAAAGAAGGATCTGATGCTCAATTTTTTTTAAGAAAAGCACAAAAATACTACTCCATAATCATGGCCAGATCAAAGTCAAGCCAATCAAAAATTAACATTTTTTGTGTGAAATTCATAAAAAATTAACTTAGAGCACGTTTATGTATGTTTCTTTTTGCTGGAGATATGCATGTCACCCTAGTTTTTCCATGTTTAGGAATTTAACTGACATGCCTAAGTGAATTTTAGAGTTTGGTTTTGAAAGTGGGATCAAACAAAAATCCATTTGCTCCACTCTTTTGAATCAATATTGGAACACCAAAGCAAATAAGTGAGATTGTCCTGCTTTTACTCCACTTTATTCCTATAAATCGAATAAGCCTAACCACATGGCAAATGTGGCCGTGTGGGCAGCTAACCTAGAAAGCGAAATATTAGATAAAAAGCCACAAAAAATTTATGCAGGCTGACTGCGTTGCCATCTTGAACCTGCCACACACAAAAGAAGAAACTTGCCATGCCCCAAGCTTCAAAAGGATCAACCTTTCATTGGTGAAAAAATTAAGAAACCCTGCCTTGGATGAGAGTGGATTTTTGGAACCCGGGCTACATGGAGTATGTTTGTTTGAAAAAATCGAAAATGATATTTTTTGAGTTTCCAAACATCACGAAAACAATCACAGATGTAGATACTGTCGAGATCTACAATGGTGCAAAATTTTACGTTAAAATCCGTTATATTTTAGGCTGTATAAAAAAGACAAATCGGTAAAATTTCAAATTTTGAAATTGTGTATTGTTCACCATCAAGATCCACCCCTTTGTCTTTTTTTTGCAGCCCAAAATATAACGAATTTGGAGTTGAAAATTTACTCGATTGTAGATCCCAACAATATCTACATCTTGGTAATTTTTTGAAGATTTTTGGAAACCAAAAATGTCTATTTCAAATTTTTAAAATAGCGGGCACCATGTAGCCCAGGCTCTATTTTAGGTTTTCGCGCCTTGGATCACCTTTAAAAACACGAGCAATATCTCTATGACAAGGAAGGGAACAGAACAACGTGCTACACGAAACATCACCATATTTCATTAAGTTCCTTTTATTTTTCTTTACTTTTGCTGTGTCCAGAACTCCAGATGAGCTTTTACTTCTACTTGTACAATCTTACAGTCAAGAGGCAAAAAGGAGCAAAAAAATAAGGTTACAAAATGGTGGTCATAATCACTCAGAAACCAGTGCGCCGGTTTTAGAGTACACACAGCACACGCAAAAAACGTATATGGTCCGTAAATTAGACAACACACTCCAAAGACAAGACTTCTAAAAGACAGTCTCTCACCATCTCTCTATCAACCTGACAATCAGCACAAGCCGTGTCTCGTGGCATGAATCGAGTTCAAGATTTACGTGGATAAGCTGGGCGCCAGTGCTTGTGGCTTCCCTCTGCCCATTGAGAACCCACGACTGCCATCTGGCATTCGTGGCCCTGGATGCGGTTTGTTAGCTCCTGCCAGTGGCGGCGACTGTGTCTGATGCTGCTCTGTCTTGACTGCGTGACTAGATGGCGGGGTTCCGACAGGATGAGCACCACCCCGGTTGTTACCTTGATTGTTGCTGTTTTGGTGATGGTGCTGAGGATGGTTGTTGTTGTTGTTGTTGTGGTATTGATTGTTATTGTTATGGTAGCCACGCCCTCGGCCTCTGCCCCCACGTCCACGGCCTCTGCCACGCCCTCGGCCCATATCACCAGTGCTCTCCTCAGGCTACAAAATCAATCGATTTCAGGTCAATGGAGAAAAGTCCCTTCAAACAAACTTGGGAGGTACTAAAACAGACAGTCGATTAAATTTCAGAAACTTTCCAGTCACAATTCAAACAAAAACAGCTATACCTTGTAGAGCGATGTACTACTGAAACTAAATGACAAGTACCAAGCTGAAGTATTCTGGCATTAGCTGGTGGGCAGCTAACAAAACTACAACACAGAAACTGCTCTCAAATTGGGCCTATGTTTGGAAATATGTTGGCAATGATACTTTTTATGTTGTTTAGAGAAGTGATCATAGTAGCCTACCCCAACTTGTTTGGGAAAAAAAGGTTTTGTTGTTGTTGTTGTTAGAGAAGTGATCATAGTATCAATGATCTTAATGTCTTGCGAAGAAGAGATGAACGGTTACTGCGAGTGCTTACTCATATATGCTAAACAGAGACATGATAATGAGGCTAAAGAATGATAAAAGATTATTAAATCTGCATGCACATCTTAACCAAACAAGATTGGAAAAAAAGATGATCTCATGTTCAGAAGAAACAGAGGGAGTCACTTACAATGTGCTCTCCTAGTGCATCTGAAGGCTGAGGTGTTTCTTCTGAATGCTTATCATTTGGTTGATCAGAAGTGGAAACATCCTCCTCACCATGTACATCAGTTTCATGCCCAATCTTTTTACCTTTGCCTCCTTTAGCCTATAATGCAAAAAACATTATGATGTTCAAAAATAGTTTTTCTTTTGCAACAGGCAAGCAAATGAAAGAAACGATTGTTAACATACATTAAACTAGTTCTACAATAGTCAAACAAATTTGTAAAAGTGCTGTTTATGTAAGTTAGTATGCTATCAAATAATATATCAAATTTACTATTCTTCCTAATAGATCACAACTGAAATAAAAGGGGCAACATTTGAAGTTTGAACATACAGTAGGGTGGTGTGGAAACAAAAAGGAGGTGGACCACTCATGTTACTAATTATTAATAGTAAAATATGCCTTGTTAACACCGAAAGGTTCATGATTTCGATTCAAATGCATGTCGAAAATATTTTTGTATGTTAGAATTTCTGAAAAGCAGTTGCTTTTGTGTTGATGTTTATAAGCTACATTTACAATTCCGAAGACGTTAAGCACATGAAATCTTGCATTGGCGGCACATCCAACAAAGATGGAAAAATGTTATGGTGATATTTTATACGGACATAGTTATATCCAGAATTAGTATAAAACAGAGTTGTAAGTTTTAAAAGTAGAGGAAACTCCTTCCGTAAAGCAACGCCGATCTTTGAAAAAAGAATGTTGAGCCAAAAAGAATTGGAGTTGCTAGAATGAACTCTTGAACTTACCAGTGAACAGTTCAAGTCAGGCACATCTTTATTTCACATCCATAACCTCAGGTGGCTCAAACCCGGTTTTAGAATTGTGAAAAAACAGACTATGATGCAATTTAGCTTGTGAAAAAATACAGCCACAATTCAGCGGTAGCTGGTTTGGAATGATCTGTGCATGAATTTCCCTACCATACTTCCATTTTGTTCCTTGACACAAATGATTGTGTCAACTGGTGATGGATGCCAATGTAAAGTAAATAATTGTAGTCTCATTATGACAGTCATCATAGAGATATGTCAGGAGGGTTCGAAATGGACAGCGCTGAGCCACTAACACTGAGGGAGCATGAAGACCAAACAAGATTTCCTTATAACGGACTCACAACAATCTTTTCTGGAGAGCAAATCTGAAGTGTATCTTTTTATAAGGGGACAAGTGGTATTCCCTTATATTTTACTAATTCAATTATTGCCGATTCACAACCCTCCATATGTTCCAATGAAATAAGATGTTATTTTGGGCCAACTAGGGTATGATCGGTCCATAAGTACATGATCACAGTACATAAGGATCACCGGATCAGTTATTAAATCATGGTCAGCTCCCACACATTGTGGGGTCTGGAGAAGGGAATTTCTAGGCAGCCTTTCCCTTGCACATGAAGCTATTTTCGTGGTAAATCAAGCAAAGCTGCCAGAAAAATAGCTTCATGGGCAGCAAAATCAATTAGAGTATTGGAAACCCAATTTGATGCTCAATGGGTACCCGAGCCAGTAGCCAAAACAGGATGGAGGAGCATAACAATGAGGATAACCGACGATTTCATCACTTAACCCCATCTTCATGAGTCAACACTATATGATTATATGCAAAAACATGATTGCTACAGAAGCTTATGTGTGCCATGATGGAGCCCAGTTGGTACAACATGAATATCTAGTTGTGGCAATTGAGACAGATTGCCAGCTTTGGCTTCGTTGTGGAGAACGAAGAGAATCATAGGGCAAGCATTTTACGATTCTCAACCAGATCAAATTTGGACATTGTTTTTGTGAGACAGGAGGTGAATGCGGCAGTTCAGTCCTTAGCAAAATTTGTTCCGCTGTCACAGCCAGACTGTCTAGCTGTCCCAGGATTTGATCTTGGTAACCCGGTGTATCTAGCGTGACCTTAATTCGCTGATCAATTACTCCCTCCGTATCAAAATATAAGATGTTTTAGCATGTTTGGACCCAACATATATAAATATTGATTCTTATAAGAAGAAAGGAGTCTTCCTAAACACTCTTTAATCATAGTTCCTAGTAGCAATGCACGTAGGTAAGCTGAGCAATAAGAAATCAGAAAAACGATGCACTATTAATGCATCTTTCCAAATGCAAATGGAGGCAATTCACATTTGCAAAATAATAGAATCATGTGTATACGAAATAAAGTTTGTACAGATGCTTCATTCATATAGCCTCATCGTAATCGGATGACTTGAGATATTATGGCAAGTACTTGTCGTCATAAGGTTTGTACAAGCAGTTAAGCGCCAGAACTATCTCATGTCCAATTGATTAAACCCAATGTATGGTTACCAATTTACCATGCAAGAATTCAACAGCCGAACTCTAAGCCCGCTTCTCCAGTTCCTCTCATCATTAAGCACCACAATCTGTGTCAGATGAAGCGAGATCATTGGTAATACGTATATAAGTTATGATGCTATTGAAAAGGGGCGTGCAAAGATAAATACCGCGTTCTCAGCATCCTCAATAGTATCATACTCAACAAAAGCGTGCAGCTGCCATGAGGGAAAAATTATTAGTTTGACGTACATCAATCAGCAAAAGGTGCACCAATGCGCAACAAGGCAATGATGAAAACTGAGGCTATGATAGTCGAACTGCTTAAAATATGATCATTCATATGAACAGATCTTGCAATTTTTGGTCCATGTGTGGCGTCTGAAGCTATGCTGCGTAGCACAGACAAAATTATTGGAATTGGTTTCCTCTACGTATCTAGGGTTTGCGGAGACGCTGGGGAGAAAGAGGGGTGCACGACTGTGCACCCTGATGCCCTGGTGGGAGGGCAATGTACAGGTAATAACTCTTCTAAACCGGTACGTGTACCTTTTATAAGGATGCATTTTCCTCTAATAAAGTTATCACTATTATGAACATACAAACGGTAATCTTATCCAACTAATCTTTAAAACTAATTTAACTGGCCTAATTTATTGGAATGGAGATAGGCTATTTAATAGGCCTAGCGCCCACCCCTATTCGGCTATTCCTCAACAAGACAGTTTCCTAAGCATGCTGCATGCTGCATGCTGGTGCTGAATGCATGCAACCATATAGAACATTCACGAAAATCAAATATTTTGCTGCATGCTGGTGCTGAATGCATGCAACCATATAGAACATTCACGAAAATCAAATATTTTTACTAATCTAATTACCTATAAGGAACACATGCACACATCTGACCCCTACTTTACATCAAAGGAACATATATTGTACTCAAGTTAGTCCAAGCTGTCCAAGGATGAAAGATTGAGTGGATCAGCAATATTTACCCATACAACCATTAGAACACAGCTCCATTAAGGATAGACAATAATACTTGAGTGCTAGAAACACGAATAATAATTACCTTGTTGGCGAAAAGCATATCTAGTTTAGCAGATCGATTAGTAACTGGACCAGTGCCAGTTGGTGTCTGTGGATAGCATGTTCGGATTGTCTTTACACTGCAACATGGCAAAACAGGAATCAACATACAAATATGAGGCAGTTTTCTCACGACTGAAACGGAATAGCTGCACTTTATATCGACCTAGATTAACTATTACCTGCCAACAGATGAGAAAATCTTCATAAGGTTTTGGTAACAATGATCATCTGGAAGATTTTCTGCAACAACAATTCGGGCCTACAAAACACGCGAAGTTTTTCTTACTATAGTCTAGCATATATTTAATCCATAAAAGGAGGACGGGAAAACTCAAGCATATGGATGTCGCATGCAATGCATAAAGGGCTCATAATTACCTGGAGTTCTTCTAAATCTGATTCTGTAAATGGTTGTTCACGCTTTACTCTGTTTCCATCTTCACTAACAACCTGCACATATAACCAGACAATTATATTTTATTTTTTTTGTAGAAAATGGAAGCTTCATTGCCCCCGGCCTCTGCACCAACTAAGGATGCATACACATCATTAAAAACTGATAAAATTATATATGTAACCAAGGTCATAATCACATGAATTTGCAGAGATAAGACAAACAAGCAGGAGTAGAGATGGTCCGACTAAACTTATTCCTATGACCTATGAATGATAGTACCCTCTCAATGAATTACCTCAGACAAAAATAAAAGTACATTTTGAGATCTGACTGCAATGTACAACAGAATTAGTATAGAACTTACAAGCTTTGATGATGTCCGAAGAGCTGAAGTAAGCATTGAATTACTTTGCAACAAAGACTTAATTTTCTTAAAGGAAGCAACAACTGACATTGGCACTGCATTGAGTGAGAATGTAAATCAGTTTGCCACATATAACTTGAAAACTGGTACCAGATTATATTTGTTTGTTCAAGTACTGAAGAAAGTAAAAAAAAAAAATCATAGTAGGCGCAACCTGATTACACGGGTTTTTTATCAACAAAGTAAACAAAACTACCATATGGAAGTCACGGTTTTCATACGAGAGATGTCAGTAGCATATATAGAGAATTTTTTTTCTGATAAATATGGCAACCATTGTCCTGTTAATAAGTTTGCTAGAAGCTGGTAGAAGATAATACTAAAACATGCATCATTAAAAAAATAAACTAAACATAAACGACCCGTGAAAAGTAATCAATTGTACATGCATGATAAGATATAAAAAAAATATGTATTTCTATTTCAATTGATGTTAAATTAACTATCGAGTCTAATCCATTGACAGGCCTTAATAAATAAATGTACCTAATTCCTGATTAGATTTAGGAAATTTGAAAGACAAACTGTATCTAAACATGAGAAACGTAAGATACTATGTAAAAACTCATGCATGGCATCTTTTTAAAAAGATAAATAAGAAGATATATTCTACAGTATTAAATACATGATATGAAAAAAACGTGTGTACCGTCTAGGGAATTAACGGAAAAGTAGCATGGATAATATATCCAGTTACTGACTTTGGAAGCCTATTTTCATTCTCACGCTTTAAAGTAGCAAGGCCTATTTTGTTTCTACTGATGGAACAGAAAGCTGAAGTGGTGACATCCATCTTTCAGAATAAATTATACGGTCAACACCAGGTATCAGTATGATAAATTCGCATTAAAATCTCGCGAAATGACTTGAGATGCAAGCACACAACTCACCGTATCCTTCGGGATCCTTAGAAATAAACCTCATCAAATGTTCTGTCGTGGCCAGATTTATATCACTGAAGTAATACTCCACCTACAAGGTTTAAATTTATGAAATAAGATTCTCAGTAAAACAAAAACCACAAGACTGAAATGCCAAAGATAGTTAAACAATCTATTTAGAAGAGTGGTAACGTTTTTTAGCTTAGAAGAGCAGTAACTTAACTGAATCTCAGTTTCAAGTCAAGATGCTACCCACAATACGCAGGTATTTAAATGACATGATTGCCCCCATGAAACTCCACTCGGTCGTGTAGAACTTGACTATGCAAACGTGTATGTAATACTACACAGCTCCAACACTAACTTCGATACCAGTAAGAGCAGAGAGCTTGATATCAAAACATACATCTAATTTCATGCAGACCCATCCAAAAATAGCTGAAAGAGCGGAGAACTGTTCCGTGATCTACTGAAGCAGCAACACGTCTAGAAACGTGTCTATTGGTGTCTGACTATGCAGTTACAAGAAACGTAGCCATTAATTTTGTTTTCCCCGATCTAGTTACACCGAACCGGAAATCGAGCAATACTACAAACGACAAGAGGGGGCATCAAACAAACCTACCTGCTTTGTTATCTTGTGCAGCGCGTCGTCCGAAGTGAGTTCCCTCTCCCTACCCTGCTGCTGCGGCTGGACCTGCGGCGTCACGGGCAGCTCGGCCCCCAGCTCGAGCTCAGGCACGGCACCGAACCCCGCCCCACCACCAGCACCGACAGCCGTGTAATACTCGAACGGCGGCGGGGGCGGGGCGACGAAGAAGGACGCGGGGGGCGGCGGGGCGGGCCGGCGAAGACGCGGATCACGGCGGGCGGCTGCGGCTGCTGCTGCAGCGGCGCGGGCGGGCGCGGCACGAACTCGGCGCCTGCGCGTTGAGGCGGCTGGCGGAGCTGCTCCGGGAGAGCGCCCCCGGCGGCAGCGGCTCGTCCCCCGCCGCCGGATCCTGCTGCGACATCGGAGCTAGCTAGGGTTTCGGCGCCAGTAGCAGCAGCAGCTTAAGCTGCCGAGGGTAGCAGAGTGGCGGTGGCAGTGGTTAGTAGCGGCGGGGTGGTAAGCTGATTTGGGCTCGGGCGAGGGCGGGCGGGCGCGGCGGAGAAGTGGCGATTCTCGAAGGTCGCGCGGGCGCCGGCGAGGTGGGATATTTATTTGGGCGCGGGCGACAGACAAGCGCAGGCTTCCACGGGGGGATCCGGCGCCGCGGCCACGCTCCGGCTCCGATCGGAGGGGGAGGTGGCTGGTCTGGGGGTAGCGTGGACCGGGTCTATGGTCCGGCTAGTTGTCGGGCGCCGGGTGTACGGTTCTGCTCGGATTTCTGGCGTTGGTGCGGCTCTCGGTCTATGGTCCGGGCGTAGGGAGGGAGAGATAGACTGGGAAGTGGGGCCGGGAGGTCGCAGCGGGGGGATTGCATCGAGGCGGACCGCACTGGTGGGGTGTCGTGTCCTATATGATTCCTCCCGTGCGCCAGCAAAATCCGTAGCTGCCTATCTAGGCGCGTAGACTAGTACCTACCCTCCGTATTCGGAAGCTGGGCAACGGACGCATCGTCGTCTCGTCACTACCAGTGGATCACCAATGGGCGTGTCCTGATTCTCTGTCCGCCAACTCTTTGCCATGCTCAAGTATCGCAAGAAATCCTCTTCATTTCTACTTTTGCTTCTCTCTCCCTCGTTTACTAGTTGCTCTTTTTGTCGACCTACCGTCACTTCCGTTTTTTTTTTGCCACATCTGGCATTTTTTGTCTAACTATATATGACACATCTGAAAAACTATTTTCAGATCTATCCTCTCATGATTGGCGCCAAACTAGTGTATGTCACCGCCAACTCGATTCAACGTCTAAATTTGCCTAGACAAACCTAGGTTTCGACGTGACAAGTTCAACGTCAGTCTACTCGACGCATGGCAGTACTCTGAATTTCGGTCGACGGATTTGACGTAATTCTTGATGGCGTCCGTCCAACTTGAGACATAACCCTAGATCTGTTTGGTTCCCGACCGTGCTTTGTCAAGCCAAGATTTGGCAACTTGTTATGTGTTTGATTTTGAAACTTGGTAAGCCTGCATTCCGAATTGAAAAGTAGCCTACGATTTTACAGCACTTTTTGTTTGACTGGATGAGTTGACAAGTCTCCTCCGAAATTCAGCGCCCGCTAAAGGCAAAATGTCTCAAAAAACGACCCGATTTGATCGACAAAGGTTTCGCTAAAGGGAAGAATGATGCTGTACAAGAAACACCTGCAAATTCATCTCCTCGTCTCACTTGTCGCAAAACATCTCCTGGTCAGCCAGGCAACTCGGTGGAACAACCTGTCCATCCGCGACACCATGCGCATTCCGGCAGAGCGACTCGGCCGCTCGCCGCTGCTTCCCGTAGTTCAGCCGGACGTTACGCATGGTGATCCCGGTGCACGGCCGGCTCGGGCTGCAGTCGAACCGCACGGCCACCGGCGTCGCCGACGTACCCTGGACGTCCGTGTACGACACGTTGGTGATCTTGATCCCCGATCCCTGAAACAGCACATACGTTGGTGATCTTGAATTCCTCGGAAATTCAGTGTTGACACATCGTCGGGCACGGTACCTCGGTGGGGCAGCTGACGTTGCCGGGGCAGTAGTTCTGGTCGACGATGATCGGGTTCGAGACGTTCCTCATGACGACGTCGGAGAAGGCGACGCCGTCGACGAGCCCGCTGTTGGCCTTCGCCCACGTCTTGATCCGCAGCCCGTTGGTCGTCCCGGCGAGCGTCACGTCCCTGACGGTGATGTTCCGCACCGCCACCTGCTCCGGCGTGTCCCCTAGGCTCCCAATACTGACATACACACAACACAGAGCAGATTGAGCATACAGCTATCAGCAGCAGACAGCAGAAAGCCGACGGACACAATTCGACTCGCCTGATGCCGTGCCCTGGGCCGCAGCTGACGCCCTGGATCCACACGTCCGACGAGCCCTCGACCATGGAGATGCAGTCGTCGCCGGTGCCGATCTTGGCGTTCCGGATGGTCACGTCGCTGGACTGCTTGATGTGGATGCCGTCCGTGTTGGGGCTGTCCCCCGGCGCCGACACCACCGTGTCCACTATCGCCACGCCGGCGCTCGCCTGCACCGTCACGTGGATGCCGGCGCTGTTCAGCGACGTCAGGCCTCGGATCAGCACGTTCCTAGACCGGTAGATAGTCAACGACTGTGTTGTGTTCAGTCAACGACAATGTTAACAATATCGACTCGCATGTCCTTTTTCTTTTCGCTGAATGAAAGAAAACACTGACTGACTGACTGACCCTGGTGGCGGCGGGGCAAGACGAGCCGCCGCCAGCTCTTCGGCACGCCCAGTACGCCTGGCCCCTGCCGTCCAGCGTGCCGCCGGTGACGGACACCCCGTCCACGTTCTGGAACACGATCCAGAGCTGCACGCCGGCGTACGGCGTCGGCGGGAGCACCGTGCCCACGATGTCCACGGACACCGCGCCGCTCCGGCACGGCCCGCTGAACCTCGCCCTGGACACCAAGAACTCGCCCGCCGGCACGACCACCGCTGATGGCCCGTCCTCGTCCGCGCAGGCGGCATCCCACGCGCCGAGAAACGCGCCCGCGCAGTCCGTGCGGCCGTCGGCCACGGCGCCGTAGTCGAGGACGCTGTAGGACGCCGCGGCGCCTCTCGCCGCGGTAGCGAACAGCACGCACAGGTGGGCGAGGAGTGCAAGATTGGTGCGCCGTGGCGGCATTGTGCAGTAGCGTCTCGTGGTCAATCTGCGCGTGGCCGGAGATGCGTGTTGTTAGTGGATTGCTACGAGTTTCCGTTTGGAATGCACATTGCTAGGAGTTGAGTTAAGCAACACTGGTAGATTAGGTCCTAAAAGAAGCAACATTGATAAGTTCCTAAACGAAGCAACGACATTGATAGGCCGAGTGACCACTTGTCCACATCTAAGCTTAGATCATCATGTGACCATGTTTCTACGTCTAGCTTTTTTGTCCTTGTGTGTAAGGTCCTGAAATTGGTTGGACTCGTGGGAGTACTCCATAAGTTGTTGTGACTGAGAGCACCTTTTGGACTCAACAATTACGAGGTCCATGAAGATGAAGAAAATGACGATGTTACCTTTTTGAAAGGGAAACATCAATGAAGAAGAAACAACATATGGTGCATTACAAATATACGATGGGTGTGTCTATTGCCCGATCGAATAAGATTCGTGGGCCCTGTGCGGGCGGCACAGTTGTGGGCCTGCTATTGGACTACCACGTTAATTCGTTCAAGATTATTAGTATTTGAATTAATTTATGGGAAAGAACTTAAATAGACTAGTTACACCTTTTTTTTGGGGGTGGGGGTGGGGGGGGGGGGGGGGGGTGCACTTTCCTTGATGAGTCACTTGCACCTTTCCGAAAGAAATACAACTACTATGTGGTGAAAAGTGCAATAAATATGGTTATACTTTTTTCTATAAGGTGGTTACATATTTCTGAAACATACATTATGGTATGACGAAAAGTGTAACCTAAATAATTGGACAAAAAATATACATACCCCTTGGTTGCACATCTATCGGTTAATAGTTGCACAATTCTAAAAAAAAAAAAAACTGGAACCATAGTGTGCAAAAAAGTGCAGTTTTTGTAAATAAACCAAATAAAAAAAAGGGAATACGTGTACGACTCTGGTAGCACTTTCCTCGATGAGTTCAAACACATGTAAAAAGGAGTGCAATGTATAGAACACTGTTTTGCACAATTATTGTTAAGGTTGTTGCATATTTATATTTCTAAAAAGGATGCAACTATCGTGTGACAAAAGTGCACCCTAAATAAACGAAAAGACACTAGTACAAGTTTGCGATTCGGTTTGCAAACACTTGGCGCAGTCACTTCTATGTTAGTAACGGGCCTACACATGACATGGTAGCAGCTGAACCCCTGTCGGTACGTGAGACTATAAAACCTCCACCCCTTTATTCTATATGCCATATATATTAATTATTTTTAAGAGAGAATATTTTTCTACTCCTAAGATGTGTCACTGTCGTGTTAGCGAGTTCTCTACCACTAGTGCATGGGATGCCTCACTTTCTCGTAGGCTAAGGGCATCTCCAGCCAGCCCCCCCAAGAGCCCCCCAGGACGTTTTTTTAGCGCCGGCACCAAAATATTCTCCTAGTCATGCCCCTAGGACGTCGATTAGCGCCGAACAGCGCCGTTTTTGGCGCCGGCGCACCCAGCACAAACCCAGCAGGCTGCGGTTCGCTTCGGGGGGGGGGGGGGGGGGGGAAGCAACCTGTTTTGCATGCAAACCCCACCTACCAGCCTCCCAACGCAGTCTCTCTCCTATTTTTCACCCAGGCCCACCACGTGCACGCGACCGTGCTCCTCTCTGCATCTGTAACACTAGCTGGATGGGGGGAGGCAATTATCCTTTTTCTCTACCTAAACAACGATTATATACTATTTAGGCTAAAAATTAGACCGGGGGGTAGTGAGTTTGAGTTTAGGAAGCCTCCACATGATCTATATATATAGACAGAGTACAGATACACGTACGCCTACGTACGGGATACATGTTATGCACATGACCGATTCTAACACTCCCCCTCAATCTAAACTTCTACACACAAGGTTTAGATTGGTCTTAAATCGGTCTAGCATCTGTCTAGTAGCTGGCTTGGTAAAAACATCAGCCAGTTGATCCTTGGTGGAGATAAACCGAACCTCCAGAGCACCTGCAGCGACTCGTTCCCTCACAAAGTGGAAGTCTATCTCTATGTGTTTCGTACGAGCATGAAACACAGGGTTTGCTGTCAGGTACGTAGCCCCTAGATTATCACACCACAATATGGGTGCACGCTGCTGTCTGACACCGAGCTCCTTGAGTAGTGACTCTACCCACATAGCCTCAGCAGCCATTTGCCAGTGCTTTATACTCTGCCTCGTGCTTGATCTGGAGACGGTAGGCTGTTTCTTCGAACTCCAACATACAAGGTTCGAACCAACAAAAACAGCGAAGCCACCTGTGGATCGTCGATCATCAACACAGCCGGCCCAGTCAGCGTCAGTGAACACGCTGATACCGGTAGAGGGAGAGCGGCGAATCTGCAGCCCGGTCTCCATTGTGCCCTTCACATATCGCAATATCCGCTTGACCGCCTCCCAATGAGTGTTAGTCGGCTGCGAGAGGAATTGACACCTTATTAACAGCGAACGAGATGTCAGGACGTGTGAGGGTCAAATACTGCAAACCACCCACCACACTGCGGTACCGGAAGGAATCATCAGCACCAAGGGGTTCCAGACTCTCGTGCCAGCGACTTAGTAGGATCAAGTGGAGTAGAAGTGGACGAGCAATTCTCCATGTTGACACGATGAAGAAGATCGAGCACATACTTGCGCTGTGTCAATGCCATGCCCCCAGAATGATAGGACGCTTCTAGTCCAAGGAAGTACTCCAACCTACCGAGGTCCTTAATGGGAAACTGTGCAGCCAGAGATCCCACGAGCCGATCAACCACCTCAGGTGTAGAACCAGCGATAACAATGTCATCAACATAGACGAGCATGAAGATCTGGACACCATCCCGAGAGAAAATGAACAAGGACGTGTCGGCCTTGGAGGAGACGAAGCCAAGCTCAAGCAGGAAGGAACTCAACCTAGCATGCCAGGCCCGTGGAGACTGCTTCAGGCCGTATATAGATCGCTGGAGTTTGCACACATGAGAGGGAAACCGATCATCCTCGAATCCAGGGGGCTGCTGCATGTAAACATCCTCAGATAGGAAACCATGCAGAAACGCATTACTGACATCCACCTGTCGAAGATCCCATCCTCGAGACACTGCTAAGGAGAGCACCAGGCGGACAGTGGCCGGTTTGACAACCGGGCTGAAAGTATCACCATAGTCGATGCCGTGCTGCTGTGTGAAGCCACGAGCAACCAGCCGAGCTTTGTGTTTGTCGATGGAGCCATCTGGTCGGTGTTTGGTCTTGAAAATCCATTTGCTGCCAACCACATTGACTCCCGGAGGCCTCGGAACAAGAACCCAAGTCTTCGTTTGACATAGCGCTGCATACTCCTCGGACATGGCAGCTTGCCACTCTGGTTCACGAAGAGCATCCCGATGGGACACAGGAGCAGCGAAGAAGGCACGACGACGAGGGTCGTAGCGCACCGTGCCGTCTTTGAACTCCTTGGCACGGGGATTGACCCGCCTGACCATCGCGTGACCAGGAGGTGCAGCGGTCTCAGCTGGCGACGGCGACTCTGGGGGCGATGAAGGCCCAGCGGAGGGCGACGCGGCTGGGGATGGCCCAGCAGTAGGCGTCGCGGGCTGGGCCGGGCTGTGCGGCACACAGCTAGGCGTCGCGCATGTGCGCGAGTTGGCTTCAGCGCCGAGTGGGCCAGAAGCCGGGCGAGGCGGGCGATCCGGGCTCTCCCGTGGGTGCTGCGCACGGACCGAGGCCATGCTGGCCATGCACGTCGATCGCCTGCTGGGGGCGACGTCGATCACCGGCTGGGAAGTGACGATGACTGGATCCTGCGCAGGAAAAACAGCTCCCGTAGGAGAATTAGTAGCCAAGTGCGATAAGTCATAATTCCGCATGTGATCATTCAAACCGGTTCGGTGGATGGATAGGAGACCAAAGGATCTAAAGTGGACACATCGACCGTGACGCCAGGGTAGCATAGGGAAACACTTTCTCGTCAAACACAACATCACGTGACACATAAATGCGACCCGTGGAGCGATCCAAACATTTGTACCCTTTATGCATGGTACTGTAGCCAAGGAAACACACATCTTAGAACGGAAATCTAGTTTGTGTGAGTTATATTTACGAAGACTAGGCCAACAGGCACACCCGAAGGTGCGAAGAAACGAATAGTTTGGTTGAATTTTAAGAAGACGAAAGAGAGGAGTTTCCTGGCGAAGAACCGGTGTAGGCATGCGATTAATGAGATAACACGCGGTCAAAAGGCTTCATCCCAAAAACGCAATGGAAGGGATGCATGAGCAAGTAGAGCGAGGCCGGTCTCTACAAGATGACGGTGTTTGCGCTCGGCTATACCGTTTTGCTGGGAGGTGTGAGGACACGAGACACGATGAACTATGCCGGTGCGCTGAAAATATCGGTTCAGCCTATGATACTCACCCCCCCCCCCCCAATCAGATTGGACTGCCTTGATCTTGCAGTCAAGAAGACTCAACATGCGCCTGAAAGGCATAGAAAACTTCCTCAACGTCGGACTTGTGCTTAAGTAAATAAATCCAAGAATAACGAGAAAAATCATCAACAAAACTGACATAGTACTTGAAACCACCGAAGATGCAATAGCTGGGCCCCAAACATCAGAATGAATTAATTCAAGAGGCATAGTGGAAACACGACTAGACGCTGAATAGGACAGTTGATGACTCTTAGCACACTGACATGCATCACAAATCGATGCAGAATTATTTGACGAAAAACACGGAAGCTCATGCTGTTTAACAATTTGTGAACTACAGTATTCGAAGGATGACCAAGACGCTGATGCCACTGATGATGAGACCCGACACTAGAAGAGGCATGGCGCGGCGATGATGGCACGTGGCTAAACGGGATCGGGTAGAGACCGCCAGAGCTTCTACCGCTGAGCAGGATGCGCTGCGTGACCTTGTCCTTAACACAGAAAAAATGACGATGAAATTCGACAAACACGTCATTATCAGAAACAAGGCGAAAAACGGAAAGAAGATGCTTGCTAATATGCGGGACATGAAGGATATTGTTCAATTTAAGAGATGAACCGGCTAAGGTGGAATGACCAACATGCGAAATAGACAAACCTGCACCGTTGGCCACCTGAACTTGATCCTTCCCGCCATAGCGCTCGTGGACCTGAAGACGTTCCAGCTCACTCGTCAGGTGATCGGTGGCGCCGGTGTCCATATGCCAGTGCTCGTGGGCGCCGTTACCACCGGAGCTGGTCGTGGCTGCATTGCCCGACGAGGGGCCGGCGCGTGGTAGTCCTGGTTTAAGTACTTCCTGCACTGATCGGCCTCGTGCCCCCAGTTCTTACAAAGCTGGCACCGGGGGCGCTGGCGCTTGCCGCTGCGGCCGTGGCCGCCGGAGTTGTAGTTGGCGGGGGGGGGGGGGGGCGACCGTTGCCCTGGCCGCCCTGTCCACCATACTGAGCAGAGGGGGCGCGGTCCGGGCCTCCGTACCCCTGTTGCTGCTGCTGGCCGCCCTGTGCAGGGCGCGCTCCACCAGAGCGACCGCCGAACGGATCGGCAGTGCCGAACTGGCCTGGCCGCATCGCGGTGTTGGCCGACGAAGTCCAGCTCGCGTCGGTCTGGGTCTGCCCCGCCATGAGTGACTCGTAGGAGAGCACGAGGGAGTAGAACTCGGCAAGGGGCATGGCGGCGTTGTTGACACCGAGAGCAGCAACGACGAGATTGAAGTCCGGGCCGAGGCCGGTGAGCATCTGGTCGACGAGTTCCTCGTCGGAGAGAGGGGAGCCAGCTGCGGACATCATATCCACGAGCTCCTTGATCTTGTCCATGTTCGAGCTGGCCGATGCGTCGTTCTTCCTCAGCGACTGAAGCTGCCGCCGGATGTGACAAACGTTGGCGCGGTTCTGCGCTCCGTACATGGTGTGGACTGCCGTCCATATAGCAGCCGCCGTCTGGTGGCGGGTAAGCTGGGCGGCGATCGGAGGCTCCATTGCCCCGAGGAGAAGGTCGAGGACGCGCTGGTCCTGAGTCCACCAAGCAGCGTAGGCCGGGTTGGGGACGATCTTAGCTGCCTCGCCCGTGCCCTCGGTGACGGTCTGCGGTGGTGCAGCCACCGTGCCGTCGAGATAGCCATGAAGACCAGCTCCCGCGAAGTTCGGGAGAATGAGAGCACGCCATAGGATGAAGTTGGTGCGATCCAGGCGGACGGTCGGCGCAGGAACGACCATGGTTGGCATCACGGGGAAGATTGCGCCCGCGGAGGAAGAGAGCTGTAGCGCGCCAGTGTTTGGGAACGCCACGGCGCGTGCGGTAGGACGAAACCTCGCGGCTGCGGCGGTGTCGGGCAAAACCCTAGCGGCAGCGGCGGCGTAAGAGAGAGGATGGCGGCGGCGGAAGGGGTGAGGAGAGGTGTGGCTCTGATACCAAGTTTGAGTTTAGGGTTTCGTGGGGTCTAAGCCTCCACATGATCTATATATATAGACAGAGTACAGATACACGTACGCATACGTACGGGATACATGTTATGTACATGACCGATTCTAACACAGTGGCCCCCCTCACATGTGCATACCCAACTGGACAATGAGTCATGTCTACGCCCTTTACCATCGATCCTAGCCACCATCAAACCATCAGTTAGTATTCAAACATCGGCATCGTCTCCTTCCACCGGTACATATCCCTCTATGTTCATCTTCCTATCAGAGTGCATGGACAGCCCAGTGAGAGCGTTGTTCATCAGGGCTCCTGCGACAAGGACTTCAAGTGCAACAGGAAGTTAGCTCATCAGGGCCAAGAATTGCTTTCGCTTCGGACCACCTTTGGACGGCGCCAATGGCACGACACCCACGTGACGACCATCGCAGTCGGCAACTTCGTCGCCAGCGCCTCGCCAGCGGCAACGCGTCTGGCATGGCTCCACGGGCGAACGTCGCCGTCTACAAGGCATGTGGCGAGACGACCTACCCTGATGAATCGTTGATGTCAGCCACCATTGCAGCGGTGGACGACGGGTTGTCAGCCGAAGCTCCATACCAACATACAACCATGACCCCATAGTCGTGGTGGAGGAGGGGCACAACTCCATGAAGATGAAGATATTACCGATTAAGTCCGTCGAGTCGTAGCGCGTTAGCAATGGATGGTGGGCATGTGAGAAATTTATCAAGAGAGAGGATATGGATAAATCAAAGCATCTCGTGGACGATCGCATACGCTGGCACATCCGTGAATTTAGCTTCGCAAAACGTTTTATAAAAGTGAACAGAGGGAGTATTTTTTTTATCTAAGCCCTCCTCAAAACTATTCCCTAGTTTTTTTTTCCCTTGCTTCATTATTGGAGAAGAAACAAACATATGGTGCATTGAAAATAAACGATGGGTCTGTCTATTCCTCGATGGACCAAGATTCAACGTAACTTGTGTAGGATTTGTTATTTATCGTCTGTAATACTAAGCTAGCGCAAATTACCCACGTGATTGCTATGTTGGGCTAGCACGTTAACTCATGCAATATCATGAGTGATTAAGTTCAATTTGCGGAAGAAAAACTTAAATCAGACTAGCTAGTTGCAGTTTCTTAATGAGCCTGTTGGACATTTCAAAAAATACATCTATTGTGTGGTCAAAAGTGTAATACTCACTCGGTATCAAAATAAGTGTCTTACATTTGTCCAAATATAAATGTATCTAAACATGAAATACATTAGATATATCCATATTTGGACAAATTAAAGACACTTAATTTACTACCGAAGGAGTATATAATAAAACACATATGGAACCCTATACTTCTTTCTGTAAGGTAATCGCATATTTCTGAAACATGCACTATGGTGTGATGAAAAGTGAACCCATTGGTTGCACTTTTATCAGTTAATGGTCTCACATTTCTAAAAAAAATGCAATTATAGTGTGCAAAAGAACTGTGTATGTAAATAAGCAGACAAAAGACGAAAATACATATAGAACTCTGGTTGCACTATCTCGACGAGTTCAAATAGTAACAGAAGTGCAACATATATAAATAACGACGCAAAATGTATCTAGAGCCCTGTTTTGCACTTTTATTGATAAAGATGTTGCATATATTTCTAAAAAAGATACAACTATGGTGACCAAAAGCGCAGGGAGTTGGTGCTCCGGTCTTGGTCGGCGGCGTGAAGACGGCGGCCGGCGTTTGGAGCTTTTGTTTTCTGTTCCTGTCTTCGCCGCGGTAGGGTGGGCTCCGGCCCTGCCGCGCAGGATCTGGGAATCCAGCGGCCGTCCTGGCCGTCTGTACAGGAGCTTCACTTCGGGATGTTCGAGGTCGCTGCCGGCTTTTGGTGCGGCGTTCAGGACTCCTCTGCCGGCCATGGTGGCCTGGGGAGGTGTGTTGCTGTCGGCGTGCTCTGCTTCATCAAGGTTTGGTCTTCGTCCTTCTCTGGCCGGCCGAGGTGGTGAGGGGAGAAGGTGGGATCAAGGCATGCAAGTGGCGGCGACTCCGGCAAGCTGCGGTCGTGCTCAGTGCAGGGTTGGTTGGAGGTTGGGTGGTCGCGGGGAGGTGGCGCCATGGCTGTGCGCTTTAAGCGTTTCTTCGACTCCGTTGCTTGCGGCGGACGGCATATGCAGTCTCTACATGTGTGGGGTGCTTCCCTTCCCGGGGTTGGCGGCGGCCTGGTGTCTCCTTCTCCGGCGAGCTCGGCGGTGGAGATCTTCAGGCGTTGCGGTGGTCCAGCGGCGTCTCCGGGTGCTTCTGTTGATTTCGCAGTGTAAGATCCTTTCAAAAAAAAAAGCGCAACCTAAATAAAACGAAAGAAAATGAAAAAAAATACATATAAACACCACTACTAGTTTGCAATTCGATTTGCAAACACTTGGCGCCATCACTTGTACTACGTCAGTGTGGATCTCACGCAGTTAGTTAGGACTGTGTTTGTACTACGTCAGTGTGGATCTCACGCAGTTAGTTAGGACTGTGTCTAAATATATCGATGCAACTGCGCAAGGTCCAGTGGTAGGACTGTGTCTAAATATATCGATGCAACTGCGTAAGGTCCAGTGGTGCACGAACCAATCGAGCAGGAGAAGACTATTTACAGAAGCTAGAAAACCAAATCATTCAGAGGCAGCTCTGCGGGGTGACCACTCCGGAGGCCGACCCGTCGGCGTTCCGGCACACGGACTGCGCCGTCTTGTCCTTGTACGTCAGGCTGATGTTGGTGAGCCTGAAGCCGGTGCACGGGTAGCTGCCGCTGCAGTCGAACCTCACGGCGACCGGCGTCGCCGACGTGCCCTCGATGTCCGTGTACGAGACGTCGCTGATCCGCACCCCTGAGCTCTGCATATGCACAGATAAGTTCAGTGAAACAGTTGATCATGGCTTCCTTCACTCACGTGTAGAGGAAGAGGAGCATGTGCCGGTACCTTGCCGGGGCATTGGAGGTGGCCGGGGCAGTAGTTCTGGTCGACGACGATGGGGTTGTGCACGCCGCGCATGGTGACCGCGAGAAGACGACCCCCGTGACGGAGCCGCGGTTCGGCTTCCCCCAGGTCTTGATCCGCAGGCCGTTCTGCGTGCCCGTCAGCGCCGCCGTCTCCACCGTCACGTTCCTCACCCCCTCCTCGCCGGCCTCCCCTCCCAGGCTCCCGATGCTGCAACCATCCAATAGATGCATTGGCAACTGGCATCAGTTTGGCCAGAATATGAAAAGTTTCCGAAATCAGAAGAAACAAATGATGAATATCGTGACAGAAGTACCTGATGCCGTGGCCGGGGCCGCATTTGATGTTCCTGATGAGCACGTCGGAGGTGCCGGGCCCCATGGAGATGCAGTCGTCGCCGGTGCCGATGGTGGTGCTGAGGATGCTAACGCGGCTGGAGAGCTGGACGTGGATGCCGTCGGTGTTGGGGCTGTCCGCCGGCGCGACGATCCTGACGCCCTGGACCGTGACGCCCCTGGAGTCGTAGATGGACAGGTGCACGTTCTTGCTGTCGAGCAGCGTCACATGCCTGATGCTCACGCCCTTGGACTGGCTAATGTCCAGCGTCTGCAATCGTATATATTCACAACGCGATCAATCTCCAATCATCCACACGATCCAACACAATCGCATTGCGCAGAAAATCAATGACTAACCGTGGTGCCGGGCGGGCATTCCCGGCCGGCGTCCATCTTGCACGCCCAGTGCGCGTGCCCCTGCCCGTCCAGCGTCCCGCCACGGATCGCCAGGCCGTGTGCGTAGTGGAACATGATCCAGGCCGTGCTGTCCACGGCGGGAGGCGCGAAGACGGTGCCGTCGATGGCCACGACCACACCGGCGGCGCTCCGGCAGGGGCCCTTGAAGTAGGCCTGGCTGAGCAGGAACCTGCCGGTCGGGACACGCATCACGGGCCGGGACCCGTGACGTCCCGTGTGGTTGCACGCGGCCGCCCACGCGGCCAGGAACGCCCTCGCCGAGTCCGCCCGGCCGCCGGGCCTCGCGCCGTAGTCCACCACGTTGTACTCCGCCGCCGCAGACACCGCCGTAGACAGCGAGGCCAGCACGACCAGCGAGAGCGCGAGGGCAACCATTCTCCGCGTGTGCGTGCGTGTGCCGTGATTGGACGGCGGACGCTGTATCGGCGCCGCCATTGGAACGAAAAGGACAGATCGTTGATGATTTGATTCGATCGAGTGCGTATTTATGGCAATGGAAAACCTTTGCGTTTGCGGCATTAAAATGCAGGTGGAGGTTTGAGATCGATGCGTATGCGTGCGTTGCGTAGTCGTGAATTTAGGAGGGATCGACGGAAGGATCATGCTGGGTAGTATGTTAATTACGTTACGGCCGGCGGCTCTGCGGTGATCGGCCATGTTCATGGCGTCGGAATGCGAGCGGCGCCACGAGTAGGAGTACAACTTACTGATAGTGCTACTGGATTTCCGGGTTTGATCAGGTACTGATGGTGGCACGTTGTACTCACTCTTCTTCCGGTATACAAGGCGCGGCGATTCGAATCTGGGGTTTGTAAGGGCATGTACAAAGATAATTTATCTTTGCCATGACAAGTAAGGAGATAATTGCTGAGTTGGAGAATAGGGAAACGAAAAAAAGACGTTTGCATTTTCTTAGACGTTTTCATTCTCTTAGCTAAAAGATGATCTTTTAACAACAACTAGCAAAGTGCCCGTGCGTTGCAACGGGTCCAAATTTAAAATTAGGAGTGCGTTGCAACGGGTCCAAATTTAAAATTAGGAGTGACATGTAACTTATGTCAAACACGCAAACATTTGATACTACATAATCTCTACACAACGTAATAATTCACATAAATAAAATGATAAATAGTCAATAAACCATGTTGCTTGTGTCGACCTTGTTTATCTTACATGCCTATGAATAATATCACACGGCGAGTACCCAGGGGCGGACGCACGTTGTGCTCTGTGGGGGCATTGGCCCCCACTCAATTTTCAGTCGACCCTAAATACATGTCCGATACCATGAAGTAATGCCCCGCTTAGCACAATACCAGCGCCCCCACTCCCTCTGGCCCAACTTTTTTTGCCAAAGCCCAGTAAGCAAAGAAAGGCCAATCAGCTTGCTAGGCCAATTTCTCACCATCTTTGCATCGTGCGTATTTGATCGATCGGAAATTCCGCCGCGTGGCGGCGTGCGCTACGACACTTCATCTCTGCATAACGAGACCAATAGCAGGCGGGCGTCGGCTGCTTGACTTCTTCGCCGATCGCGGCCGTCCTCCGTCCTCCGCCAGCTCTGGCGCCAACGCCAATCCCGCCGTGTGCCCGGCCGGCCGCTGCCGCCTCGGCTTCGAGACGTTGCCTCATCCCCAAATATATACGTTCAGGCAGTGGCGGACGCAGCAGGTGTGCAGGGTGGGCAGCGGGCGATTCCGGCGATCTCGGGGTTCCCTCTCCCTCCGCCGGCCGTTCTGGCGGCAGGAGGGTGGGGGAACCCTGGATCTGGTGTTTCCTGTACATAGGGTGACGTTTAGGTAGCCCGGCCGTTGGCGTTTAGGTAGCCAACACTTGCCCACCGAAAGATACCAAACCTTCCTTGCCCACCGCATGACTAGGCCCACAAATCAGGTGTTCGGGGTGCACTTAACAATTTCAATTGACGGAACAATACTTCACCCCAGCGCAAAGGGAATTTTGAATGCGCACGACCCGCGTTCGTAACCTCTACTAGAAACTGATCGATTTTCAAACCTCACGACTCCCTGTCCGTCGTTCGCCGCCCAGGATCGCTTGGTCTTCGTCGCGCCCACGCAGCCCGCAACTTCTTCGACGGCGCGCTCGCCGCCCGGGAGCTCTTGGTCTCCGTCGCGCCCACGAAGCCCGGCACGCGAAAGGTCTCCGTCCTGGACGACGCCTACGCAGGCGGCCACCACGGTCGTCTTGCTGGACGACGCCCTTACAGCCCGCCAGCCACTTCATCTTGTTCTACGGCGCCCTCGACACCAGGCAACGCAGCCACGCACCGGCAGCACAGTACTCTTGCTGGACATCACCCTCGCCGCCCTGCACCTCGTCATCAAGTGGGCGGGCGACAGCTCCTGTAAAAACGGTCAGTTACTTGCTCAAGGAAGGTACGCTATTCACAAAAAACTCATCATATTCCTGTAGATTAATGAAGAAGAATAATCAAAATTGGCAAGAGTGCATAATGCTCATAATGGACATATTTTACCTTCACGCCCAACTTTCTATGGCAAAATTGGGAATGAGCAGCCTCTCCAGCATCATTCCCAGCATGTAGGGATTTATCATGATAATTTTCCTCACAGTTCGGCCAGCTTCTGAAAAGTAGAGTACTTACCTCAATGTATATGATTATAAAAACAGATATATGATATGCTAAGTGACAAGCCTTGCATCAGACAAATACCTCCTACAATACCACATAATTTGTTCATAAATGGCGATGGATGTTTACAAAGGATCAGGGCTTGCACATACACAAAGATTTTAGCGTACTTACCTCAATGTATATGATTATATGGCAGAACACATGTCGTAGATTACAACAAGACTTTACACAACAAATATCTTTCTTGGTAGTTACAAATGCTTTAGAGGTCAACAATATAACAACATAAATATACACATCAAAAAGTAAAAAAGAGAAGCAGCATCTTGTTTAGTTCACATGCATTACCGTTGATAGATAACGTAGAGCTAAGCTGGAGCCAACAACCTATCCAACAACTGACATAATCTCTAGATAAATACTAGCAATCACATCAGCTAAGGAAATAGCTGACAGAACTGCCACCATTTAACAAGGAATTATAATGTGATTTAACAGGGGATTATAATGTAATTATGCACATTATGGAGGACTACTACCTTCTCAAATATGATATCAAACTGGAATAAGAAAACATTGGGCGGAAGACTAAGCATGAAGCACGATAGTACCTTGCAGAACCAAATCACTTCAAAATGAGCAGATCCAAAAAGAGCTCATTTTTCCTTCATCTGGTCAATCTCTTCTGGAACAAAAAGACAATTTTAAATCAGACAGCTGGGGAGAATATCCAATTTTGGAGTACTGAAGGGCAATTCAAAGTGATGATATACTTAATTGATCTTGCCTTTTACCAAGGCTTGTTCATCTTTAATCCAATTCATAAATGCTGGTTCAGTCAAGCTATCTATCAAACAAAATGATACTTGTGACCACCTGATCCCATCTAAAAAATCAAAACTTCGAGGTACATTTATTGGAAATCTTTATTACTATGTTTTTACAATTAGCTGACATGAATATTCACAGGAAGTCGACAACATGTCATCTCCCAATGGCGACGACATGTCATCTCCCAATGACGTGGGTGCGCGCACTCCGTTCCAGGATATAAGTAACACCCACTACTTGGGTAACTATCAGAAACCACCACCCACAGTTTTTTTAAATATGAAGAATGCTAATGCTCATTTCCTAAGTTTCTGAATGTATCTATATACAGACCCTACACAATCACTGGAAGGCGACGACACGTCATGTCCCAATGGTGCGGGTGCCCGCACTCCATTTCATGACATCAGTAACACACGCTCCTTGGGTAACTATAAAAAATAACCACTCACTCCTGGTTTAGAGGAAAATGAACAATGCTATTGCTGATGTGCTATCTTTCTGAATGTATCTATACAGACCCGAATGAAATGAAGAGGCAGAGGGACAGAGAATATTATGCACGAAATAAAGATGTTATTTTGAAAAAACGGCGTCAAGCCAAAGAAAACCAACTGGAATTGTCCCAGGAAAATGAAACCCAAACACCCGTGTCCATAGCCATTGGTAATGATAATCAGCTAAGTATATACAGTCCTACTTCTTCATCCTAACTATCGTATTCCATCCATGTAGACCCTAAAGAAAGAAGGAGGCAAAGGGACAGGGAGCGCTATGCACTAAATAAGATTGGTATACTAAACCAACAACGCCAATACCGTGAACAGAAACAAACAACTTCTGCCCTCCAGAACATCACTAACACTGTGACACACACACCAGCTACGATGCAATCAGGTGTCACCCAACTACAACAGATATCTACTGCAGGTGGTGTTGTACCATGAATGGTTGGATTTCATGGTCTAAGCTTCCAATTTTTTTAAAATAGCATGACTAATTTAAAGATGCATTTTTCTTGCAGGATTATCAAATATACCAAGTTCATCTCGATCATATGAACACAACCCCCACAACAAGGAGAATAATACAACAAACGATGATGAAACCAATTGGCTGCACAGGAATGATAATATTCAGATGCAACAAATTGCAGGCCGACTAAGACCTGTTCCTATGCCAGGTGGTCATAAAACGCAAACAAGTTCCACCATCATGAGAGAAATTCCACAAGGTAATCTCATTCCGTTCACTACTGTTCTCAACACATTTATTTATTCAGCTTTCATCATATGTTTATTGTGATTGCAACACAAAGCAGGGCCGATCACACAAATGTCAGGTATAGAGACATTTTCTTTAGGGTCCAATCAACATCAAAAGACCCCAGCTAATGATAATACAGAAGAAATGGAACCATCTTCATATGCAGCTCAAATCAATCAAAATTCGCAGACTACTTGTAATGAACAGACAAATGATCCATATGGAATTTTTGAGCCAGTTGTTCAGCAAACCAATTTTGAAGGTACATTAAACTCTTGGGGAGATACCAGAATTGTTTGGGTATCAATAATTAAAGCTCTTCTACATTAAACGTGAGAGACAGAGAAGTTTTAAGTATTGACTCTTGAGTTGTACTTGAGTACGACTTGGGGGTTAAGGTTTACTTGTAGCCTAGCTAACATATTAGATCAGGTTACTACTTCTCTGTCTAATTGATAGCTGGCATATAGATGGTAAGGATAATAACAACAATGATACATAACTCAGCTTTGACAAGAGTTCACTGGTCTATACATAACAAACATAAGTGCATGCAAGAATTCTGATTCACCTGACCTGTGCACTGCAGCTGAATCATTTCCAGGACGGCGAATAGGCATCGGCGTCAGCTGCACGGCGCTGCTGTCCGGACTCGGTTCCTCCTGGAGTGGGGAGTCAGTAGAACACCCCAAACTTGAACCGAACACCCTATCAATTCAATTCAAGGCTACCCTCGGTGATACTTTTCCAATATCTTGTTTGCAGTTACTGTGCAGTATTGTCATCAATATAAAAAAACTAACATCTTTCTTATAATCGTGTTATTCGCCGTAGATTTTCCATGCTGAAAAATGAGCAAGATTGCTATTCAATCAGATTATACATATGGCATGTCCTAATCATGCTAGCAGAACACTTACGGACAGAAACAAATTCAGAGAAGCATCTGAAGATGTAAAAGGCTCAAGCTAGATTGTAGACAAAAAAGATAAAACTAATTATTCGGGGATCTCGGATTGTCACCTTCGACGAAGTAGGCCGAGCAGGGGTAACAGCGGATGGACGCGGCGGCGTTCCTTGTTGCGCCCGTGGGTCGGCGCCAGACGGCTGGGACGCTGCGTAGTACGAGGTGGGCCCCTCCAGCCTCAGTCGAAATGGGCATCCACCACGGGGCCCTCTCCCGGATCCCTCCAAGGACGTGCGGTGGCAGGTCCGACGACCGTTGGAGACGAAATCTTCCGCCTCCGTCAGCCGGGAGGTAAGGGAAGGGCGTTCCTCCCGAGGGCCGCGGGGAGGCAAGGAAGGAGGCCTTTCTCGCGGCATCGTCCGTGACGGAGAGCGGGGGGGATCTCGCCGCAGTACCTGTCACTGTCAGGCAGGGGAGGGTTTTCTTCTCGCCGGCGGTGGGGATGTTGAGGAGTGAGCTCGGTGGTGTTAGGTGAGAGAGAGAAAGAGCAGCACTGGAGTGGGAGCGAGTGGACTGGACACTGGAGGCGTATCCGTCTGCATGGTCGGTCAGAGTCAGAGAGTCCCTTTTTTAATATAACTTAAGCTTTCTAAAAATTATTAAGTGTCCAGGTCAAAAAATATTAACTGTTGTTTTCTATTGAATATAATAAAAGTTTTGTCATCAAAAAATTGTAATCGAGCAAGTCATCATGTGGTTTGTGGATGTTGAATTCCATGGAGTATTGGACAGGACATATTTTGTATGATATTTTTTAGCAGGTATATTCCGCTCAATATTACGTGCTATATATTATTTTATTAATTTGTGAAGACGAACTAGGATTCCTATTTGATTTTAGCTTCAGATGACACATTTTAGAACAAAATTAGCTATCATTTTAGCAACCTATGAATTGAATGACGATGATATAAGAAATCGATACTTTGAAGCTCATGAAATCAACACAGATCCCACCGACTTTCATGAAATATTAAATAGTGGAAAATATTACTTAGAATTTGTTTTTCAACTAATGTTTATTCGAATAATAACTATTATGTTGAGCTTTCTGGGTTTAAAATGATGCAGTGTGGATCGTTTGTTGTTCACACAGCTTACACTATTTACTCATGAAATTTATTGGTATGGTAACAAAAAGTATCACTAAACTAGATATCAGATTTTATATTTTGCAGACGTGCACGGCTACTAGTATTATGTGGAAATAAAAATTGCATGGTAACGCATCCGTCAAACAGGAATACATACACTCAGAACAACATCTCCTTTTGCACTTGAAGCAGGGTCTCAAAACTGAGAGATAATTGAAAAAAAAGGCACAAGCACAATCACAATACGCTGCCATCCTGACACCGGCGGTCGTCTGAACGCTGGAGGCAGACACTTCCTGTATGCTCATGCTACTGCCGCCGCTTGCTGACTTGGCGGTGCCTATGCCATCTCCCCGTCCACGTCGACGCCGCACTGATGCCCGCGACTGTAGCAGTACGGAGATTTCTGAAATTAGCAATGAGACACATAGGGTTAGGTTTTAAAAATTAGTTTCCTGTATGTACATAGTTGTTGCATGGAGAACGACAATGAGCAGACACCTTCCTTCGATCGGAACTTGAAGAAGACAGTATTGTTCTATCTGCTTAAGACATAATTTGCCCAACAGAGACTGCAGTCAAGTAAATTAATGTATACTGATGTTAAAACATGTGCCTAAGCATCATACATCTTGGGCCTGGTTTAGCTACTGAATTTCTCCGCTCTTCAACCATACAAATTTCAGGACATGCAAAGACACTGCCCTCACCGCCTCACTCACTCGTACCCTTACCTGCTTAGGAGTAGCTTTCAACTTGAACTCCCACGCTCTGCTCTTCACCATGACCGTGTTGCATGTGCAATCAAGAAACCAAAATAAATTTTGCATATCCTAAATATGTCTATTTAGCCGGTTGATTTTTTTTTTTTGAACAAAACGGGCAGCATTGCCTCATTTTATTTAAAAAGTAGGAGGGGAATTGACCGGTTCATTAACGGAGAACCGGTCAAAAACCGTTACAATTGCACCAAAGTAGTCATGAAACACCACAATGTGCAGACCCGGCCAACCTGGCTACCCACACGAACCACACACGCCGCCGAGGAGAAAAAAACACCATCGAGGTCTTCACCAAGCGTCATCGTCGTCACTCCTCCCCGAGCAAGCGATTCCGACTTCACCATCGACGACCACCGACGAAGCCCACGCCGCCGGCGACGTCGCAAACCATGTCGGCCTATGCTAAACAGTCAACCCAAAGCGTCGAGGAGGAGGCAGCTCCGACTTCGACGGAGAGCTTCACCGGAGAGAATGCACGCCTTGCATCGACGAAATCCGCGAGGCCACTGTAGAAAAAGTGTCATCGTTGCCAGCCTGCCGCCCCGCGACACGCAGCTCCGACTTCATAGCTTCACAGCGGGACGCACCACGGACGGTCGGTGACGAAGGACATGCCGCGCCTCGGCTCCGCTCACCACAGTCATCGTTGCCGCACAACTCGCAACGCCACGAAGCACCCCACATCCAACCACTGGTCCCTCGACTGGTGCGCACCTCCAAGGATGGTGCCCCCAAGGGGGAAACGACGCCGTAGCGCAGACACCAACCGATCCACGGATCAAGGGTTTCCCCCGGAGATAGCGGAGGTGGTGCACGCTTCACCTCGGTGACGCCTTCAAGAAGGGGACAACGCGCAAGGAGTCGCCATCACCGGCTCCGACCACCGGAGACAAGCATTCGCCCGGATCAGCCAAGCAACACCACCACCAGATCGACCACCCACGCGCCACACCGGCAGGAGGCAAAGACCTCTCCCACACGCACCCTCCCGAGCAGCCTTCCGCATCACCAGCTCGAGAACGACGAACTCCCGACGCCACAGCGCCGCAGAATCAGCCCGCACACGCGCTTCATCGGCCACCTTCCTCCACGCGCCCATCTGCCTCCGCGCGACCCCGTGCACGCCGCCATCGAGCCGCACGACGGCCGCCGCAGCGAAGCCCAAGGCCGGCCCGCTCGGGCCCAGATGCAGCCCGAGCGCCCCAGCGCCGCGCCGACCCGCTCCACCACCTCCACGCCCCGCTGCTGCACCTCCAGGACAAGGCCACCGCGCCCCTCCTTCCGGCCTAAGCCGCGCCTGGCGCCGCCCCGCCGGCCAGCCACGACGTCGGCGAAAACTGCAGCCGTGCAGCCTCCGAGACCCACGCCAAACCACCCCACTTTTGGAGAACGGCAGGCCCGCCGCCGCCGCGGCAGTGGCCGGCGGCAGCGGCGGTGAGAAGCAGCGAGGAGGGAGGGTTGGGCGGCGGAGATCTGGGCGCTCCGGTGCCGCCGCGGGGGGACGGCACGGGAGCGAGAGCGGGATAATATATTTTCTTAGCCGGTTGAGAGAACAAGGTGACGCACCTCACTGGTGACCTGGCGTGTACTAAGAAGTCGTATTTTGGCACGCATCTGGTAGAAAATCCAGGACCTCGGATCATTAGTACAGGATCTCGATCTGAAGGAAAGAATTCATCCCGTGCAGCTGGGTTGCCATGGTGACGCTCGCTGACTACGCCTTCCTATTCACCTGATTTCCTCTTCCAGGCGATTGCTGTACGTGCGCAAATCTGTTAGACACAGTTCTGGGTGGAGGTGGAGCTGGCCATCCGCGCTCGGCAGGTCTGATTCCCCACGTCGAGCCAGAAGTGCAGGTCCCAATCTGCCATCGCTTGGTATTCATCATCCTGGCTGAATCAGCAGGATCCACGGAAGTCTCCCGCACGGCCGCACAGCCACCTCCCCCGGCGCCTCCGTGGCAGCGGCACCACAGCGCTTCCTCTTCCTCACCAGCCGATCAACTTCTGCCCTCCAGCACACCACTGGATGTTGTAGTGTACAAGTCGTTGATGTAACACGTACGGAAGGACCTCTCCGCAAATATTACATCCCTCAGAGTAGTACAACAGAAACATAGCCGGTCCAAGGTAACACTATAGGATTACAACACTATTCAATACAAAATCTCGAGTACCTTCTTTACAGATAGAAGTAGGTCTCGTGCAAATGAAACATCAAAAAGATCCAATTCGTATCACTAAGCTGGATATCAGCTCTATCTCTAATTCCTAATCCACTACTGCTGTTGTCACAGCCCTAATCTATTCCATCTGGAATATCTTTATCCAAGTTGTACTCCTTCTTCCAAAATGATGTTGTCTCCTCCATCGGCAGTGTTGTCGTTATATACACCTGGGCAAGGTGGTCGTCATCCTTCTGTCGGTGAAGTAGCTGTTGACTCCTTCAAGCTCCATCAGTAGACTTGACTCCTTGTTGGATACTTCCTTGACGTCATGATGGCTAACTAGCAACTCCGTTGATGGCTCCAAAATCTAAGCAGGGGGTCAACGAGGAAAGGGTAAGCAACTCGAGCGTTACTTAGCAAGTTCAAATATATAGGCGATAAGGTGTTTTATGCACTAGCTACTGCCATGACCAACGGTCATAGGCATAATGCAAGTTTTGGAAAATTTTTCAAAGGTCAAGTTTTATTTCAGAAAACTATGCTCACAGTCTCCACGGGTTCATAGTCATCACTTGGGATGCCTTTCCCGCTGCGGTCTGTAGTTCCTTCCGGGAACACGGATGTGACAGTCACAGTTTCTTGTTGTTGACTCTGCAGAGCTGCGTAACTTTACCCATGAGAGAAACTCAGCCTTGTTGCCTTTCCGGGTTGCAGGCCCGTCCATACTTCCATGGTATGGGGTCAGGTGTGAGTCCAAAGCCAATCACCGCCCTCTCCGCACAACACATATCCGCCCATTTGTGACGCGGCTGGTAACTAAGACCACTGGCCCGCCACCCCTCCCGAGCTTCTATTCCAGTCACCCCGTCGAGTGGGAAGGTCACGCGCTTCCACGCAGTTGGCCGCCGCAACGGACGCAACCAGGTAATAGCCTGCCGAGGATATGTGAACGAGAGAAGATACGGCTGACTTTTACCGTCCATAGCAGATCTCATGGTAAACGCTTCAATACGGCGCAAGGATCACTGTGACATTGGTAATTAATCCTAGGTATATACTTTCCCGTACAATGGAACCTCCACCACAACATCAACCGTGGTTCCATTGCCAGCCAAACAATATATATATAGCAATTCACATCATTCGAAAATAGTTTTTCTTTTTCAATGCAATGGTAATAATGTGTTTTTGAAAATAGTTTTTATAAAAATAGTTCAATAAGGATATGCAAGAATGAACTTGCCTGTGGTAGAAATGGCCGTTCAACTCTTCGGGATTCTAGGGTTTGCGGTAAAACCCCGAGTCTGAAATAGCAAAGTAATCCTGATAAGGACTACTGAAAACTCTAGCAGCATGCTATTATGCATAATCATGATATGCATCGCCACCCCAAAATTCCCAAGTTGCGGATTTAAGACTTTTCAAGTGCTTTGGAGTTTTTAATTATTTAAAGTGTTTGACAACAATTTTCATGAGGAATAAATCTAAAGTGATTGAATTTAAATAGTTCAATATATTTGAATTTCAAGACTTTATTTTCCCATATTATTTTCTTTTAAGAAAATAGTTTTTGAAAAAGAATTTCAAGTCATTTCCACTTAAGGATCCTTGAATTTTTCATCCAGAAAATGTTTTTCAAAACTTCAAATAAAACTTACATAAAAATTCCTCATATTTTGTAGAGTATGTTGCATATTTTTAGTTGATTTTTGTGTATTTGAATTTAGTGTAAAAATTCATTTAAGTTTGAATATTTTTGATTTAGGATGAGTAACAAGATAGTCTTGGTATAGTTCAAATATTATTTTGAACTTAGTATTTATTTTCCCAGATTGTTTTTCTTAAGAAAATAATTTTAAGAAATTATTCCAAAGAATGATCCACTTAAGGATCTTTGAATTTTTATCCACAAAATATTTTTCAACACTTATATTAAAATTCCACATAATTTATAGAGTGTGTTAACTATTTTTAGCTGATTTTTGTTCCTTTTGTTTGGGAGTTAAAATTCATTAAAGTTTGGATAATTTTCAAAAATTCAAAGAGGTATTTTATTTGGGTAGATTATTTTCTTCTGATATGTAAACATATTTTTATTGTATTTTTAGGAATTTATTTGAATTTATAGTGGGCTTATGAAATTTGGCTTTTGATTTAAATGTGAAATTACCAAATTGCCCCTGCCTACTTGGTTCAACCAAGTCAAAGGACTCGAGTCGGACTCGGGTCCGACCCGGTCGATCTCTCTCTCTCTCTCGCCCGTGCACGAGCCCGTGCTCGACACCTATGGCGATGTGGTCGCCTGCGGCGTCGCCGCCTTCCCCGGCTGGCTCCGGCCGTCTCCGCCGCCGTGCTGCGGGGCAAAATACTCCCCACTCGCCGCTCTCCCTTCTCACCAGAGGGATTCGTGGGATTCGTCCCCTCCAGCTCGTGCGCATCCCCTGCCCTAGGGTTAGGGTTTGCCACGCCGTCGCCATTTCTGCTCCCGCCGGTGCTCTTCTTGGCTGTGGCTGGGTGCAGGGCTCCTCCCCTGTGCCGCCATGGTGCTGTGAAGCTCCTCCGCGTCTCCCCTTGAGCCCCCTCCATTGGTAGCGCGGGCACTGCCTCGCCGCCATGGAGCTACGGCCATGGGCGTCAGGTAAATCGCGATCTCTTGCTCTCTCCCTCTCATCTACTAGCTCTAATAGCTGCTACCATGCTCATACGCCTCCCTTGGTCTAGGATTTGATGAGCAGATGTGCTTTTGCTACCATGTGCGTGTATCTGTGCATCGGTGATACACTTTGTGTCGATTTTATGTGATGTATGGCATTGATCTTCATGTGTAGATCATTCCATGTGCTCTGTAGACTCACTTGTGGGCATGAATTGCTCACAGATGCGATATGTGTGATAAGATAAATTATTTCTGAGCTAGTAATGGTACTAGCTATGATGATATGATGTTTTAAAGCATGAATTAGTCATGTGTGGCTCCTGTGATGCCTCCTTGTAGAGTTACACAGTAGCTAACTTGGTTAAATATGTTTTTCATGCTTTCCTGTGCTCCATCCAAGTGTTTCACTTGGGTATGAGCAGCTAATCCAGCTCTGCTGGTTCACTGTCATGTGGTGATGCTAAATAGCAAAATAAGAACAGATACTACACTAATGTCTACCCTTTTTCTGTTGTATATGCTCAAACAATTATGCTAAGCAATCAAACATCACTCCCTGTCTCACTTAGTCCTATTCTAGCACCAAACAGATGTGCTCTGTTGTGCTACACCATTTATCTAAAGCACCCTAACTTGCTTGCAAGGTTCTGTTAAGAACAGATGCTTAAAAGAATCACTCAAGCATGGTTCTGTCAATTTCAGAACCTGCTAGTCACTCTCTAGCTCAAATGTTAACAACCTTGGGTGTAGAGCAGATCAGACTACGGTAGAGTCTGGTTCTTGCTCCAGGGTTCAACCTTCTCTTGTGGTTATCTTCAAAATTCCTATGGTTTGCTAGCTGCAAAGATTTTGTTTGGATGGGTTTATGTCACTGCCATGATTGGCTACGGTTTGTGCTTGTTCTTGGTGAAGAACAGATGTGCTAGTGATTTCGATGTGCTTGGTTAAAATGCAGATGTGTTCTTCTGCTGATGTGATAAAATGAACTGGGGTTGTGTCCTGTGTATGCTATATAAGCTACTTTGCTGCTGCTGCGCTGTTGACACCAGGATAATTGGTCGGTGATGAATCTCCTGCTTGATGTGTCCTTTCTCACCTCGAGCTGCCCTATTTGACTGCCTTTCCTATTCCTTTAACTCAGGCATGTGCTACTTTCGGCTGCCTTGTCCAATTCATCTCCCCTTGAGGATAATACTGAGTCATGGCCTTGTCATCGACCTCATCTTGAGCAGATATTTGTGGGAATTGCTTGGCTGTGAACTAATCTCACTTAGAGATGTCGGCATGTTTATATTACTCAAGTGTATGGCCAATTAAGCTAGTGCTTAGCTTAATAAGTGGGTTTAAGGATCCACTTGTCAATTAATGGCAAGTGTGATACCATTTCATTTGCTGGATTTATTTGCATTTGATCCTCTGGTTTTACCAAATGGAAATGTGAATTATGTTGCCTCTCTTATGTATGGTCTTGTGATCAGCTGCTCGAAAGCACATGTTGCCTATTGTTGCCTGAAGTTAAATCTATTATGTGCTAAGCCTTTGCCCCTTAAGTTGCCTTCGGATTTGATAAGAGCATGATCACAGATCAGTCCCTTGTTTGTTGCCTCAGGATTATATTTGCATTTCCACTCTGTCTAACCAAACCATAGTTTTGGTTAGGCATTAAACCAGATTTTCTATACTAATATGCCAGCACCAAATGGTGTTGGCAATATTTTAATCTTAACACCATTTTCTTTTGTTTTTGATGTTTGTTCTTGCAGGTTGAAGACTCCAAGCAAAGACAAGTGAAGAATTTAGTTTAGGATTTTATTTACTCCCTTTTGTAATAGATCAACATTGTAAGGTTTATATTTGGGTAACATTTGTAATTCGGGTTGTAATTATGAGTGTAAGAATGTAGTCACAATGAGTATGTGGCTTGTGTATGGATATGGATTTGTATCCATGAATTGAGATGTAATTGAACTCCTCTTATGAATTTGTAAATGACCATGTGAGTGTGATATGTGACATGGCTTCATAATGTGGTGAAAATAAATGTCTTATTCTTATGTGAAATCAATTCCAACATGTGAGTAAACATTGTGTTATTTGATTTGGTAAATGAAATGGATGTTTCCATCCATAAACATTTATTTTACTTACTTGTGAATATGACTTGTGTGTGTGAAAGAATGAGATGAGTTAAAGAATATTTGATTTCATACTTAAGTCATGTCAAAAATCAAATCATCACTTTGAAATAAAAGTGTTAGGGTTTTTGTAAAATAGAATAGGGTTTATCGATACACCTCGACTAACTGTCGATGTCTGACTCCTAGGTCATCGACACTCGTCTGGTATCGACCCTATAACTCTTTTAACACAAAAGCGCGAAAATTATCTGGATTTTGCCAAAAGATGCATGAATGCACAAATGCACAAATTATATTTCTATCCTTCCGACTCTCTAAAACGTGGGGTATTACAAGGGGCGTCCCGGCCAGCTCGATGCAAAGTGATTGGTGGACGGTGCCGGCGGACTCAAGGCACGGGGAGAGCTCGCGTGGTATGGGAAAGATTGGGATGACGTCGAGCCTCACGATGGTGCGAGCTCGGTCGCTACGGGGGCGGCCAGGGTCCATGCTCCAGTCCTGAAGACCCTCGCACCTGGTCACATCCCGACCGCCTCTTGGATCAAGATCGCGCGTGGGGGGATCGGGATCCTGAGCGCTTGCGGGCGGAGGAGAGCGAAGGGACGGGATGGGTAGCTGGGAAGGTCCTCTCCGAGTAGGGCGGAGGAGAGCGAGGCGACGGTGTGTGCAGTGTTGGATGGTGAGCGACGAGGCTTGGGTTGCCGGCCGCTGAGGAGCACCTGGATCGCGGCGGCCGAAGAAAAAAAATGGATGTGCTCTCGAGAGGGCATGGGAACCGGTTTGTTTGGTGATAAATTTTTTTCTTCTTCACATACGAGATACGGGGATGGGAGAAAAGAAGGCTTGACGAGCAACCATTCCTTATAGCAGAGATAGAGATTTCTTCGTTTTGCAAAAAAAAAAACAATTTCTTCCTCACACTAGTACACGTGTAGGTTCAACGCACGTCTCATAATTTGTTATAATATAGCAAACATGATTATATATGATTATATATTGCAACGGGAGAGAAAAATCTTCATATATACCTTGTTCTCTGATATTGCATCACCAATGCCGGCCGCTCGAAGCTTGAAACTGATAACGCGCGCGAGTGTCGCAATATATAGAACCCTTATTCTGGAGCATAGAAGTAAAGCACAATGGTTAGTGAAATTTCATGAAATCTAAAATAAATTCTAAATGTGAGATAAACAATTTTCTTGCAAGCAGGATAGCAGATGAAGTGATATTTAAATGGTGCAACATTTGTATGAGAGCAAATCTCTTCCACCGCAGTCACAGATTTGTAGTCAATATGTGCCAATATTTGATATTTCCAAGTTATGAGTCATAATATTTACTGGATAAAATAAATTTAAATGGGTTGTTCTCATTAGTATGGTGGAAATTTTATATATTATGTCTGTCAAAACTGCACACAACAACATTCAGCTGACAATACTTACAACAACAAAACATAGCAGGAGTAATATTCAGTAGCCCAACAGGTTAATCTCTGTACCAGTTAATACCAATGAATATTTTCGTCTATCTTTCAAGTCAGCTAAGCTGTGCAAAAGAAGCAGCAACAGTGACTGATCTCCTTCATGACCAAAACAGCCTCCACCTAGGCTCGTACGCCGAAGCCACATTATAGTGCAGTTTTCATTTCAGCCAACGGTAGCAGTAGCCCATGCCCACTTTCCCCGTCTCTCACTTTCGCATCTGGCTAGTTCATCCATCGATTCAAGGATGGAAACGACCGTAGCTCCTCAAATCGCTAATCCACGTCCTTGAATCGCTCACTCAAACTCCCGATGCCTAGCTTGATGGCTGGATTTCGGCCGCCATGGTTGTGAGCCTGAGCTACCACGGTCGGCCATGGCCAAAAATTTCGAGCTCGTGTCGTCCGTGATGGCCGCGACCTGACCTTCCGCTGCCAGTCATGGCCGATTCTCTGTCATCGCGGCGTCCCTGAATCTATTTAAGTGCCATGAAGTTGGCGACGGCGGCATCGGTGGCCACGTACACGATGCTGGCGGGCGTCATGGTGAGGGAGCTCCTCCCCGAGGAGCTGCGCGCCTGCGCGCCGCGGTGCGCTGGGGTGCGGGGCTCTGCCTCGCGCGCTCCCAGACACAAGGAGCACGACGGGAGCAGCAGCTTGAGCACGCTCATGTTGGTGCGTGCTCGGCCTCGCGCGCTCCGGAGAGGACGCACGGCGACGACCTACACGGCGGCTCAGCCTGGTGGTGGTGCTGCGCGTGGACTCGACGGCCGCCAGAGGTTCGCCGACCGCGACGGCCAATGGTGCCGAGGAGAGGGTCGCCTTTCTTTTAGATTAACGAACCATTTTGATGTTTCTTTTTAGCTATGGCAATGGTTGTAATTAACATGAAATGAAAAGATGTGTTGAGTTGTCAAACATTAGAGCAATCTGAACCGTTGGTCAAATATTTAAGGGCTCAGATTTAATGTATCAACACAAGTTTGCTCTTTTATAATAGTACTAGTCAGTGGGCACGTGCAACGCACGTCTATCAATTGGTCAAAAACACTCCGTGACGACCCTTATAAAATCAATGAGAAACATGACTACCAACCTGCTGATCGGTTGGTATTTAGCACACATATTTCCACAACCTTTTTCAAGTAAAAAGGTTCAACCACCATTTTACATCAATATCAAATATACCATCGGTTCCCCATATGCAAAAATATTCGGCCCGAGATGGCCAGGCTCGACGTCCGGTAACGATCTAAGGCGGTATTCGAGGAGGAGGTCATAGGTGATGTAGGTATGGCCGTAAGGCATCACGGGGCGACCAAGCAAGAAAAGAAAAAAAGGGACGACTCGGATTTAACAGGCAGAGACGGTTCAAAGTAGAAGACTTAAATCGGACACAAACCAAATCAATAGAACCTTGAGATTTCAGCTCTTTCTAATATGATTCTTTTTCACTTTCGGTTTTTTTCTTTGAGCCTTTGTACAACAAAAAAAGCAGTTGAACGATTGGAGCACTTAGCACCTACAGTATCCAACCTGCACAATAATATCAGTGGATCACCAAGATTGCTATCTGTATCTTTTTGGGTGCAGACTGCAGAACAAGACGATGTACATCAGTAAATGGATTGGTAAGAACAGTTTATGGAGAATGGGGATGTGGTGGCCGTTGTACGCTGCCGTGCCTCAGCCAGCAAAAAGCCTCTGCTTCCCTGACTATTCCGCCGTTGTGCCACGCCTCTGGGCTTAGCAGATGCACATTGTTGTGCAGGTGACCACAACCAACCTGCAAAACAACAAATCAAGCCCCTTATATAAACCATATGAGAGCAGAACCCCAAAAAACACCAAAATGCACAACATCCATCGTTAACGGAATGCTCGAACATAGAAATAGGAGAACAGCCCATACCGGAATCACCATAAAAGAGGAGAGAATAAAATAGCATGTATATGAAGTTATGAACGTGACCATTTTAGCTCCAAAAAACGAATATGCCAGCAAACTTTGCTTACCTTAAAATATCTACTGATAGTATCACTTGAGTACTTCTCCATGGAGATGTTAATATCATCGTACAATGATTTGAAAGCCAAGGATCTGATAGCATGGATGAGCAGTGTCGACCCGGAAAACAGCCATCTTCAGGGCACATTACAAGAGGAACTTGACATAAATAATTTTTTTAAAGTATGCAGCTGTGCACAGAACGTAGCTAAGTACCAAACCAACCAATGACTCGAGGGAAGAAGATTGTGAGGTCATACCACATCGAGAGGTTCATCTGTTATCCAATCAAAAGGCCAGTTGATTTTATTCAGCGAATTTGTGGCATTATGCTCTCCACTATCAACTGCACGGCTAGCTTCCGATTCAGAAAGAAGACTTCTCGGTCCCGAAACCCCTCTCGTGACCCCCGCGCGAACCCCGCGCCTAGGGTTCCGCCCGCCGGCGGCGGCGCTGCCCCGCCCCGGCCCCTCCTCCCTCCTCTCGCGCGTGTCCGCCGCCCCCACGCGGCGGCGGCGCGCGCCACTTAAGCCTCGTCTCCTTCCCCGTCCCTTTCTTCTCGTCCCCCTGTGGCCGCCGTCGGTAGAGGCCGCCGGGCGCGGCCCGTGCGGCGCCGGCGGCGCCGGCCTGTCCCTCCCCGCGCCGGGATGGGTGGAGGCGGGGCTCTGCTCTCTCTGGCGTCGGTGTCCATCGGTGCGGCGGCGGCTCAGTTTTCGGCCAGGAGGCGGCGTGGCGGCGACGGGCTGCGGCGGTCGGCGACACGGGGTCATCTCTGCTTCCGGAGGTGAGCATAGCGGCGGCGCCGCCAGTTGGTGGTGCGGTGGCTAGGGTTCGGCCAGGGCCCTGCAGGCCCAGATCTGGGCCCTTTTGGGCCCGATCTGGGTTAGTGTGGGCCCAAGCTCGACCCGGCTACCTGGTTTGACTGCGGTGGCGATGCTCGTGACGGAGTGGCGGCAACGACGACACGTCTTCTGCAGCGTGGCGCTGTTTGGGTCCTGCCGAGCCTTTGGTGCTGATCTTGAGGGTAGAAGCGGCGTCAGCCTACATGCAGCAGCGTGGTGGCGGAGACTTCATGGACCCTTTCAGGAACCAGCCGGGCTTGCCCAGCATGGTGTGTCTCTGCTACTGCGTCCGGTTGGCACCCGCCGATGGCGGTGGAGGTAGTCCTCCTGGTGGCTGTGCCGCGGCCGCCCTCCGGCTCCAATGTGGCTTGGTGTGATCCTGTGTGTTGCGTCCGGTCGGTTACCGTCTATGGCGGTGGAGGTCGATCCCTCCCACGTGTATGTGGTACTGCCGCTCTGTCTACGGCGGGCTCTTCTCAGTTCGACCGGTTGTGCAGTGCTTGCCTGGTGATACGACAATGGCGACTCAATTCTGTGGTGGCGTTTGTTGGTGGGTGGCAAGATGGGTGGAGCGCTTCTGATTGTCCAGGGATGTGGTTTTTCGGGGTCGGGAGAAATCCCTGTCATCTTGACACCGACGCAGTGACGCCTACTGGTGTCGTTGTCCCTTCTTGAAGGGCGTCGGGTGTACCTCTTCCCCACTACCGGTAGCGTACCGGGGGAAACCCTAGAATCAGTCCGGGCAGCAGCAGCGTCGTCGTTGTTTTCCTTCTTGGAGGTGTTGTTTGGTACGCGGCGATTCAGAGTGCTAGTTTAGTGGTGAGACTTTGCCAGAGAGGACGCAGCGGTTGCGAGTCTCTTTTGTTTTCGTTGACAACAACTTGAGCTATTCAGTGAAGTAGTTTGAGTTTGAAATCCTTGAAGAAGGTGGAAGAGTAAGCATACCTGAACCGTGGAAAGAAAGCGCTGCTTATGCTTGGGGTGATTTACCATCACTGGAGAAACGGCAGGGGTTACATCATATTCCATTGGAACAAGCAGCAGTATGTTGATACTTTAGAAACTGTGGAATGTAGTTACGGCATGAGCTCACCTAACCGATGCGTCATCTGCATTTGGTTCTTCAAATGGGTAATGAATTGCATAGAGAGAACATGGCCTGTTAGAGCAGTACCTGATTCCAAGTTTTCTAGCAGTTTTCTGAAACCCATTGTGCTCTAACCATCCCACAAAAGCCAAATTCTTCTGACAGCCACTTGAAGACGGTGGAGCCCAAACAACTTGACCAACAATCAATGGTTTTGCAATGCCTCTAGCAGTACGTACTTCTCCACAGCAGGCACCACAGTGCATCAATACATGTTTGGTTTAGTGTCATACTGACGGATTAAGGATTGGCAATTGAAACGTTCACGTACCGTGGGCAGAGCTTGGCCACTCACCGCGGGGCGAGGCTCCACACAGAAACAGCGAGAAAGAGAATCAGGAGCAGGGTCCACGAGAGGAGAGATGGTTTCAGGCGATTGGGCGGATCTGGAGGCGCATGTGGCAGAAGAGCCCAGCGACCAGAGGCGGCAGACCACGAGCTCCTAGCCGAGGACTATGCTCCTAGCGGGGAAGCAAAATGAATCGGAGGCGGCGGCGCGTCACGCGTGGTCTAGAATCTATAGCGGGAGTCCTTAGATCGACGGAGGGAGATGATTAGAGCCGCCGACGGCCTCGATTTAGCGTTCGGGCGAGGAAGCGGAATTATTTAGCCGTGGCAATCATGTAATTATCACGAAATGAAAATGTGTGTTGAGTTGTCAAACATTGCAGCGATCTGAATCGTTGAACGAAGATTGAACGGATTAGATTTAATGTATCGCAACATGTTTGCTCTTTTAATAGTAGTATAGAAGTATAGATATTTAGAATATCTTGTTAGAGATAAGATAAAAAAGAACCCATTGTACAACATGTTTTATTTTCATATCTATATTACGTGATGGGTTTAAGATAAAACCGCCTCATCAATCATTGTGCAGGTCCTAAGTACGAATCTCATCCCTCCTGTTCTCCGTGACAATTTTTTTCATTTTCATCCTTGGGGGATCCTTGTTATTCGATGCAGAGAAAACAGTTCTTAGTAGCACGTTAAGAGGATCTCAAGAAAAAACACAAAATGAGCCCTCGCAAGGCCATTCAAGAGCCCCTACTTTCCTAGCTATCAAATTTTGCCCCCAAACAAGTCACTAGCTCGAAGATTATGAATAACTTGCTCATGGCCAAGTGGATCTATAGGTTGTTCAAGAAGAAAGAGCTAGCGTGGTGAGATTAGTGAAAGCAAAATATCCAGGGGCGATGAACATTTTACCAACTTGGCTAGGGGCACCCTACTTATGGTGCAACCTTCACCGGATTAAATGATTCTTCAAGGTTGGGCTAGATTTAATCTCGATATGGGAACCTAATTTTGTTATGGTCGAATTGGTGGCAAGGGGAGGGCCCCTTCACGATCGAGTTCCACGACTTCGCAAAATCTGCAACGATTCTTCGCTCTCGGCCCTCCAAGTTCATAAATGCGATGGTTGGCTTCACTGCTTTCATAGATACTTTGGGAATGATGAAATTGTGCAATGGACCTTCTGCGGGAGGAGATAGAATCGGTCCTCATGTCCAGTGAAGAGGCCGACTCAGTTTCTTGAGCTTTCGAGCAATTAGGAGTTTTTGCCTCCATCTCGTTATACCACGACATCTATAGCTCAAACATATAAGGGACATGATTGTGCACGACAAAGGACATTTAGTTAGACACCCTTCCGTCCAAAATCAAACACTTCACGTGGCAACTCCCTCATGGTCGCCACACTTCCTACGACCCAAATTGTAATTGACATCGCCCCCTCGGATGATAGTTGTTCCCACAACATGCAACCGAAGAAACTTGCCACATTTTCTTCTCCCCGTGTTTTAGCCCAACTCATGTGGAGTGGATTCTAGAAAATGTTGGGGTGCCGGTAGAATAATGTTTTCTCTGGTTCTTGTCTATCCTTTTGGTTTCTAGTGTAAAAATCCGAGTCAATTCTATATTTTCTTTGTGGCCCAATAAATATGCTAGGCGTTGTGGAACACTAGAAATAAGCTTACCATTTAAGGTGTTTTTCTCAACAACCTACTAACCGTTTTTCAAAACTATCTCACTTCCGTACTACTCCCTCCGTTCCAAATTAGATGATTCCATTTGTCCACATACGAATGTATCTAGACATGTTACAACTATAGATGCATCCGCATACGGATAAATGGAAGTCATCTAATTTCGAACGGAGGGAGTAGTGGTGGTCGATTCTAAAACACATGAACACACTGGTGTTGGAGGAGATGAAGGTTATGCTTATGAAGCTCTTCTCGGACACCTCTTCACCTTCATATACGACCGAGCATGCTACCTTATCCTTATATTTTGGTGATGGCGATGTAATCATGTTGGTTTTTTTTTAAGCTTACCTTGTTGGTTTATCCTTTGGGACTTGAAACTCATATTTATAATCTCAACAAACTTTGTACGTTGTGTCTCTTGGTGATTTTATTAATTTGAAGCCAGTCACTACATGCATGTGGCCGTTTTCTTTGCCCCCAACTCTAAAAGAGTATCCATAAAAATAGAGTAGATGATTATTTAGGACTACTAATAGTACCTTGGTATCCGTTTTCCCCAAACGACATTGACCATACTTGTAGGTTGCCATACAACTTCATATATGTTCTGATACTGCATATCTTACATGTTTCAACTAAGTTGTGTCAACGATAGATCAACTTCTTTTAAAGGAAAAGATGGTAAAGATACAAAAAATAGTACTTTTAATGTTTCAATAGTGTTATTTGTTGTTGACATGGAAAAATATGAACATGCCAACGACTTTAGAACAAATGGTAGCATATTGCATGTTTTAACCAGCCAATATCAAAGCGATTTGTTGTGAGGGATAAGCTGGAGACTCAAACGACTATGTAATAGTAACTTGTAGGTTTCAACTAATTTATATCTTAAGAAATGTTAAATTGTTCTTCTCGAAAGGCTGGAAAGGCAGACAACCGCAAAACAGTACATTTGCATGTTTCAGTAGAGTTATGTCCAAAAGTATGCCAACCTGTTCTCTAAAAATGGTTGAGGCTCCTTTGATTTAAAGGAATTGTGTATAATTTTTGTAGAATTTGGTTCCTTAAGATTTTCTCCGACAAGGGTAGTTTGGATTCATAGGATTACAATCCTTCAGAATTTCGACAAAGGTTTCCTTTACACTCTAGTTTGTAGGAAACTTTCCCTCCAATCCAACCTCTTTTCATTTCATGTGCAATCGAAGACTTATGGATCCAAATTCCTATAGTTTTCCAATCTCGCAGGATTGAAAAGAACATACCATTCCAATCCTGCGTTTTTCCTATTCCCGCATGAAAGTGCATATGTTGCCCCATGTGTGGTTTTGGTAATTAATGACAATCCTTATGGACTAATGTTTGTATTGAGATATTCTTATAGGTTTGTCCATATGCATCGCTTGAAATACATGTGTTGGATTCAAGGTTGTATGTCATCAAGATCATTGATTATAATGGATATATTTGATATGATCAAGAAGAGAAGAGAAGATACAAGGTTGATCAAGTCTAAGTGCAAAGAGTAGATTCAAGTTGATCAACACACAAAGCTAAATGATGTACCATGTGGGTTCATGTGATCCAATGGTATGGTAAGAAATTGTCCATATGGCTTTGTGTACTAACCCATGATATATGTATGTGGAGTATCTTTGTTGGGTTAGGTATCTTTACATGAGCTCGCATCAAAAGGAAGATTTCATTTAGCTCATGGAGAATGACGTCAAGTGGTGATCGTCGTCAAGATTGAGAAGAGCAAGTTCAAGAGAAGCATCTCGAAGAAATCTTATGCTTGAAGCTTGCCACCCATTTGGAGATAATGACCAAGTGAAGATGTGCCTAAGAGAGTCTCTTTCATAGGAGTATGGGGGAGCAACATATGAGTCTTCACCAAGCAAAGCGCAATCAAGAAAGGTGGTCCACTTGAAGAGAACAAGATCGTCATCATCTAGCTCAAGTGGAATGCGCAAGGCAAAGGTATGATCTTGATAGGGTTTCTATTTTACCGGTCTCATGGTGTTAGTGGGAGACCGGGTTATAGGATAGACGGCATACTATCAAGAGGGGCTCTCGAGTGAGTAACTTGATCGCATCTTTGTGGAGAGCTCAAACCTTTGCATTCTTGGCATATAATCCTTCTTGGTTCTTATTTGGTTTTTATCCTTGTTGGGTTTTGGTGCTTGTTGTGATCTTCATGACAAGCCCAAGTTCACCGAAAATGGATTTCGTATGTAAAACTTGTTGCGTTTTCGGTTTTGGAGGTTTGCTGGTTATTCTTTTAGACAGAGGTTTAACCTTTCTCTATTTGGTTTTATCCTCCCCTTTTGAACTATGATTTTTCTCTGCATGATCTTGTTGTGCTCGTTGTGGTGATTCCAATGAGCCCAAGAACATCGAAAACGGAGTTCATATGCTCAAGATATGCTCGTTTTCGTGCTGTTGTTCCTACAGTTTTTGTGTAGACCGGAGTCTCCGGTGTAAACACACCGGAGTCTCCGGCCCGGACCGGAAATCGCGAATTGGATCACCCCTAGTGCCAAGCCGGAGTTAGGCCGGAAACTCCGGTCTAACACGTTTCTGAGCCTAACGGGCAGATTTTGGGGGACCTATTTAAAGGGGTCTTCTTCCCCAATGTCCCCCATCTCTCAAGCACGAAATTGCGCCCCATTATTGATCTTCTTGAGCTTGGCTTTCTCTCTATTACTCAATGATTCTTGCCTCAAATTAGAGGGAAAAGAGAGAGGAGATCTAGATCCACATTTCCAGCAATCCATTCCTCCTCTAAGTGAGGGGAACCCTTTGGATCTAGATCTTGGAGTTCATTTGTTAAGTTCTTCTTTGTTTTTCCTCTCTTCTCCTCCCACGAGCATTAGTTGCTTTTGGTGGGATTTGAGAGTTAAGGATTTGTGCACTTGTGCTCTTGCCATTGCTTTGTGCTTCGGTTTGTGCTCTCCACAAGGATTCGTGGAAGTTGAAACCTTGTGAGCTTGTTACTCCTGGGTCTTTGGACCCTAGACGTCATTGTGGTGGTTGAGACCTCTTGTGGTCACTTGTAGCCATCCGGGAGCTCCCAATCCAATTGTGGGTTGTGCCCCGGATTGTTGTTGTAAAGGCTCTGGATTCCGCCTTGAAGGATTCCGATAGTGGAAGGTGAACCAATCCTTTGTGGTGCGGTTCATCGGAGAAGAAGGTGAGGCATTTGTGGCGTTGAGACCGACCTTTGTGGTGGCTCACACCTCTCCAACGATACGTACTCCCCCTAAAAAGGAGGAACTCGGGAATACATCCTCATCTCCGCGTGCCTCGGTTATTTCTATACCCGAGCTATTTACTTATGCACTTTACATTGTGATAGCCTTCGTGCTTGAAGTATTCTTTATTGCTATCACCTTGTTGCTTGTCTTGCTTTTGTTAGTGTACATAGGTGAGCCTAGTATTTAGGTTGTTGGCTTGTTAATTTAAACATCTAGTTTTATTCCACAATTATCAAGCCTAAACCAGAAAAGTTTTAATCGCCTATTCACCCCCCCCTCTAGGCGACATCGTTTAGAGAATTAATGCACGATCCCACTTTTATATTTGATGGCACAAATTATGATGTTTGGAAAATTCGCATGGTTAATATTTTTAGGGCCATGGGTCCAAATTATATTAAGAGGATTGTAGATGTGTGTTTTTTTCCTCCAAAGGATTCCCAAGAATTATCTTTAGAGGATGAGGAATACTCTCATCTCGATACTCTAGTTTCTAATGGTCTTATATGTGTTTTGAGCGCTGTAGTTCTTGCTTCAATCATGCCTTTTTGGAACGCTCATGAGCTTTGGACCAAGCTTCAAGATAAATATGAAGTGTCCAACATTATTGAGGATGATTGTTCTCCCTCCACCTCCGGCCGTGATGAGTTCACAACTTTCTCCACTCCACCAACATGTGATTTGTCACAAGGTAATGATATGGTGAGTGGTGATAGAAATTGCATTGTTGATGATGAATCTACTATTGAGTCTACTTCTTCTCCATCTCATTGCAATGTTCTATCTTTGGACTTCAACTCTTCTAGCACCCTAAATGTCTTGCATGCTAGTGTTGATAGCCCTTGCATATCATGTAATAATGTAGAGAAATTCCAACATTTGTTGGAACAAGACATGGACCTTAATGGTGCTTCAAGTAATTCTTCACCATCTTTGTCCACTACTCACTTTTGCCTTATGGCTAAGGAGTCAGAGGTATCTCCTACTTCGAATCCCAATATGTCTCATAATGATGATGTTGAAGAAAATGATAATGATGCTTCCATTCATGAGATGGGTCAAATGGTTCTTCATGCGCTTTCAAAGAATAAAAATGCTCCTGATAACTTCTTAGAAATCATGAGTACCTTTGTTCACCGCAAGCTTACTATTGAGTTTTTGGAAACTCAATTTGATGAGAAATGTAAAATTGAGAGAGAAGATGGTATGGAAAAAGCATCCTTAAAGAATGCTCTTGAGGAAGAGCAAGAGCTTAGGGCTTCTCTTGAAGAGAGACTTGAGTCCCTTGATGAGTCTAATGATCTTATTATTGATAAAATCATTAAGGAAAGAGATCATGCCCTTAAAAAGGAAAAAGTTGAATTTGGTGTTGGCAATGCAAGACTAATTGAGGACATAGAGAGACTTGACAAAGCTCACAAAGCTTTAGAAAGTGAACACTCACTCCTTATCAAGTCTCACGATCAACTCCAAACTCAACTATCTAAAAGTGATGAGCTTGCCAAGTTGTCTTCTTACATTTCTAATGTTAATGATGCTTGTGCTACTAACTCCACTTCTTGTGAATCATCTATTTTGAAGGAGAATGTTGAGCTAAGGGCTCAACTTGAGTTGCTAACTAGCAAGTATGTGATATTGATAGAAAGTCATGAAAACCTCTCTAGCTCTAATGAGGATCTTCTAGCATCTCATGCTAAGCTAAAGTTAGTTCATGAGGCTATTATGTCAAAGGTAACATCTTGTGAGCCTCATGTGGATAAAGACACAATCTCTACAAAAAATGCTATATTGCCATGTGCTAGTCCTAATAATTCTACATCACATACTATTGCTAAATCGTGTGATGAATTACTTTCTATGTCTTGTTGCTCCAACAATGAAGCATCTACTTCCTCTAGTGTTTGTGTTGATACTAACCATGTAGAGGAATTAAAAGAGCTCAAGGCCCAAGTCACTTCTTTGAAGAAAGACTTGGAAAAGCGTCATGTTGGGACGTCCACACTTGACAATATGTTGAGTGTTCAAAGACGCCCCAATGACAAGAGTGGACTTGGATTCAACTCAAATAACAAGAACAAGTCCAAGTACAACAAGAAGAAAAATGGCTAAGAACAAGTTAAAGATTTGGCCAAGATTGTTTGCTTCAAGTGCAAAGTTGAAGGGCACCATGTTAGATCTTGCCCTATGAAGAAGAATTCTCTTAGTGAGAAGCAACAAGGGAAGAGGCCTCAAGCTCAAACTCAAGTTCCTCAAGTTGAAGAACGGCCACTTCCCAAGAAGAATCAAGCTACTCCTCCTCAAGTCGAGATTCTGACTAAGAAGAAGGGAGGAAGCCAACATTGCTACATATGCCGTGAGAAGGGCCACTTTGCTTCTTCATGCACTAATGGTACCTTATCCAACCCCATTATAATTGATGATGTTTATTCTCTTTGGAAGGATAAGGTTGGCAATGTGTTTGCCAAATATGTTGGTACTCAAATTGGTGTCAAGAAAAGAACCATTTGGGTTGCCAAGTCTATTGTGACTAACCTCTTAGGACCCAACTTGGTTGGGGACCAACAAGCTAAAACTTGATCAATAGATATTGTTGGAGGGCATTGGAGACTTGGCTACATCATGAAGAATTAAGGGACCTTCATCAATCATATTCTTTCAAGCCAAGTCATTCGGGTTATATTGTTCTATCTCTTATCCAGTGTTTCTTGATGTCTACGCATGCTTCTATTCTTGTAGACAGTGTTGGGCCTCCAAGTGCTGAGGTTTGTAGAATAGCAGCAAGTTTCTCTTAAGTGAATAACCCAAGGTATATCGGAGTCAGGGAGATAGAGGTCAAAGATATCCCTCTCAAGCAACCCTGCAATTAAGATACAAGAAGTCTCTTGTGTCCCCAACACACCCAATACACTTGTCAGGTGTATAGGTGCACTAGTTCGGCGAAGAGATAGTGAAATACAAGTGATATGGATGATTACAAGTGTTATTTGGAATCTGAAATAAAAATGGCATCGAGCAAACATGCAACAAAATTGAGAGTAAACGGTGTTTCAATGCTTGGAAACAAGGCCTACTGATCATACTTTCACTAGTGGACACTCGCAACATTAATAATCATAATTGAACGCATAAATACTTCCTCTTCACATGCTACTCCGAACCATTCTCCCGTTGGATAACGAATACCAATCCACTTTGTAGGGCTATAAAAGCATGCCTTAAAGTCCGTATTCCACATCTAGGGCACCCCGCGCTGTCACTATGAGCGCTCTAAAATAGTACTAAACAAACACCACAATTTTATAGTGACATCCAACACAAGGAACAACTCATGGCAAGTATCCCCATATTCTTTAATCCAAAGAGTCACACACGGCACGCACATTGTCAACTTCGCACCGTGGGACAAAGGTGACTCCGGAGATTACATTAATAAAACCACTTGAGTAGCATATTCATAAAATAATGAAGGGGAAAAACATCTATGAGTTCAATGTAGATTACAATGCTCATGATCACAAATTGATCACACCATGAGAGAGAGAGATAAAACACATAGCTACTGGTAGAGCCCTCAGCCTCGAGGGGCCCACACCACCCCTCGGCGCGACTGGCATGGGAGCCGCGCCCTAGGGTGGTGTGGCCGCCCTCTGGCGCCTCTCCATCTCCCCTTTGGACTCCGTGGACGTGTTGGTGAAATAGGGACCTCCGTTGATTTTCGTCCAATTCTGAGAATATTCCCCGACTAGCTTTTCTGAAACGGAAAAACAGCAGAAAACAGGAACTGGCACTGCGGCATCTTGTTAATAGGTTAGTCTAAGAAAATGTGTAAAAATGATGTGAAGTGTATATAAAACATGTAACAATAGGCATAATATCAACAAGAAACATAAAAAATTATAGATACGTTTGAGACGTATCAGCATCCGCAAGCTTAGTTTCTACTCGTCCTCGAGTAGGTAAACGATAAAACAATATAATTTTTGAGGTGACATGCTACCACATAATCTTGATAAAATAATAGTGTAAAGCACATGTGAATGAATGAAGTGATCCAAGTCAATGGTCTATAGTTTGCTACTAAATAAGTAATGAGTAAACAACTGAATCATATAAGCAAAACTTTTCATGAATAGTACTTTGGAGACATTGGATCCATAAGTTTTGCATAAGAGTTAACTCACAAAGCAATAATTTTAAATTAAAAGGTATTTGACCAACACAAAGGAAGATTTTAGTTTCAGCATTTGGTTCGACCTCAACATATTTATCTCATGGATATTGTCAATACAAAGCAATATAATCAGTTAAATACACTAGCATATAATAATTGTTGTACCAAAGTTGACACTAGTGTTTGCTTGTGGAGATAGAAAGAAGTAGGAAAACTGACTCAACATAAAAGTAAAAGAAAGGCCCTTCGCAGAGGGAAGCATGAATTAAATCATGTGCTAGAGCTTTTTAGTTTTTGAAATCATATAAAGAGAAATACTGTTTTGAGAGGTGTATGCTAATTGTCAACGAATCAGTAGTAGACAGTACGATATAACCCTTGCCAACCAGACTTTTTAAGAGCGGCTCCCATGAAGGACGTTATTTGTACCAGCAATGCAGATGATCCATCTTTCTCTTTTGTTTACACATGCAGATGTTTCACTGAAGGCTCAGTTGACAAAATGTGAGGAGATTAAGCGGTTAAAGTTATAATTAATTGGGACTGGGCACCCCGTTGCCAGCTCTTTTTGCAAAATTAATAGATAAGCGGATGTATATGCCGCTAGTCTAGAGATAAAGCCTGATTGACAAGTGAAATAAAGACATCTACCACGTCCTCATGAGCTTAGTAAACAGTGACACAAAAAGGAGTAATATTTTTTTTGAATAGTTTAAAGGTAGCACATGAAAGTTTTACTTGGAGTGGCAGGAAAATACCACATATAGGTAGGTATGGTGGACACATATGGCCTGGATTTGGGCTCAAGGATTTGGATGCACAAGCAGTATTCCCGCTTAGTACAGAGTTTAGGCTAGCAACGTTATTTAAGCAAACACAGACTATCAACCGGTACACCAAAAACTTATATGACAACATATCAGAAACATTATAAAACTCCACACTGTCTTCCTTGTTAACCAAACCCTTTTACTAGAAAATATATATCTAGACCTTGGAACTACCACTTATACAAACCAAATTTCAACAAGCTTTTATGGCAGTTCTCCACTAATGGGCTTTGCTTACATGATACAAAATTTTAAACATGACCTACTTAGTAACGCAAAATAATTAACGAGTATCAAATTACTCAAGATAGTGATCTACAAGAGTATGTAAGCGTTTTCCATTATGCCATTACCACATGCAACATTTTCTGTTCCAACCAAACACCAATCAACTTATTTAAACAACTCTCCAAACAAATATAAGTGAAGCAAGAGAGTACTTTCCTTAAAAGAACTAATAGCTCTGAACAAGAGATACATGAAAACAAGAGCTAAAAGCTTAACAACGCTAGATGTGAATACTCAACAAGTATAAGTGAATAATAGGAGTATTCTAATGAAAAAGCGGAGCATGTCTCTCTCCCAAATAAGCATGCTAGGATCCAACAAGTTGTGATCAGAAAATAAAACATAAACAAACTGAAAATAAAAGCACACAGACGCGCCAAGAACAGCACATATGATGTGAAGAAATTAAAATATAGTCTCACTAGAGATGACCTGATACTTTATCGATGAATAAGGGGATGCCTTGGGCATCCCCAAGCTTTGACGCTTGAGTCTTCTTGAAATATGCTGGGGAGATCCATGGGAGCCTCCCCAAGCTTAACCTCTTCACTCTTCTTGATCTTATTATATCGCCCTTCTCTCTTGACACTTGAAAACTTCATTCACCCCAAACTCAACATAATTCTCATTAGAGGGTTAATGCATCAAATAAAAAATTCACATGTTCTGTAAAGACGCAAATATGATCATCATTTTAAACATTAGCTACTGTTACTAGCCTTATGTGAAGCTCTTCAACCCTTAAAGAATTCCACCTAACACTTGTAATAGAGAGAATGCAAAACAAAAGACAGAATCTGTTCAAATCAGAACAGTCCGTAAAGACGATTTTTTCCTGGGCACTTACGGTACTCAGATCGAAAAACGTTGAACTAATGAAAGATGCGTACATATATCAGGAATATGCACAAAAATTTATAGATTTAAATCACGTTTCTATAAGTTTAGGAATTTCGTACAGTGAACAGCAGAAATCTGTTCCTGCGCAGTAATCCCAATTTAGCATCATCTTATCATTAGAGTCTTTTCTTGGCACAACAAAACAAAAAAGAAAAGATACAAAGGAGTTGTTACAGAAGTAAACAAGCTCCTTAACTCAATAAAATAAAAATAGCAGAAAATAAAAGCAATGGGTTGTCTCCCACAAGCGCTTTTCTTTAAAACTTTTAGCTAGGCATACCAATTTTAATGATGCCCTCATAGGAATAAGAGTTGAATATAAGAGAGTGATGCATCCAAAATGCATCTACTTTTCCAAGCACTTTGCTTCATGATTTGCTCCGGAATCTTCCCATATTTGAATAAAACTGCTGAATCTGACGCTGTTTTTAGCAAAGTCTCGTTTCTGGCTATTTTTGCAGGAAATAAAATCGGGGAAAAATACCACGTCATTTTTTATGGAAAAGGAGGACAACGTGCAAAGGATGGACACGAGGGAGCACCGGAGGCCCAAAAGAGGGGGCCCCACGCGGCCACAGTACCAGGCCGCGTGGGCCCACCCCATTTGGCCCCCGGGCGCCGCCTCGCCTCGGTCTTCGACGTACCCCTTCATATAGTGGAAAAACTGCGTGCCCTAGGAGGGGAGAGCTTTCGCGAAACACACCGCCGCCGCCACCACGTTCTTCGTTTCGGGGACAGATTGATCCAGGATTTCTCCTCCGGTGGAGGGATCCGGAGGCCGTCTTCACCGCCATCTTCACCGCCTTCATCTCCATCGACCATGAGCTCCTTCACCATCACCATGTGTGAGTAGTCCGCTGTAGGCATGTGAGGTGGATGGGGATTGGATGAGATTGATCATGTAATGCTACCCGTTGTTCGAGATTTTAGGGTTTATCTTGAGGATACTTTTGTATTGTGTTGATGCACTCTTGCTATGTTTAATGCTTGCTACTAGGGCCCGAGTGGCATGATTTCAGTACTGAACTTATATTGCCTCATCATATATTTGAGTTTGGTACTTATCTGCAAAGTGTATCACCTGCTATTATGTTGAACCTGCGAACCCTAAAAGTGACATATAGGGAAAACAAGGGGGAGATGTTTTAGTTTGAGGATTCTATGTGTTCATGAAGTGTTAATGCATTGTTCCGGTCTATTCGAAAGGGTAGACCTTAATTACCCGTAGTTCCAAGTTGGCCCCGGTAAAATGGGCGGGTAGGACAATAGATGTTGTGCAAATTCTCTTGGTTAGTACGCACAACTAATTATGGAACACATACCTACATATATCGGAGTTAGAGATACATCCCTTGGCTAGCTTTATATCATCATATGATCAATCTTATTCATGCAACACCCCGCTGTCACCTCATGCCTACGTTTTAGATCTCTGAGTTACACCTCACTTTTCCGGTGAAAACTGGAAACACTTGTTCACTGCTGCTGTTCTGCTTGTTACTTGAATCATACTACTGCCATCACTATTATTGCTGCAAGTTATTGATATACAGGTGTGGTTGAGAGTGACGCCTCGATTGCCAAAGTCTTATTGATATTCTTGTGTTCCCATCGTGTCGAACTATAAATTTGGGTAATACTTCCCAACGAAGACTTCAGCGATCCCCTATACTTGTGGGTATCAAGACGTTTTCTGGCGCCGTTGCCGGGGAACCTAGCTTTATCGGTAAGACAACTTGTTATCATATTATTTGCTGCACTTGCTTGTTCCTAACCATGGGTAAGGAAAAGATTACTCCGAAGGAAGTGAGGCCTTCGACCACTCGCAGAGGTACGGATTTGCCAAGTAGGCCAAACTTTTTCCTAATGTTGTTTCTGCTGTTGCTCCTAAGAAAAAGGAAAAGTTTTGTCTAGCTCACCTTTGTCTAAAATGTCTACTAGTAATGAAAATGATTTAATATGTGGTAGCATAGACAAAGAAGTGACTCCTGAAATACCTGAAACACTTGAAACATCTGAGATAACTGAAACACCTGAAAATCTTGAATCTTCTATTATTGAAAATGTGGAATCTGAGTTAGAAGGTAATGAATATTGTGATGATATGGAAACTTCTTCTGAGGAAGAGGATGCTTTTGTTATGGCTTTTATGGGTTCGGGTTTTGATAAATTGGATAAACTTGAAAGCTATAAAAATTCTCCTCTTGATGGTTATTTCCCTGTTACTGAGAAAATGAATGCTCCTGCTATTAAAATTAAAGATAAAGATTATGAGTTTAGTGTTGATCCTGAAATAATTGAAAAAGCTGAGAAGTATAAGTTTTATGGTAGAGAGGATGAGTTTCCTTTTGAACACATTGCTGTCTTGCATGACTTATCTGTGTTATTTGGTAAAGATGAAATCCATCAACGCTATTATTTCTTAAAGCTATTTCCTTTTACTTTGGGAGGAAGTGCTAAAACTTGGTATAATCGTTTAGAACCTGGATGTATTACTAGCAAGGAAGAATGTTTGCAGGTATTCTATAATAAATATTTCCCTGCTGATAAGATTCATGGTTACTATTGAGATTAGCAACTTTTCACAGAAAGAGAAGGAGGATTTACCCCAAGCTTGGGGGAGGTATAGTAAGATGGTTAGGAAATGTCCTACCCATGGCTTAAAGAGTAATGAAATACTTGATATATTTACAATGGACTAACTGAAAACACTAGAGGCTATCTTGATAGTATTGCAGGTAATGTTTTCAGGGAAAGGACTGTTGAGGAAGCAACTGAGCTATTGGAGACTATCTCTAGGAATTATGAAGACTGGAATATTGAAGAAATATTTCCGGAGAAGAAAGGAGGCATGCTTAAATTGGACAACGAAACAATGAAAGAAGCTTCCAAGGCTATTAAAGAGAAGGGAATTAAAACCTCTCATCTTAAGGAATTATCTGAAATGGGTGTTAAACTTCCTGATGATCAACCATGCTTTCCAATTCAAGTCAATGCTATCAGCTCCACTAAAGGTAATGAAAAGGTAACATCTCCTATTGAGGTATCTTATATGAACGATTTTGCTTATCGCCACAATCCTGAGGAGCATAATATTAGAATGATGATTATGGAGAACTCTCACAAAATTAAATCTCTTCGCGAAAGTTTACATGCTAATGTGGGAGAGGTAAAAAGAATTGTTAAACATTGTGAGATGATGAATAATCAAGTTGAACAAATGATATCTCTTCAAAATCAATTGTATGAAAGTCTTATTGTGAAGGAACAGGTTTGTGGAGTTAATACTAGGGGAGGTGCAAGTACTCAGGATCCTGACTATCCTGAAGACCATCCCAAGAGGAAAGAGCAAGAGACTCTCAAGAAGAAATCTTCTGCAGGAAAATCTCCCAATGAAAACAAGGACATTGATGACTCTGAAGAACAAGATAATAATACCTCTCTTTCTGATGCTGAGACTGAAGATAACAATAATAATGAAGAAGAATCACCCACACAAGAAGATGAGACACATGAAGCTGAGAATGATGAAGAACCTGAAGCTACTGAAAAGGAAAACCCTCAACCATCTACTGAGAAGAACAAGAAGAAGAACCATCCAAATCCACAAAAAGGTAAAGAAAGGGATCCATGGGTACAAAGACCCATACCATATCCTCAAGAGGTAATCAAAACTTTAGACGATGCTAGATTTGAGAAATTCTTTGAGTTGATTAAATCTTTGTGTTTGCAAATTCCTCTTGTTGATGCTATTAAAATTCCTCCATATTCAAAATACATGAAAGATATTGTCACTAATAAAAGAAAGATTCCTACTGATGCAATTACTGCTATGCTTGCTGATTATTCCTTTAAAGGAAAATGCCTGAAAAGCGTGGAGATCCTGGTATTCCAACCATTCCTTGTCGTATTAAGGAAACTTATGTGAAATATGCACTATGTGATTTGGGAGCTGGTGTTAGTGTCATGCCTTTTTCTCTGTATAAGAAACTTAACTTAAACAAATTGGTTCCAACTGAAGTTTCTTTACAAATGGCTGACAAATCAACTGCTGTACCAATTGGAATATGTGAGGATGTACCTATCTCTATTGCTAATGTGTTAATTCCTACAGACTTTGTTATATTAGAAATGCCTGAGGATGATAACCTATCTATTATCCTTGGAAGACCTTTCTTAAACACTGCAGGAGCTGTGATAGATTGCACTGAAAGCAAAGTGACATTTAACGTCAAAGGGAACGAGCATACCATTTACTTCCCCAAGAAGAAAACTGTTACAATGGTAAGCCAAAGTGTGAACTCCATTAAAAAGAATACTCTTATAGTTGGAAGTTTTGAAATTCCATTACCACCTCCTGAACCAAAATATGCTATCATGATGGTTGGAACTATTCCAATCAAATATGAGGTGTCTTGAAACCTTTCTTTAAAACATATAAAATAAAGAATCATGTATTATATCTTTTGCATATTATTAATGAGACTTGATCAACCTCATTACTAATATGAAAATGATGCAAACTTGATTCCCATAAAAATTGCTTTGAATGTTTGATTTCATTTATTCTAGAATTTTTAGATTATTTGCATGAGCATAATTATTTCAAAGTGCAGAAATTCCAGAAATGTAGTTTGAAAAATTCTGTTCAGAAAATTTTCTCGAAAAATTCCAGAAAAATTTGGAGGTAAGTTATTTTAGCAGGGGAGCTCACAGCCAAAAGGGGGACACCAGAGGGCCACCAGGGTCCAGAATAGGGTGCCCCACGCGGCCACAGTACCTGGCCGCGTGGGACCCTCCATTTTGGCCCACAGAGGGAGTTAGGTGAGGGGTCTGTGCCCATCTCCTCCTCCTCGACAGAAAAACAGCCCAGGTATTTTTCCCAATTTTTCCCATGCTCTCTTCCTGCTCTCCTCGGATCTCCAAGTTTAGGACAGATTTTTCAAATCTGTTTGGTGGATTGCTCATTGGTATGTGACTCCTCACCCATCCAATCACTTTTTGTTCTTGTGCCTCATGTATGAAGTATTTTGCTGCACTAGGTGTCACCTAATATGCTTAGGAAATCCATAGATTTAAGTTTTCTAATTGATATTGATGCATGATATTGATGGGGAGACTAGTTATGGATATCTTAATGTTGTATTAGAGTGTTGCATCTTGATTTTTGATGAATATTGTTTATGGGCAGCAAGGTATCATGTTCAGCAAGGGCAAGGGATTGTTTGGGATGAGCTCTAGACCAAGGAGAAGAGAATGCAAAGTCTCCATCAATAATGATGACCAACACCTTTGGGAGGATAAAGCATACTATGTGGGAGAGAAGTTGAAAATCCATACAACAAGATGGCAAGATCCCCATGTTCTTGAGCATTGGGGGATTCAAGAGGATTTTTACATCTTCGCCACTGATGACGGGAAAATGGGGCGATCGCAAAGATAATACGTACGCGTCCACGTCATAGAGACAGATTGTATAATTTAAATGCGTAAGTGCATAAATGAATAAATATCAAAGATTGCAGGTACTTTATTTCCAGAACTCTTACATATATATAAAAGATCTGTTAATTACATCTCCGGAGAGAAAACCCCTGATTAAGAATTCCAACATAACTATTACATAGGATTACAACATACGATCACTACAAAGTGTAGAAAAGAAAACTACAAAATGTAGAAAATAAAGTCCTCCTTGTTGTCGTCGACGTCGGCGTATTCGGAGAGCCATGAAGTATGTCTATGCTAAACTATGGGTAGCATAATTTTCGTCATATAGCACGTACATGCTTGCATATATTTTACCTAGTTCATTAACCATTAGATATTTGAGTAATGGGTAGTGTCTTATCCTTTTTATTAATATGAACACTTGTTTAATGGTTAACTAGCCAGTCTAATAAGCATGGGTGCAATATATAACATGACTCAGTATGTGAGCCGAATTTATCATGCATCTGATTTCTATATGCATGCATAGGATGGGAAAATATCTTGTAGCAACGTATATATTATTGCACAAGCCAATATAGGTAGACTATAGTGTATATGGAGAATGCACTACGTTATATTTAGTGCATGCCAGGCTATGATCCTGGTTATCATTTAATTGCGTATATGCGCACACCTATATGACAGGAATGCATGGTTTGACATTAATCTATATGTGAGATTATCATATGATATGTGGGTTTATTGCCTACATACAAATTATGTGTACTAGTTCTGAAATATGCTATATAGAACTAGTGATATATGATCTTGGATTTCAGATGTAATTTGACTTCACTCATCAAGTGGAGTATGGTAATTTATCTTTGCTTACATTATCACCAACATAGCATAAATCATACGCTTGTCGTGTAACCAAACTTGAAGTATACATATCATTTTTAAACATGTTAAATTTATATTGACTATATGCATGGGATTTAATGGTGTAATATGATTCCAACACCTATATTAGTACCCTAGTTTTATATGAGAAACTAGCGACATGATCATATAAGCATATTTTAATGCAGCTTTACTTCACCCGTGTCATAGCGGAATGGAGCAAGAGTATATATCAATTTCTATATTTCACGGGCAGGATGCAAATTTAAACTCAGTTTAGCTATATATGACTAAACAGTGCATGGAGTAATTATCATGCGGGCGCATTTAGATTGCCGTGCTTATTTAGTACTGACAACATGGTGTACTAGTCGTATGCAACGGAGCATGCCAATTAACTAGCATGCAGCATGGTTAGCTAAGGTTGATCAATTTCAGATTAAGCCAATATATAAATGAGGTACATCAAGTTTCACATGCGTTTATGCCTGCTGCTATCTAGTCAGGGTACATGTGTAAATGAATATTTTGATTACACATGGTCGCATGCATCGAGTATTTTACCAGACCCTATAATTGATCGTGGTTGCTAACTAGGCAAATAGCAGTCTAATTACTAGAGTGCATGACGCAGATTATCACTTCAGTTTGGTTATATGAGATTAAACAACGCATGGAGTAAATATCATGCATGATTATTTTGATAATCATATTTATTTCAGTATTGACAACATGGGGGCACTATGTCATATGGAGTGCAAAATCAATATTGGGCGTTTGGGAAATTATCTAGCTTATACGTGCATTCATATAAGGGCATGCACAATTAATTTGATTGATATATGGATATAGGCCGGCGTGATGCTGCGCCACTTCAGGTTAGTGAATGCTCTAATTATATATGGCCGAGTATGCACTAGGTAATATTAGCCCGAGAGTATATGTACTACTTGGAGCTAGTGGGTATTTAAAACATACATGGCTGCATGCGTTTTAATTTTACCAAGTCTGGACCGTATAATTAATTCAGATTGTTAGCTAGTATATGCAAACAATATTGGCTAGCACTACAACGCGTAACCGTGACTTATTCTATATGCAGAAATCATATTGTAATTTCTACTAAGATGGGATTTATGAGACCCAAAACAATATGGAGTTTGTTTCTAATTCTATTGTATCCTTGATTTGTATCATCATGGGACCGGAGTCACCATGCAGACCAAACAAGGAACGAATTAATTAGTTTGGTTTCTATTCGTATATCCTTAATTTGTATCATCATGGGACCGGAGTCACCATGCAGACCAAACAAGGAACGAATTAATTAGTTTGATTTCTATTCGTATATCCTTAATTTGTATCATCATGGGACCGGAGTCACCATGCAGACCAAACAAGGAACAAATTTTAATTGAACATGGCATGAACGCCATGCGCAAAATATATCCTAATTTCTATAAGTTAGGATTTTGTGAGGCACAAACAATATGGGGTTTGACCTCTATTCTTATCCTTAATTTGTATCATCATGAGACCGGAGTCACCATGCAGACCAAACAAGGAACAAGTTTTAATTGAACATGGCATGAACATATGGAACATATATCCTAGTTTCTATCAGGTAGGATTTTATGAGACCCGAACAATATGAGGTTTGATCTCTATTTCTATCCTTAATTCGTATCATCACGGGACCGGAGTCACCATGCAGACCAAACAAGGATCAAATTAATTAGTTTGATTTCTATTTATATCCTTAATTTGTATCATCATGGGACCGGAGTCACCATGCAGACCAAACAAGGAACAAATTGGTTTGGGCATGCTAATTGATCATCGTGGCGGCATAATCAAGAATGAAGGAGAAAGAGTATAGCTTTGGCCTCCTTATCTCACCTTGCAAACCGAGGCAGCACAGCCCAAGATGGAAACGGCGTGCGAACGATCGGCACTCGTAGGTGTCGAACGGCCGGCCGGCAGATGCTAAACAACCAACGCGTATGATGGCGTGAATGTTGAACAGCTGACGGCGAGCGACGCTGACGACGAGCGGCCGGCGGCGCGACGACGAGCGGCGACGGTGGCGTCTGAGTGAGCGATGGACAGCGATGGACTGGAAAAGATTGGTGTGCGAATGATTCGTGATGATTTGCGATTGGGGGTTCGTCGTTGGCAGCGGTGGACTGGGGGCAGCGCGAGAGCAGCGATGGACTACTGTATGAACGATGATTCATTATTCGCCAGCCACGTTTTCGTTCTGTGCTGATCCTTATATAGGCAGCCAACGATGAGACAGAGTGCACGCACCTCCTGGAGATCGTGGGCAGGAACGTGGCCGTAGTGGCTGGTGGCAGATTTGGGCGTCAAGTTTTCTAGCGTGGACTTGGTACGCTCGAAGAAAACTGCGGCATCCCATCCGTTATCTGGTCATTCGTATGGGCTTTGACCAGTAATCAATATGTACGTTAATTAAGTAGCTACGATGGGCTCTTAATCCTTTGCATGGGTTAGCATCCTAGAGGCTTCAATATAGAGCCGCATGCACATGGGCCATGGGCTGGGTAATTCACTTGATCACATAGTTTGTTAATCTAGCCACCTAATCCATGCATGCACGTACGAAATACGTGCAGCCATGCAAGTTAGCTAGCTAGAAAATATTAATTTCTGCATTTATTGTAAGATTCATTTTGATGAAATATTTTGCATATGTTCTCTATTTTAGTACAAAACGACCGTATTTTATAGGATTGTCGGAGCGACCCGATGTTTTGTCCCACGATTGAATATTTCGTAAATTTTATCTCGCCTCCATTGTGAGAATTTGGTTCAATGTTAGAGCGCCCCGCTAATATTTATCCCATATTGAGTGCCTTTTGAAAATATAGGGTTGCCTACTACCACGAGGATTTGGTGCTCCATCTATACTTTATGCATCGACCAATGTATCTTATTTTTATTATATGGAAGAAACAATTTTCTATATGATTTAGTTAATTGTTTAGCCATATCACATAATCCTCTTTTTTTTTATTCCAAGACAAAATCGATGTCAACAGATGCCCCTCGAGGTCTGGATACGAATTATATTTTAATTCGGATTCAGATCTCGAAACTTATATACATACATATGTAAGTATTTTATTTTTTGAAGTATATATCCATATCGTTGGGATAAGGGCTAGAATTTTTTGTTCTTTTTTTGGAGTATTGCCCAGCCGCCAAGTTTAAAGCTGATGAGCGGAGCCTTCGTCTTGGAAAGTAACCGAGCTCCCAAAAAATCTGTCAACGAGCTAATATGGCCGTTAGTAGTATCCTACGGCGCAGCTAACAGACATATCTTATCCCATCCCTTCCTTTCGTATGTTAGGCATGGTTTACTCTTTCTTTTCTCAACTTCTTGCTATATGAGACGTACTCCAATCAAGAGTTTGACCCTTCGACCAAGTTCACTGATTGCAGCCCTTGGCCATCGAGTACGTATGTCATTTGGCGTGATGATTATTTGATACGGTCTGTTTATTTCCTAGGAGTAGGAGGTACGTGTGCCGATGTATCTCAGTACGATTTGGCAATATCGGAAAGTAGAGATCATATTGTCTTCTCTCCCGGTGAGTTCGCATGTATTTGTAATATAGGTTAGTATGACCATTTATTTCTAAATTCATTGTGATATTTATGCCTTGGGCTATACAGACATAGTGCGCACATTTTCAACGCCCTATGTTTTATGCTTATCAAGGTAAATTTATTTATGACGGAGTGATTTTTTGGTAATTACACAGTTTAAACTCTTAGGTTTATTGGAGTATATATTTTTTTTTTTTGTGTTGACACAGTTTAGACTCGTAAGTTTCTTGGAGTATATATTACATGGTTATGATTTTTTTTTGCGCCCCTGTTTACACTCATGAGGTTGTGGAGTTTTATATATTTTATCACATATTTACTATTTTCTGCCCCAGTTTATACTCATGAGGGTATGGAGTAATATTTTTTTGACGTCACAGTTTAGACTTGTAAGTTATTGGAGTAATATTTTTTGGCGACACAGTTTATACTCGTAAGTTATTGGAGTAATATATTTTGGCGACACAGTTTATACTCGTAAGTTATTGGAGTAATATATTTTGGTGACACAGTTTATACTCGTAAGTTATTGGAGTAATATTCTTTGATGACGCAGTTTAGACTCGTAAGTTTGTTGGAGTAATATTCTTTGATGACACAGTTTAGACTCGTAAGTTATTGGAGTAATATTTTGTAATGACACAGTTTAGACTCGTAAGTTATTGGAGTAGTATTTGTTTTAGCCACATTTATACTCATGATGGCATGGAGTAAGTTTTTAAATGCCCCAGTTTATACTCATGAGGTCATGGAGTAATAATTTTTGGTGCTTCAGTTTATACTTATGAGGGCATGGAGTAAGATTTTCTTCATATGCCCCAGTTTATACTCATGAGGGTATGGAGTAATAGTTTCTTCATATGCCCTAGTTTATATACTCATGAGGTTGTAGAGTTATTTATTTATTTATTTATTTATTTATTTTGACACAGTTTAGACTCGTAAGTATATTGGAGTTATTTATTTTATATGACACAGTTTAGACTCGTAAGTATATTGGAGTTATATATTTTATGGTTATAATTTTTTTTGTGACGAATGTGTCAATTTATACTCTTGCAACCTTTTAGTGCTAACATATTGTGCGTATGCAATATTTGATTGGACTTTAGATTATCCGTTTTCATGCTGCCAACAGTTTATACTCATGTGACATTGGAGTAGTTTCGCTTACTAATTTATTTTCCATAAGGCTAGCAGTTTATACTCTTGCAGTTTGGAGTAGTTTCATTTTTTCCTAATTTGTTTCACATATGAGGCTGACAGTTTATACTCGTATAGCCTTGGAGTGTTTTTATCTTCCATGTTTTTAATGAAGAAAATTTTGGCTTACAGTTTTAGCTCATGAAACAATTGGAGCGATTTAATCTTCCATTTTTGGTGAAGAAAATTTCAGCTTACATTTTTAGCTCATGAAGCAATTGGAGCATTCTTTTATGCTAATAGTTTAGGCTCATATAGCATTGGAGCATATTTGATATTTTTTATTCTTTATAATGATGTGATGACTTAAGGTCCAACGACATTGGCTTACAGTTTATACTCTTGTAGCATTGGAGTAATATCATTCATTAATTTCTTTTACATGAGGCTGACAGTTTCTACTCTTGCAGCCTTGGAGTATTTATTACGTCAACAGTTTATACTCTTAAGACTTTGGAGTATATATCTCACATAATATCGTATGCGTTATATCAACAGTTTATACTCGTAAGATTTTGGAGTGTTACAATAATTTCATTAGATGGTGCTAGTAGTTTATACTCGTATAGCATTGGAGTAGAATTTATTTTATTTTTGTGAGGCTGATACACCATACCGCTGCAATTATCTAGCTAGCTGGCAGATCATGTTTCGCTAGTCTTGGAGTAGTTTGAGTGTACAACAATATAGTTTATATGTACACGGAGAGCATTGTAGAACATTTTCAGGGTACTGATTTTCTCACGAGTGGCTATTAGATTCTGATCCTGCAGCCTATTTGTAATTTTGAATTTATTTTTTATATGACATCGGCGGCTTATACTTCGCCTGCTTGGGAGATTTTCTCAAGCAACATTTAATATATCAGGTCATGTTTATATGATTTTACATTCTTGCGTATGAGGCTAGCAGAATATATTCCTAGCGCTGGACTGTAACTATTTTTTACACACGAGGTTAGGAGTTTATATTCTTGCAACCCTGTAGTGCTAGCCGCTTATGCTTTTGCAGCATTGGACTAGATTTTAGATGATGCCAACAGTTTATACTCATGCGACAATGGAGTAATTTCACTTACTAATTTATTTTCCATAAGGCTAGCAGTTTATACTCTTACAGCTTGGAGTATTTATCTCATATAATAAAATATGCATGATGTCAACAGTTTATACTCGTAAGACTTTGGAGTGTTTTCTCTATGACGCTATTTTTTTTTATCTAGTTTATATGGTGCAGCCAGTTTATACTCGTTAGTGCTAGGAGTCATTCTTTATAACACCATAGTTTATATGCGTATGATTTTTGGAGCAATTTTATTTCATATAAATTACCACGTGGGCCTAGCAGTTTATGCTCATGTATCCATGGAGTCTCCCTTTTTGAAGGACACCCTAATTTATACTCATGACGTGACATCGTCATTTTCTTTATATAAGGCCAGCGATTTGTCCCCGCGTAGCTATGACGTATTTTCCTTTCATATATATTGTTCAGACGACATTATCAGTTTATACGCAGGTAGATACTGAGTCTTTTCAATATGCTTTTTTTTTTGCATGGAGATACGACATTCATTTATGTGGAACCATCACTTTGACCATTTGTAGGGATGGGCACATAAAAAAAAGTTGCATTTTTTTTTTGATGGAGCTGCACCTTTTGTGGTGTAGGTTACTTTCCTGTGGGAAATTTGTGGTACTACATCTCCATGTTTTCTTTAGCTTCTTATGACCAGCATGGAGGCACCCATCCTAGAGCATTTAACTTGCATCCTTGCCCAATTTTGTCGAGCAATATAAATTATTGGAGTGATGTTTTTAAATACCACTGTTTATACTTGTAAGTTATTGGAGTATTTTATCTCACATAATATAGTATCCATGATGTCAACAGTTTATACTCGTAAGACCTTGGAGTGCTTTTATTCATTATTCTCTTTTACATGAGGCTGGCAATTTATACTCTTGCAGCTTTGGAGTAATTTTTTTTACGTATATGGGCTGACAGTTTATACTCTTGTAGCCATGGAGTAATATTCATTCAGTATTTTCTTTTACATGAGGCTGACAGTTTATAGTCTTGCAGCTTTGGACTATTGATGTCATATGATATAGTATGCATTATGTCAACAGTTTATACTCGTAAGATTTTGGAGTGGTCCTTTAAATTTTTTTTTTGGGATGAACCTCCTCATATTTCTAAGTGACCAAAGCATGCTTCTTTTAATATTGGACTAGATTTTAGATGATGAGTTTAGATGTTGTCAACTCTTCATCTTCGGGCGCCATCTTTATTTGGTTGTAATACCATAATAACCATCCATGAAAAGAAAAATATTTCATGCCCCATAGTGGCATCGACTAGTATTTCAGATATAGTTATTGGGAAATCATCTTTGGGACATGCTTTTTTTTTAAATCTCTGAAATCTACACATATACGAGTTTGACCATTTTATGTTTTGACAGGTAAAAATGCTAGAGACCCATGTGTGATATTTGACTTCTCTAATGAACCCTGCAGCTCTGAGTTTATCTACCTCAGTTTCTATTTTTGGAAGTATTTTAGGGCGATACTTTCTTTTTGCTTGTTTCACCGGCGCAAAGTCATCTTGTACGGCGAGATGATGGACAGCGACTTTTGGGTCTAGTCCCGGCATTTCTTCATAAGTCCAAGCAAAGACGTCTCAATACTTATTTATTCTAAGTCGTCGATGGTAGGTTGATTTCCATTTTATATTTGCGGAGAAGCCTCGACCATGTCTATAAGTTCAGTCGAGGTCATGCAGACTTCATATCCTAGTCCATATCTTTTTTATATCAAAGTTTGATCTTAATGCAAAGCCTTAGTTGCTCCTGGGATAATGCCCTTTCAAACGACGCAAGTTGGCCTCGGCCGTCGCATAAGGACGGGCCAGTGGAGGTATCATATCTCATTTTCTGCATCATGTACAAAACTCTATTATCATACAAAGAAATAGGCAGAGAGTTATTATCTTTATTTGACAAAGTGATCTGCGCCACATGGCTTCTTTTATTTCTGTTTTGGTAATGTGAATCCTCCTTAGCTTGTTCAATTTTGTGTTGAACCAGAGGAGGTAGAGGTGTCGGAAAATTTGTTCCTCTGTTAGCAGATGATTTATTCAGGACGCGGAATATGGAGTCCCCTTTTCTTCTCTGACTACTTGGTATATACTGATAAACCTTTTTGGCTTGACGAAGATTCAGCAACATCTTGTTCTGAGATATTTGATTCAAGTACTATGATTGCCTTTGGCTTATGTACTTTCTCGACAGGCTCAAAATAAATTTTTGCATCAGCATAGAAAGATTCAACCACTCTGAATGGTTTCTTGTCTGCGAATATTCTTACTGTTTCCCAGACTGATCCAAGTACTTGATACACTGATATGGAGTGTAGATGGTACAACCTGATTATCATGTAACCACGGTCGACACAGCAAAGCATTGTATGAGGTAGCTGCATCCATTACCAGTCTCACGTATGTGCAAAGTGCTTCCAATTTTTAAAACCAAGGACGTGGTACCCGTGGCTTGTAACTGTGAACATAGAGATATGCTTTACATGATCTCCCTCATGAAATCTGCAAGCAGCCCCCTACCATCACATAGTGATGAACGGGTGGAGATGTCACATGTCTGCAACCCTTTTTTTTCAATATTGAACTCAGGTCCGGATATTTAATTGGGACCTAAGATAACAAGTGACACTGGAATGCCGCCTGAACACTTCAAGGATCACAGATGCATCCGGACAGGCATGCATATTTTTACCTGCTCATAATTCAGTTTGCAGCTCTCCCACATTCTCACACTAACACTACAGTCTTTGTTGAGTTTTATTTTCGTCACCTTGGCCAGTTTCTCTACGACGCCATGGCCTTCTTTGTGACCTAGAACCATGATATCAAGTTGTTGCAATTTCGACAACATTTGTGACACTCGGGTTATAAAACTTGAGCGTTTTTTTACTGTCAATGGCAGCTCCCGCAAATTAGATTTTGTTGTTGGCGAGGAACTAACGGAGGAGTGGAGGGACGAAACCCTTGGCATGAGTGTGATATAGCTCGCAAGCCTGGCAATGTTTACCCACACAAAGCTATAAAACAACAGCCTGTTGGGGCTCTTTGTTTGAGAGAGCAGCTTCCTCCTCAAGTGGCTTTTGCCGCTCCTTTTGTTTTTTTGCAGATATATCTATTATTTTCACGGTCAAGGCCCATGACATGATGCTTGTCATGGTTTAGATATTTTTGAAAAACTGGAATTGCCTTTTAGTTTGTCGATCATGAAGCGACCTTTGCTGAAACGATGATCCAAGAGGTTGTTTTCCATATTCTTGGAGAAGTGGACACGTACCTTGCCGACTATAACACGGCAATGGTTGATATAAAGACTTCCCTTTTTTACAATGTTGATGGTGCACCGGATCATACCAACCCTCAAAGGATTCTTTTACACAAGGTGTGGATGATAGTATGGCATATGGTAGCACCATGGTCGAGACAGCATGATCAGTTCCACGGCCATGGGATGCTTGTACATTTCTTTATAGCATCCTTAGGTTTATCGTACACTGAAGGAGCAAACACTCGAGCATCGGGCTGGAGTTTATTCAGAGCACTCGTAGGTGTCGCTATTGATCCAAATCTCCATTACAATATGGCCACGACTTGACATATTTCATCATGTTGCATGCGATGGGTTTATGCACCATCTTATATTTTCCCTTGGAAATATGTGGCGGAAACTCTTTTTTTTTAGCCCCGCTAGTATTCCCTTGTTCTTGGGCTGTTGGTAGGATGGTTGCCCTACTTTGACAGCCTTCCCTTTCCTATTTAGGGCTGGAGTTGGGGTCTCATCACCTGGTGACGATGACTTTTATAGCAGATGTTATATTCTACTCTGCTGGCTTTAAAAAGACACGACAGAAAAGACCTTTTTTTTTTGGTCTTGCTTAGTTAGTGATGGCGCCGTGTTCCTTAGTCAACTTTGGCTTAGTAATGTCATAAGAGGGCCGATTGGCACATCAAACCAAAGGGATCCGATCAATGTTCAGAATCACATATTGATTTTCCGCACCATCGAAACTGGAGGAACCATATATTAGTCCTCTGCAATTTGATCTATTTGGGCTATATATTTTGAGAATTCATATGTTGTATGTTATGTTGGAATTTCAAAGATGAGGGGAGAAATAGGTCCCACCGGGCGTGCCAGAATCTGATGACGGGAAAATGGGGCGATCGCAAAGATAATACGTACGCGTCCACGTCATAGAGACAGATTGTATAATTTAAATGCGTAAGTGCATAAATGAATAAATATCAAAGATTGCAGGTACTTTATTTCCAGAACTCTTACATATATATAAAAGATCTGTTAATTACATCTCCGGAGAGAAAACCCCTGATTAAGAATTCCAACATAACTATTACATAGGATTACAACATACGATCACTACAAAGTGTAGAAAAGAAAACTACAAAATGTAGAAAATAAAGTCCTCCTTGTTGTCGTCGACGTCGGCGTATTCGGAGAGCCATGAAGTATGTCTATGCTAAACTATGGGTAGCATAATTTTCGTCATATAGCACGTACATGCTTGCATATATTTTACCTAGTTCATTAACCATTAGATATTTGAGTAATGGGTAGTGTCTTATCCTTTTTATTAATATGAACACTTGTTTAATGGTTAACTAGCCAGTCTAATAAGCATGGGTGCAATATATAACATGACTCAGTATGTGAGCCGAATTTATCATGCATCTGATTTCTATATGCATGCATAGGATGGGAAAATATCTTGTAGCAACGTATATATTATTGCACAAGCCAATATAGGTAGACTATAGTGTATATGGAGAATGCACTACGTTATATTTAGTGCATGCCAGGCTATGATCCTGGTTATCATTTAATTGCGTATATGCGCACACCTATATGACAGGAATGCATGGTTTGACATTAATCTATATGTGAGATTATCATATGATATGTGGGTTTATTGCCTACATACAAATTATGTGTACTAGTTCTGAAATATGCTATATAGAACTAGTGATATATGATCTTGGATTTCAGATGTAATTTGACTTCACTCATCAAGTGGAGTATGGTAATTTATCTTTGCTTACATTATCACCAACATAGCATAAATCATACGCTTGTCGTGTAACCAAACTTGAAGTATACATATCATTTTTAAACATGTTAAATTTATATTGACTATATGCATGGGATTTAATGGTGTAATATGATTCCAACACCTATATTAGTACCCTAGTTTTATATGAGAAACTAGCGACATGATCATATAAGCATATTTTAATGCAGCTTTACTTCACCCGTGTCATAGCGGAATGGAGCAAGAGTATATATCAATTTCTATATTTCACGGGCAGGATGCAAATTTAAACTCAGTTTAGCTATATATGACTAAACAGTGCATGGAGTAATTATCATGCGGGCGCATTTAGATTGCCGTGCTTATTTAGTACTGACAACATGGTGTACTAGTCGTATGCAACGGAGCATGCCAATTAACTAGCATGCAGCATGGTTAGCTAAGGTTGATCAATTTCAGATTAAGCCAATATATAAATGAGGTACATCAAGTTTCACATGCGTTTATGCCTGCTGCTATCTAGTCAGGGTACATGTGTAAATGAATATTTTGATTACACATGGTCGCATGCATCGAGTATTTTACCAGACCCTATAATTGATCGTGGTTGCTAACTAGGCAAATAGCAGTCTAATTACTAGAGTGCATGACGCAGATTATCACTTCAGTTTGGTTATATGAGATTAAACAACGCATGGAGTAAATATCATGCATGATTATTTTGATAATCATATTTATTTCAGTATTGACAACATGGGGGCACTATGTCATATGGAGTGCAAAATCAATATTGGGCGTTTGGGAAATTATCTAGCTTATACGTGCATTCATATAAGGGCATGCACAATTAATTTGATTGATATATGGATATAGGCCGGCGTGATGCTGCGCCACTTCAGGTTAGTGAATGCTCTAATTATATATGGCCGAGTATGCACTAGGTAATATTAGCCCGAGAGTATATGTACTACTTGGAGCTAGTGGGTATTTAAAACATACATGGCTGCATGCGTTTTAATTTTACCAAGTCTGGACCGTATAATTAATTCAGATTGTTAGCTAGTATATGCAAACAATATTGGCTAGCACTACAACGCGTAACCGTGACTTATTCTATATGCAGAAATCATATTGTAATTTCTACTAAGATGGGATTTATGAGACCCAAAACAATATGGAGTTTGTTTCTAATTCTATTGTATCCTTGATTTGTATCATCATGGGACCGGAGTCACCATGCAGACCAAACAAGGAACGAATTAATTAGTTTGGTTTCTATTCGTATATCCTTAATTTGTATCATCATGGGACCGGAGTCACCATGCAGACCAAACAAGGAACGAATTAATTAGTTTGATTTCTATTCGTATATCCTTAATTTGTATCATCATGGGACCGGAGTCACCATGCAGACCAAACAAGGAACAAATTTTAATTGAACATGGCATGAACGCCATGCGCAAAATATATCCTAATTTCTATAAGTTAGGACTTTGTGAGGCACAAACAATATGGGGTTTGACCTCTATTCTTATCCTTAATTTGTATCATCATGAGACCGGAGTCACCATGCAGACCAAACAAGGAACAAGTTTTAATTGAACATGGCATGAACATATGGAACATATATCCTAGTTTCTATCAGGTAGGATTTTATGAGACCCGAACAATATGAGGTTTGATCTCTATTTCTATCCTTAATTCGTATCATCACGGGACCGGAGTCACCATGCAGACCAAACAAGGATCAAATTAATTAGTTTGATTTCTATTTATATCCTTAATTTGTATCATCATGGGACCGGAGTCACCATGCAGACCAAACAAGGAACAAATTGGTTTGGGCATGCTAATTGATCATCGTGGCGGCATAATCAAGAATGAAGGAGAAAGAGTATAGCTTTGGCCTCCTTATCTCACCTTGCAAACCGAGGCAGCACAGCCCAAGATGGAAACGGCGTGCGAACGATCGGCACTCGTAGGTGTCGAACGGCCGGCCGGCAGATGCTAAACAACCAACGCGTATGATGGCGTGAATGTTGAACAGCTGACGGCGAGCGACGCTGACGACGAGCGGCCGGCGGCGCGACGACGAGCGGCGACGGTGGCGTCTGAGTGAGCGATGGACAGCGATGGACTGGAAAAGATTGGTGTGCGAATGATTCGTGATGATTTGCGATTGGGGGTTCGTCGTTGGCAGCGGTGGACTGGGGGCAGCGCGAGAGCAGCGATGGACTACTGTATGAACGATGATTCATTATTCGCCAGCCACGTTTTCGTTCTGTGCTGATCCTTATATAGGCAGCCAACGATGAGACAGAGTGCACGCACCTCCTGGAGATCGTGGGCAGGAACGTGGCCGTAGTGGCTGGTGGCAGATTTGGGCGTCAAGTTTTCTAGCGTGGACTTGGTACGCTCGAAGAAAACTGCGGCATCCCATCCGTTATCTGGTCATTCGTATGGGCTTTGACCAGTAATCAATATGTACGTTAATTAAGTAGCTACGATGGGCTCTTAATCCTTTGCATGGGTTAGCATCCTAGAGGCTTCAATATAGAGCCGCATGCACATGGGCCATGGGCTGGGTAATTCACTTGATCACATAGTTTGTTAATCTAGCCACCTAATCCATGCATGCACGTACGAAATACGTGCAGCCATGCAAGTTAGCTAGCTAGAAAATATTAATTTCTGCATTTATTGTAAGATTCATTTTGATGAAATATTTTGCATATGTTCTCTATTTTAGTACAAAACGACCGTATTTTATAGGATTGTCGGAGCGACCCGATGTTTTGTCCCACGATTGAATATTTCGTAAATTTTATCTCGCCTCCATTGTGAGAATTTGGTTCAATGTTAGAGCGCCCCGCTAATATTTATCCCATATTGAGTGCCTTTTGAAAATATAGGGTTGCCTACTACCACGAGGATTTGGTGCTCCATCTATACTTTATGCATCGACCAATGTATCTTATTTTTATTATATGGAAGAAACAATTTTCTATATGATTTAGTTAATTGTTTAGCCATATCACATAATCCTCTTTTTTTTTATTCCAAGACAAAATCGATGTCAACAGCCACTGCAACTGGTTTACTTCGTTTTGCTCAGAACCCACAAGATACATACAAGGAACTCTCGCGAGAATTCCTCTCTACATTCAGATTTGAGGGTCCGGAGCCCTACAAGCACAGGAAGAAAAGTAAGGCACCCCCTCTTACCTTTGTTTGCAAATTTACTATGAGAGGTGAGCGCCTTGTTATGTCTCTAGAGGAATTTTACAATGCTATTGGTGTAGAAAACACGGGGAGTTGGAATGAAACTGGTGCTGATTCCAACCCTGAGCTTGTAGCGTTTTGGCATTCTATTACTGTTAGCTCTCCCGTTAGATTGAATAGGGGTAAATTTACTCATATACAACACCCAAGTTTGAGATATTTTGCGTTGTTTCTTGCAAGAGGATTTCTTGCTAGGGACAACAATTCTGCTTGCACTGGACCGATAGTTTATCTACTTAAATGTGCAAAAGAAAACATACCGTGTGAGTATAACTTGGGAGTCATTCTTGCTAGATCATTGCATATTGCTGTGAGTAGAAATATTACTGATCAAACTCCTATTTATGCTGGTGCTATTGCTACATTAGTGTATAAGTACATTAAAAATGAGAGAGGTTATGGTGATAACATGGGTAATCTTGTGCGAGAGTCCAAATTACTTGATTTTACTTTGACTACTCGCATGGAAATAAGTGTGAAGCATGGAGAGCATTATTTGTATAACTATTTGAGTATTAGTGGGCAGCGAGTGCCCATTAGACTCCCATGTGCTGACCTTTTTGACAGGAGTATCGGAAAGTGGAAAGTGGAGGAAGCGCCGCCTCAAGAGGAGCCACAAGCTCAAGAGATACAGGGGTACATACCTCAGGCGGAGCCTCTATACCCAAGCATGCAAGGCTACCCATATGGTCACTACCCTGGAGGTGGAAGTGGACATTGCCACTATCCAGGATACTAGCTTGATCGCAAGCTTGGGGGAGTACTTCTCTTACTCCCCATTCATTGTTTTATATCACCGTTGCATCATTGTGTTTAGTTCCTTATTCTGAAAATCACAAATCAAAAAAAAAAGATTTCATTTGTTTCTTTTGGTTATTTGCTGCTGGTCATTTGTCTTATGCATCAAAAAAACCAAAAAGAACAAAAACATTTTCGTTTTCTTGAAACAAACGCAGAAACGGAGGTGCAGGAATTCTGAAATCTGATCACCGTTTCATTTTTCATTTATTCCCTGTAACTCCGATTGAGCTATAACCACTGCTGCATCATATCATAACCCACACACCTGTAAATTATGAGATTTTTCTGAGGTGTTTTGATAGGGTTAAAACTCCTCTGTATGCTGTGATGTTTTATGGCAGATTTGAGATTTTGCTGCGCAGTTCAAGTTGGGAGAGGAGAACAACGATGATGAGTTGATGTGCATGGAGTGGATGAAAGGTATGACACCTTTGCCGTGCTTATGCGGACTTTTTAATAACAACAAGTGAGCACATCATAGTTTCTTTAACATCTAGGAAAGTGGTAGCAAATGTTTATCTTCTCCATGTTCTAGTATGTTATATGATGATGCAAATGAAATATTATTTAGCGACAATACTTGGTTGTGGATTGAATAATTGTGGCTCTAAACAAAGGTCTACACATCCCATTGTGCTTGCTAAACTTGCCAACCAAAAAGAGAGTAAAATAATTTTTCAAATGTTAAACATGAAGTCGTATGCTTGACAGGCTTAGTGGTTGGGAGTTAGCTGAAATGTGCTGACACATGGAAAGCTTTCAACATTGCACCACATTATATTTAGTTGATATCATGAGCTTTGGTCTATGGATGCTTATCATTGCGAAATAAAGGAGGAAACTTAGTAAGTTCAATGAGTGAGAATAATTGGCTAGAGAGACGCCTGGGCCGCCAACTTAAGCCATGCATCATTCATGGTGGAAATTTACAGCGTACCATAGTGAACATTCAGTGATGCACATCACAATAAAAAGCTACACAATAGTAAATAAAAGAGTGCTGAGATTGTTCATTGTCTGTTTGTCTTGTCGTTGGGACATGGGCTTGTCCATGTCCTGGGATAAGAGGTACCCCAGTTGACGCTCTTGATGACGCTTTTATTACTTGCAATGACTGAGAAATTTGAACTTGCTTAGTGGCCCGAGTTGAGTAGTCATGGTGTAGGTACTCGTATTCACGGGGCATGAGGCTTTTAACCATGAGTTGGTCAAGCATATGGGTCATAATAGGGAACACCAAATGGTTTGACAAAACTGAGAGCAAGGTTGTAAGCACAATGATTTCACTAGTCAACAAAAGAAAGAATCAGAAGATCTCAAAAATCTTGACATGATTCAATCAATAGCGATGCAAAAACCTTTGTTTACTTCTACAGTTGAGCAAACTCATCCAAGTATTGACACTACATGTTATCTCACTTGCAGCAAATATAAAGACTTTAACATTGATTGATATACCTTTGCTAGCATTTTGTTATTTGTCATTGAAGCTATGTTTTGAAGGCTTGTTGGTATTAAACGGTGTTACATATGCAATGCAAAGTTCTTGTCAAAGTCTTTTCATCGCTTCTGCACTATGTTTGAGTTGTTCGAGGACAAACAACGAGCTAAGCTTGGGGGAGCTGATGCATCCAAAATGCATCTACTTTTCCAAGCACTTTGCTTCATGATTTGCTCCGGAATCTTCCCATATTTGAATAAAACTGCTGAATCTGACGCTGTTTTTAGCAAAGTCTCGTTTCTGGCTATTTTTGCAGGAAATAAAATCGGGGAAAAATACCACGTCATTTTTTATGGAAAAGGAGGACAACGTGCAAAGGTGGACACGAGGGAGCACCGGAGGCCCAAAAGAGGGGGCCCCACGCGGCCACAGTACCAGGCCGCGTGGGCCCACCCCGTTTGGCCCCCGGGCGCCGCCTCGCCTCCGGTCTTCGACGTACCCTTTCATATAGTGGAAAAACTGCGTGCCCTAGAAGGGGGAGAGCTTTCGCGAAACACACCGCGCCGCCACCACGTTCTTCGTTTCGGGGACAGATTGATCCAGGATTTCTCCTCCGGTGGAGGGATCCGGAGGCCGTCTTCACCGCCATCTTCACCGCCATCTTCACCGCCTTCATCTCCATCGACCATGAGCTCCTTCACCATCACCATGTGTGAGTAGTCCGCTGTAGGCATGTGAGGTGGATGGGGATTGGATGAGATTGATCATGTAATGCTACCCGTTGTTCGAGATTTTAGGGGTTTATCTTGAGGATACTTTTGTATTGTGTTGATGCACTCTTGCTATGTTTAATGCTTGCTACTAGGGCCCGAGTGGCATGATTTCAGTACTGAACTTATATTGCCTCATCATATATTTGAGTTTGGTACTTATCTGCAAAGTGTATCGTCTGCTATTATGTTGAACCTGCGAACCCTAAATGTGACATATAGGGAAAACAAGGGGGAGATGTTTTAGTTTGAGGATTCTATGTGTTCATGAAGTGTTAATGCATTCTTCCGGTCTATTCGAAAGGGTAGACCTTAATTACCCGTAGTTCCAAGTTGGCCCCGGTAAAATGGGCGGGTAGGACAATAGATGTTGTGCAATTTTTCTTGGTTAGTACGCACAACTAATTATGGAACACATACCTACATATATCGGAGTTAGAGATACATCCCTTGGCTAGCTTTATATCATCATATGATCAATCTTATTCATGCAACACCCCGCTGTCACCTCATGCCTACGTTTTAGATTTCTGAGTTACACCCTCACTTTTCCGGTGAAAACTGGAAAACACTTGTTCACTGCTGCTGTTCTGCTTGTTACTTGAATCATACTACTGCCATCACTATTATTGCTGCAAGTTGTTGATATACAGGTGTGGTTGAGAGTGACGCCTCGATTGCCAAAGTGTTATTGATATTCTTGTGTTCCCATCGTGTCGAACTATAAATTTGGGTAATACTTCCCAACGAAGACTTCAGCGATCCCCTATACTTGTGGGTATCAGAGAGCATCAAGAAGCAAATATCAAACACATTTAAGTCTGACCCACTTCCTATGCAAAGGAATCTTATAAGAAAATAAATCAATGAAGCACAAAGTGACTAGCATAGGAAGGTAAAACAAGTGCAATTTCAAAGCTTTCAACATAAAGAGAGGAGACTTAATATTATTGAGATATATGAAACCGTGTCTCCCTGTCTCATAATGACCAGTAGGTCTCAAAGCAACCAGCAAATAAAGGCAACACAAGATAAAGCTCAAAACTTTCATCATAAAGAGAGGAAATTTAATAACATCAAGATTTCTATGACCATATTTTCCTCTCTCAAAATTATTTTCAGTAGCATCATGAACAAAATTAACAATATAGTTATCACATAAAGTATTCTTATCATGATCCACATGCATAAAAGTATCATTACTCTCCACATAAGCGTAATCAATTTTATTAGTAATAGTGGGAGTAAAACTATCACAACCATCATTGTAATCATCATAAATTGCAGGCATAGTATAATCATAGTAAACTTTATCCTCCATAGTAGGTGGCACCAAAATACCACTATCATTATAATCATCATAAATTGGAGACAAAGTATCATCAAAGAAAATTTTCTCCTCAAAACTTGGGGGACTAAAAATATCATATTCATCAAAACCAGCTTCCCCAAAATTAGACTTTTCCATAGCATTAGCAATAATGGTGTTCAAAGAATTTATAGTAATAACATTGCTACCATCACGCAAATAATTTTCCATAGGTTTTTTAATTTTCTGTTCAAACACATCATGTCCTAACTCAAGATAAATTTCATAGAGCTCTCTAATTTTGTTGTTGTTTTCCATTAAGCCTAACTAGTGAAATAAAAACAAGAAACGAAAAGATATAATTGCAGAATCTAAAAGAAGATACCTTTGAGCACACACCTCCCTGGTTTCCAAGCCATAAAAGAGCTTAGTTGCCGGAGACCGTGAGTGCCTTTTACCTTACCTCCCCGGCAACGGCGTCAGAAAAGAGCTTGATGTCTACGCACGCTTCTATTCTTGTAGACAGTGTTGGGCCTCCAAGTGCAGAGGTTTGTAGAACAGCAGCAAGTTTTCCTTAAGTGAATAACCCAAGGTATATCGAACTCAAGGAGATAGAGGTCAAAGATATCCCTCTCAAGCAACCCTGCAATTAAAATACAAGAAGTCTCTTGTGTCCCCAACACACCCAATACACTTGTCAGGTGTATAGGTGCACTAGTTCGGTGAAGAGATAGTGAAATACAAGTGATATGGATGATTACAAGTGTTATTTGTAATCTGAAATAAAAATGGCAGCGAGCAAACATGCGACAAAATTGAGAGTAAACGGTATTTCAATGCTTGAAAACAAGGCCTAGGGATCATACTTTCACTAGTGGACACTCGCAACATTAATAATCATAATTGAACGCATAGATACTTCCTCTTTACATGCTACTCCGAACCATTCTCCCGTTGGATAACGAACTCCAATCCACTGCGTAGGGCTATAAAAGCACGCCTTAAAGTCCGTATTCCACATCTAGGGCACCCCGCGCTGTCATTATGAGCGCCCTAAAATAGTACTAAACAAACACCACAATTTTATAGTGACATCCAACACATGGAACAACTCATGGCAAGTATCCCCATAATCTTTAATCTAAAGAGTCACACACGACACGCGCACTGTCAACTTCGCACTGTGGGACAAAGGTGACTCCGGAGATTACATTAATAAAACCACTTGGGTAGCATATTCATAACATAATGAAGGGGAAAAACATCTATGAGTTCAACCTAGATTACAATGCTCATGATCACAAATTGATCACACCATGAGAGAGAGATATAAACCACATAGCTACCGGTAGAGCCCTCAGCCTCGATGAAGAACTACTCCCTCCTCATCATGGGAGGCAGCGACGGCGATGATGGAGGCGGTGGCATCGATGGAGATGGCTCCGGGGGAAATTCCCCGTCCCGGCAGGGTGCCGAAACAGAGACTTCTGTCCCCCCGAATTAGGGTTTTTGGTGGCGGTGGAGCTCTGGAACTTTTCTGGAGAAATCCTTCGGTGCCTTAGGGTTTTCATGGCAGGAGGAATAAATAGGCGAAGGGGCGGCGTCGGAGGGCAACCGAGGGGCCAACACCACCCCTCGGCGTGACTGGCATGGGGGCCGCGCACTAGGGTTGTGAGGCCGCCCTCTGGGGCCTCTCCGTCTCCCCTTTGGACTCCGTGGAAGTGTCGGTGAAATAGGGACCTCCGTTGATTTTCGTCCAATTCCGAGAATATTCCCCAACTAGCTTTTCTGAAACGGAAAAACAGCAGAAAACAGGAACTGACACCGTGGCATCTTGTTAATAGGTTAATCCAAGAAAATGTGTAAAAATGCTGTGAAGTGTATATAAAACATGTAACAATAGGCATAATATCAACATGGAACATCAAAAATTATAGATACGTTTGAGACGTATCATTCCTCCTTGCGGTAACTTGTGCTTATATCATATATACTTTGAAATTTGCTTGCACCCTTGCATATGTTTGGTTTAGTACCTTGCTAGTGTTTGTATGTGTTGTGCTCTCTACTTACTTATCTTGAGAAATCAAGTATGTGTATGTTGTTTTGCACACCATTTACTTATGTTGAGCCTTATTGCTTTTATTTGATATCTTACCTTGTTGGCTCTCTTTGAGAGATTAATGAACTATCCCATTTTGCGAGAGCGATATGTTTCATGCACTTCACAATCCTAATTAAAATGTGTGTACATGAGGAATACCACTTAGTGATGATACATCTATATTATCTATTCTCTATGTGGTATGTCTTGCTCATGAGAAATTCAAATTCTATAATGTCCATTAATTTCTCGAGTTGGTTTTGTTTGCCTCTTGTTTTAAAAGAAATGGATTATCACATTATGGGGGAGTAATAAGCTATGTGCATATTACAAGCCTAGAAAATGTGAACATATGAGGTTTTGCCACCTAGAATTGATATTGTTAATTATCTTGTTCCTATGTGGCATGTTCCTCAAACAAGTTCCATATTTGCTTATATGCTTTTTGTTGTGAAGTTGGTCTTGAATATCATTCCTATATACCACCGAGAAATATCTCCATATACTCCTTGTCCATGACAAGTGATACTCATAATTGTGGTGGAATTTGTAGACCATCTTCATTTTTGGCTCTTGCTTTGAATTGCCTTCTTTTATTGCCAAAACTTGTTCTATCAAACTCTTTTTTGTTGTCTTCCTTGTATCTTTTGGATCTTATTGTTTTTTCTTGAACATGACCTTTGTTTGAATAATATATATGGTGAGTGATGATCCCATTTGTGTGCATTTTGTATTCAAATGTAAGATCATAAATAATGCATAAATCTTAGGGGAGCTATTCTATATACTTTTCAACATTAGTTGTCTTTAATTGGCTTATGATCCCGATGACGTGTCTCTTTGGAAGACAAACATTTTTCGTCTTGGTACTTTGTGCCATCATGAAAAGTGTAGAGGGTTTGGTTTATTCCTTGATGTTTTTCTCTCATCAATTGGTATCTTACTTTCATTTGGTATCTTTTCAAAGTGGTATCTTCAATCATGTGTTGATTTGGGTCTTTGATATAATTTGGACAATTCTTTTTCTTGTCACACTTGTGTGTGCCTTCTTGGTTTAATTGGTGTTTTTCCAAATTGTATCTCGTTTGGTTCTTAAAAGTCTCGTGCATGCATATTTATTACATGTATATCTTATGGCAAGCTTACTTTTGTTGATCCAATATATAGGATAAACTCTATCAAATCTTAAATGGCTAAGATGTGTATGAAATTCAATTTCATATCAATATGCACATATTTATGTGGAGTTTGTCCTATGTATTGTAGTTGGTCTAACTAATTTGGACCCAATGAGTTTGGGTACCATGTTGTACTTGAATTTGTTTTAGGTACATTGGAGATGCATTGGAAGCTTGTCTCATCTACAAGGAAGGTGTTGTCACCATGTGCCTATTGGAGCGAAGCTTGGATGATCATGAACTTTGATCTTCTACATCACCCAATGCTATCTCGGTAACAAGTATATACCTCATGCATACTTTTCTCGTTTTCAACCTTGTGTAGGTTGTTTCTTGGCATGAATCTATTTTATTGCAATTCATTTGGTTCATGCAAAACAACTTTATTGCAAATGTGGGCAAGCCAGGATGATTACATATCAAGGGGTACATATATATAATCATTTTCATGATTCACCAATCCCAAATATGTTAATCTAGCACTTTCTACTTTATGTCTCGCATATGCAATATTGATGGTTTTTCAAAATCATTTGCCTTTTGTGATACTTGTTATCTCTCTCGGAGCATCCCATTTATCACCTTATCCCTTGTGGATACTTTTGATGCTATGATGAGTGTGTGTTGGAAGTTCATTTATATCCTTTTAAGATAAAATTGAGCTTTGTGCTATGCTTTTAAGCAAAGATCTTATTGGTATATGTATAACTTCCTCTTGGATATCATGTTCTTTACCTTAGTACCTATTTTCTGTGTACATGTTTCTTTGTGGACTTATATCTTCATGATTTGTGTCTACTTAGAAACTTTTGCACATGAGAGTAGTTACATCTTTATTTGGTATTCCAATTCTTTAGTGACCACCTTTTATTGCTTTTGATTATTTGGTGGTTCCTAAAAGGCACAAGCTTTGTTTTTATTTGGTATACTTTTGCATCTTAATAAGCTTGTGGACCTTGTTGCTATTTTCTCTTTGGTTTGTGTGTATGGGAAAGACATGATATGCACTATGTGCCTCATATATTGAAAGACAATGTTGATACTCGCTCATCCTTGCATTAGTCTCCTAAATTTTCTTTCCATGTCACACCCATTTTTTCCGGCTGAGCAAGTTTTTTATTTGTCTCTCCTTTCTTTTGTTGTTCAACATTTGCTTATTGCAAGTTGCATTGCTTCCTTTTTATCTGTGCTCTCTTGCACTTGTCTGTGTTCAAATTATCTAGGAGGGAGTGAGGATTCCATGTTGTGCACACCATATTGAAATGCAAACCTTACATTGTGCACGTACCTTGGGGAGTTCCCCCTTGATTTTGAGAACATTTTTTTGGATCCTTTGATTGGTTACTTCTTTTGTCGAAGTATCTTTCAATTTGATTTTCTTTTGCAATCTTTGGATCCTCAGTATAGTTTGATCTCCTTCCCAACTATTCGTCATTGGATATGTGCATTTGATTTCACTCATATTATGAGAAATGCACATATTTTGGAGGAGCTCTTACTATATTGGCCTTCTAGGTTTTTCCTCCCATCTCGGCAATCGACAGGGGAGAAGTCTAGAGGGTTTAAGGGAATTTGGTTTTATGCTTTAGCTTCATCCATAAGCATTTGCCTTTCATGCTCATATTTATAATCTCAACAAATTTTGTACGTTGTGTCTCTTGGTGACTTTATTAATTTGAAGCCAGTCACTACATGCATGTGGCCGTTTTCTTTGCCCCCAACTCTAAAAGAGCATCCATAAAAATAAAGTAGATGATTATTTAGGACTACTAATAGCACCTTGGTATCCGTTTTCCCCAAATGACATTGACCATACTTGTAGGTTGCCATACAACTTCATATATGTTCTGATACTGCATATCTTACATGTTTCTACTAAGTTGTGTCAACGATAGATCAACTTCTTTTAAAGGAAAAGATGGTAAAGATACAAAAAATAGTACTTTTAATGTTTCAATAGTGTTATTTGTTGTTGACAGAGAAAAATATGAACATGCCAACGACTTTAGAACAAATGGTAGCATATTGCATGTTTTAACCAACCAATATCAAAGCGATTTGTTGTGAGGGATAAGCTGGAGACTCAAGCGACTATGTAATAGTAACTTTTAGGTTTCAACTAATTTATATCTTAAGAAATGTTAAATTGTTCTTCTCGAAAGGCTGGAAAGGCAGACAACCATAAAACAGTACATTTGCATGTTTCAGTAGAGTTATGTCCAAAAGTATGCCAACCTGCTCTATAAAAATGGTTGAGGCTCCTTTGAGTTAAAGGAATTGTGTATAATTTTTGTAGAATTTGGTTCCTTAAGATTTCCTCCTACAAAGGTAGTTTGAATTCATAGGATTACAATCCTTCGGAATTTCGACAAAGGTTTCCTTTACACTCTAGTTTGTAGGAAACTTTCCCTCCACTCCAACCTCTTTTCATTTCATGTGCAATCAAAGACTTATGGATCCAAATTCCTATAGTTTTCTAATATTGCAGGATTGAAAAGAACATACCATTCCAATCCTGCGTTTTTCCTATTCCCGCATGAAAGTGCATGTGTTGCCCCATGTGTGATTTTGGTAATTAATGACAATCCTTATGGACTAATGTTTGTATTGAGATATTCTTATAGGTTTGTCCATAGGCATCGCTTAAACTCGCATGTGGAGTATCTTTGTTGGGTTAGGTATCTTTCCATGAGCTCGCATCAAAAGGAAGATTTCGTTTAGCTCATGGAGAATGACGTTAAGTGGTGATCGTCGTCAAGATTGAGAAGAGCAAGTTCAAGAGAAGTATCTCGAAAAAATCTTATTCTTGAAGCTTGCCACCCATTTGAAGAAAATGACCAAGTGAAGATGTGCCTAAGAGAGTCTCTCCCATAGGAGTATGGGGGAGCAACATATGAGTCTTCACCAAGCAAATCGCAATCAAGAAAGGTGATCCACTTGAAGAGAACAAGATCATCATCATCTAGCTCAAGGGGAATGTGCAAGGTAAATGTATGATCTTGATAGAGTTTCTATTTTACCGGTTTCATGGTGTTAGTGGGAGACCGGGTTATAGGATAGACGGCGTTCTATCAAGAGGGGCTCTCGAGTGATTAACTTGATCGCATCTTTGTGGAGAGCTCAAACCTTTGCATTCTTGGCATATCATCCTTCTTAGTTCTTATTTGGTTTTTCTCCTTGTTGGGTTTTGGTGCTTGTTGTGATCTTCATGACAAGCCCAAATTCACCGAAAACGGATTTCGTATGTAAAACTTGTTGCATTTTCGGTTTTGGAGGTTGCTGGTTATTCTTTTAGATAGAGGTTTAACCTTTGTCTATTTGGATTTATCCTCCCCTTTTGAACTATGATGTTTCTCTGCATGATCTTGTTGTGCTTGTTCTGGTGATTCCAACGAGCCCAAGAACATCGAAAACGAAGTTCGTATGCTCAAGATATGCTCGTTTTCGTGTTGTTCCTGCAGTTTTTGTGTAGACCGGAGTCTCCGATGTAAACACGCCGGAGTCTCCGACCCGGACCAGAAATCGCGAATTAGATCACCCCCTGGTGCCAGGCCAGAAAGTTAGGCCGGAAACTCCGGTGTAACACGTTTCTGAGCCTAACGGGCAGATTTTTTGGGACCTATTTAAGGGGGTCTTCTTCCCCAATGTCCCCCATCTCTCAAGCACGAAATTGCCCCCCATTGTTGACCTTCCTGAGCTTGGCTTTCTCTCTATTCCTCCATGATTCTTGCCTCAAATTAGAGGGAAAAGAGAGAGGTGATCTAGATCCACATTTCCACAAATCCATTCCTCCTCTAAGTGAGGGGAACCCTTTGGATCTAGATCTTGGAGTTCATTTGTTGAGTTCTTCTTTGTTTTTCCTCTCTTCTCCTCCCACAAGCATTAGTTGCTTTTGGTGGGATTTGAGAGTGAAGGATTTGAGCACTTGTGCTCTTGCCATTGCTTTGCGCATCGGTTTGTGCTCTCCACGAGGATTCGTGGAAGTTGAAAGCTTGTGAGCTTGTTATTCTTGGGTCTTTGGACCCTAGACGTCATTGTGGTGGTTGAGACCTCTTGTGGTCACTTGTAGCCATTAGGGAGCTCCCAATCTAATTGTGGGTTGTGCCCCGGTTGTTGTAAAGGCTCCGGATTCCGCCTTGGAATCCTTGAAGGATTCCGATAGTGGAAGGTGAACCAATCCTTTGTGCTGCGGTTCATCAGAGAAAAAGGTGAGGCCTTTGTGGCATTGAGACCGACCTTTGTGGTGGCTCACACCTCTCTAGCGAGACGTACTCCCCTAAAAAGGAGAAACTCGGGAATACATCCTCGTCCCCGCGTGTGTTGGTTATTTCTGTACCCGAGCTATTTACTTATGCTCTTTACATCGTGATAGCCTTCGTGCTTGAAGTATTCTTTATTGCTATCAACTTGTTGCTTGTCTTGCTTAGCATAAGTTGTTTGTGCACATAGGTGAGCCTAGTATTTAGGTTGTTGGCTTGTTAATTTAAACACCTAATTTTATTCCGCAATTATCAAGCCTAAACCGGATAAAATTTAATCGCCTATTCATCCCGCTCTAGGCGACATCCTTGTCCTTTCATCGCATTTTCAAAATCCTGCGAATCAAAGGAGCTCTAAAGAGGCAAGTGACTGCACAATAGTACCTTGCATGTTTCAACCAAGTCATATCAAGCCAGACATGTCCATTTTACTTAGGGAAAAGCAAGAAATGTAAGGAATTATGGTAAGGTATCTCACGTGTTTCAAACAATTTATGCCAAAAGAAAAGTTTTTTATGTTAGAGAAAAATACTGAAAAAACAATCTACCACATAATGTATAGTGTGTGAACCAAGTTATATCAAAAGATAGGTTGATTTTGTTAGAATGCGGGAAAAGTCGGAGAGGCAAATGACTATATGATGGTATCTTGCATGTTTCGACTAAATGTTAGAAAATAATATGTTTTTGTTTTGAAGAAAAATTTGGAACACACTTGCACTATCTTATATTTTGCAAAAGGTAAGTGACTACAAATGTGACTTGTATGTTTGAAAAAGTTCTACAAAAATAATCACCTTGTTTTAAGAGAACTATGCCCTTTCGACAATTATTTTTGCTTCACTTTGTTCCTTAATTTTGTTCCCCCTAGGCTAAAGAGTGAACGAGAGATAAGACCTGATAGGTGGGTACCATATGTCAGAATTGCATTCAACTGATTTTAATCAGACGATTTGAGGTACATGTTAAAGGTTATATTGAGCATGCAATTTTTGTTTTTTATAAAACATACTCTCTCTCCCTCATTCCTATTTATAAGGCACAAAAGCTTTTTTTAGATGAATTTTGACAGGAAAAAATTAGAATTAATAATATTGTTTATTTAGTATGAAATTGATATCGATAGATTTATATTGAAAAATATTTTCTAATGATGCAGGCTATTTCTCAAATAATTCTCATCTACTTGCAGTAATTATTTGTCAAACGAAAATCTCATAAAACACGTACGGAGTACGTCTTATAGATGGAGGGAGTATGGTTCCCTAGCCCCAAATCCTATGATTTTGCGCAATTGCCCGTTCTCCACGGCAAATATTTCTTTACGAATGAATTAAGCAACCCACAGCTCCTTAAAATCTCTAATTTTCCTGTCACTATCCATGCAATGCAAGCAGTCAACTGTTAAATGAAACTCGTCGTGTTCCCAATCAATCACTCACTGTTGGTTGACTTGCTAGGTGGTCCAACTGACCGACAAGTGGGACCCACTCACACTCTTTCCTCACTCCCGTCCTTGTAGTTGTAGCCTGTAGGCCACAGTCCAGTCCACGCTGCACGCTCCACTCCCGAAACCACGCCACCGCCCCACCCCGATTTCCACGGTCCCCCACGCTCACCACTCCACGGCGACCGCCACCAGGACCGGGAGACGCCGGGATCCAGGGGAGCTCCAGCGGCCCGTACTTGACCGGCGAGCGTGACGGCGGGTCAGCCGGCAACGAGGGCGAGGAGGCAGCGAGATCGACGACCGGCTCCGCTCGGCTGGTCGCGACACGGATCGGTGGGCGGCCGCGACGCTACCGACGGCGGGACGCCGAGGTACTCTTCTTTCTTCCGCCCTCTCACCGTTTCCGTTCAGCATCCACTCTCACTCTCCCTTCTGTCGCCATCACACATCAGCCAAACGCCGCCGTTGCGATTTCACTTCCCCTGATTTGTTTCTGTCCTGGCTGTTACTGTAGAAGTTAATTGACTTTGGACATTAACATGAAGATGATCTAACCGCGATTAGAGCACCTAATCTAATGGGTAATGCACATTATATTTTGTCTCTTACGGGCAATGAGTGAAGCGAGGACCCCTCTCGGTAGTACTACGTGAGAATATTTTGTCTACTCCTAGCTAAGATGCGGCATTATCGTGTTGTCGAGTTCTCTACCGCCAGTGCTGCTGGGAATGGGATGCCTCACTTTCCCGAAGGCTACATATCTCCTCCCTTCCCCTCCTTGGCTCCTCGATCTCCTCCACCAAAAACCCCCAATCTCCACTCCATTCCCCTGCTCCCGCTGAGCTCTACTCGGCGACCAGTAGTGATCAAGTTCCGTCGGAGAGAGCCATGTCGTCCAAGTCCAACACCTCTAAAACATGGCATCACCTCCTCACGATCGAGGTGTACTTAGTCAACCAGAGTCCTCCCCACCGGACAACAAGCCATGTCTACCGTTCGCTGTCCGCTGGGGTCTGGGGAGGACTCTCTGGTTGACTGAGTACCCCTCGATATTGAGGACGTGATGCCCTGTCAGTAACGATCTTAGAGGTATAGGGATATGTACTGGGGGTGACGCTGTTCGGGTAGTAGCTGATGGTCCACTGGTGGCCAGCGACGGTGAAGGGGGTAGACGTGGCTCGCTGTCTAGTGGGGAGGACTCTCTGGTTGACTGAGTACCCCTCAATCTTAAGGAGGTGCCAACTGTCAAGGAATCTAAACGGAGCAGATTGTTTCCATCTCTTAGCCTGCAGGAAATTGTGGCATCCCAGGAGCAGTGGTGGTAGAGAACTCACCAACACGACATTGCCGCATCTTAGGAGTAGACAAAATTTTCTCTTTTAACAAAATTTTTTTGGCGTAGAGAATAAAGGGGTGGAGGTCTTGGAGTCTCACATACCGAGAGGTGTTCAGATGTTACCATGTCATGTGCAGGCCCGGCACCTACCGGCACCGCACGGAAACCGGTAACTAGGGTGATGATCTTCCGTCGTGAAGCCTTCCCCAAGACCGGATAAATATTGTTGGGATATGGGGAGCAAGACGGAACCATGGATATATAGTTGCGATAGCCGATAGGGGACCAAAACCAATTGTTGCTTAGGGTGCCCCCGATCAGGGCGCCTTCAGTTGGGCGAGGGTTTGGTTCATGGCCCCTCCCATTAAAGTTATCCTTCTAGCTGGATAAGCTGAATATCAATCCAACATTCAATCCTTGGGCTCAACTTCATTTTTCCTTTCTCCATAGGTATGATATACCAAAGTAAAGTGTTAGAACAGCAAATTTTGAAATGGAAAACATACTTAATAAGAGTGGTTCATATTTAGCCGTCACAAAATTCTAGAATCAGAAGGCTTCTAGTAATCCCATGCCGGCTACATGCTAATGAAATACTATTCCCTTCCTCCCGATATACTTGGCATATAAATTTAGTCAAAAGTCAATGCCATCTAAGTTTGACCAAGTATATATACAAAAATATGAAGATCTACAACACCAAATTAGTATCAATAGATCCACCATAAGATATATTTTCATATTATCATTATTCAGTATTGTAGTTGTTGATGTTTCCTTTTATATATTTGGTCAAATATTGTAAGCTTTGGCTTTTGGGTAAATTTATAAGCAATATATTTTGAGACGGAGGGAGCAGGTGGTAAGCCTTTAGTAAGAGGATCCACAAGGATGTTCGTTGTATTTATATGCTTAACATTAATACTTTGATCCTGGATTCGATATTTCACAACATGGTACTTGATGTCAACGTGCTTGGCAGAAACACTTAAAAATCTGCGGGTTACTCATGTAAAAAACTTTAGATGTTATGTTTTTCCGATTCTCTTATGTCTGTGAGTGTGAAAAAATGTAATGTGGAAAAGACCAAGAGAAGTACAGATCCTTCTTCGAAACTGTGTCATCATCGTTTGGGCCACACTGGCATGTCCTGCTACCGCTAGCAATTGAATCCAAATCTCTCTGGATTCCATCTAGTTCGTGTAAATATGTCCAACTTTGGAATCCGCTACTTCAGTTCATGTGGTGGATCAGGATAGTTGTTTATTGACCATAGTGAGTGGCCAATATTGGTTTATGGACTTACACGAAAAGAAAAAATTGGTTTGTAGATGTTTTAATTTGGTCTAAAATAGATTTCTTTTTCTTTGCCCTCTCTAACTGTAGCCACTGACCAAAATAAAATAGCCCTCAGAACTTTTGCGTCCGATGCAATAGTTGAATGCCCTTGCTGCCTGCATCTTAATTAAGTCAGGGAATTAATGATTGTATGCTTTGCGTGCGCTACGGCTGATTGGTTATGATCTGATGATATAGTTTCAAAGCTTCTGCATTGCTAGAAAGTCAGTATGCTCTTTTGACATTTGCATGTTTAGTTTGTATATTTCTTGCCAAGATTATCATTGTCGCATGTTTCCTTTAGGCACTGAGCAAGCTTCATGGTTAAATCTTGATGTTGAAGGTGTCCCTGAAGCAGAGAACACACTATGATGTCCATTTGGTATTTCTGTACTACTCTTGTTCAAATTATCCTCTGCTTTACGCTCTGTCAGCCATGCTATAGCACAGTAAGTGACATCCAATGCCTGAAGAGGTTGAAGGCGTCTGTTGATCCAAATAACAAGCTGCACTGGACATTTGAGGACAACAAAGAGGGATCCATATGCAGTTTTAACGGTGTGGAGTGCTGGCATCCTAATGAAAACAGGATTATTTCTCTTCGACTTGGCAGCATGGATCTTAAGGGCCAATTCCCTGACGGACTTGAGAATTGTAGTAGCATGACTTCGCTGGACCTATCAAGCAACAACCTTTCTGGGCCAATACCAGCTGACATCTCAAAACGGCTTCCGTTCATTACAAACCTTGATCTTTCGTATAATAGCTTCTCAGGGGAGATTCCAGAATCGCTAGTTAACTGCAGCTATCTCAATGCTGTCAATCTGCAAAATAACAAGTTGACTGGAACGATCCCAGGGCAGCTTGGTGGTCTTTCTCGCCTAACTGAGTTTAATGTTGCTGGCAATAAGTTATCAGGCCAGGTCCCTTCATCTTTCAGCAAATTTCCAGCATCCAGTTTTGCAAATCAAGAACTCTGTGGGAAACCTCTGAGCAGTGAATGCACTGCCACTTCAAGCAGTCGTATAGGGGTGATTGCTGGTTCTGCTGTTGCTGGTGCAGTTATCACTTTAATAATTGTTGGTGTTATTTTATTCGTTTTCTTGCGGAAAATGCCTGCTAAGAAGAAGGAAAAAGACATGGAAGAAAATAAGTGGACAAAAACTATTAAGGGAGCGAAAGGAGTTAAGGTATGTTTTTCCCTAGGATTTTTTAGATACTATTTTAATTGTATTTATCTGTATAACTATTGTAAAAATGTTAGCCTTGTTCTGCTTCTAACTGACACAAGTTTTGCATCTTGGGAAGCTCCAGAACTGTAGATACAGAATTAATAATGTTTCTTGTAATTATATTGATGTTTTTGTGAAGCACAAAAGCAGATGTTCTTATATATTTATTTATTTTTGTCTTGAAGAATAATCTGTATTATTAACTAAGAAGGGAACTGTTAACCATTTATCGAATATGAGTTGAAAATATGACTTATCAGTTTAGGCATTACAGACTTCTGGTTTGCTGCATTGTCAGTTTTGTTTCTGTGAATTGTTTATTTACAGGTATCAATGTTTGAGAAATCAGTTTCCAAGATGAAATTGAATGATTTAATGAAGGCCACAGGTGATTTTAGGAAGGAGAACATTATTGGAACAGGTCACTCCGGAAATATGTACAAAGCTACACTTCCCGATGGTTCATTCCTTGCTATCAAGAGGTTGCAAGATACTCAGCATTCGGAGAGCCACTTCACATCAGAGATGTCAACATTGGAAGCGTGAGGCAACGCAACTTAGTTCCTCTATTAGGTCACTGCATTGCTAAGAAAGAGAGGCTCTTGGTGTACAAATACATGGCCAAAGGTTCTCTCTATGATCAACTACACAATGAAATCAGTGATAGAAAGTCTCTGGAATGGCCAGTGAGGCTAAAAATCGCCATCGGTGCAGGTAGAGGGTTGGCGTGGCTTCATCACAGTTGCAATCCCCGCATTCTTCATCGCAATATCAGCTCTAAGTGCATACTACTCGATGACGACTATGAGCCTAAGATTTCAGATTTTGGGTTGGCAAGGCTTATGAATCCAATTGACACCCACCTAAGCACATTCGTCAATGGCGAGTTTGGTGACATAGGTTATGTAGCTCCTGAGTACACGAGCACCCTTGTCGCCACTCCAAAAGGGGATGTTTATAGTTTTGGTGTTGTCTTGCTGGAACTAGTCACCGGTGAAGAGCCCACACACGTGTCAAATGCCCCAGAAAATTTCAAAGGCAGCTTGGTGGATGGATAACATACCTGTCAAACAACTCAATACTTCAAGATGCGGTCGACAAGTCCTTGATTGGGAAGAACAATGACGCCGAACTGCTTCAAGTTATGAAGGTTGCCTGTTCTTGCGTGCTTTCTGCTCCGAAGGAAAGGCCTACAATGTTTGAAGTCTACCAGCTTCTGAGAGCTGTTGGAGAGAAATATCATTTTAGTGCTGCTGATGATGAATTGACGCTGCGACCACAGGATGCAGATGCTGAAAAGTTGGATGAGCTTATTGTAGCAAAATAGACAAGTTTGTATGATAATTTGATGGCTGGGTGTTTATTGTTTCCTCATGTACTATTTGGCCTCCTTTTCTAGCTGTCAGGTTAGCTCCTAGAATTTCATCTGGTTGTAACTTGTAAAATTTGTACGAAATTGCCACGTTTACGTTCTGTACATCCTCAGCTTGTTGTATATTTAGAATGTACTGGTGCTGGGAGGTTGATCACCTGTTCATCAAATTCAATAGCCGGATCCTATTCGTCAACGCATGATCTTTTGTCACTTTGCTTGGTCTTGGAAAAAGATAGAGAAATTGTGAGACATGAAATGAAACTGGAAGTCTGGAACATACAGCCACTTGGCAGAAACACGAGTGCATCTTCTCCTCCTCCACCTCGCCGCCCTCACGCTTGTGGTCTCCCTGCGCCGCCTTTGCCGTGGCCACACAGCGCGTCCGACGGTCCGAGCCGGCACTCTCAGACCCAAAGACGCACACAACCTGTTCGACGAATTGCTGCGGCAGGCCACCCCGGTCCCAGACCGCTCTCTGACAGGCTTCCTTGCTGCCTGTTGGTGTTAATCTTGTTGTATAGGTTTAGTCTCATTTTTATTTCTGATTGCATGATGTTAGAGCTAGCTGTACGCATGAAAACATGGCAGAGGGGCATCGGCAAGAGAGCACAGCACGCAGCGATAGAGGGAGTGCAGTGCAGCGGCTAGACTGCCAGCTATTAGTCGAGTACTTGCATACACATGTTGGCAAGAATTAGTCAAGGCGATTAGTGGGGGTGCTGCATGGGTTAGTGGCGAGCGTGGCCTCTGGCCGAGTGTGTGCGTGCGTGAGTCTATATAAGTCTTTGTAATCAGCATGTTCATTAGTGCCAAGAGAATAGAGAAAAAAGCCCGGCTGTGTGAAGCAGTCCGGGGCAAAACTCTTGTCTCTCCATTGTTGTTCCTTGAGTGTTGTGAGAGACAACAGCTAAGGTAGAAGAAGAGGAGCTGCCCTTGGCAGCTCCAACAATTGATATCAGAGCCATGGCGTTGGTTCTGCACGGCGCCAGTGGGAGCACGATGTGGCTCTCCTGGCCGATGCTTACGCCGACAAACTACACCGTCTGGGCTATCAAGGTGGAGGCGGTCCTAGACGCCGCGGGCGTGTGGGAGGCGGTGTCTCCTGCGGATGGTGTGACGGTGGACAAGAAGAAGAACAAGACGGCGAGGACGCAGCTCCTCGCGCGCTGTCCGAGGACATCCTCATGCAGGTGTCAACGAAGAAGACGGCGAAGGAGGTGTGGGACAGTCTCAAGACGAGGTTCGTCGGCACCGATCGCGTGAAGAAGGCACGGCTCTCCACTCTCCAAGGGCGAGTTCGACAAGCTGTACATGGCGGACGGGGAGCTGCTAGACATCTTCGCCGGCAAGATCAGCGGCATGACGACGAGGTACACCGGTCTTGGCGTGACCCTCGGAGATGCTGCGATGGTGAACAAGCTCCTGGACTCGGTGCCCGATCGGCTGTACCCCGCGGTGGCCGGGATCGAGCAGTTCTGCGACGTGGTGACCATGGCGTTCGAGGAGGCACTTGGCTGGCTCAAGGCGTTCGAGGAACGCTCACGGCGGCGTGCGCAAGCCAGCGGCGAACGGAGCGACGACCAAGGCAGTGGAGGTCACTTGCTGCTCACGGAGGAGGAGTGGCTCGCTCGCCACCGCAGCGGCACCGGCAAGAAGAAGGGCAACTTCGACATACGCAAGGTGCGCTGCTATAACTGCCAAGAGTACGGGCATTATTCCAAGGACCGCACCGAGCCAAGGAAGCAGCGGGCGCTTCTCGCCGCCGCGACTGCCGACGACCAGCCGGGCCTGTACTAAGGTCGCCATGGAGTTCCCAATAAAAGACAACAAGATTAAGAGAGTGATTGTTGGTGTTAATCTTGTTGTATAGGTTTAGTCTCATGTTTATTTCTGATTGCATGATGTTAGAGCTAGATGTACGCATGAAAACATGGCAGAGGGGCATCGGCAAGAGAGCACAACACGCAGCGATAGAGGGAGTGCAGTGCAGCGGCTAGACTGCCAGCCATTAGTCGAGTACTTGCATACACATGTTGGCAAGAATTAGTCAAGGGGATTAGTTGGGGTGCTGCATGGGTTAGTGGCGAGCGTGGCCTCTGGCCGAGTGTGTGCGTGCGTGAGTCTATATAAATCTTTGTAATCAGCATGTTCATTAGTGCTAAGAGAATAGAGAAAAAAGTCCAGCTGTGTGAAGCAGTCCGGGGCAAAACTCTTGTCTCTCCATTGTTGTTCCTTGAGTGTGTTGTGAGAGACAACAGCTAGCGGTAGAAGAAGAGGAGCTGCCAAGGGCAGCTCCAACACTGCCCTGGCCCTGGCCCGTGCTACGTCCTACGCCTCCGGTAGCATAGGTGGTCCCGCCCTCGCCCTCGATCTTCTCTACCGCGTCTGCCGAGAAGAAGCAGGCCTGTGGGTGGCGCCTCTCACGGTCTACACCTACCGCATTCTCATGGACTGCTGCTGCCGTGCGCGACGACAGAACATAGGGCTTGCCTTCTTCGGCCGTGTACTCAAGGAGGGCCTAAAGACCAACCAGGGGAAAGGCTAAACAACTCTCCTCTCGGGCGGCTCGCGCGGGCCGCTCCAGAGGAACCCCTAACCCTAGAAAAAAGAAGGTCGGCGGCGCTCCTCTCTCCGGCCGCTGCCGCCGCCGGCAGTGGCGGCCGCGCCCGGCCGTCAAAGGCGGCGGGTGAGGAGAGCGAGCCCCGACGAGCTCTCTTCGTGTGGAGGCGAGGCGTCAAGCGGGCGGCGCTGGGTGGTGACTTCAGCGACTTGTGCGGCTGGGAGGCGCAAGGGAGGCGACGGCGGTGTGCCGGGGTGGCTCGGCCGCAGCTCCGGTGGTGGTGGCGGCGCCCGGAGTTGCCGGCAAGCAAGAAGATGCGGCGGCGTCCAGGGCCTGATCTGGGCCCGTGATGGGTCATGTGTGCTGCCCTTGCTCTTCCTCAAGGATGCCGCTCGGTCTCGGCTCAAGATGTCGGCGTGGCGGCGGTGCTGCAGGCGGATGGTCTGGGTGGAGGTCTCCGGGAGGCCAGCAGGGTGTGCGGCGGCCATGGCGTGGCCGCCCGAGCTGGGAAGGGGCAGGGCTCCGTGCCCTCCTTCTCCTACCCTTCTGGTTCCGGGCTAGGTCTGGTACCACGGTAGCCAGGGGGCTGCCGGTGGTTGACTTGGTGGTGGAGCCTCCTTCCTCGTCTCGCCCTCTTCAGCGATGTGCGGAGCCAGGATGCTAGGGCGGCGGCCCTGGATGGTGGGAGTCCTTTGGTTGGCGGGCGTGCCAAGGACTCACATGCTGGCCGACGACCTTGGCCACGTGGGTGGCTCGGTGGTTGGCGAGTGAACCGCGGTGACGGTGGCTTGGGTGTCATCTTTGGCGCCCGGCGCCCCGTGTAGAAGTACTGTGAGAGTTTGCCAGGGGGAAACCCTTTCCCGGGGTCTTCTCGGGACGCGGCGGCGAAGTCCTTGGACGCCGTCCCCTTCTTGGAGGCGTCGCGGCGGCTTCTCCGACCTTTTACACTCCGGATGAAAATCCAAGATCCTCAGATCGGGCGGTGACGGCGCTCTGGCGTCGTGTGCTTCTTGAAGACGCCGCCTTGGAGTCCACGGCGGGTTGCTCTCCGGGGGTGGTGCTCATTCGAGCTCCCTCCGGCCATGCTTGTACCTTTTGTTACATACCGGTGTTTCCTGCTAGGGGTCCTGCTGGCTGAGCCTGTCGGCAGTCTTGCGGACAGTGGCGTTGATGATCCTGCTGGTGGTGCTACCCTGGATAGTGTAGCTGGTCTCGGTGGTGTGCCGCGCGTGTTGGTGTGCCCGTGCTCTCGGTGAGCCCCGGCCCAACACCTCTGCCCGCTTTGCTTGTGCTCTCCCTCCTCGGTGTGGCGAACCTTTGGTGTTCAACTGTAATCTCGTAGGTAGCTCTCTTCCTTGGATGTGTGCAGTGTTGTGTTGTAAGCTGGATTCAGCATCATGTATCTCTCGCCGTTCGTGGCGTTATTAATCTAACGTTGGGCCTCGGCCTCTTATTTAAAAAAAAGACCAACCAGGTCATCGCCAGTACCTTCCTCAAGTGCATCTGCTACGCAAAACGGACCGAGGAGACTGTCAAAGTGCTGCTCCATAGGATGTCTGAGCTAGAATGTGTGTGGCTGATCACATCTCATACAACACAGTTCTTAAGAGCTTGTGTGAAGATAATAAGAGCCAGAGGGCACTCGCCCTGCTCCAGACTATGGCGAGAGAAAGAGTTGGGTGCTTCCCTGACGTGGTGTCATATAACACGGTCATCCATGACTTCTTTAGGGACGGCGAGATAGGAAATGGATTTGATCTATTTCATGAAATGAAATGATACAGCAAGGGTTTGTGCCCGTTGTGGTGAGATATAACTCGGTTATTGATGCGATGTACAAGGCCAGAGCAATGGACAAGTCCGATCTATTTCTTCGGCGAATGGTTGATAATGATATACGACCAAATAATGTGACATATAATTGCATGATCCATGGATATTCCGCTATGGGCCGGTGGCGACTAGTATTTTCAGAGAAATGAAAATAAGGGGTCTTATACTAAATATAATTACTTGTAACTCTTCCCTTTGCAAGCATGGAAGAAGCAAAGAAGCTGTGGAGATTTTTGATTCCATGACTGCCAAGGGGCATAAGCCTAATATCGTCTCGTACTCTATTTTACTTCATGGATATGCCAATGAAGCCATGAAGGATGCTTAGTTGATATGATTAACCTCTTTAATTCAACATCAGTCATCAGACAATGGTGTTGCAGCAAACTGCCATGTGTTTAACATATTAATTGGTGCATATGGTAAATATGGAACAGATGATCGAGTTCCACTCCATTCTTCTATATCATCATCCCCTCCATCTCCATCAATGCGTAGGCTTAATCTTATAGCTGCTTTATGCGCTGCAACCCCTTGGATTCTTGCAGGCTTGCAGCTCCTTCTTCAATGTTCTGTCCGGTACCATCATTTTGGAGACCTGCCCTTAGGAAGGCGCACATATAACAGACGAGTTCCACTGGAGATGATATCAATTTTTGATCAAAACATGCTCGATTTCTAGTTTTCCAGATCACCCAGCAAACGGCAGCGATCCCAATAATGTGTATGTTAGTTCCAAGGGTAGATATTTGGCAAAATTTCCAAAGTATTGAGTAAAACACAATACTTGCAGAACTTCAAGAAATTGTTGGAATACTAGGCATAATTTCCATGATTAATTCCAGAATAAAAAGCATGATAACCACAGCTACTAACATGTTAAACACAAACATACTAGATGTACTAATTAACATGAACAGCAGCAAGACATACGCCAACACATCCATAGTAAAACAGTTCGGTTTATGTCGCACGTACCGAATAGTTGTAGATGAAGCAGTCGTTGAAGCAGCGACGGCAGCAGCTTGAGCGGCTTCGGTATCAGCAACAGCTCGAAGAAGACGGCGTTGGAGACGAGCCGCCCGCGGATCCGGCGATCGTCCAGGGAGGCGAGCCGTGATGAAGAACTTGAAAGCAGTCGCGCGGAGCGCTTCCCAAAAACCTTATTCGCCCTCTCCCGTACAGGATCACAAGGACGAGCGGTTCCGGAGACCTGCTGTCCCGTTCGCCGGTGCACGCCGGCGCACGGGATGGAGTAGACTACGGTGGCGGCGCAAGGCACGAGATTGGCAAAACCTAGATTGGTTCGGTGTGTGACGGCGCACGCAGTGCACGGCAATATATAGTGCGGTTCGGAAAACCCTAACGGGTACAACGTGGGCCGGCCACGTCGCACACGTTTGAGTCGGTTACAGCAGCCCACGATCCGGTAGCGATCCGAATTGGCTAAGCTGTACACGTACGCTAACACGACTCGTTTTTCCTGAACTGCAAAAATATAAGCATCGGCTCGGCTCATTCCCGCAACCCGCGGCGTGTCGTGACGGACGGCGGCGGAGGAGGAGGAGTGCGCACGAGAGAGCCTTCTATTCTCAGCCAGCACACCAAGTGATAGAACACTCCACTATATAAAGTGGTGCAGCTCTCTCTAAGCTAGCAGTATGGGACTAAACTTTAGTCACGTACATGCACCTCCAAAATTCTGCCATGCACATGGGCCAATTTGAGATTTCCAGAATTGCTTATATGGGCTGCCCACTAATGGGCCCAATATTCTAACAATCCCCCACCAGATCTCAAATTCCCATTTAGAGATTTTGCCAAACCTCGTTTCTTGTTTATATACCAGTGTTTCAGCAGAGACTGTTAAGTTGAACTTCTGCCTAGAGCTTCAAGCTACATCTACCAGCAACTTGAACAATGGACGAACCTTGAATTGCAAGTTTGGTGCCAATAGACTTCACTCAAAGTCATAACCAGTACGTGGCTGCCAGTAGCCTACCCCGCGGGTGGAGCATATGCGTCATACTCCCTGGTCTCTTCATGAGTTTACTAGAGATCACCCAAATCTCATAGACTGCGACGTTTAACAGTCGGACTCATATAGGTGTGTTCTTTCAAGGTCGCTCTGTAGGATAGCACCTTTGCTACGAATAGCCAACAGAAACACATTAAGGCATATTGCCAACCTGCCTTACAGAATGTGAGAGTTATGCATCTTCCACGGAGAGGGTTAAAAATAACTCTCCTCAGTTAAACCACTAGCTTGTTCTTCCCAGGTCCTAATTCACGGGATCTCCGATCACATAGGTTGGGTTACCACTATGGTGTAACGCTCACGGGTCTCAACCCCATCTCCTCGATGCACTATCTATCACATTACGTGATAGTCCCTTTAAAGGGATCTGCCAGGTTTTTGTCTGTTTGAACATAACTAACAGTCATTACTCCGGAGTTTCTCATTTTCCTGACAGACTTCAAGCGTCTTTTAACGTGTCTTGATGACTTCGCATTATCCTTAGCACTGTTCACTTTCATGATAACCGTCTGGTTGTCACAATTCATAAGGATGGCCGGTAATGGTTGCTCAACCACCGGCAAGTCCATCAAGAGCTCACGCAGCCATTCTGTCTCAACAGAAGCTGTATCTAAAGCAGTAAGTTCTGCTTCCATGGTTGACCTCGTCAAAATGGTCTGTTTGCAAGACCTCCATGACACTGCGCCACCTCCAAGAATAAATGCATATCCACTTGTGGCGTAGAGCTCATCAACATCTGAGATCCAGTTCGCATCACAGTATCCCTCAAGCACCGCAGGGTGCCCTGAATAGTGAATCCCATAACTCATTGTACCGTTCAGATAGCGCATGACCCTTTCAAGTGCATGCCAATGATCAATACCCGGGTTAGACATGAACCTGCTCAACTTGCTCACAGCAAAAGAGATGTCAGGTCTTGTCGCGCTCGCAAGGTACATGAGTGAACCGATCACTTGAGAATATCTTAATTGATCTCTCGTTTCCTTCTTGTTCTTTCTGAGTGTCACACTGGGATCATAGGGTGTTGGAGAAGGCTTGCTGTCTATATAACCAAAGCGGCTCAAGACCTTCTCAACATAGTGTGATTGCGTTAACGTAATCCCACTCTCATCCCTAATCAACTTAATGTTCAGGATCACATCAGCTTGTCCCAGATCTTTCATATCAAAGCTCTTTGACAGAAAAGACTTGACCTCATTTATCACTATCATGCTTGTACCGAAAATCAGTATGTCATCAACATACAAGCATAATATAACACTATCGCCCCCACCATGGCGATAATATACACACCTATCAGCCTCATTAATGGCAAAGCCTGCAGAAGTTAAAGTTCTGTCAAACTTCTCATGCCATTGCTTAGGTGCTTGCTTCAGCCCATACAAAGATTTTAACAATTTGCACACCTTTCTCTCTTCACCTTTTACTACAAACCCATCAGGCTGGTCCATATAAATCTCCTCTTCCAGCTCTCCGTTAAGGAAAGCTGTCTTCACGTCCATTTGATGAACGAAGAGATTATAGGAGGCAGCCAGGGAAAGTAGTACACGAATGGTGGTGAGACGAGCAACAGGTGAATAGGTGTCAAAGTAATCTTCGCCTTCACGCTGGGTGTAGCCCTTGGCCACTAGCCTTGCCTTGTACTTTTCAATAGTACCATCAGGCTTTAGCTTCTTCTTAAACACCCACTTACAGCCCACCGGTTTGCAACCGTAGGGTCTTTCAGATAATTCCCAAGTTCCATTAGAAAGAATCGAGTCCATCTCATTATGGACAGCTTCTTTCCAGTCATCAGCATCAGGAGATGCAAATGCCTCTGCAATGGACGTGGGAGTATTGTCCACAAGGTACACAATGAAATCATCACCAAAGGATTTTTCGGTCCTCTGTCTCTTGCTCCTCTTGGGAGCTGATTCATTGTCATCCTTCTCAAGGACTTCCTCAACAAGTGGTTGTTCAGAATTATCAACAGATGTACTAGGTTCAACAAGTATCTCAGAAGAAATTCTAGCAATGCTATGCATATCCTTCATAGGAAATATGTTCTCAAGAATGTTGCATCACGAGATTCGAAAATAGTATCAACATGCATATCAGGTATCTCAGATTTAACCACTAAAAATCTATAGCAAATGCTCCGATGAGCATAGCCTAGAAAGACACAATCCACTGTCTTTGGTCCAAGTTTACGTTTCTTAGGAATTGGCACATTGACTTTCGCCAAACATCCCCAAGTGCGTAAATAAGAAAGTGATGGTGTTCTCCCAGACCACTCCTCGTAAGGGGTCTTCTTTTTATCCTTGTTTGGAACTCTATTCAGGACATGACACGCAGTCAATAAAGCCTCCCCCCACCATGCCTTAGATAAACCAGCAGTGTCCAACATGGCATTCACCAAATCGGTCAGCGTGCGGTTTTTCCTCTCAGCAACCCCGTTTGATTGGGGAGAATAGGGAGGCGTCCTCTCATGAATAATACCATGTTCCTCACAGAATTCATCAAATATTTTGGAGAAGTACTCGCCACCACGATCCGACCTAAGACGTTTGATCTTTCTCTCTAATTGATTTTCTACTTCAGCTTTATAGATTTTAAAGTAGTCCATAGCCTCATCTTTAGTGTGCAACAAGTATACATAGCAGAACCTAGTAGCATCATCGATTAAAGTCATGCAATATTTCTTATCACCTTTTGTCAACACGCCATTCATCTCACACAGATCCGAATGTACGAGTTCTAGAGGTGCCAAGTTTCTCTCCTCGGCTGCCTTGTGAGGCTTTCGAGGTTGCTTAGATTGCACACAGCTATGGCACTTAGAACCTTTGGCAACGGTGAAAGTAGGAATTAAAAGCAAGCTGGAAAGTCTACTCATTAAACCAAAATTAACATGACATAAACGAGAGTGCCACACATCGGCATCCGAATCCACACTGCCACAAATATGGTTTACTGACTTATTACAAAAATCCGATAATGAAAAGCGGAACAAGCCTCCGCACTCATACCCTTTACCAATAAATTGTCCAAACTTTGACACAACTACTTTATTGGACTCCAAGACTAATTTAAACCCATCTCTGCATAGAAGGGAGCCGCTAACGAGATTCTTGTTCATAGTAGGGACATGCTGCACGTTCCTCAGCTGCACGATCTTCCCGAAGTAAACTTCAGATCTACCGTGCCAACACCACGAACAGAAGCATGTGATCCATTCCCCATTAAGACGCTTGAATCTGCGACCTGATAAGATGTGAACATAGAGATGTCAGCGCACACATGAACATTAGCACCCGTATCAATCCACCAACATGGAGATTGAAATACTGAAAGCACAAATGGTAAATTACCATACCCATCAGTATTGCTAGCGGTCACGACGTTGACATGCTTCTTCCCTTTCTTGTCTGCACGATCTGGGCAGTCCACAGAGAAGTGTCCGAGCTCTCCACAAGTGTAGCACTTTAGCTCAGATTTGTTCAGCATCTTCTTCTTCTTCTTGAAAGAAGTAGTCTTGGTAGGCATGTTGAAGGAAGGCTTACTCTTTGCCTTGTTCTTGCCATGGTGAAAGTTCTTCTGCACCATATTGGCGCTAGACTGACCTTCACCTTTCTCAGCGGTGTCCTTAGCCCGAGCCTTCTCCTCAACATCAAGAGACGCTATCAGGTTTTCAACCGATATCTCCTGTCTCTTGTGTTTGAGAGTTGTGGCGAAGTTCCTCCATGAAGAGGGCAACTTTGCAATAATGCAACCAGCCACAAACTTGTCAGGTAAGGCACACTTAGCGTGCTCAAGCTCCTTCGCAATGCACTGTATCTCATGAGCCTGTTCGACTACAGAACGGTTGTTAACCATCCTGAAGTCATGGAAGCTCTCCATGATGTACAGTTCACTGCCAGCATCTGCTACACCGAACTTAGCGTTCAGTGCCTCCCAGAGCTCTTTGGCATCTGTGATGTGCATGTACACATCAAACAGCTTGTTGCTAAGAGCACTCAGAACGAGTCCCACAAAGGCAGTATTGGTTTCCTTGAACTTATTCTGATCTTGCTCAGATATAGTTCCTTCAGGTAAACCCTCACTAGCCTCGAACACTTTTAGAGATCGCAACCACAGTGTGGTCTTGTACTGCCATCTCTTAAAGTCCACACCGGCAAACTTGTCCGGTCTCAGCGCATCGGATAGATGTCCCATGTTTAACTCAGGAAATTGCCTATAACACATATAAGGTTTTTGGATTGTTGGAATACTAGGCATAATTTCCATGATTAATTCCAGAATAAAAAGCATGACAACCACAGCTACTAACATGTTAAACACAAACATACTAGATGTACTAATTAACATGAACAGCAGCAAGACATACGCCAACACATCCATAGTAAAACAGTTCGGTTTATGTCGCACGTACCGAACAGTTGTAGATGAAGCAGTCGTTGAAGCAGCGACGGCAGCAGCTTGAGCGGCTTCGGTATCAGCAACAGCTCGAAGAAGACGGCGTTGGAGACGAGCCGCCCGCGGATCCGGCGATCGTCCAGGGAGGCGAGCCGTGATGAAGAACTTGAAAGCAGTCGCGCGGAGCGCTTCCCAAAAACCTTATTCGCCCTCTCCCGTACAGGATCACAAGGACGAGCGGTTCCGGAGACCTGCTGTCCCGTTCGCCGGTGCACGCCGGCGCACGGGATGGAGTAGACTACAGTGGCGGCGCAAGGCACGAGATTGGCAAAACCTAGATTGGTTCGGTGTGTGACGGCGCACGCAGTGCACGACAATATATAGTGCGGTTCGAAAACCCTAACGGGTACAACGTGGGCCGGCCACGTCGCACACGTTTGAGTCGGTTACAGCAGCCCACGATTCGGTAGCGATCCGAATTGGCTAAGCTGTACACGTACGCTAACACGACTCGTTTTTCCTGAACTGCAAAAATATAAGCATCGGCTCGGCTCATTCCCGCAACCCGCGGCGTGTCGTGACGGACGGCGGCGGAGGAGGGGGAGTGCGCACGAGAGAGCCTTCTATTTCAGCCAGCACACCAAGTGATAGAACACTCCACTATATAAAGTGGTGCAGCTCTCTCTAAGCTAGCAGTATGGGACTAAATTTAGTCACGTACATGCACCTCCAAAATTCTGCCATGCACATGGGCCAATTTGATATTTCCAGAATTGCTTATATGGGCTGCCCATTAATGGGCCCAATATTCTAACAGAAATCAAGAGTATTACGTCGTGATGTTCCAAAGTGAGGATTCAGGTACTACCAAGATTTTCTCAGGTTGTAGGATTTAGTTTAGTGTTAGAAACGAAGAACGAAGAGGTCAGATGTTTGCAGACACCAACACGCTGTTCAGATGCTGATGCCTATTTGTGTCGGTGGAAATTAGTTCTCTAATGTTTCCTGATGTGAACGGAATAAGGCAGCTTACTCCCTTGCCAGTTCCTTTTTAAAAGGTTATTGGGGTAGCTTTTGTGGGTATCACCCCATGACGCAGATAACACATACTCTGAAGACCTTGATCTTCAGAGGTAACTAGCACGTGCACGCACTTCTCTGCCAGTAACATAGGCTCTTGTCTTTTTTTTTTCTCAAATAGAATATTAAATAAAAGTTTAATAACATGTTATCATTACCAAAAAAAATCATCATATACACTCATGAGGTGGCAAAGATTATCTGAACCACTTGAAGGAAAAAGAAGTCCAACTATTTATCCACAATTGCACAATGGGAACACTACCTGAAATGATATTCAAGTAGTGTTATCCATAATAATATACTCTTGTCAGTCTTTATCACCTGCTAGAATCAGAACCAAATCTAAACATGCAAAGCAAACAAATAGACATAACAGGCTTGTTTGGAGAAAATATATGACATCAGTATATAGGAATATAGGATGGAAGCCAAACTATACAAAACCAACTTGATTAACAGCAAAGACTTTACTTCAGTAATTAGTACTATTAAGGATATCCAGTTCTCATAACATCAAAATAAACACTTCCACTAATAACCGGTGTGACCTGCTCTACAGGCAACCCAAGTCTTATGTTGCAAGATCCCGCACGATGCTTGATTATGAATAAAGGAAAAGAAACACTACACGATGCACTGACGGGCTTGGGCCAAATTAAAATACATGCATAGGAGGGCGATCTTGAACTGACAAAATGATTGCAGAAAAGAGCCGGATGTGAGTGTCGTTGAGTCGTCAATAAAGTTGAGTGTGCGGATTAGTTTTTCTGAGTGATGGCTAACCTCGACATAGTATGTCATACACCCTGCTAGTATCATCACATAATATATGGTAAATATTTAAGTGGCGGCTGAAGCCCTATGCATGTGAGTACAAACTACAAAGTACAAACCTGTCGCAAACAACGCAACAAAATACTCTACAGGTCTTAAAACAAGTGATTTAGAACAGAATCTCTACAGGTTTTGCAACTCGTTACAAGATCAATTTAGATAGAAGGATTTACCTTTGCTAGCTTTTGGTCGTCTTATGGTGAATATTCCTTTCAGCAACATCGTCAGAAATAACAATAGGTGTATACTTGCTATGTTGTTGCACTTTGTGCAAAGATGCCGCTAGATTAAAACTAAAGGCCCATTCTCCAAAACTAAAATAGATCTACAACCATAAAGAGCTGCCGAAACCTGCAGATTTTTTATAATTAGTATTCTGAAAATTCATAGTCACCAGGGGCATCAAAGCAATTGTATAACTACCGCATAAACAAAAAAAGAAACTGCACATAGGATGAACAATTTCTTAATGGAACGATAAACATGAAGAAAGCAATGCATTACTGGTCCAGCATGTAGCCTATATGTATCAGTTCACGCGGACAATGCCCAACCTCATTGCAATACAGAAAAATAAACACCAAGCCACCACTGCCTGCAATTGTTAAATGGAATGAGAAAAATATATTGAACCATTTAACAAAATAACACGACCTCCCTCCATCGTTGCGTGCAGGTTCACTTGACACCGGCAAACTCGACCTCCTCCAAACCTCTGTTGACCCTGGTCTGCGCTTCTCAATTCGCTGGGCATTTCCACAAGCAGCGTAGCTGCAGGAGGCCCCTGAGCGGCCACAACCTGGGTCGAGCACACTTCCTCAACACCAACGGCGGAACCAGGGGGTGGCGAGCAGGTGCCGTGCCCCCCCCCCCCCCCCCCATCATGCATGGTTACATCAAGCAATTTTTTATGCATATAAGGCTAGATTAGGTATGATTTTGGAGAAAATTGTATGTTTGGCCCCCTCTAACAAAAGATTAGCATGTTTAGCCCCCCCTAATGCTCAATCCTGGTTCCGCCCATGCTCAACACGTCGTGCGGTCACGCATCCGCACCACGGCCGGATGCCACCATCTCCTGGCACGTCTGCTGCGTCCAAGCATCCATGGGGCCTGGTCTCATTCCTCAGCTAGCCCATACAATGCGAACAATACGGTCAGTGCAGGCGTGAGGGGGCGTAGAGCGAGGATGGCAGCACGTCGGGGGCAAAGGCCAAGGGTTAGGAACGGCTTCCGGTTTGTGTAGCGAAGCGCGTGTGTGGAGGAGTTGCGACGGCCGAGCCATGAGGCATAAGGGCCGGCGGTTATGAGTAGCGCCGTGCTGCGCGAAGGTGGAGGTTGAAGCGCAGCTGATTGAGGGGAGATGGGAGAAATTAGCGGTGCATTAGTTAGCCATTAAGATGATAATAAAGGGCGCGACTGGGCGGGTCACCGGTTATGGTAGAGAAAATCACGGATCATCGGGGCAGAGGCGTGGGAATGGAAGGCGGACGGTGGAGATTTGGCAGACCGTGTTCTGGCGGTCGACAGGATCGATCTAGACCATTGCCCTGTTTGACCGACCATAGAGTAATACGGACTCTTGGATGGCATGATCGAAGGGTGCTGGTTGATCTGTGTGCACTTGTTTTGGTGGACATAGGAATGGTTAAGTTCTCTCTTTTATTAGTAGTGTAGATTAAGCTTCCAAAGATGTTTATTGGTCACCAGATGTCTAGTATCCAGAATTTGGACGGGATATTTGACCAGGAAGCGATTAAGCCCACTAATTATTGGGTTTTAGCCAACAAAAGATCAAAAAGTGGTTTTTTCTCCCGACATCCACAGATCCCTCCATTTAAAAAAAATCAAAAATTATATTTAAAAGTTAGAAAAAATAAAACAATAATGCATGCTCTGAATGATGTATACTACAATCGTGCAAAATGCAAAATTATATTATAGTCCACACAGAAATGACAAAATTTGGAGATTTGATAACAATCCGTATCTCGCATTGTGATTTGTACGTCTATAAGATACATCATCAAAAACACGCATTATTTTTTTCAGATTGTTCTGAAACTTATAAATATATTTTTCGACTTTTTTAAAGTAGCAGGAGCACTAGATCTCGGGTGCAAGAAATCTCTACTTAACAAAAGATAGCTACCCTCATAAAAGGTGAAATGAAGATGAACTTGTTGGTGGAGAGCGGACAAATGGCCCCCAAGATCAGGGAGCTCGTTTATTGAAAAGTCAAAAATGACATTTGAAAGTTTCAAAAAATCTGGGAAGAATCCTAGATGTAGGTGATGATGAACTCTATTAGCATGCAAAAAACCAATCCGCAAATTCATTGTATTTTAGCTTGAGAAAATGATGAATGGGTGTATTTGCGGGCATCAACATTGCACATTTTAAAAATATAACGAATTTTGAATTGATATTCTGCATAATGGTAAGGTTTAATGTTATCTACACCTAAGATTTTTTCCTAAATTTTTTGAAACAATTGTAATTTTTGAATTTTCAAAAAGTGATATTTTGCATAATGGTATGGTTTAATGTTATCCACACCTAAGATTTTTTCCTATTGTAATTTTTGAATTTTTCAAAAAAGGTCACCATGGAGCTCAGGTTCCATTTGTGGTTTCGGAATACTCAATATTGATTTTTTTTAAATGCCATTTTAATACTCGATTTACAACAGGCGCTTAGCATCAACTACCGGAGAAACCAAACTACAAACGCTAAGATATTTTAGGGGAAGTTGGGTTGCTTAGCTTAGAGCATCTCCAACTGAGGCCCCCAAATTCAACCCAACATGTCCGCAGACGGTGAACGGACAACCCCAAATATTGTGTTCTATAATCATAAACCTTAGATTCTCTACTCAAATACATGCAGTCCATACACTTGATTCTTTTGCATTATGCAAGCTCTATCTAGTGCACACAGATATACTCCCTCTGTATGAATGTTGTACTAAAACATGTCTAGTTACATGTTGGGCCCAAACATGCTAAAACATCTTATATTTTGATACGGAGGAGTACCATACATAGCAACTATAATTATAACTAAAATAACTATAGCTCCCAATGCATAATGGAGTCACTCATATACACGTGCATACACTCACCCCTATGAACGCACACACGCACACCCTACCCCTATGAGCAACTCCGAGAGACTGAGCTGGCAGATCAGGTCTTGAGATTGATGAAGTCACCACGGGCGCCTCGCTATCGACGGGAACGTCGCCTCCCACTGAAGAATATTCCGCCTAAATGAGAAACACCAGCGTCAAACCTGGGGTTTGAACTCTGGTGGGCTGGGGGTACAAACACCCTCCTAACCATCTTGCCATAGGCAAGTTCTCAAAAATTTAATTCTTTGTAAATTCTGGAAAAAAACATACACATACAGATACATGTTTAGCATATACGACGGCTCAAAAGAAACGATTAGTCTTTTTGCCTCTTCAGATCCACAATTTTGCTCATAGGAGTAGGGTGTGCGTGCGTTCATAGGGGTAAGTGTGTGCACGTGTATGTGAGCGCCTACGTTGTACTGTGTTTCGAAAAATAAAATCCACAATTTTGTTATTTTTGTGCAGGTTACAGTACAGTTCATTTTCCAGCCGGACTCTGCGGATGTGTAGATAACGTTTATATATCCATATCAATTTTGTTCAGATTTTTTTAAAACTTATAAAAATATTTCTGATTTTTCAAAATACTTAGAAATACTATTATTAAAAGAGAAAATTTGTGTTGTGCTATGTTGATACATTAAATCATAGCCGCTCAATGCGATCAACGATCCATATCCAATGCCGAACCGGTACGTAACGTTTTGATCAGCGGGACACCCTTCTCCAACGAGGGCCTACCACCCCGACGAACCGCATGCTCCGGGACTTGCGTCCCCGTCAACAGCTCCTCTCCACGGCGCCATGGACCCCGACATTGCGCACCCCGACGTCGCCTCCCTCGCCAACTTCACCAGAGCGCAGCCTAGGAGACAGTGACGGGCGCGGCCAGCCGGCAGAAACATCCATGCAGGAGCACGGCGACGGGCCGCGGCCGGCCGGGGAAGCAGGTCCCGCTGAAGCTTGCGTCGTCCCTGGAATTGCTCATCCGCTCCGAATACAACTCTGCTCAACGGAGTCCCGCTTCGACTACAACTCGGCTAAACAATGATTCCATATGGACTCTCCTTTGCCTGTTCGGCAAGCCTATAAAAAGACGTGATCCCCTCGACAAAATCACACGGGCTGGATGCATACCTCGCAGGGGTCACCACCTCCACGCGACGCGAGCGTGCAGCCGGGACGAGCAGCTTGTTCACCACCACCGCTTGCTGCAGGTGTGCTCTGCCATGTCCGGGGGCGCGGCAGTAGATGGTGGTCCAGCTGCTTGCCCGCCGTGTCCTCCGGTCGACTGCATGTGAGTAGCCGGCTACCGCTGCTTGGCCTGAAGCGATGAGGCCGTATGTGCCCGAGGATACGTCCCTCCCCCATATTCCTTGGCTCCTGAGCAAGCTTTTCTCGGGGCTTGCTGCTGCCTCTTTTGTGGTCTCCATCTCAGATGGCCTGCATGCATGGCACAATTACTTTAGCATGAGTTTGATTTTGGAATTATGTTATATCACATTTTGCTTCATTCATAACTGAGGGACCAATGTATTTTTCTGTAGAGTGATTTCCACTTTTGAAAATCCAATTATGCATTTGTGATACTAATTAATCCTAATCATTTATATTACCATTTAAAAAATTGGAACCTCGCTTTCGGATGCATTTCCATTGGGAAAGATGCGAGGAGATGATTGAGAATAAAAAATATTAGAATAACAACGACAAATTGAACAGATAGTTAATAGAAGGCTGGACATTTTCGCCGATGGTACCCTGTTTACATCTTTTGACGCACCACGTAGAGGAGAATTCGTCGCCGAAAAACTAGCTACCGTTAATGTTGGAGTTGACGATTATGTGTTTGAACCACGCAGATTATTCTTGTCGTGGGGTAATCACGGCAGATGCCATACGGGGTGGCTTAACTCGGGTGTGAGCCAGGCGACGTAGGATTCACAGAGAGGTTGCACACGCAGAGTTTACCCAGGTTCGGCCCCTCTGTATGAGGTAAAGACCTACTCCTGCTTGTATGTATTTGGATCTGGATGGGGTGTACAATGGTGTGCGCACCAGAGCTTGCGGGTGCTCCGGAGGCTATGGAATGAGATGAGTCTCCCCTAGGGTTGCTCCTTGCCGGCTTTATATAGGGAGCCGGCTAGGGTTTACAGGGAATGACGGGTTCCGCTGGCGGCGCTAGCTATCCTGCCTACAAGTGCGGCTTCGTGGAGCGCACTCTTCGGGATACACAATCGCAGACTGATTCGGAGATATCTGCTGCCGCCTCCCCGAGCCGTCATACCGGGATCCTCGGGACCCGGTATCCTGGAAGATGTACACCGGGTGGGCTTTGGGCCACCCGGCCTTGAAGGCCGACTCGGGGTCCTGGGCCTACCCGGTTGGGCATCCCCCCATCATTAGCCCCCGAGTTCGTCAGGGACTCGTCTCCGGCTTGGTCTTCGTCTTGCGAATTGCCGGGTCGTGTCGTTGAACGAACTCCTGAAACAGAGAAAAGAAAACAACGGCTCGGAGTGGTGGATTTTGGCTTTTAACGTCCGGTCTAACTCAAGTTTTTGTTTGATGCCGGCTTGTGCCCGTCGGGACGTTTGCCATCCCGACTCGCCTCGGTGCGGGTTGTCTCCTTGCCTTCTCCGTCTGACGTCACGGCATCTTTGACCGTTTGTCCTGTAGTGTTTGTCTGTCTGGCGCCGAGTCGATTGATGGGACTTGACGGCGCATCGACTGCCTCCACCTCGGGATGGAGCAGTGGCAATGATGACGCTCCTTGACCCGCACGCGCCCGATCCATCGGTCCACAACGTCGTGACAGAGCGACGTGGCCGAATCTGAGCCGCATTTTTCGGCACGCTCCCGTGGAAACCGAGGCGTCGCGCGGGAATCGAGGAGTCGTGCGACGTGGCGATAGTGGGCGACGTGGACGACGTGGGCGGCGCCATTTACTGCGGTAACGGCTCCACTCACCGTGCCTATTAAAACGGCAGGGGAGTGCGGCTGGTGAGTTCATCTCCATTTCTTCCTCGCGCTCGCCGCCACCCTCTCGAGCAGCTCGCGCCTGAGTTCTTCGCCGCATCGCCGCCGCAGCCATTGGACACTCTTGCTCCTCCGCCTCTTTCCGGCCAAGATGGTGGCGCCCAAGAACAAGTGGGAGAGGTCGTCGGTGACGGCGCAGGCGCTGGAGCAAGCCGCCAACGAGGGCTTGTTGCCGCCGGCGTCGGAGCGTCGGTGGCGCATCGCCTCCGCGGATCCTCGCCCGCGGCCATCGCCGGGCGAGTTCGTCGCCTTCCTCGCGTTCCTCGAGCGCGGGCTGGGCTTCCCCACGTCGGAGTTCTTCCGGCGATTCTTGGACTTCTACGGGCTTCAGGTGCATGACCTGACGCCCAACTCGATCCTCCATCTCGCCTGCTTCGTCACCCTGTGCGAGGGCTACTTCGGGTGCGCCCCGTTCTTCCCGCTGTGGCTGTGGATCTTCCACGGCAAGCTGGGGAAGGGCGGCGACATGGCGCCCTGCGGCGGCCTCAACTTCCAGGTCCGCGGCGACGTCGACTACCTGGATCTCGGCCTCCCCTCCAAAGTGTATTGGAGGAAGTCGGGCTTCTACATGCGGGAGCCGGCGCCTGACGGCGAGATCGGGATCCCCTGCTTCTCGCCATCGCCGAGCCGGCCTCGCAATCTTCAGGAGCTGCCGCGCGACGCCGACTTGCCCATGGTGCGCCGGCTGATGGCGCGGCTTCAGGAGCTGAAGAACGGAGGGCTGACGGGTCTGAACCTCATCGCCACTTGGGTGAAGAGGAAGATCGCGCCTCTGCAGCACCGGCCCTCGCTGATCTGCGAGTACAAGGGGACGAAGGACCCGCAGCGCCATGACCCGACATTGTTCGAGTCGGTAGAGCAATTCACGCTGCGGATGAAGCGTGTCACGGTCCACCCGGCTCCCGAGTGGATCGTGGGCGGCCTGGAGGCCTACTCCGCCAAGCATCCGGCTCCTGAGGTGAGTCCCTTTGCTTGACGATTCGAAACACTTTCCTTTTCTTGGTCTTTTTATACCGATCCTTCCTGCTTTGTCGAATTCAGGAGTTTCGATCGCTTGTTGGGTTGCCTCCGACCGCGGAGACGCTCCCACGGTGCTTGCCGGCCCCAACGACGTCGTCGAGCGCGACTCTGACGACGAAGCCGACAGCGCCACCATGGGCAACGAAGCCGCCTTCTCCTCCCGCCAACCGATCCCCATCCTGTCTGAGGATGAGGAGGAAGGAGAAGAAGGAAGAGAAGAACGCGCCGGGTCCAAGAACCCGGCGCCTGCTGAAGATGATGATGAAGATGATCAGCCGCTCCGCATCCGGCGGAGGCGTAGGCCTGCGGCTGAGGACGCCGGGCCCAACTCCAAGCTCCAAGTCGGCGAACCCGACGCCGCCGCCACCGGAGCGATCGGCTGGGGCTGCCGTGCAGCGCACCGTCGTTGCCGAGCGGAGGCAGAAGGCCTTGCGGGACATCCCTGCGAGGGCTCGCGCCGACTCGCCGCCTGCGCCTCGCTTCCGAGGAGTTCGGACCTCAACTCTTCCACCTGCGGGTGACAGGTCTGCTGCTGATCCTCATCCAAAGTTCCACTGGAAACGCTATCTTGAGTTTGACCCGTGCGAGTGTCGCAGGGCTGAGGACGCGTCCCTCAGTGACATGGAGGACGCGCTGGAGAGCGACTCCCAGCGGGCGGAGCCTGCCGCGCACGTCGCGGAGCCGACCACGAGAGCGCCGAGTCCTCCGCCTTCCACCGGCGGAGGCGACGAAGTTATTGTGCCCCCTCGACCCGAGGGGGCCACTATTGATGACACCGTGCCGGCTGGCACAGTGGATGCCACGCCTCAGCCGGAGACGGCGCTGGTGGTGACGACGACCCGCGCCACCGCGACGGCTTCCTCGTCGGGTGGGCTGACTGCCCAGCCCCCGAGCTCCGTCCCGGGTGCATCTGCGCCCCGGCCTGACTTCCGAGCCGCCATCCAGACAGCGATGGATGCGCACCAGGTACGTAGAATCCTTCTTGCGTCCGTAGCGTATATGTAGCCCCCAAGGCCCGAGTCGCGTTCGTAGAAAGCGGCTTGGGTCTTCATAGTTTTCTGGATGCAAAGTTTGGCGAATAGTGTAGTCCTTGGTTTGCCAATGTCGATGTAGAGGCAGGCCGGTGGCGGGTGTGTATGCCACTCGGAACGTAGCCCCCGGGTTCCTGACCCGGCGTATTATTTTTTTTTTTGTTGGGGCTAGCCCCCGGGTTAGCAAATGTTGGTGTAGAGGTAACCCGTGGCGTAGCCCCCATGCCTCTTCTTGATTGTTTATTGTCTTGTGAACTGCAGGAGCTGTCCTGGCTCCTCGAAGCCGAACAGCAGGAGACCCGCCGCCTGCAGGAGGAGCTGAAGAAGGCGCGCGACGGCTTCATCTCCGTCGCTGAGCACCAGCAACTGCTGGCCGCGCAGGAGAGCCGGCACACGCAGGCGTTTGCCGCGGTGCAGGAATCCTGCGAGCGGCTCAGCAAGCAGAAGGAGGAGGCGGACGCCGCCCTCACCCAGGCGACCAAGGGGTACGGCGAGGACCTCGAGAAGCTCGAGCGCAAATCCGGCGAGGCTGAGCGCGAGATGAAGGAGCTGACCGAGCGGCTTGCCACCCTCGCCGTTGGCATCTGGGGTAAAGATTTCATGCGACCCTTTGCAGTTTGTGCCTACTTGACTTGTGGCCTTGTTGTTGATTTTTGTTTTGTTGACAGGCGAGGAGACGGCTGGCCTGACGGCTTCGGAGCATGTCCACCGGCTCGGAGTCTTCGCCCGTGACGTTCACGGCCGGGCCAGCAAGGTCGTCCAGATGCTGTCGCCCAAGGAAGGCGTCCCCGCACCCGTCTGCAAGGTGTTGCGGGTTCTGGAGCTGATGCCCCAGGTGATCACCTGGGTGCGGGAGTCGTCGGCCCGAGCCGGCGCGTGCATTGCCCTCGGGCTTGTGCGAGGCCGGTATAGGCAGACGAACGTGGACAAGATCACGGCCAGCATCCCCACCGATAGCAGCGGCCGGGAGATCGATCTGCAGCCGGTGCTCCAGTACTGCGCCCCTTACGCCTGCCGGGCTGCCAAGATGGTCGACCACGACGACTTCGTCTTCGACGTGGTGCCTGAGGGCAACGACCTTGGCGAGGTGGCGGACAGGGAGCCGGCGTCGGAGTACCTTTTCGAAAGGGCTTCAGCTCTGCCACCGCCGGCTGCGACGAACGAGGCGTCGACGTCTTCTGCTCGGGCGGCTCCTCCGTCTTGAAGTTTGCTCCCCTGCTTTCAAAAGAGGGGTTATTTTGAAGTAGTTAGGGTTTGTCGCCTGCGGGCGAAAAATATTATGTAATGAAACAAGTATGATATGTGCCGGGTCGCGTTTCAGCGTGCGCCTCTGCGGCTTATTAATGTTTGTTTTGGCACTCCCATGCTTGTTTTTTGTGCGCTTTCCGTCACTTTGTTTGTTTTTCGCTTGTTTTGTAAGCTAGTCGATCGTGCGACCTCGCCAAGTGTGCTTCGCGTGATTTTTTCGTGACGCGCGCGGTACCCATGGTGACAAAGTCCGAGTGCGGCTTCATTGTCAAGTTAGGTTTGAACCGGCTGCACTACTTCTTCACTTTGTGCGGGTAGCTGACGACTTGGGAGAAAACAACAATTTTTGTGATTTTGCTTCGTGAGCAGGGGGTCCAGTGGTGAGCCGCGCATCGTGGCATCCGGCTCTCTTTGACAACCCATCAATCATATAACGTGTGAGTAGGAAGAATAAAGACTCGAAAGCATAATTGAATCGAAACGATAGCCCCCGAGCGTGCCGGGTGTGTATCGACTTTATTTCCTTGATTGATTACACAGTATTACAATGGATACTATGTATAATAGGGGCGAAGCAGGCTGATGTTCCATGGACGCTTGGTCTCCTCTTCCGACTTGGAGCTTTTGTTCGGCTCACGCAAGTCGACGAGGTGGTAGGAGCCGTTGCCCATCGCTTTGCTAACGACGAACGGTCCTTCCCATGGTGCCGAGAGCTTGTGCATCCCTTTCGACTTTTGGATGAGCCGAAGAACCAAGTCGCCTTCCTGGAAAGAGCGACTTCTAACCCGGCGGCTGTGGTAGCGGCGCAGGCTTTGCTGATATATCGCCGTCCTGGAGAGTGCGAGTTCGCGAGCTTCTTCCAGGAGGTCGACGCCGACAGGCGGGCTTCTTCATTTTCTTCCTCGTTGTAGAGGGCGACCCGAGGCGAGTCGTGCTCGAGGTCGGTCGGCATGACGGCTTCCGCCCCGTACACCATGAAGAATGGCGTGTAGCCGGTGGAACGGTTTGGAGTCGTTCTGATGCCCCAGAGTACGGCTGGTAGCTCGTCCAGCCAGCAACCCGGTGTTCGCTCCAGTGGAACTTGAAGTCGCGGCTTGATCCCGGCTAGCACTGTCTGGTTCATTCTTTCCGCCTGCCCGTTTGATTGCGGGTGGGCGACGGACGCCAAGTCGAGACGGATGCCTTTTTGTTTGCAGAAGGCCTTCATCTCTCCTTCGGCAAAATTTGTACCGTTGTCAGTGATGATGCTGTGCGGGTAGCCGAATCGGAAGATGAGCTTCTGGAGGAACTTGGTTGCGGTCTTGCCGTCGAGTTTCTTGATAGGTTCAACTTCGACCCATTTGGTGAACTTGTCGACTGCGACGAGCAAATGTGTCATGCCACCGCGAGCTGTCTTGAACTTGCCCACCATGTCTATTCCCCAGACTGCGAATGGCCATGTCAGAGGGATGGTCTTCAGAGCCGCGGCGGGTAGGTGATCCTGCCGGGCGTACTTCTGGCACCCGATGCACCGACGGACGATGTCGACTGCATCCTGATGAGCAGAGAGCCAGAAAAAACCGTGCCTGAACGCCTTGGCGACCAGGTTGCGAGCGCCGACGTGGTGGCCGCAATCTCCCGAGTGGATCTCATGAAGGATGCGCCTTCCCTCTTCCGGCTCGACGCAGCGGAGGAAAACTCCCGATGTGCTGCGTTTGTAGAGCTCGCTGTTGATGATGGCGTAAGCTGAGGCCCGGCGCACGACTCGCCGTGCTAGGACCTCGTCGGCTGGCAGCTTTTTGGTGGTGAGGAACTCGATGTAGGGTTCCCTCCAGTCGTTTGTTTCTTGGGTTACCGCCACCAGAATTGCATCTGATGATGGCGGGTTGGCGATGTCGACTTCGGCCGGGGGCGTACCGACGGGTTGTGCAGGTGGTCGAGGAAGACGCCGGGTGGGACTCGGTCCCGCTTAGACCCGAAGCGAGAGAGTGCGTCAGCCGCCTCGTTCTTCCTTCGGTCGACGTGCTCCAGCTCCATGCCGGCGAAGTGGCCGCCGACTTGATCGACGAGCCGGCGGTAAGCCGCCATGTTGGGATCATTTGCATCCCAGGTCCCCATCGTTTGCTGAACGACGAGGTCGGAATCGCCGTAACATTTGATACGGCTAACTCCCATCTCCTTGGCCACGCGTAGGCCATGTAGGAGGGCTTCGTACTCGGCGACGTTGTTAGTGCACGTGAAGTGTATCTGCAGCACATATCGCATCTTGTCGCCTTGGGGAGAAGTGAGGACGACTCCAGCCCCCGAGCCCTCATACATCTTGACCCGTCAAAGAACAAGGTCCATCTGCCGGCTTCATAGGTTGGAGCCGGCAACTGTGTCTCCATCCAGTCGACGAGGAAGTCGGATAGTGACTGCGACTTGATCGCAGTGCGGGCTGCGTAGCTGAGGCCGAAAGGCTGCAGCTCAGAGGCCCATTTGGCGACGCGCCCAGTTGCCTCTCTATTGCGGATTATTTCAGCTAAGGGAGATGAGCTGACCACCGTCATCGGGTGGCCCATGAAGTAATGTCGCAATTTTCTTGAAGCAAAGAAAACACCGTATACAAGTTTTTGGTAGTGCGGGTAACGTTGCTTCGAATCCGTCAGGACTTCGCTGACGTAGTAAACTGGCCGCTGGACCAGTTGCTCGTGGCCTTCCTCCTTGCGCTCGACGACGACCACCGCGCTGACGACTCGGTTGGTCGCAGCGATGTAGAGGAGCATCGGCTCCTTTTCTAGTGGAGATGCGAGGATCGGCGCCTCGGCCAACGTCTTCTTGAGTGCCGTCAAGGCGGCGTCTGCCTCGTCGTTCCAGGTGAACGTGTCCGACTTCTTGAGGAGCCGGTACAAGGGCATGGCCTTCTCGCCGAGTCGTGAGATGAAACGGCTGAGGGCAGCGACACAGCCTGTGAGCCGCTGCACGTCCCGGAGGTTTTCCGGCTTCTTCAGAGCTTCGATCGCCTTGATCTTCTCTGGGTTGGCCTCAATGCCTCGCTCGGAGACGATGAAGCCCAGGAGCTTGCCCGCGGGTACGCCGAAGACGCATTTTTCCGGGTTGAGCTTTATCCTGTACTTGCGGAGGTTGGTGAATGTCTCCGTGAGGTCGGCAATCAGGTCTGTCTTCAGCTTGGACTTGACGACGATGTCGTCCACATATGCGTGGACGTTGCGGCCGATCTGCTCGTGCAAACAGTTCTGTATGCACCGCTGGTAAGTCGCTCCGGCATTTTTCAAGCCGAAGGGCATGGAGACGTAACAAAACGCGCCATAGGGCGTGATGAAAGACGTCTTCTCCTGATCTTCGGGCGCCATCTTGATCTGGTGGTACCCGGAGTAGGCGTCGAGGAAGCATAGCGCCTCGCACCCTGCCGTCGAGTCGATCAGCTGATCGATGCGTGGCAATGCGAATGGATCCTTGGGACAGGCTTTGTTCAAGCCGTGTAGTCGATGCACATCCGCCATGTTCCGTTCTTCTTCAGAACGAGCACCGGGTTGGCAAGCCATTCCGGGTGTATGACTTCGGCGATGAACCCGGCAGCTAGGAGCCGGGCTATTTCTTCGCCAATAGCCTTCTGTCTCTCACCAGTGAAGCGACGCAGGAACTGCTTCACTGGCTTCAGCTTGGGGTCAACGTTGAGCTTGTGCTCTGCGAGCTCCCTCGGGACGCCTGGCATGTCAGATGGTTTCCATGCGAAGATGTCCCGATTCTCACGGAGGAAGTCGCAGAGCGCGCTTTCCTATGCGACGTCCATGTGCGAGCCGATCACCGCCGTCTTGGAGGAGTCGCCCTCGACCAGCGGGATGCGCTTGGTCTCCTGTGCCGACTGGAACTTGTCGCGTGAGTCCAGAGTCGGCTTCTTGACGATGGTCATGTCGTTGGGGTCGACTTGCAGCTTGAGTTGCTCCAGCTGCTCCGTGGCGATGACGGACTCGGCAAAGACGGCGTTGCCCTTTTCGCACTCGATGGCGCGGTCGACGTCGCCGTGTACAGTGATGATGCCGTTCGGACCCGGCAGTTTCATCTTCAGGTAGGCGTAGCAGGGCCTTGCCATGAATTTGGCAAAGGCGGGTCGCCCGAGGATCGCATGGTAGGAACTACGGAAGTTCACCACCTCGAACCAGATCTTCTCGAGCCGGAAGTTCTTGGCGGTGCCGAAGACGACGTCGAGTGCGATTTTGCCTAGCGGGTAGGCCTTCTTTCCCGGGACGATGCCGTGGAAGGTGGTGATGGTGGGGACTAGCTGTTCGTCACGCAATTTCATGCGTTGGAACGTCTCGTAGTAGAGGATGTTGATGCTCGACCCCCGTCCATCAATGTCTTGGTCAAGATGTAGCCCTTGACCTGGGGCGCGACCACCAGAGCGAATTTGCCCGGGTAATCGACGCGGGGCGGGTGGTCTTGACGGCTCCATGTGATCGGCTGCTCTGACCAGTCGAGCCACTGGGGCACGTCTGGCAGAGTCGCGTGGACGGCGCGCCGTATGACCTTCTCCTCCCGCCTGGAATCGAGGCCGACGAAGGTGTGGCCCATGAAGCCGGCAGTGGGAGGCATGCCCTGCTGCTGCTCACCGTCGTCGTCTCCGTCGGGTGCCCGCTTCTTGGCACCGGTCTTGGCCTTGACGATTTCTGCAGTCCAGCTGCACTCGTCAGTGGTGTGGCCGGCTGGCTTGCCGGGTAGGCTATGATACCTACACGGCATGGCCAGATCTCCGTGGCGGTGAGCTTCTTTCGCGGGAAGTTGCCGCGTTGGCTCTTGAAGCCGCGGCCCCCCGCAGCCGTGGCGGCTACAAGCTCGGAGCCGCCGTCACCCTTGCGTTTATGAGCGCTGGAGTGCTTGGCCTTGCTCTTGTTTTTGCCGCCTTTCTTCTCGTCGTCGTCCTCCTCGGAGTCGTCCTTGGTGACGTCGGACTCGGCGTACTTGTGCACGATGGCGAGTAGCTGGCCCATCGTCATGTCACCCTTGTGCGAGCGCCGCAGCTTCTGCTTGAGCGACTCGAAGGTGGTGTTGTCCTCAAGGTGGGAGTGCACCGTGTCGACGCTGAGGTGTTCTGCCGAGTTGATGAGGTCGGCGACTCGGCGATACCACTTTCTAGTGGACTCGCCCTCCTTCTGGACGCAGCGCTTGAGGTCCTCGACCGTGGCCGGGCGCTTGCAGGTCCCCTCGAAGTTGGTGATGAAGAGCCTCTTCAACTCGCCCCAGGAGTTGACGCTGTTCCTGGGGAGGTTGTTGAGCCAAGTGCGAGCCGTTCCCTCAAGCATGAGAGGAAAATAGCGCGCGCAACAGAGCGAAGACGCGTTCTGGATGCTCATGGCGGCCAAGTAGTCCTGGACCCAAGTTTCCGGGTTCATGGCAGCGTTGTACTTGGGCGCCTCTCTCGGTCCTTTGAAGCTGCTAGGGAAACGCTCGCCTCTGATGGCGGGTCCAAAGCATCTAGGGCCGACGTCGTCGTCGTCGTTGTTGTTGCGCGTCGCCTCGGCGCGCTTGTCGTTGAGGTGGTGGCGTAGATCCGGAGCGGAGTGATTGGAGCGCGCCTGCGCCTGGTTGTTGTTGATGGTGTGCCGGGCGTCGTTGCGGGCGAGCCGAGGCGGGTTGCCTCCAGCCCTCGCGTTGCTCGACACTGCCGGCTCCTCGTGCCGACTGCGTGGCGGCTGTGGGGCAGCGTCACGCCTGGGGGAACCCTTGTTTCCCTGGCTTCGGTGTGGTGCCGAGGCCGTTTTCTCGCTGGGTGGCGATCTGGAGTAGAGCTTGCCGTCAGATTGCGACATGTTCTCCTGCAGCTCCAGCGCCTTGTCCACCAGCTTGCACCCCTTGCTCCAATAGGGGTTGTCCTTGACCCGGATCCTCTTGAAGAGAGAGGCGGCTGCAGTCATGCAATCGACTGGGGTGCCGAAAATCGCGAGGTCGGCGTCGTCGTCGTTCCGCGGCTGGGGTTGAGGACGAGCCGGGTTCGGAGGAGGCCGCGGCGCCGGAGGCGGCATCGTCGGGCGAGGTTGAGGCGGAACTTGACTCGAGCCGCCGGGCTGGGCCCTGCGGCACTCGTCGCGCTGCCTTTCCAGCTCTGTCTCGCGCGCGAAGGCGTTGTCGAGCGCGCGAGTTGGTGCATCAGGATTAAGCCGCGACTTGCGGTTTTTGTGATGCCGAGTGACCGCGGAGAGAGCGGTCGACTGAGCATCGACCTCCAGCTCCTTCTGGCGGATCTCCTCCTGCTGGAGGGCCATCTTCCGGCGCAGCTGCTCGAGCTGTGTCGCCTGGTCGACGACGTTCGCCGGCGTGATCGGGGTGCTGAGCGGGTCAGCCGCCCGACCTGCTTGTCCTCGCAGGGCGGCGAGAGATTCGTCGCGTTGCTGCTTTTCGCGAGCCTCCTGCTCGCGCCGTGCCTGGTCGCGCTGCTTCTGCGCGTTGGCCTCTGCTGTGGCGGCGTTTGTTGCCGCAGGTTTGGCGGCAGCAGAGTTTGCCGCCTCGCCCGTCATGTAGATGTGGGCGGGTGTTGCCGTGCCGTCCGAGGCCAGATCGGTCGAGCCCTCCGACTCGTAGTCGAGAACGGGCAAGATCGACCCGGTGGCGTCGTCGTTCGAGATCTGGACGGTCTCGGCGGATGGGGCGGGTGCAAAGTGGTTTGCAGCCGCGGTGTCGACATCGGCTTCGTCAAGCGGGTCGACGGGGGAGGAAGTACCATCGTAGTTGTTGGCGACTCTTCCTCATCCGAGCCGCAGAAGCCGACGTAGGCAGTGACGGCGGTCCCGAACGGGATAGCCATCGCGCGAGTGATCGGGGCGTAGTTGGGCCTGCCCCAAGTGTGTGGATCGGCGATGTAGCCGATCCCTCCATGCTCGAAGTAGCTGCCGGTGACGATGTCACCGCGACCCGACATGGCTTGAGGGCTGAAGTAGACGCCAGTGCCGGGTTCAGGACTCTCCATGAAGTAAATTCCAGCGATCGCTGGCCCCACGGTGGGCGCCAACTGTCGTGGGGTAATCACGGCAGATGCCATACGGGGTGGCTTAACTCGGGTGTGAGCCATGCGACGTAGGATTCACAGAGAGGTTGCACATGAAAAGTTTACCCAGGTTCGGCCCCTCTGTATGAGGTAAAGACCTACTCCTGCTTGTATGTATTTGGATCTGATGGGGTGTACAATGGTGTGCGCACCAGAGCTTGCGGGTGCTCCGGAGGCTATGGAATGAGATGAGTCTCCCCCTAGGGTTGCTCCTTGCCAGCTTTATATAGGGAGCCGGCTAGGGTTTACAGGGAATGACGGGTTCCGCTGGCGGCGCTAGCTATCCTGCCTACAAGTGCGGCTTCATGGAGCGCACTCTTTGGGATACACAATCGCAGACTGATTCAGAGATATCTGCTGCCGCCTCCCCGAGCCGTCATACCGGGATCCTCAGGAACCCGGTATCCTGGAAGATGTACACCGGGTGGGCTTTGGGCCACCCGGCCTTGGAGGCCGACTCGGGGTCCTGAGCCTACCCGGTTGGCATCCCCCATCAATTCTCTCCTGTTGCAACGCATGGGTCACAAGCGAAAAGGATAAAGTATATCGACAATCCCAAAAAATAACAAACACCCTCTTCCTATATCACTATTGCTAACTAGAATGAGACAGTGAAATAATTCTCAGAAGATATTTGGTCTGATATCAATTTTTTTATCAAGAAGTATTTAAATGGCTTAGTAAATAACTGAATGAAACAAATATAAATTCGAAAACGTGTTTATATAATATAAATTAGGAGACTACAACGCACGTGCACGTTCACTAGTACCTAGAAAAGACAATATAAATTTTGCGCTTACAAATCACAACGCACACCTTAATTTAGCTACTATGTAGACATGGGTTCTGATTGTTTATGAAAATGGAATGCGCAGAACGGCCCTGTCGTCATAGTTTCCTCATTAGATATAAGTTCAACCCGCCGACCAACGTCTCCAATGCCAAAATGCGCCATGAGCAACCAGACGAAGGTGAGGAGCTCCCCTCCTCTGCCTAGCTGCTGGGCGTGCAGCTCCACCGGGCATTTGCCGGCCGCGTAGAGCAGCAGCCTCATCCACATATCTTGGATCTCGACCAGCGTCTCGCGCCATGGCCCAGGTTCCTCCTGTTCTTTCAGGCATTCCTCGTAGCCGAACTCCAGCTTGTCTTCCACTAGGTGATAGGCAGTGTCCAGGACATCTTGCTTCCTGCTGCTGTTCTTGCTGATCTTCGCGTATAATCCTGTTAGCGTGTCCTCTGCAGTGCCACTTAGTGGCAACATGGACGGCTGCATAACCAGGAGGTACACCAGGTAGTTGGATACCTTCCTGCATATCTCTATGCCAGATGATAATGTCTCAGCATCCATGCTGCCGGAGCGTTTCCGTAAATGCAATTCTGTGTATGTATGTAAGAGTATGATGCTATCGCCAAAAGAATCAGCTTGGGAGTTCAGAGTAGCATTGATAATGGGACGAAGATTCACCCAGTGTTGCTGCTGTGTCATCCTTGTGAACTCCTCGCGAGCAAGACGACCAACCCATGTCTCCACACTGTCCATAACATCCTTGCTGACCTTGACATTCTTGGTGTGTCGCAGGTTTCTGATAAACGTCATCTTCTCGACTGCATTTAACATATTTCTGATGATTGTCGGTAGTTTGGATGATGTTGTTGATTGCTCACGGCACATACATGAGGTCAAAAAGTCATACTGCCCCATGGAGTTTGACCACAACGGTCTCTTCTCTGGCCAACCGATGCTACTTGAGAGTAAAAACCAAGAAATGCAAGCAAGCCTGTCGCACCTTGAAGCTTTGAAGAAGGCCCAAGTCCAAGGTGACATCGCAGTCGGAAAGAAAGCACAAATTTCAAGACCAAAGCCACCGATAAATAACAGGTAGGTGATTGCGACATCAGATCCACGGTGTTCTTGTTTGTTGTGTTCAACTAAGAAGAGCACAAAGGCAGCTATCATGGTGACCTGGCTGATGGACCGGAGCATGACGCCGGTCCTTGTTCGAAGCACCATGGCCTTGGTGTAGAGATCATCGTACATCATGGCAAGCTCGACCTCCAGCAACTTGGGCACTTGGTCTGGGGGCTGTCTGCTTGGAACCTGAAGGCACGACGCTCTTTCATGTAGGAGATGGTGCGCCCTGAGAAGAGGTCCCGGATGCCAACCATTGAGCCTATAACGTAGTAGATTGCTCCTGCATAGCTGCATTTATCGACCTCAACATTCAGCTTAGGCAATGGAGGCAGACTAGTTTCCTTGAGGCCATTTCGGCTACCGCACTTGAGCGCCCATGTCCTCTCACCGTACCTGATGATTCCAGCAACGAACACCAATATGGCTGGAGCTAAAAGCCTCTGGTTACGTCCACCTATCGACTTCCAAAAGGCGTATAAGGCTAAGGAGACTTGGATGCTCAGGTTCAGCAGGTGCCTCAGCCACAGGTTGTTGTCCTCAATGGAGAATGCAGTCAGGGTGTCCTGCCCGCCTAGATGGATGAGGAGGAAAGGTGTCCAGAAGAATGCTAGCTGAAGAGAAGTACCTGCGGTTAATCCATTTGATTCCCTAGTCTGATGGCATGATCCAGCCGATGTTCCGGCAGTCTGATCATTTCGGGATATAAGACCAAGGGCGTAGACTGCAACCATATCTGCCCCAACGTACGCTAGCCAGATGAAAAGCCTGAGCAGAGCATTGGTGCTGTACCTCCTGATGCAGCCGGTGAAGAAGAGAAATATTTGCAAGGTCAAGCTGAGGAGCACCACCAGCTGGATTTCCCACTGATTCCATATTTGCTCCAAGCTCTCAATTGTTATGGTCATGATTCGTTCAGCTTTTATAATGCTTTCACTCTGTTGTCCTGCTGGTAAGTAAACGACACAATACTTGTTTGTCAGTGTGTACAATAGGATGCCTTTTTTAGTACCAACAATAATCGACTAAACTTACTTGCACTTACGGATTATTTTCCGCTGATATATTGCCATCCTTTATATCTATAGGGTTAAATGGCCTCTAATTCTTATACTTTGTTCACTTAGAACGAAATATCCAAGTAGAACACTTTTTCAAAATATAATCTAACAAGGATGCACCTTTAACCATTCAGATTTGATTGATAAAGTAACCTCCCCATGAGATCATTAAAAGATGGACTCATGATGATAATTTGAGAAAGTGAAACACAACAAGCATGTAGTAGTCCAGAGCAAAAATCTTCCAAATATTTGGCAGGGAGATTTTAAGGGTACTTAAACAAGTAAGAGTTAAATCAGATCATAGAGAAGATCTAAAAGTAGGCTTTAGATAATATTTTGAGAAAATATAGAACTGGTTTTATTTTATTTTGAAGATAATGTTATAGTAAAACATTCAAGTAAATGACTAATGGGTATGATTCTCTTAAGGAAGAAGTTAATAGCACAGCCTTCCAGTAGCTATTTCACTGGGATTTTTACTAGAAAATGTTCACGTTTTTGGACTGTAATACACACCAGAGCTAGATGCAGAGCTAGTTCTCTAGCATGTCGTTTTTGAAAACTATTTTGTAATTCTTCATAAATCATAATATTTGGATGCTGTCTGAAAGTTTGGTCGCAAAAAGGCGTTCACACTATGGAGGAGGAGGTTAGCAGAGATACCACTTTCTGCTTTTGCTAAACGATCATTACTTTCCTTCGTGCAGAAGGCAAGAATCCTTGTTGGCGAGCAAGGATTAACCAATTTTCATGCTAGTTATCATACATATTAATTTGAAATTTGTGTTAAGAGCACGTCCAAGTGATGTTCGTGTGCTCCAATTTTCCGTTGGTCATAAATAAATCCTCGAGAATTTTTGAGTTTTCTCAAGCATGAGATAGGTAAGACATTGCATCAATGTATAGTTGAGGGTTCCTTAAGTGACCCAATAAAAATAGTAACAGATGATGGTTAAGAAAAATATAAGCTCAGAGAATCATGGAAGTAATAATCGAAAATTCACTTTGGCTCCCGAGATCGAGTGATCCTTTTGTTTTAAAAAATTCGAACGAAAATATTCATAAGTTTCGATTATTTTTATGTAGTCAATGATGTATCTTATAAGCATGGAACATCAAAACGCGATTTTTTTTCTATTCTAGGCTACACAAAAATGCTAAAATCGTATAATTTTTGGAGATTTCAAAATGCGCATTGTTCACTATAGTCAGATCTGTACATTTGCCATTTTTATGTAGCTCAAAATACAAAGTACTTCAAATTGAGATTTTGCACGTTTGTCGGATATATCATGCAGAACAACTAGATTTTTTTTCAGATTTTTCAAAAACTCGTAAATAGGATTTTTGAATTTTTTAAAATAAAGGGATCGCTGGAGTTCGGGAGCCAGAAATCTCCACTCAGTAATAACAGTTTGAAAAATAAATAAAAGACCAGTCATTACAGGTAGGAAGGTGAATAGAAGAAAGCAAGAGGCAAAATGAGGTAGCTTGAGTACCTGGGCAAATGAAAGAGAGCTAGTTAGGCGTGGTGTGCCGGCCTCGCGACGGGCGAGGACGAGATGGAGGATTTGTCACAGCACAGAACCACTTCTAACGTCGTGACAGGGAGGTGAAATAGGGGAGAGTGAGTGCAGCAAGTGCAGAGGAAACATGGAGGAGAAATGTAGGAAAAGAGAACAGGAAATCTCAACTGGGGCAGGAGAGAAGGAAGCAACAACGAGGGGGACAAGAGAGAAAGAAACGAACATCAGTTTTGCCAAAAGCAAAGGAAAAAAGAGAAAAGCCAATTAGCCACACTTCACTTCTTGCATGTGATTTCTGACTTTGCAGACTATGGAGGTTTCCTGACCTAATGTCACAGACTCACATGTAATATACTGTCATTTCCGGTCAGGAGAGTTATTGCACTGGGACCGTTTTGCTACAAGCTATTGCACTGGGACTGTTTTGCTAGAAAAGCTTTAGTCTGAACTCTGAACTACACTGGAGTTAGATGCAGAGCTAATACTAGTACTCAGTATTAATGGCATGCACTTTTCCAAAACTATTTCGTAATTCTTCATAAATCATAATACTTGGCTGCTGTCAGAAAGTTCCGTGCAAGGTGTTTCACACTATTCTTTTTTTTCATTATGAAGAAGCAGGTTAGAAGAGGTTCCACTTTTTGCTTTCGCTAAACCATCGTTATTTTCCTTGGTGCAGATGACAGGAATCTTTTCTGGAAAGTAAGGATTAACCATTTGCATGCTAGTTAAAGTATATGTTTTTGTTAAGAGCATATCCAAGTGATGTTCGTGTGCTCCAATTTTCAGTTGGACATAATTTACTCCTCGAGAAATGTTGAGTTTTTTTTTATAACATTAGATAGCTAAAAAATTGCATCAAATTCTATAGAGTACAGTAAGTGTTAGTTAAGATACCCATTAAAAATACACTAACGGATGATGGCTAAGAACAATAGAAGCTCAGAGAATCATGGAAACAATAACAGCCCGGACAATAAGAAGACTGGTAGCCACAGCTGGGAAGCAGAATAAAAGAAACCAAGAGACAGAAGGAGGTAGCTAAATTACCTGAGCAAAAGAAAGAGAGCTAGTTAGGCGTAGTGTGCCGACCTCGCCGCAAACACCGACGAGACGACATGCTAGAAGCTTGGCACGGCACAGATCCACGTCTCAAAGAGAGATCACCAGTGTAAGGTGAAGGAGGGGAGTAGCGAAGGGAGTGTAGCAAGTCCAGATGAGATAAATGTAGGAAAACAGAGAGGAGAATCGCATTTGCGTCAGGAGAGAAGGAAGCAACACGAAAAAGGAACATTAGTTTTGCCAAAAGGAAAAGGAAAAAAGAAAAGCTAATTAGGTTAGAAGGTTTGAATGGGCTGCTTTTGCACAAGATGCATAACTTCGGCCATGCTTCACTTTTAACATGCGATTCCTGGCTCAGTTTGTCGACTATGGAGGTTGTGTCCTGACCTAATGTCACATTCACCATATTATCAGTGTCATCTCGGGCCAGTGGAATTAGTCGGTGTATACGGTCAGTTGGGCACAAGTTGATCATTTGGTGAGATTGAGTATGAGAAATGGTGCAGGCTGGCAGGAATGCATGGTGAGAGCCAAGGAGGATGGAAAAAAACTGGTAGCTTGAGAAATCAGGTATATTATCATCCGGACTGAGGAAAAGTAAAAAAAATGATAGTAAGGAGGTGCTTTGCATAAGGGGCGTAAGACAAATGATTCTGTCATGCATAGAGATCGAAACCATGGTGTTGATATGTTCAAACAGAAGTCCCATCTTGTTTCCGGTTTCCTTGGAGCTTCCATGTTTGTCAGGTGTTCCTTGACTCTTCAGGAAGACTTCAAGCTGGATGCCTGGAACATAGTTACCACTTAGATGCGGTTTTTGGGCTACTATCGCTGTCAAAAGTTAAAATATCACTTAAATTACAGAATTAAGTGAGTACAATATTCACATGGTGCCTAAGTCCAGTTGCAGGAAAAATTTCATGTTTGCAGGGATGTGGCTTTGTGTTAGTCTGCAGAATAAGATGAAGACCACAAACCTGAAGATCTGTTGGGAGTTCCAGATCATCACCGCTAAGAAGCATCAGTACCCAGAACAGAAATTAACTCTTTATGGACACTTGCCCACGGCTTCAAGGGAATATCCTGGTCAGAAACGCATGACACATACAAAGAGGGCAAACGATCAATGATAATTGCACTTCATCTTAATAAAAGTAAAAAAGGTAGAATGAAAATCAAATTTTAGAACAACCTGAAACATGAACCAAGAGATTTTTCTGCTCCCACGACCCACATTTCACCCTCTAAGAACATTTTCATGGCGATAACCATCTGGTTCCACTAGGAATGACCACCACTGATTATGGATTGAGAGTGAAATCCCCCGCCCCAACAGTTTCTGTCAGATCAAAGCCCTTTGACCGTGTTCTAGAACATTTTGTCCCTCTTTACAGAAACATCAACTACAAAGCATAGACACGTGAGATAAACTTGAAGTCTGGTACTAACAAACATACCAGGTGGAATCCAGCTTGTGTGTATCCTCAAAATGATTAAAAAGGTTAGATATATGTGGAGTTTTCGGAGCTAGCAGCTGCCTCAGAATGTGAGTACACAGACGGTTAGCCAAAATTTATCCTGGTAAATCACAGTCTAGTCTACCCAACCAAATAAAATGAAAGACATTTTCATAAATGAAGAAGATAAAGTATGTTTTCGTGTATTCATTACAGATTGCTCACGCTAGCTCATCCATACAGGGAAGGCTCAAATCATCATCAACCAAGGTAAAAGAGATATGAACGCCAAAGAGATACAATGCCGTCACTGAATTTCCAAGATCTACATCACCCATAGAGGAACATGCTACATTCCTTCATCAGAAGAAACCACAGTTATCCCAGTAATCAGTATCCCGGTGTGTCGGGGAGTTCCTAGTCGAGTCGCAGTCCATCCCCTGCACGCTCCCATTGGAGGCGGAACTCTGCTGCTGAGCAGGATGTGGATGTGGTTGCGCACTGTGAACGCACGAGTGTTTCCTGAAGTACACAACGTGGAACAGAAGCGGATCGCTATCAGTGGGCTGTACCTGCTTCATGGCGTGGCAGCTCTGTGTGTGCTTGTGCGCGCACCGGTAGTATTGTCTGCAAGATTTATTTCAATAGTTCTGGTCAGCCTCCCTCGTGCACATACGAGCCAAAAAATAAATAAAAGAATGTGTGTGAGATGAATCCGGGTCCAAGCGTTGCTCACCTTGGATGCATGGCACCGCAGACTTCCTTTTGGCCATACTTCCTCCAGCTGAAGCCGTCATCGTCGAAGCGCCGAAGGAACTGCGAACGGCCATGGCGGTTGAAGTCAGCTGCTGGACGACATGGGTGCATGTCCATCGCGTTCCTCAATGCAGACTGTGAAACACTTATGTTGGATTCCTCGGCACGATACCCCCCCGTTGCTTACAGAGAATTCAGTGAGGCCTGACAGGTGCTCAATGCCAACAGGTGCAGCTCCGTATTTCTCATTGTACCTTATCTCGAGCCTCTGGAGCTTGGGCATTGCCCCTGCCTCGAAGGTCAGGTTTGATATCTTGTTGTAGGAGATTATAAAATGATTGAGAACAAGGAATCCCCTGCCACATATGGTGACCTTATCTTTAAGAGTTCCTTCAACATGCAGTTTAAGGTGCAAAAGGGAGTGCAACTGTGCGAGGATCCCAAAATCATCCAACACCTCAACCACGAGTTCAAGGTCATAGAGGTTATGGAGCTCTCCAATCCACTTGGGAACCCTCGATAACATGCACCAAATATGGAGTCTCTAAAGAAAGAACGGAGAAGGAGACATTGAGCTTAATGCATCTCTGCATATGTTAGGGAGATAAGGATCCATTCGCAGGTATCTGAGGTTGCACATCTTTTCAAGGGAATGCCTCAATACATCCATCCGTTGCCCCTTCTCCACGTCATCCAATTGCACCCCACCAAAAGATGATATTTGAAGATCCCTCAAATTGGTCAGATCTCCGAGGTCTCTGATGGTGTCTACTGAGTTGAGGCCCAAACTGAACTCTCGCAGAGTGCGTAGGGATTTCATATTACCAATCCCACTGGGCAAATGTGTCACTTGTGGAATGACCAGGTGCAACAACTGACACAGATTAACAACATCTGTTGGAATTTCAACCATGCTAGATGTTCTTAATTCCAATGTTTCCAATTGCTCCAATCCCTGGATCTTCCTTGGTAGTGCTATTTCACCATATGCAACAATTTTTAGATACTTCAGTTGGAACAAATGACACATACCAGTAAGGTCGAGTATCTTCGGCTCATGGTTACCACTTGGAAACTCAAGAGTTAAAGCCCGGAGATGCTTGAAATCCGACAAAAGAGGTGCATATGTGGAGTTACCAAATCTCGCAAGCGCCCTTACTTGTGAGAGCTGGGTGGTTCCCAATACTGTGTCATCTATTACACCATCCAAGTAGAGGGAGAGTCGACGGACCTTATTAGGCAGCCTTGCCATGGCTCGTAAGTCATTTGTTACAGTGATAAAATTTTCTTCTCTGCACTTGTGTACAATAAGATCCAACATCATATCATGTACTCGGCAAGACAACACCTCATTGTTAGGATCTGTATCAACTGGTTGAATAATGCTCATGTTGACAAGCTCATTAAAGTAACCATCTGCAACATCCTCCAGATCTCGCCCATGCAACCTACTTATTAAACCTTGGGCTACCCATTGCCTGATCAAATCATTTTTTTCAATCGTGTAATCCTCTGGATAAATACCAAAATATAGCATGCATGTTCTCAAATAATGAGGAAGATTGATGTAGCTAAGGTTTAGTATCTCTCTCATTCCTTCCAAGGTGTGATTTACTTCAAAGTTGGAGCTCAAAGAATTCAGAACATGTTCCCATTGCCCAATCAGCTTACTTTGTTTGCTGGCCAAAATGCTAGATATAGTAATAATTGCAAGTGGCAAGCCACCGCATCTTTTCAAAACTTTAGCTGAAACTTCACGCAAATACGGAGGACAAGCATCCTCCGAACCAAATACTCTGCTAAAAATTAACTTTCTTGAGTCTTGTTCAGTTAATGGCTTCATCTTATATACATAGTCATAGTGATTGGAGCAGCACACTCTTGCCACTGTATCAATTCGCGTAGTGGTTATCACTCTGTTACCACTCATGGTCTCTGGAAGAGCACACCTAATAATATTCCATGCAGTCTCATCCCATATGTCGTCAATTACAATTAAGTACCTGCAAAAGAATTTGATATGAAGTATAATAAGCAGCAGGCAAAAACTATAAATGTATGTGATAGTATCTTCACTTTATGCAAGGGAATTACAAAATGTTGTGTGAATTGAACTCTGAAACTAAGTGCATACGTACTCGTCTAAAACATACATGACACATATGCTCACATTCTGCAAGTGATTTCTTTAGATGGGCCAAGAAAGGCCTACATATTCATATATTTAAGGACCTGTCTAGCAGGAGGGCACTCTCCCGCATGTCATGTATTGCCAATACCATGCCATAGTTCCACTCGGCTCCAGCATACCCCAGTATCGCCAATACCATTGAGCTACTAGCTACAAATATCCACGAATTTGGGCCACTCAACACAGATGTCACAAGTTGAGTAAACTTTGGCACACTGCTTATATATCACAAAGGTGTTCTTAGTTGGACTTAAAGTATGACCGTTGGACTACTGTCCCAGTCACGGAGAAGAGACAGGAGAGAGTACAAGTGCCCACGATAACTGCAACCATGACATGAAACTCTAACATAGGGCCTAGGGGCATAAGTTTCAAAACCAAGTGAAACAGCACTTGTTAGCAAGAAACAACATGCATAGAAGCCTAAAGTAATTTACTTGCAGAACAAAATAGACAATTCACAATTCTATCCTGACTTCCTGAGTACTTGAAGTTAGGATCATAATCTCAGGAGATACTAATAATGCTGAATAGAGGAACTTCGAGAAAAGAATTTATCGTCAGAGCCCTCCTGACTATGGATTATTCTTTACACATGGTTATGGTTTCTCCTGTTACGGGGTGGATGCACATGCAAAAACACCAAAATTGAGGATCATGGTAACTCTAAAGGTGGACACTGCAATTAAAACCATGGTGGATACCGTTGTACAACCACTGACCAACAATCCCCACCACTTCACCAATAGGTGGTTCCCCTAGTACCTATATTGTGTTCCATCTCGCTTGTGACAGATTATCTTTCAAGGGTGGAAGAAATTGCATGGTTACAGAGCATGATTCATGGAATTTCATGGTTCTGCTGCTTTAATAGAATGCCCCACTAAAGAGGATCTAAAGCCTTACAAAAAGGGATGATGTAAGCTTCTCAATCAGGAGCATAAATCTCAAAGAAGAGCACCAACCTACTACGTCAACGGAACACTTACAAACAAAAAGAGCAGCTTCCACAGAAAATAAACCAACACATGTCAAATTAATTATTGTTAAAGTCGATCACAAACTCACAGACCTCTTGCCAGTAAGGAAGTGTTGAAGTGTACTCATAGCTTCATCCTCGCCCCATGTTTCCATGTTGGTGTGCTCCGGTGCTACAAAGCCAACTTGAGAAAGTATATTTCTGAAAATCCTCCATATGTTTGGTTTCTGGGACACAGAAACAGTAGCTCGGTGCTGGAACTGCCCCTCTAGCTTGCGATATATAGCATTTGCAAGGGTAGTCTTGCCAAGACCTCCAAATCCCACAACAGAGAGCACCTTCAGCTGCCGTGCAGTAACACTATCTTCATCCATTATTAGCTGTATTAGTTCATCCCTTGGCCCATCGATACCCACAAGGCCCGTTGTCTCAGCATAGAGTGACAACAGGCGAAGATCTATGGACGTGTGGCTTTGCTTGGTGACGATGTCATCGACCTTATACCTCATGCGCCGCTCACTCACTTCCGTAACACGTCTCTTCAGGCCTTGGAACTCCTTGGAGATCCTGTGCCGAGTGTTGATCTTTGTCAAGAAGTTGACGCTCTTCTCAATAAACCCCCTTAAGCTACGCGGCTTGCTATTGGGCTCACGTTCGATGCAGAGCATGAACTCGTTAGGACAACTCACGCACCTGCTCCATCCAACACTTTGCTTGTTTGTCAGACTCCTCCTCTGTGTCTGACATCCTCTCCAGGAACGCGTACATGCTCTCAAGCTCAGCTTTAAGGAACATGACCTCGCCCCTGACTCCTTTGAGCAGCTTGTACTTGCCCACGAGCAAATCAGAAAGCTTCCCGAGCAGAGCACCCAAGGCGCCACGCGACACGCTCACTGACGCCGCCGCCTCCATTGTCTTCCCTTCGCTCAACTGACACATAAACTCAAGCACTTGGGGACCATGGCGCTGGAATGGACTTACAAACCCCGATCCCGACCGACCCCACTAGGTCAGGCTTCCAGTTCGATCCGATGGAGAACGCACCCTGGTTTCATTGATAATGACCGATTAAGAACCTATATCGCAGGCAAGCAGCTCAAAGCGAAATGGAAATCCACGTCTCCTAACCTGGTTCCCAGAGCGGCGGTACCTCGCCCTTGGCGCCGCGCGACCACGGTGACGAAGGCGGAGACGCGGCAGCCGCAAAGCCCGCAGTAGCTGCTTCGACGTGGTCTGTCTGCGCTGGTGGACGGCGTCTCCTACGGCGTGATCTGCCGGGAAACTCTGCTGCAGCTCGCCCTGTACCCGCGGCGCCGAAGCAGGTGGTGGTGATGGCGGCAAAGCCGTGGCGGCCGGCGGGCTGCGGGTGCTCGCGCGGAGGACAGGCTCCACTCCTCCTGCGATTTGCAGTTTACGGGGAGGACGCCGGCTGAGGCAGCGACGCGGAAACGAATGACTGCGATTTGGGGATTTTGTGGAGAAGACGACGCGTTTAGAATACTTTTTAAACTACGACGCGCGTAAATTTGTGTCAAAATCCGGTTATTTCAGTATTTCCATTTGTGAAGTATATTTTTTTAAACGAGATTATTTTAACTCATCTCATTAATTAAAAGGAATAGAATTTCTGGTGAATTAGTGAAAAAATGAGCGAAAACCGTCAGAAAGTCACACCGACGCATGAAACAGGCCTGCTCGGAGGGCAACCCGGCCGACCTAGCTACCCACATTGCGTGTGTGGAGCCTAGTTTTCAGATGCAAACAACCAAGCCTCACATCTGCCCGACTTATCCAAGCCAAGACAGGTTGCTCTGGGCATGTCCCGCCCCGTTGTGCACTTAACCAATGACACCGTTGGGTTAATTTTTTTAGGACACCAATTTATGATTTTTTCCCATAAAAAAACAAAATTCACTATACGCATCTCCCGACTGTATTCCTATAAAAACTACTGGGAAATACTAGAGAAATAAAAATATTCCCTAGTTCCAAATTAACTGAAATTATTTATAAGTCAAACTTCAGATATGTCAAATGTTATTTGTTTGCACGCAAGAATCACACGAGCATTCAAATATAGTACCGGCCCTAGTGCGGCGGCTCTCGACGGAGCAAGGCGGCGGTGGATGCTGCTTGGAGGCGGCGACTGCGACCCTGTACCTTGGCGGCTGTTAGACTACAGGCTTGGGGGGTCCAGATCTGGCCTAACTCCTGCAGCCAACCCCCCCACCCCCCCACCCACCCACCCTTGACTGCAGTGGTGCGCCGACGTGCGCAGATGGCTGAGGCGCATGGCCGCTTGGAGGAGCTGGTGGAGAAGTGGATCGGAGATGACGTATCAAATCTGGTTCCAAGGGCGAGGTGGTGCACGTTGACGCGCATGAGGTATGACTGTGGTCCCGAACCATGGTGGTTCTTGCCCTCGGGCGGTGCTCCTATGTTCCTTATCGGTGTGGTGCTGGGCAGGCATGGCGTCGAGCGCTACGTCTGGTGGTCCTGCGTCCGGTCGGCGGTTGTCAGATTTGGCGCGTCGGCCGCCGGTGGTCTCCGCGAGGTGCATCCGACTGCGGCGGATTTTGGTGCTTCTTTGTGGACAGGCAGGTTCGATGGTGGTGGTGGTTGGTGGGCTTGTCGACGTCGATGTAGGTTGATGTGTGGCCGAGGGGGTGTGTTGGGAGCTTGGGTGAAAGACCCTGTCGCGGCTTTGACCGTCACTAGCGATGGTGGCAGCTGCGGCTGTCGTGGACCTTCTTCCTGGAGGCATCACAACATTGCTTCCGCACCCCCGCACCCCCCCCCCCCCCTCTACACAGATCTTCTCGACGATGCAGCCCTAGGGGTGAGGGCTTGATCTTGTTTCGGACAATGGCCGCGCCTTAGTGACGTATTCCCTCTTGGGGGGATTCATCTTTGGAGGGCAAGCGGGACCAATGGAAAAACAAGGTGTTCGTGTTGAGCCTTATGTGGCAAGGATGACGGGATGAACGATCTTGGAGACGCGGCATTGGTTGAGGTAGTCGGCTCTTCTCCAGCGTAACCGTGAGACTGCCTCGACTATGAAGTCGAAGTTACGGTGGCGGTTCCTGGTGGCGTACAATGAATGGTGACAAGTGGTCCATTCGATGATCTTCCACGACACCAGCCTTGCCCGGGTCTTCTTCATAGTTATTCGTTAAAATCAGAGTTGTGTTGTCTTGTCATAGATGGTTGAGTTCTGACGCGGATCGCATAGCCTCATTAGGTTGGATTGGTTCGACGATCGTTATGGCAAAGTCAGACTCTCGCTTGCCTCAAAGTTTGGGTTTCTTGCCTCGTAGGAGAGAAGTGATGACGATGACACTTGTGTGCTGTCTCGACCCCTCTTTGGAGAGGTGTGGGGGTACCCAGTGTGTGCCACTCAGCAGTTTGCGATGGTTTTCGCCTGGTTTTCCATTAATTTATATGAGGCAAATCTTTTGCCTCCATCTATTTTTTTACAATACCTAATTTGAAGGAATCGTCATAAATTTGAATCATAACCACGCAGAAAACAAATTCGATTGGTGCTAGCTGCAGGCTTCTTGAGTAGATACATAAATTATCAATGTACAGACTATTAAAATTACTTTGCCGGTAAAAAAATGAATTAGTGCTCACCCCAAATTTAAGTATGGTCCAGAAAGTAAAAGTCTTGTTTGACGCATAGTTTCAGGTAGAATTCTATTCGGCATTTCGAAGAAGGAAGCCTGAAACCTTGGGTTTCTTTTCCCGCCATGTGCCCACATGAGATTCAGACATCCCAACCCCGTTTCTCTGTCGTGTCTATAAGAAAAACCTTCGAAGATCGTGTTAATGAAAATCTAGTTAACCTAACTATGAACCGTGTGTTCTTGTTGTATGCTCCGAAAGAAATGGAACACCATTGCACATTCGGAGTTCTGGAGATCCGACACCGGAAGAATGCCAATATGTAAAGTGACGGGCGTGATGTCTCGCCAACCGACACATCATAGAGGAATGGAAAATCCACGGAGGTACTTGGAATCGACTCCCGACTCAGCGCAACCCTGCCAGTTCGTGCAATCTGCAGAATGCATATGGCCAAGGAGGGTAAAGGATTCGATAAAAAATATTAATTTAAAAGTTTGCAGTTGCTAAACTATGATTTGAGTTGGCATAAGTACTCTACAATCACGGATTATCAATATTACGGTGCATTTGCAGAGTGAACCTTCAGTACAAACCTCACAGATGCCGTAGGGCTCAAGCATCCTTTGCAGTGCGACCATTTTATCAACGTCTCCAGTAAGCTGCATGCCAAAAAGATTGTTGCTGATTAAACAAACTATCGATGATACTAAATGCATTGTCCTTAAGGGTCTCTTTGACTTGCAAGAATCTCCCAAAGAGTGTCTGATTATGCCACAGGAAAAACAAAGAAATCATTCTACAAGGTTTGAGTTAATGAAATGTTCCTATGAAAGACACTGGCAACTGAATCCTTAGGCAAATTTATATAGAATATAATTTATATCAAATAGCCCATATATGAAAATTCCTAAGGATTAAAATCATTATAATTTTCTCTTTAAAGAGGCTATAAACTTAGTTCTTGATGAGTACTCAAGAATAAGATAAGTAATCATGTACATATAATTCGTTGGTGTATCCTATAATACATGACAGTGAAACAAACTAGAAACTCCCACATTGTTCACATATTTCAAAACAATAAATACCATATTTTTAGCAGCATTTCAGTTGATCTATACTAAAATTTCGTCAGCTAGTTGACAGCAACACAGATAATGCTCCAAGTAAAGGCTGTATTTGATAAATGTTCATGTTTCTACTTTAATCAACTTCGAGAATTACCATACGTCAAAACAGCATAGTTTTGTACTGAAATTTCATCAGCTTGCTGACAGCAACACGGTTAATGCTCCAAGTAAAGGCTGTGTTTCTACTGTGCAAATTAACACGCCTAAATGAAAGCTTAGAATGCTTAAATCAAACTGATTGATTTATCCTACCAACAAATAGATAGATGCTGTGATGAATGTTCATATTTCTACTGTGCACAATTAACACGCCTAAATGAAAGCTTAAAATGCTTAAATCAAACTGATTGATTTATCCTACCGACAAATAGATAGAGATGTCCTAAATCCAGTAGTTGTGCCCAAAAGGTTAAAGTAATTATTACCTGAAGAGTTATTGTGTGGTCTGATACATCAACCGTTTTGGCCCCGAAAACATCCTCAGCAATATCCAAGATAGCCCTGCGAGCTGAGGTGTTCCCAGCAACCTTTATGATCATTAACTCTCTAGCAGTAAACGGTAAATGTGTAAGATCTTGGACCTGAAAAACCAAGACGAATTTGAGCTAGCCTTATATATGCAACAACAATCATGCAAACCACACCATTAATAAGTTGACCTCATAAACGTCGATGAGCTTGTAAAGTTGATGTATTAGTTTGGCAATAGATTCATTACTTCCAGGAACAACAGTAGTGATGCGGGAAGTGCCTATTTTTTCAGCTGGACCAACAGCGAGACTCTGTCAAAGTAATGGATACACCTGTTATGGATCAACTGCAACCCTGTAACCTGGAGCAATCTAATTGAGGGAGCATAAGATATCTATAAGTACAAAATGAACCTGAATATTGTATCCCCTTCGAGAAAAGATACCCGTTACGACATTGAGAACTCCAGGGAAATCATTCACAAGGATCGACAAAGTATGTGAACAAAACCCTGTCGGCTGAAGAAAGAAAACTTTGCCAGTTATTTTTGAAATGGGTATTTGAATAATTTGAATTGCTCAATTAGACTTTGGGAGTCTTGCCATTAATTTTAAGCAACATAGCAGCTCTAGTGAAAGAAGAATGCAAGAACTTACATCACTGTCAGTCATGACACCCCAATGAGCATCAAGAATTTGATTGATTGAGAAGCTTTCATAAGATTCCATTGGATAAACATCGCCCTAGTAATAAGAATATATAATCAATCATCCAACTGCAAACAACTATATGCGAAATCTAGTAAACAGTATTAGCAGTAAAGTTGTTCACACAAAACAAACTAGTCATGCTCATTTTATAACCATTGTTTATGAAATGTAGTTATGCTATAAGATAGTCAGCTTCTTACTGCTTTCAAAATAAACTACTCCCTCCGTTCCAATTTAATTGACTTGCTATCCACCAAATGTGGATGTATCTAGACAATTAAATTGGAACGGGGGGAGTAAGAATTGTGTACATAATGCTGATCTTGTGAATCATAAAAACAATTTAAATGATGCACTAAGTTCTTGTCTACTAAATGTATGCATAGATATGCAAATCTAGCTAATCACATTGATTCTCATTACATATAAGGAGCACTTTAAATGTTTTAATATTGGTAATTATCTAACAAATATTGCTTTCCTTTGTAAAGTCAGATCGAAAGAAAACAAATATTTAAAGCTTATCTCTAAAAATCAAGAAGAATAAATCCTCAATAAGACCATTTCATAAAAGAATAAAATTTCTAATAAAATATTACACGTGTTGATTTCCGTTGAATGCATGATTTTTTTCAAACAACACAATAAACCAAGTCAAAATAAATGAGAACAATGTTGTTACAATGCCGAAGAAAAATTGGATGCATGAGAACTTGTATGAATGATGAGAATTACCATTTCCTACCTGTGAAGATTCTTCAGACTCGCCACTGTTTGTCTTCATTGCAGTGCTTAGTATAGATTCTGAAACTTCAAGATCAGGATAGGATTCTACAGAGAACCTCCAAAAAGGAGCCTCTTGTCCCATTTTCTCACGCCGCAAAGCTATCTATTACATCAATAAGGCCCATTAGATCTAGTCAAGCACAAAAGCATGATAAGGTCCTAATCTTTTCTCAAGAAGTATAACCTTTCCAGTTCTGGCAACTTCTTTGATCCCAAATTTGCTCAGATTCCTCTGTACAACAACCATTTTTCCAGGATCTCCAGTTACCTTTGGAATGACTCAAAACAGAGAGCATACATTGCTTTAATAAAAGGCATACGAGTGATAATCTAAGTGGTCTGCAAGATAAGACACACCACAGATTTTACCTCAATAGTTAGTGTATGGTCTGAAAGATCAATCACTTTTGCTCTGAAAATTTCAACCAAACCCATCACCTGAGTGTAAAAGTAGAGAAATAAGCAAAGAGTAACAAAATTCTACCCCTACACCCGCTCCAATTGAAACATGTAATTGCACGTGATACGCTTGGAATGCACATAGAAACTTTACCTCGAGACGCTGTTCTGGCTCTACGTTTAGCTTCATAAGCATCAGCTCTCTTTCAACTTGTGGCTCCTTTGACAAATCATCAACCTGTTTAATCGATATATAAAAGGTATGAATGTCAGATACACTGATAATTGCAATAAGCACGAAAACTAAAACCAGTGGTTCAACTGATAAGATCTTACCAATATTTAGCAATCATCTCATAATTAGTGTGACATTGGAAGAACATACTGACCTGTATAACATTAACAAGCTTGTAGAGCTGCTCGACCACTTGTCTGAGTATTTTCTCTGTTCCGGATACGACTATCGTGAACAAAGCCTTATCCTTGTTAAGCCCAACAGCCAATGACTCGATGTTGTACCCTCTCCTAGCGAAGACGCCAGCAATTCGGTTGATCATCCCACCAGTGGCGGAGCTTCAGAGAAATATTTGGGCGGGCCAGACTAAATAATAGTAGCACATTTTTTTTGTTGACTAACTAAGAAATTAGAGAAAAATTGAGTAAAAATGCTATTAAACCGCTAAATTATAATGTGTGAAACGAAACGATAATTTCACGCGCTAGACTATGAAGATACAGGAGCAAAGCTAGCAAGCCAGCAACCACTTTTCTTTCTGCCCAGGAAAAAATCAACGACATTTTTCTGTAGGGAATAGAGGAAGCAGTCAAAACAACACACCGTGTCTTCTTGGGCTATTAATTTACTGGGCTCTCACAGTCTCACTACCCAATAGGTTGTGTCGACACTCATTTGTCGAGCTGAATCGATGACAGGCCAGCCTATTTGGTGCTTTGCTCGTTTGCTGGTTTTCTTGTGCTAATGGACTGGACCACAGATACATAGTATAGATGTTTTAGCAGAAATCCTGGGCGGGCCACGGCCCAGGTCGGCCCCTATGTAGCTCCGCCAGTGCATCCCACTCTCATCCCCAACAAACACTGATACCGTGTGGCGTTTTACAACCCTAGAATATTAAGAAGAAAAACCATCCTAATATCTCAGCATGATGATCAAACAAGTTGAATTTAGTCAACAGCGGCGGGGAGAAGCTTACGAGCCCCTGGGGCGGGGCGGCACCGTCGTGACGCCGCCGGTGGCAGGGGAAGCGGACGCGGCGCCGACGGCCACGTGGCGCGCCCTCGGCCTAGCGGAGAGCGCCACCGACTGAGGCGGCGGCTGGCGCTGGCTGTGTGCGCGGGATCCAGTCCCGAGAGCGGCGAGGTGGGAAGTTGCGGCGGCGGCGGCGGCCATCGGCGGCGGATGGGTTTTGGGGGATGGTTCGTGGATCCCAAGAAGAAGAAACGACGTTAAGAGACGTGGCGGCACGTGGCACTGCGTGCAGGGGTTGGCTTGGCTGAACCTGTGGAATGGGCTGGTTGTTCTCTGCGCCCACTTCAGGTCTGTTCTCTCCGCGGAATGACATGTGGGCCCATGGTCCGAAGAGAGCCAGCAATTTTCGTATTATTAGAAAATTCTACGAAAAAATAGAATGACAAAGAGGCTAAAATGGCAGATAATTTTAATCCAAAAAATGACAAAAGAAATAAAAAATCTTTCCTTGGTATTTTTTTTTTCATTTCAGTAGAGAGGATGGTGGACGGAATATATGTCCAGTGTTTAAATTACATATGGTTTATATCATTTCAGTTTATAACTTCTTTGTCCTACCACATTTCAGCTCATCCTACTAGCATGAGAAGGAGACATTATACTTAGGGCAGACTTGTTTGTTCGAAGAAAAATTGGTTGACACATTATTTTCTGGTGCTTTGTTTCAGTTTCTTCTGCAGCTCTAATGTAAAATCCAATTCTAAATAAGAAACTCCGGAGATGCCGGGGATCATCACAATTTAATTGGAAGGCCATCTTCAATGTACAGTAACACGGTATAGAAGTACCAGAGAATACAGTTGTGCTCTGTCTATGACGAAACTATGCTAGAGCCTAAATTTGGAAATCTGAACAGCATGTGAATTTTCTTTTGGAGGAGAGAGACAGCATGTGAAAATAACTGGTTACAAACAGTCTAACCAAAGAACAGCATCCAGTTTGCTACCTCAGGATGACAGGATGGCTCTTCTTTCTCTACTGGTACAGACTAAACTACGCCCAGCTGTTTTCTTGAGTTCCATCTCCTCCATGGTCCTCCTCATCCTTTCTGCATCTTCAGGCATTACAGCTTCAAAGTACATGTTCGCCATCAAGACGTAGAACGTGACATCGTGAGATCCTGACTGGAAGAGATCCTTGGCAACGAATTCCGCTAGCTCCAGGTTGCCATGAAGCCTGCAACCACCAAGGAACGCACCCCAGATGCACTTGTCTGGTTGCATCGACATCCCACTAATGATTTCATATGCTTCCACAAGTCTGCCCGCACGTCCTAGCATGTCAACCATGCAGGCATAGTTCTCAAGCGTTGGTGAGATATGGTAGTCTCTGACAATGCTGTTGAAATGCATCAGCCCTTCATCGACAAGGCCCGAGTAGCCACATGCCACTAGAACCGCAGTGAATGTGAAGGAATTAGGCTTCACCCCTTGACCTTTCATCAGGGAGAATAAACTGAGAGCCTCTTCAGGCTCACCATGGTTGGCATATGCACTGATCATGGCACTCCATGACACGACGCCCGGCGCACGCAAACTGTCAAAAGCCACTCTTGCATATGCAAGGTCACCACATTTTGCATACATGTCCACAAGAACATTGCCGATCCTCACATCGGCGTCAAGCCCATGACTCCTAGCAAGCTCATGAACCCACTTTCCTGTCTCAAGGGCTCCTGAGCGCGTGCAAGCAGACAGCACACTGACCAGAGTGACAGTGTCAAACCCCACCTTCTCAGTAAGCATCCTGCGGAAGAACTTGATCGCCTTAATCCCCTCATTGTTCTGCTCATACATGGCAATCATTGTGTTCCAGGATGCAACAGTACGCACGATCATGCCATCAAACAACTCCTTTGCTGACGTGATGCTCCCGCACTTCCCATACATTGCAATGAGTGCATTCACAAGCGGGGCATTTGCATCAAACCCCAGCTTGACCACGAACCCATGAACCATCTGCCCAGCAGCGAGCCATTCTTGCCCCTGCAGGCAGGGCAGGAAACTGATGAGAGTGATCTCATTCGGAAGCACGCCATCGGCAACCATCGCACCGAACACCGTAACCGCCTGACCAAACAAGCAGTTCTGCACGTAACCCGCGACCATGGCCGTCCAGGAGACGATTGTACGCGCACGGCCAGTTTCCATGAACACCTGCTGGGCGTCCGCCACCTCTCCCTCCTGGCAGTACATCGCGATGAGCGCGCTGTGCACGAAGCCGTCCCCCGCGAGAGCGAACCTCACCGCGTCCCCGTGCGCGGCCCGCCCAAGCCGTGGAGCGCGCGCCGCCGCGCACGCTGGGAGCACGATCGGGTAGGTGTAGTAGTCCGGCACAACGCCCGCGGCGCGCATCCGCGTGTAGAGCGAGAGGGCGTCCGCGGCGGAGGAGTATGCCGCCGTGGCGTGGGAGTGGGCGTGGGCGCGGAGGAGGGTGTTCCACATGTAGGCATCGCGGCGCGGCGCGGCGTCGAACACCCTGCGGGCGTAGGTTAGGGAGCACGGGGCGGCCGCGGCGAGGAGTCTGGTGGCGAAGGCAGGGTTGGTGGCGATCCCGAGGAGGATGGCGCGAGCGTGTATAGGAAGGAGGGCGCGAAGGGAGGAGGGGGACGAGAAGCCGGCGGCTGAGAGAAGGCGGATGTAGTGGTGGGCAAGGGCGGCGGCGGCGGTGGGCAGTGGCGGGAGGGGAGGGGGCATCTGTTCTGTTGGACCTCGGGTTGATGCAGATGGCCAACTCTGCTGAGTCTCGGGACGCAGAAATACCATCCTCATGTCGAAATTTCAGAAGTTTACATGTCAACTCTGATCAGAAGTTTTACATGTCGAAATTTCAAACAAGAAAACTTGAGGTGAGAATTGAATGTGTTAATGCCAACAACCAAATGCAAATTTGACGTTGTCTTACACTGCATTCAACTAAGTTGCTATCTGCAACCAAATTAATAAGCAATTCTTCTGCCTTCGCACCATAATAAATCGACCAGGTAATGTACACATCACGAGATAATAAAGCATTTAGATGAACATTCAAAAAAAAAAACTCAAGCATCATGGTACTATTTAGAATGCATAATCTCTCAGCATAAGGCGATTTGTGGACATAATTCTCATGTCATTAGTAACAAGGTACAGTGATCATGTTATACTAATGTTGGCATAGGCTCTGCATAGATTCAGCTAACGAATTCGCGGCCAAAAACAGGAGTCGGACTAAATCCGCAAAGGGAGAGTTTGAAAAGTTCAGGCATGTAGTTCTGACGAGACAAGTTTCTGATTCCTCTAATTCATATGAATGGTGGACTTGATCTGCTCGACCACATGGGGCAGGACCCTGATGCTGTCATCGATAGACCTGTTCACGCAGGATTCCAGCTCCTGAGTTGCATCTGTTTTCATCTTCTGGAGCCTTGCTGCTTCAAATTTGTCTTGGCAGACCATCAAAGAACGATTCAACCTTTCCTGGAAAAGTGAAAGAGAAGATAACTTAGACAAGTTTCCATAAAGGGTATACACTGTAAAATACTCGACACAGTGGGATATATGATGCCTGCTTCATCGCAGTGTGATATATGATGCATGTTTCATGTCGAAATGTACATAAAAAGGAGAATGTCCCCGATCTTTATCTAACTGTTGGTTTATTTAGGTCACTCATTTATAAATTTGAGAAAGCTAAATGCTGCGTATGTAACCCTGCAAACTGTAGACAGCGTAATACACTTAAACTGCAATGCACAAAGACCAGAGCTCTGATACAAAACTTATTGCAGTTAACCATTATGTCTATCATGCTCACTTCCTCACATACAAATGGCCACTCAAGATGACCGACTACACTACTAGCTCTCTTTTGACAAATAGCCAGCTCTACAAGGTTTTAGGAATAACATGCTGAATTGGGAGCAGATCACGCAACAAACAAATTTGACCTAGCCACTGCATACTGTGTAAATTGTAATAGCTCAGGCCTGTCTGCAGGGCAACCTAGAACAACCAGAACACATGGATGAAGCCAGACGATAGGTACTAGAGGGATAAATCTGTAAAGAGTTTTAAATATTGCATGTTTGTATGAGTGAAATCTTGATTCTATTTTAATCAACAGACAACAACCACATAGAGACATATGTATAGCATCTGAACCTTACACCTATATAGCGCAAAGAGATCATTCCCAAGTATCTGTCGACATGTCAGGCTATCAATTATTCAAATCACTGTCTCATTCCTTATATTCAAATCATGCATGGCACATATGAATGCTCTGCTCACCAAATAAATGCTTCATCAACAGACAATCATACACAAAACGCCATGTTAATGCAGGACGGCATGGTTCAACAGCAATGATAAATCAAAGTTCAGAAGGCAAGACAAATGGCTGCAGTTTCATTTCCACATAGAATTACAAAGTTCAGATGACAAAAATCTAACTTGGTTGCACAAAATAAATTGAACGATTATAGTTTTGGTACCTGTGCAGCAGAATAATGCTATTGAACTATAGATAAGTAAAGAAACAAAGCTTGATCCCATGTTCTTTTTAAGAGAAACTAGTACAACATAGCAATATAGCATCTGTGAAAAAATAGTGATAGGTAAAGGAAACCACAAAGTACCTGGAACTTGGCCATCTCATTCTCAACAGCCTGGTTGGCAGACAGAACAGGCACACTGCAGTTCTCTACGCAGCTGTTGATCCCCTCTTGACTTTGTCGCCTATCAAAGCAGTCATATGCACACTGGAAGTACGCTTTCTGAAAATCATTCAGAGAAATCCAACAGGCGTCAGCATTGGTGTTTCCATGTAGGAAAATCGCCCTGCTACAAATATGACAGGCTTATTTCATGTTAAACAAAATTTCCCCTCCTCCATAATCGGAATAGTGAACGAGCTTTAACAATTAGAGTAAATCATGCATATCCAGAGTTGTTTAGCAAATCTAGAAACATGACAAAACTGCGCCACGATTTTTCAAGTGCTCATACCATACAACATAGCAATCCTAAGAAAACTACTGGATTAAGACAAGCAGTAGAAATAATATCACCATCCATGCGGGGCTTACTAATATTCCTACATATCCATCAGCTACAATCCCACAAAATTCGGCTCTTCAATAATCAGAATAGTGAATGAGCTTTAACAATTGGCGTAAATCATGGAAAACTAAATTTCCCCTCCTCATGGGAAACTAAATTTCCCCTCCTCTATAATCGGAATAGTGAACGAGCTTTAACAATTAGCGTAAATCATGCATATCCACAGTTGTCCAGCAAATCTAGAAACTTGAAAAAACTGCGCCACGATTTTTCAAGTGCTCATACCATAAGCAATCCTAAGAAAATTACTGTATTAAGACAAGCAGTAGCTATAATATCACTATCCATGCAACTCTACTGGGCTTACTAATATTCCTACATATCCATCAGCTACAATTCCCCAAAATTCGTCTCTTCCACCTAAAATCTACTCTGTTAGAAAAAGGCCAATCGTGTCTTTCGAACTACATTAGAGCAATTTAAGCATCCAATAATCGTATGACAGGAATATCCAGAACAATTAGCATGAAACTACAGCGCAACTGGATACAGGAAGCACATTCTGAGACCCAGCAAATTCCATGACTAGCTGCCCCTATCCTAAAATTAGCCGCCGGAAAAGTTAAATGCAAATCCCTAAATCCCACATCAGGAATCCACGAATCGACACAATCCGAGATTCCATGAACAAGCATGGCGATTCCGCTCCCCCTGCCCTAAATCTGCGTCCTAGAGGAAACCCAAATCTGGGTTCTGAGAAGGCCTCGCCTGCATATTGAAGTTGACATGGTCCTGCACGCCCACGAGCTGCACCTGGGCGGCGGCGTTCACCTCCTCCAGCTTCTTCCGGATCCGCTCCGTCACGATCCTCTCCTCCATCGAGCTCACGTGGTCCATCGAGGCTAGTTCTGGCTTGAGGAAGGGGGGAGACGGGAAGGTGGGGAGGGGTGGGTTGGGGGGTGGGGATGAGTCTATACGGCTCCGTTTTCTTGGTGGGGAGGGCAGAAGGAAACCTGAAGAAGGTAGAACTAGAGGGTTTAGCCGAGCTAGGGTTCTACGGCGGCTGCGCATCGCATGACGTGGGCTCAACATCTTTGTTCGAAAAAAATGATTTTTATTTATGAAAAAAACGAAACACTGGCTTTTTTTTTCTTCAATTTAAGGCTTGCTGGAAGACGTTTCTTTTTATGGAATGGAAGATCTACTTTTTCTTAGAAAAATACAACGGCAAGGGAGAATTGTTGTGCGTGAGTCAACTTGTGACACTAGTTTAGTATAAAACCGATAGTGTAAGTTCACTCTTTGGAAACCAATTTGGACATGAGAAAATCTCAGTTGTTTGGATGTAGAAAGGTTTTAATGCTGTAGTTGCGTTAACCATGACATATCGGCATGCACCTCTGAGGCATCATAGGATGATAGCATTACAATTGTATTTCAAACTTTTAACTATCGCAAATACAGGTAGGTGTGGGATCTAGCGAACGAACGCGAGAAAGACCGTGCTTACCAAGTCGTTCAATGCAATTTCTATCTCTCACGACGCATATCCTCAATCTTCTATTAATGGCAATCTACCTCTACATGCAAACTATTTTCACATCATTAAATTTTTAAGCTATCCTATATAGTCCACATCATCAAATGTTAGCCGTCAAATAACAACCACCTCATATTGATAAAATGTAGCATCTCAATAATTTTGACCAATTTAATTTTGCATATTCTTGTAAACAACTTCATGTTTTACGGATCTTTAAGACAATTATGGCTGCAACACGTTGGTACACGAATCACTTTTAGTAACTTCATAGATTAATATTTCAAAAAAGAAAACCTACATGTACATGTGGGTACTGATCCTATCCAGACCATTGAGTGGGTACTTCTTCCTTGAGATGCGTGTAACTTGTTGTGAAATTATACCTCCACTCTCCATAGCGAATGCAATGAATCTTTGAAAAGTTAGATGGGACATTTCCTTCCCATGTCCGTATCCATCTGTTTGTCTCGGAGATTGTGGCGGGTGGAGAGGATTTAGTTCCGGCGGAGAATGCACACTGTTTACTGTAGATGTACCGAGTTGACTTTAATTACATGTGTGTCGTTCAAGACGCAAACGACAATCAATGTACGGAGTACATGATTTTTTTACCTTATGTTTCTTCATTTTTGTGGTTGCTCATTTTATTTTAACAATAATGAACAGTATGATTAAAAATTTTTGTTTGCTATTATTTACATTTTTGTTCTTTCATATAACTAGGAATAGTGAAATAATAAAAAACAATATGTTTTGTCTATTGATAATGGCAGCATGTTCAATGTTGACTTTTTTTCATGATGCACGAATTGGTTGGCAACTTATACATGTTGATAGCATTTTTGATAACTTGTATATGATATCATAGGTAACTTTTATAGCTTGCTTGGATGAATTTTGCTAACTTTATAGGTTTTATGCATTTGATAACTTTGTACATGAATATATTGGTAACATATAAGTCCATAGCGTTTTGATATCTTGTACATGATAATCGTTTGCAATTATTTTACATTTGTTTTGGTCCTTATCCCTTCAATGGGAATATGGGAATTTTAGAATAGTTAACTTTTTCTTTCTGTCGGAAAGTGTTAGTTTTTTTTCGCTAAAATGGATTGTTTGATTAGTGCTACGCTCAACACAGTATCTTACCATAAAATTTCACTATCCCGGAAAGAAAATTAGTCTTTTCTCTCTCTTTGAAATTTCAAAATTGGAGCATAATAGACAAGAAATGTATTAGCAAGCGGGAGAACAAGAAAATCTTTCAAGAAAAGGGAATATGAGGTGGGCTGAGAATATGTGGGTATCAATGTGCCTTTTGGAAATTTGCAAAAAAGAAAGAATAGTTTCCCTTTAATTTTCTGGCAAATTCACCTAGCCGGAAAGTCACCGGGTAGGCGTCGCTAATGGTATGTACAATGATATTATCTTAACTATGCCAAGTAGCATAATTACTGAGTTGGGAAAGAGAGAAACATAAAAAAAGGTTTGACTTCTCTTAGCTAAGATATCTCTTAGTAAGTGCACGAGATTGGTTTCTCTTAATTACATGTTTTTTTGTTAATTTTAACAACCGGATAAGTTGCGACCATCCAAAGAGATGATTCATTGTATGCTACTACTCCCTATGTTTTTTGGTCTCGTATAAATGTCGTGGAATTGTACATGCCCTAATTACCGGCCCCTTTGTTTATCTTTTTTGAACAAAGCCCCTTTGTTTATCAAAGGTTCCACCGTAAATTGTTGAATTGTTTTTTTAACGAGTTGTCGTTGTCGTTGAATTGCTGCGCCGACTTGGCGACTTCACACACTCATCGTCAGTCCTGTCGCAAAGCGGAACTGTCGGAGCATTTTCTTCCTGTACTCTTTTTCTCCTCCACAACGCGTCTTGCAAGCGAGTCCCCTGCGGCAGGCGGCAGGCGCCGAAGCCCAACAGGCGGTCTTCCCGGCGGCCGGTGCTACCCCTCTGCCACCGCGCCATTGGCGGCTGCTATGCAAGGTGGGTGGTACGGTTTGGCACTACATGCCCCAGGTCAGAAACTTTGAATCCCCATTCGATTTAACTGAATTCCCAGATAACCTTTACAAAGCGGAGGTTGCACCGAAGAACTCCCTAGTGGCTCTGGTGACGGTGCAGGGTGTGGCCGCCACGGCGAAACAGGTGGCGGCCTAGGTTGCTAGACTGTGCCCGGTTCGGTCTTGGTGTTGGGAGGCAGTCCCTAATGGTGATAAATCTTTCACGGTGAACTTCCCGTCCAAGGCGGACTTGCTGCGCTTTATTGGTGTTGAGCTTGGCATCCCGTCTCAAGCAACTAAGCTCATTTTCAGTGAGTGGAAGTCGGTGGATATTGAGCATACATCGGAGTTGGTTCAGTTTTGGGTGCATGTCACCGGAGTTCCTAACCCGCTGCGTCACTTCTGGGGCTTATGGGCGGTTGGCTCCCTCATCGGTACTACGATTGATGTGGATCTGTTCTCTCTCCGGCGTAGAGGGGTGGTCCGTATCTTGGTGGGGATGCTTAACGGTGATAGCTTCAAAGATATCGATGAGGAGGGGCCTTTCATAACGACTGCTGGAGTGCTGCGACTTAAGGGCTATGACTTTACCTTCCGTCCTGAGGCTGATGATTACGTACCGGAGGCGGACTTTGTGCCTTTCTTGTGGCAGCGCAAGGGTAAAGATGACTCTGATGATAATGGCATGGGAGATGACAACTTGGGTGGTGGTCAATCTGGAGAAGATGCTCCGTCCAATGGGGCGGACACTTCGAACATGACGGTTGAACCCAGCCCGGCCGGAGGTGGTGGACATGTACATGGTGCAGTGGTGGCTCTCGCGCTTGAGGGCGTAGCTGTTACCCCCTTTAATCCAAACCCGAAGACTCCGAGGGGGATCGAGATAGTGAACAAATGGAGGAAATACTGCTCCTTTCCGGTGCTGGGTGCTGCTACTGAGATCGGCCCATCCTCTTCGGCTACTTATGGGCCGCTGGGCGACGGCGTCTTCACTGCCGCACACCGGGCGCCGGCAGGGAACTGCGCTGATGGGCCGACCGTGCTGGAGCGGCCCGTCTCCAGCGCGGGCGTGCAGGTCGGTGGTGTGAGCAGCTGCTCGCTACTGGCCGCCCAGGCAGAGGCTTCTGGAGGTGCTGCCCACCTGTCTCGGGCTGCTCCTGGGCCGCTGGTGGCCGACCGCGCGGAGGATAGTGCTGCCGGGCCTGCTGCTTTGGCAAGCAACTGCGTCAGGGACGGAAAGGAGGAGCTGACCGGGGGCTTGCTGGTCTGCCCTTTGGGGGCGACCGGTGAGAGCTCGTCGGTGCCGACGTCGGACACCATAGGGGTGGGGGCTGCTACTCCGACTCTGCCCTCCTCTATGGTGTCTCCGCCGTCTCCGCGTTCTTCTTCGGCGGCCTCTGTGAAGGGGAGGGTTGCTACAACACCATCACCCTCTCCCATCACGGAAGCGCCTACTGGAGGGCGTTCGCTGCCTACGACTTTGCCTAGGCGCAGTGAACGTCACCAGACAGCGACGGACGGTGCATCGGCAACGGATGAGGACTCCATGACCAAGGCGATGAGGCACAAGGCAGGATTGTTCTCCACTCCATCTACTGGTATGTACCCATCCCAGAAGTCTTTCCTCTCTTTTTCGCCGTCTAAGATTTCCACGCACCTGTCTAGTGTTGGCGTCACTTTAGGGCAGAATGAAAAGGAGGTGGTTTTGTCGGCTAATATTTTGAGACATGTAGAATATGATCGCCGTAAGGTATCACCTAGTGTTTCGAGTAGGCCGGTACCTCCTCCTATAGATGATGATGAAGCGAATGACACTTTAGATGGACAGCTTCTATCACATCTTGTAGGAGAGGTTACGGAGTTGGATTTGGATGAGGCTCAGCTGGGTTCTTTTGATGACCTGTATGCTACCGGCGGAAATCTAAATCCGCTAAAAATAAAAAGAACCTATCTTCGCGAAAATGTGCGAGAAAGTCGAAATCCCCAATGGTTTCCCAATGAATGGCATATTTGAAAATAGCAGAGGTCTAGGTGACTTGGCTAAACATTTAAATATTGCGCATCATGTGAGGGATTACAAGTTGGTTTTTTTGGCTATTTCTGAGACGGGTAGACGAGATTTTCCAAGTACTCTACTAGATCGCCTTTCTGGTGGTGTAGATTTTACTTGGCATTCTTGTCCCCCTCGAGGAAGATCGGGTGGCATGTTACTCGGCATAAAAACTGATACCATGGAGTTGTTGGACCGTTCGGATGGTGAGTTCCACATTAAATTTAATATCCGAAATAAGTCCGACAACTTTATATGGAGTTTAGTTGTTGTATACGGTGCTGCCCAAGAAGAGTTTAAGGCTGCTTTTCTTCGAGAATTGGTTAACTTAGCTAAGGATAACCCACACCCTATTCTTATAGGAGGGGATTTCAACATGCTGAGATACCGTCACGAGAAAAGTAAGGGCAGATTCGATGGTCATTGGGCTCTCTTATTCAATGCTGTAATTGATAGCTTGTCTCTAAGGGAGGTTCATATGACGGGGAGACAATTCACTTGGGCTAATAGTCTCCTAGAGCCGACATTCGAAAAGCTGGACCGTGTATTGATGGATTCCCGTTGGGAGGATAAATATCCATTGGTATCGGTTCGGGCTTTAGAACGAATTGAAGCTTTTTCGGATCATGCCCCCATTCTCCTTTCCACTGGTACATTGAAACCGACCGTTAAGCCCCATTTCAAATTCGAATTAGGATGGCTGTTGCGTGATGGTTTTGATGATTTGGTCAAAAGGATATGGGCCCAACCGGTCGTGGGCAACAGTGCTATTCAACGATGGAATGCAAAAATGCGCAACTTGCGTAAATTCCTACGTGGATGGGCACGCCACACCACCGGTATGCTTAAGAAAGAAAAGGAGCGCCTGTGTTCCATTATTGATGAGCTCGATAAACTCGCAGAAACGCGTCCCCTATCAGCAAATGAGAGTGACCTAAAACGGCACTCGAATGAGCAGGTGGGTCGGATGTTGAGAGAAGAAGAGCTTAAATGGTACCAAAGATCCAAGGCACAATTCATTTTGCAAGGGGATTCGAATACGAGATACTTTCACAATGTCGCCAATGGCAGACATAGGAGGAAACTCATTCATTCTCTTCTCCAAGATGAGGGGCTGATCGAAGGTCAGGACATGCTCAAAGATTATATTACCAACTACTATAAAGGTCTGTTCGGTGCTCCGGAGGAAGGTAACTTCACTCTTGATGAGACACGTACAGATGATATTACCCAAGTTACTCCGGAGGAAAACGGCCTGCTCATCGCACCCTTCTCTGAAGAAGAGATAAGCAAGGCTGTCTTCCAAATGGAGCACAATAAGGCACCTGGACCTGATGGATTCCCAGCTGAATTCTACCAGCATTTTTGGGAACTCATAAAGGTTGATTTGTTATAGTTATTCGGCTTTTTCATGTTGGGCAACTCGAACTTTTCCGCCTTAATTTTGGGGAAATCGTCTTGTTACCTAAGGTTCAGGGGGCCGAGAGGATACAACAGTATCGGCCTATATGCCTCCTGAATGTTAGCTTCAAGATCTTTACAAAAGTAGCGACAATAAGGTTGAATTCTGTTGCAGATCATGTGGTAAAGCCTACCCAAACTGCTTTTATGCAAGGGAGGAATATACTAGATGGGGTCGTGGTTCTACACGAGACTGTACATGAAATGCACACGAAGAAACTTAATGGGGTTATATTCAAAATCGATTTTGAAAAGGCGTATGACAAAGTTAAGTGGCCATTCTTGCTACAGACCCTGAGAATGAAAGGGTTCTCGGACACCTGGTGTGAATGGATCCGTAACTATGTTGAAGGGGGAAGTGTAGCGATAAAAGTCAATGATGACATCGGCCACTACTTCCAAACAAAAAAGGGCCTAAGACAAGGTGATCCACTATCGCCTATACTATTTAATATAGTGGCAGATATGTTGACCATCATGATCGAACGAGCTAAAATGGATGGCCAAATTGAAGGAGTTGTTCCTCATCTTGTCGATGGAGGACTTTCTATCCTTCAATATGCGGACGACACAATTCTTTTTATGGAACACGATATAGATAAGCGTCGAATCTGAAATTGATATTGTCAGCATTCGAACAATTATCGGGATTAAAAATCAATTTCCATAAAAGCGAATTATTTTGCTTTGGCGAAGCACAGGATGCAGCTGTTCAGTATGCCGATATATTCGGTTGTGAGCAGGGTCAATTCCCCATAATGTATTTGGGCATTCCAATCCATTATCGGAAATTGACTAATGCGGAATGGAGACACGTCGAGGAACGTCTGCAAGCGAGGCTAGCTAGTTGGAAGGGCAAATTACTATCCCTGGGTGGAAGGCTGGTTCTCATTAATTCGGTACTCACAAACATGGTACTGTATATGATATCCTTCTTCCAATTACCAAAAGAAGTCTTGTATAAATTGGATTATTTCCGATCAAGATTCTTTTGGCAAGGGGATGGTGAGAAAAAGAAGTATCGACTGGCTAAATGGGATGTGGTTTGCCGACCAAAGGACCAGGGAGGGTTGGGTATTCATGATCTCGGCATCAAGAATTCAGCCCTCCTAGGGAAGTGGTTGTTTAAGTTGCTAACCGAAGAAGGTATATGGCAAACGCTCCTTAAAAGAAAATACATTGGTACGAATGCGGTATCACAGGTGTCGTGGAAACCTGGTGACTTCCACTTTTGGGCCGGACTGATGGCGACTAAGAAGCATTTCTTTCGCTTCGGTGTATTTAATATTAAGGATGGTTCGGAGATTAAATTCTGGGAGGATAAATGGTTAGGAACTACCACCCTCCGGAAACAATATCCGGCCCTATATAGTATTGTACGCCACAAAGGGGATACTATTGCCACTGTTATGCAGTGTTCTCCCCCAATGTGTCGTTCAGACGTGATTTATTCGGTGCAAGATTAATGTCTTGGAACGCTTTGTTGGCACGGCTGGCTTCAATCCAGCTTACACAAGGATCCGATGAGTTTCGTTGGAATTTATGCGGGAATGGAAAATTCTCAGTAGACTCCATGTATAGGGCGCTTGTACATTCTGATATTTCAGTAGATGATAATAAAAAAATTTGGCAAATGAAGATTCCACTAAAGATAAAAGTATTCTCGTGGTATCTTCGTAAGGGTGTCATTTTAACCAAGGATAATCTTGTCAAACGGAATTGGCATGGAAGTACAAAGTGTATGTTTTGTTCTAAACAAGAGACAATAAAACACTTATTCTTCGAATGTGATTTCGCTCGTTCTATATGGTCATCCATCCAAATAGCATCTAACTTATATCCACCCAAGTCTATTGCAAATATCTTTGGCAATTGGTTACACGGGATTGATAAGAAGCTTAGAACGGTTATTAGGGTGGGAGCGATTGCCGTTATATGGTCGCTATGACTTAGTAGAAATGACAAGGTTTTCAATGGCAAAAATGTTTCTCTTTTGCAGGCACTCTACCGATGCACAAGTACTCTCCGTACGTGGTCCACCTTACAGCGTGTGGGACATCGAGACCTCTTTACGGAGGCGTGTGCACGCTTGGAGGAGGTGGCAAGAGACATTTTGTCACAACATGGGTGGCCGCTTGATCGCCGGATTGGTCCTCCATAGGCTGTTCAGCTCGCCATGACATAGGCGTTTTACATTTCTGCTGATTGTAATCCGTCTATTCTCGCACTTCCTTTTTACTTGGTACTTTGGTTGTGGCTGTGTGCATTTGTTATGTAGAGTCCGAGTGTAATACTTGAACTTTTGAGTAATAAAGCCTTTTATCAAAAAAAACTTGGAGAAGGAGACGCCACTTATCATTGTGTGGCAGCTGGTCATCTCACTATAGCTTTTTTTTAACTTGGAGAAGGAGACGCCACTTATCATTGCTGTGGCAGCTGGTCATCTCACTATAGCTTCGTTGTTGCTCACACACTGTTGTACACTAAGATTGAGTGAGACAGAGGACCGCGCGTAGCGCGAGTGGCTGGGGAGCGGTGGCTCCTTCCAGCGCGTCTCCGGTTCGACTCCCGTTGAAATGAATTTTGGGACGTTTTCCTCACCAGTGGATCCTATTCCTACGCGGTTTAACAGTGGTATTGTGTTGTGTCCACCACCGCAGGGTTTCCCGGAAGATCTAGTCTCGCGAAGGCTCAAGCTTAGTATACTGGTTAGGTTTAGCTTGCGCACAGGAGGCGTGCGTGTGGTGTGCGTTGTGCGTAGGTTCAGATACTACTGCTGTACTAAGACCAGGAAATCTCAAAAAAAAAAAAAAAAGATTGAGTGAGACAATCTTGAAAAAGGATAAGAACAAATGCAATGCACTGCACCATGCCATCTGTTGCGGCCATAAGAACCTTGCGCTAGAGTTAATAGCCGCAGAGCCGGCCCTGTCACTAGATGTGAATGAATATGACGAGTCACCCTTATTCTTCGCGGTGATGAGAGGTTTCACAGATGTTTCCGAGAAACTGCTGGCAATTCCTGGTTCTGCTTATTCTGGACCCCACGCATACAATGCTCTGCATGCTGCCGTGAGGAATGGAAATTCAGGTATTGTCCAGTCTAGTTGAATATGCGACTGACCATCATCTGGATTCTTAAACATAACATTTTCTGCAGCTTAATTGACTACTTATTTTTGCTTGAGCTTGATTCTGCTTGTAGTTCTGTTTTACATCATTAACACTAATCCTTGAAAAGTTGGCATGCCAAAGACCACCATAACTTCTTGGTTATTATTAACCATCACCTTTCCTTATATCAATTTGTTTTCAGTTATCGCTAAGAAAATCATGGATACTTGTCCTCTGCTGGCCACAGAAGAATCAATTAGAGGGTGTAGTCCTGTGAAAAGTGCTGTACTTAGAGATAAAATCTACGTGCTACGAGTACTGTTGCAGCATGACTGCTCTTTAGGGTATAGCTGTAGAAGCGGGTCAGACGAAGTTCGCGGAATTTATCTTGGGAGTACCACAACTTCGGAAACTTATTAACATGCGAGATGACAAAGGGAAAACGGCCCTACATTATGCAGTACAGAAGTGTAATCCTAAAATAGTTGCTGCTCTGCTGTCTCACATGGATACAGACACAACATTGCTTGACAAAGGAGGACTTCCAGCAGTTTGGGAGTTACGAAACACAACTGATCGTGCCAAGACTTTAAACTGGGTATGTATATATGTTATCCACGTGGACAATGTCATTGTGCATTACATTTGTGTTATTTGCAATATTGGGATTTAACTAGTTGGAATCAATAGACAGACTCAAATGGAAATCTACTTGCAGAACAAATTTAGTACTCCATATAATGTAATAATTCAGAAGTTACAACAAAAGAAGGTAGAAAGCACACACCAAGGCAATTCCGAAGCATTTTGTTTGTTTAAGACCATAGGTTCAAGCTTAGCCCGGCTTTAAATTAATGAAGCCCCCATCCCAACTTTAAATCCTCCTTGACATCTCATCGATCAAAGATCTACTGAACGTCAACTTCATCCAATTAATCCCTCGACCTCTCCGGAAACACCGATTTTAGCCTCCTAGCGCCCCGTGCCGAACCAACTAAAATCTGTATCGAGTACTCCCGGTGTCCGTGCATCACAATACGACAGCTATGTTGCTATTGTGCTTTAAAAAAACTATGTTGCTATTATTTTGATGATATGCATGAACCCAGCATTGTACATGTCTTATGCCTCTACTGCACCAAAATGGGTTCAGGGTTTAGGAGATATTTCAGATTTGATTCCATATTTATGTATGATCAGTAATACAAGTGTTATTCATGTTTTTTTCAATGTTGTAACACTATTCCATCCTATTTAATTATTTAATTCTTTAACTTATAAAATAAAAATGATTTATATTATCATCATATTTTCCTTTTTAATTAAATTAACACTCTTGCTAACATTGTAGAATAGCTAAATTTTTCTTGAGCTTCACTTATACCTTTCATTGCATTCTACAGAATGAAATCTGCATGCTTATGTCCGAAGCTGATCACCAAAATGTCACCTCTCTTAATAAGCTTCATGCCCACGCCACGGAAGATGTAACTAATGAATCAAGGAAGGATGCAAAGGCGCTAACACAAACGTACACAAGCAACACTTCCTTAGTAGCGATCCTCATGGCGACAATCACTTTTGCTGCTGCTTTCACCCTTCCTGGTGGATACAGCAATGATGCTGGAAGCCAGGGGCTCCCTGTCATGGCGAGGAATTTTGCATTTTTGGCATTCTTGATCTCAGACACCTTAGCAATGTGCTCCTCACACTAGTGGAAAACGGGACAGCAGTCCCGGTTCCAGAGGCCCTCTAGTCCCGGTTAGGCAACCGGGACTAACAAAGCGGGAATAAAGCCCCCACCTCTTTAGTCCCGGTTGCTTACGAACCGGTACTAGAGGCCCACCCACGTGGCCACGGCGCAGCCCGCGCGGGCTCGGAACCTTTAGTCCCGGTTCGTAACACGAACCGGGACTAGTGTGTTTACGTTTTCTTTCTATTTCGATTAATTTTCTAAGTTTAGGGTTTTAGGATGGGTTTAGGGGTTTCGGAGGGGTTCCATCGTACATGGATCACGTCGATGCGCCAAAAACACGAAGATGAAGTTGATGCATATATATTTAACACGTACAAATTACATGAAGATCACGTTGATGACACAAACAAATTAAGTAGTACATGAAGATCAAGTTTCCCGGTTCCAGGTACTTAATTACATGCAGATCAGTATTACATGGAGGCATACTAATTTGTATTATAGTAGTACTCTCCTGTATCAGATATGACCTCCGCAAGGTAAATTCCCGCCAATTCCTCCGCAATTGTTTTGAAGCGGGCCTCTAATGGTAGCTTCTGCGCTTTCTTGCCAACTTTAAAAGAATAAGATCAAAATAAATACATGAGTTGTGTGTGTATACATATATATATCAAATGAATGAAACTCAGCACAACTGATAGTAAAACAATAACGCTGTGAATAATGTTTACGTACTTCTTTACTTCTTTTGCCCTCGAATTTCTCGCAGGTCAGAACGTGTATGTACTCAGAAACGAAGTATCCACAGAAATCAGTTCCCTGTGGCTGTTCCGCGCAAGACTATACAAGAATAGAATTCAATCAAATAATAATCAAGTATGATAATGGTGCGTGTACCTAGGTAGTACTACTTACATTGTTCAGACGCCATATCAGCTTGTCTTTCCATTGACCGGGTTCTTCCTTGATGAACTCTTTCCAAACGCTGCCCGACAAATAAAATTAACAAATGAGTTATTAATGACTTGATATCAGGAAATGAACGAAAGAGGCGATAAAAAATGAAATTACTTTTCGAGCATTGTAAAACATGTCTTGTATTCTTTTGGATTTTTCCTTAATGAGTCAAGGACATGAATTTCTCCATCGTGAATTTTAATGACGAGAAGAATATAATGGAACCTGCACAAGTTTATATACACAGTCATGCATAACTCATCAGTTAAACTTAACATCGGGTGAGCAAAATAGAATGTGTAGAAGAGACAGTAACACTCGCTTGAAGTTGTAAGCCCAAAATATAGTCTTTTTGTCACGGTGTTGCTTGAAATACCTTAGCAAATCCCCCGGTGTGTCCTTGTTATATAAGGGATCTTCTATGGTGACTTGATGAAGTTTATCCGGGTCAATGAACCCAAAGTCCTTGTTTTTTTGCCTTTTCAATGCGAGCATCTTCATTTTGCAAAATATAGCGCACAAAAGATTATAGTGAGGATAATTACAGACAATGAATGAGCTGAGGTAAAGACTTAAATTACAGAAATAAATTACTTACAGACAATAGAAACGGAGGATAGATTTGTCGAGGGCCCGGATATTGTATAACTAAAAAAGTTGGCTAAACTCAACGGACACAGCGTATTCTTGGCAGTAGGGCTCTTCCTTAACTCCCACCATGAGACTGATATTCCCCGCTTTTGTGGCTGTCTTGTACCAGGTATGCAACGCACGCATTTTTGTTGATAACCTGCCGTCGACCAAATTTTCCCCGGGAACATATTGTTTTGCAAGATCAGCCACGGCGTAATCGGTTGACGAACCTATTTGTTGTGGAGTACATTGCGCGGCCGCGGCAATACGATGTATTTCTTGTTCGTCAAACACCTTGAGCGGGGGGGGGGGGGCGATTGTGCATCTTGTTCTCTGAGCTGGGGAACTTGTTTACCTTTTTTCGGCGGCGGGAGCTCCATCAGATCGTCATATGACTTGTCAATAGAACGCTCATAGTCTGATGGCGGCGCTGGTGGAGAGTTATATAGGTTATCGATGGTAAGTGACAGGCATTCCGGAGATATTGCAGCGGTAAATTTTAGCTCGGGCACTTTCGGTGCAAAGAATGTTGTATTATAGGCCTTCACGGTGGCGGCGTTTTCCTCGACAGTATTATCATAAGGTAACTTCTCAGGAGGCGGCGGTGTTTTCTGCTTTCTAGGTCCCCTCCTAATCGGCGAACCGACCTTGCGCTTCCTCTGGAGAAACTTAACGGGCAATTCCTCACGCGGCGGAGATCGAGATGGACTCGCGCTGATGACGTCCCTGTCTAGGAGGCATGGGCTTTGCTGATGAGGTGGACTGCTACAAGGAGGAGTCGATGGCCTTGACAAGAAGAAGTATTTCTTGTTCCACAGGGCAAAACCACGCTTGACTTCTCCCAATGTCGCCTCACCGTCACCTCCAGGAATCTCAAGAGACAATGTTTCAAATCCCGGCATAATTTCATCCACCCCGACACGAGCATAGCCAGCTGGAATGTCACCATTATGGTAGCTTGCTTCGGGTTCATTTGGTAAAGCATAGCCGACTGCCACCTTCATGGATATGTTCCTCATTGGCATATGTAGCTCACATTCTGTCCTCTCCGTGACATCATCCACGGCGTAGTGAGCATCGACTTGTAGTTGCATGGAACCCACGCTGCTTCTAAGCTGAGATCGGTCGGCATTGGCTTGAGGATCTTCTAGCTGCTGCTGAGACGGCCTTTGCTGAGTAAGTGACTCCATGAGCTGCTGCACCTTGAGTTCCAATTCCGATAACCGGTCTTCACCCTTCTTCTTCTTTCTTGCATGGCTTCTATAACTGTCAGCGCACTCCGGAAACCCAGTCTTCACGGTGACACCGCCGGGATAGCCTTGTAATCGTCCAACGTGTTCAGGATTACCCAGGGCCCGTATCAGCTCATCGTCCTCTCTATCGGGTTTGTACAAACCCCGACGAGCTTCATCTATTGCAAGTATAAGCTTCGGGACGATTGTTTCTACTTTTTCTTCCATCTTCCGTGTGCAACAATCAGCCCTGTTTCCTCGTCCAACACTGCACCATGCGCGAACATCCAGAATTTGGACCTCTCGGGCCAGTCCATTGTCTGTGGAGTGATCCCTTTTGCAAGCAGTTTGTCTTCAGCGGCTAACCACGTAGGAATGGCGGACCTGTAGCCACCTGTCCCCAACCTATGGTGGTATATCTTCTTCTTGGCATTTGACTTATTTTTGACCGATCGGGCCACAGCCGTAGACGATTTCTTATACGCCTTAAACGCGGGCCAGTAATCTTGTATCTTCACTAGTGTTCCAGTTCCAGAATTTCCACTGAAATCTGGATCTTCTTTTTCATATTTTTTCCATATTGTTTTCTTCCAGTTCCGGAATTGTTCGGCCATCTTCGAGAGAGTCCACTGCTTGAGTTTCTCCTTCTTTATTTCAGAGACATCTTCCGGGATGTTAAAATGTGACAAGAGTGTGTCATATACCAAATCTTTTATAATCTTGTGGACATAGCAGGGGTCATCGTCGTTTGCGGCCGCCGGCTTATGCCATTCTTGTATGGTGATCGGGAGCATGTCCCTTACAATAGCTCCAGATTGATTTATCAATTTATGGCGGTTCTCTTTGTGTTCGAGCGGCTCGCCGTTATCACCAATTACATAGATCAGTAACTTTGGATCATCGCTCGTCATCCTTTTCGTGCTGCCTCGAGGAGCTCCCTTTTTAGCAGATTTGCTCGATCCGAGAGCTAAAAGAAAAATAATGCGTTAATAAGTGCAATATACAAATCAATTAATGAATCTAGTGATCAACAAAATAGCCTTAATATATATACCTCGTCGGCTCTTCTTTCTTCGGACTCAATTCCCTCACCAGAGTCCATCAGAAATTGTGAGGTGAAATCCTCATCATCTTCTCCACTGGCATCGGTTCCACCGCCGACATCTTCTCCACCGGCATCGGTTCCACCGCCGACATCTTCTCTACCGGCATCTTCTCCATCGGGATCATATCTATTGGCATTCTCATATATATCTCACATAATTTCGTCTTCATTCTCCTCGTCTCGCACATAGTTATGATCCATAGCTCAATGTCCCTGCAATCAATAGAATTGCATCTATAAAATTGCTGCACAAAAATTTGCTAACTTATCAAATTTGCATCTATAAAATTGCTACACAAAAATTTGCCAACTTATCAAATTTGCAATCTATATATGGGCAGATAAGAGGTTATGCTTGCCTTGTTCGTCGGAAATCAGATCTTGTTCTTCAAATACAGTGGGGTTGATCTCCGAACCGTGATCTACCGAGGAGAACAAACACCGGAAAAGAACAACAATCAACACATGGCATTGATGCAGTGCGCAATATGTATGCATGATCAATTTAATGCATTGACATGGAGCTCTAAATCATGTTTGAAATGTTATTTGAATTCAAATTGCAATTATGAGCATTTAGTTAAATTAATTCCATAATTAGAGAAAAAGCATTTAAGTTATTCCCAAATATTTACCAAATTTAAATGTTCCAAATTGTTTGTATTTGACATAAATGGTTAGCATTTATTTTTTGAACATTTTGATATATTATTTGTAATTTTCTGATAAACAGAACAAAAGATATTGAATTTACAAGATTTTATTATTTTCTGCAATTATCAACTTGCTCTGGGCCCACCTGTCAGAGATTTAACATTTTCTGAAAAATTTTGGGAAAAGAATAAACAGCTGACGACCGGGGCCCACATGTCAAAGACACAGAGAGATGGCAGAGGCTCTGCTGAGCTTGCTCTCGACGAAGGAGAGCGCTCTGGCTCGCGCGTGTGCGGCAACGCACGCACGGGGATGCGAGGAGGCGACTAGGCGGCGGTGTGGACCAAATGGTCACCGCACACGGCGGCAGAGCTCGCCACAGCGGAGCACGACGGCGGCGCACGGTGGCAGGACGATTACGGGCAAGAGAGGAAGAACAGAGGGTCTCTAAAGAGAGAGTAGCTCACCAGGAACGCATCAAGGTGGTCAATGAGCTCGGGGAAGCCTGTACGCCGTCGCGAGCTTGAAGAACGGCGGCGGCCGGAGTTGGAGACCTCCGTCGTGAGCTCCAGGGGAGGGGCGCGAGGCAGGGGAGACCTACCTGCGGCGTCACGGCGGCACGGCGGCTCGGCGAGGCAGGGGAGGGGCACGGCGGCGCGGCGGAGCAGGGCTTCGCCGTCGGGGGGCGTCGGCAGCGTCCAGGCGGAGAGCAGTTCTTCGATTTGGGGGAGAATGCCAAAATTTCGGCCGCGGCCACACAAATCCCCGCGAAACAGACCTTTAGTCGCGGTTCTAGTCACGGTTCATGGCTGAAACCGCGACTAAAGGTCGAATTTGGACCGCCCAAATTTGCGCGCTAGCCCACACCCTTTAGTCGCGGTTCGTGGGACATCGAGACCTCTTTACGGAGGCGTGTACACGCTTGGAGGAGGTGGCAAGGGACATTTTGTCACAACATGGGTGGCCGCTTGATCGCCGGATTGGTCCTCCATAGGCTGTTCAGCTCGCCATGACATAGGCGTTTTACATTTCTGCTGATTGTAATCCGTCTATTCTCGCACGTTCTTTTTACTTGGTACTTTGGTTGCGGCTGTGTGCATTTGTTATGCAGAGTCCGGGTATAATACTTGAACTTTTGAGTAATAAAGCCCTTTATCTAAAAAAAAACTTGGAGAAGGAGACGCCACTTATCATTGCTGTGGCAGCTGGTCATCTCACTATAGCTTCGTTGTTGCTCACACACTGTCGTACACTAAGATTGAGTGAGACAATCTTGAAAAAGGATAAGAACAAATGCAATGCACTGCACCATGCCATCTGTTGCGGCCATAAGAACCTTGCGCTAGAGTTAATAGCCGCAGAGCCGGCCCTGTCACTAGATGTGAATGAATATGGCGAGTCACCCTTATTCATCGCGGTGATGAGAGGTTTCACAGATGTTTCCGAGAAACTGCTGGCAATTCCTGGTTCTGCTTATTCTGGACCCCACGCATACAATGCTCTGCATGCTGCCGTGAGGAATGGAAATTCAGGTATTGTCCAGTCTAGTTGAATATGCGACTGACCATCATCTGGATTATTAAACATAACATTTTCTGCAGCTTAATTGACTACTTATTTTTGCTTGAGCTTGATTCTGCTTGTAGTTCTGTTTTACATCATTAACACTAATCCTTGAAAAGTTGGCATGCCAAAGACCACCATAACTTCTTGGTTATTATTAACCATCACCTTTCCTTATATCAATTTGTTTTCAGTTATCGCTAAGAAAATCATGGATACTTGTCCTCTGCTGGCCACAGAAGAATCAATTAGAGGGTGTAGTCCTGTGAAAAGTGCTGTACTTAAGAGATAAAATCTACGTGCTACGAGTACTGTTGCAGCATGACTGCTCTTTAGGGTATAGCTGTAGAAGCGGGTCAGACGAAGTTCGCGGAATTTATCTTGGGAGTACCACAACTTCGGAAACTTATTAACATGCGAGATGACAAAGGGAAAACGGCCCTACATTATGCAGTACAGAAGTGTAATCCTAAAATAGTTGCTGCTCTGCTGTCTCACATGGATACAGACACAACATTGCTTGACAAAGGAGGACTTCCAGCAGTTTGGGAGTTACGAAACACAACTGATCGTGCCAAGACTTTAAACTGGGTATGTATATATGTTATCCACGTGGACAATGTCATTGTGCATTACATTTGTGTTATTTGCAATATTGGGATTTAACTAGTTGGAATCAATAGACAGACTCAAATGGAAATCTACTTGCAGAACAAATTTAGTACTCCATATAATGTAATAATTCAGAAGTTACAACAAAAGAAGGTAGAAAGCACACACCAAGGCAATTCCGAAGCATTTTGTTTGTTTAAGACCATAGGTTCAAGCTTAGCCCGGCTTTAAATTAATGAAGCCCCCATCCCAACTTTAAATCCTCCTTGACATCTCACCGATCAAAGATCTACTGAACGTCAACTTCATCCAATTAATCCCTCGACCTCTCCGGAAACACCGATTTTAGCCTCCTAGCGCCCCGTGCCGAACCGACTAAAATGTGTATCGAGTACTCCCGGTGTCCGTGCATCACAATACGACAGCTATGTTGCTATTGTGCTTAAAAAAAACTATGTTGCTATTATTTTGATGATATGCATGAACCCAGCATTGTACATGTCTTATGCCTCTACTGCACCAAAATGGGTTCAGGGTTTAGGAGATATTTCAGATTTGATTCCATATTTATGTATGATCAGTAATACAAGTGTTATTCATGTTTTTTTCAATGTTGTAACACTATTCCATCCTATTTAATTATTTAATTCTTTAACTTATAAAATAAAAATGATTTATATTATCATCATATTTTCCTTTTTAATTAAATTAACACTCTTGCTAACATTGTAGAATAGCTAAATTTTTCTTGAGCTTCACTTATACCTTTCATTGCATTCTACAGAATGAAATCTGCATGCTTATGTCCGAAGCTGATCACCAAAATGTCACCTCTCTTAATAAGCTTCATGCCCACGCCACGGAAGATGTAACTAATGAATCAAGGAAGGATGCAAAGGCGCTAACTCAAACGTACACAAGCAACACTTCCTTAGTAGCGATCCTCATGGCGACAATCACTTTTGCTGCTGCTTTCACCCTTCCTGGTGGATACAGCAATGATGCTGGAAGCTAGGGGCTCCCTGTCATGGCGAGGAATTTTGCATTTTTGGCATTCTTGATCTCAGACACCTTAGCAATGTGCTCCTCACACTAGTGGAAAACGGGACAGCAGTCCCGGTTCCAGAGGCCCTCTAGTCCCGGTTAGGCAACCGGGACTAACAAAGCGGGAATAAAGCCCCCACCTCTTTAGTCCCGGTTGCTTACGAACCGGTACTAGAGGCCCACCCACGTGGCCACGGCGCAGCCCGCGCGGGCTCGGAACCTTTAGTCCCGGTTCGTAACACGAACCGGGACTAGTGTGTTTACGTTTTCTTTCTATTTCGATTAATTTTCTAAGTTTAGGGTTTTAGGAGGGGTTTAGGGGTTTCGGATGGGTTCCATCGTACATGGATCACGTCGATGCGCCAAAAACACGAAGATGAAGTTGATGCATATATATTTAACACATACAAATTACATGAAGATCACGTTGATGACACAAACAAATTAAGTAGTACATGAAGATCAAGTTTCCCGGTTCCAGGTACTTAATTACATGCAGATCAGTATTACATGGAGGCATACTAATTTGTATTATAGTAGTACTCTCCTGTATCCATATGACCTCCGCAAGGTAAAATCCCGCCAATTCCTCCGCAATTGTTTTGAAGCGGGCCTCTAATGGTAGCTTCTGCGCTTTCTTGCCAACTTTAAAAGAATAAGATCAAAATAAATACATGAGTTGTGTGTGTATACATATATATATCAAATGAATGAAACTCAGCACAACTGATAGTAAAACAATAACGCTGTGAATAATGTTTACGTACTTCTTTACTTCTTTTGCCCTCGAATTTCTCGCAGGTCAGAACGTGTATGTACTCGAAACGAAGTATCCACAGAAATCAGTTCCCTGTGGCTGTTCCGCGCAAGACTATACAAGAATAGAATTCAATCAAATAATAATCAAGTATGATAATGGTGTGGACCTAGGTAGTACTACTTACATTGTTCAGACGCCATATCAGCTTGTCTTTCCATTGACCGGGTTCTTCCTTGATGAACTCTTTCCAAACGCTGCCCGACAAATAAAATTAACAAATGAGTTATTAATGACTTGATATCAGGAAATGAACGAAAGAGGCGATAAAAAATGAAATTACTTTTCGAGCATTGTAAAACATGTCTTGTATTCTTTTGGATTTTCCTTAATGAGTCAAGGACATGAATTTCTCCATCGTGAATTTTAATGACGAGAAGAATATAATGGAACCTGCACAAGTTTATATACACAGTCATGCATAACTCATCAGTTAAACTTAACATCGGGTGAGCAAAATAGAATGTGTAGAAGAGACAGTAACACTCACTTGAAGTTGTAAGCCCAAAATATAGTCTTTTTGTCACGGTGTTGCTTGAAATACCTTAGCAAATCCCCCGGTGTGTCCTTGTTATATAAGGGATCTTCTATGGTGACTTGATGAAGTTTATCCGGGTCAATGAACCCAAAGTCCTTGTTTTTTTGCCTTTTCAATTCGAGCATCTTCATTTGCAAAATATAGCGCACAAAAGATTATAGTGAGGATAATTACAGACAATGAACGAGCTGAGGTAAAGACTTAAATTACAGAAATAAATTACTTACAGACAATAGAAACTGAGGATAGATTTGTCGAGGGCCCGGATATTGTATAACTGAAAAAGTTCGCTAAACTCAACGGACACAGCGTATTCTTGGCAGTAGTGCTCTTCCTTAACTCCCACCATGAGACTGATATTCCCCGCTTTTGCGGCTGTCTTGTACCAGGTATGCAACGCACGCATTTTTGTTGATAACCTGCCGTCGACCAAATTTTCCCCGGGAACATATTGTTTTGCTAGATCAGCACGGCGTAATCGGTTGACGAACCTATTTGTTGTGGAGTACATTGCGCGGCCGCGGCAATACGATGTATTTCTTGTTCGTCAAACACCTTGAGCGGGGGGGGGCGATTGTGCATCTTGTTCTCTGAGCTGGGGAACTTGTTTACCTTTTTTCGGCGGCGGGAGCTCCATCAGATCGTCATATGACTTGTCAATAGAACGCTCATAGTCTGATGGCGGCGCTGGTGGAGAGTTATATAGGTTATCGATGGTAAGTGACAGGCTCCGGAGATATTGCAGCGGTAAATTTTGGCTCGGGCACTTTCGGTGCAAAGAATGCTGTATTATAGGCCTTCACGGCGGCGGCGTTTTCCTCGACAGTTTTATCATAAGGTAACTTCTCAGGAGGCGGCGGTGTTTTCTGCTTTCTAGGTCCCCTCCTAATCGGCGAACCGACCTTGCGCTTCCTCTGGAGAAACTTAACGGGCAATTCCTCACGCGGCGGAGATCGAGATGGACTCGCGCTGATGACGTCCCTGTCTAGGAGGCATGGGCTTTGCTGATGAGGTGGACTGCTACAAGGAGGAGTCGATGGCCTTGACAAGAAGATGTATTTCTTGTTCCACAGGGCAAAACCACGCTTGACTTCTCCCAATGTCGCCTCACCGTCACCTCCAGGAATCTCAAGAGACAATGTTTCAAATCCCGGCATAATTTCATCCACCCCGACACGAGCATAGCCAGCTGGAATGTCACCATTATGGTAGCTTGCTTCGGGTTCATTTGGTAAAGCATAGCCGACTGCCACCTTCATGGATATGTTCCTCATTGGCATATGTAGCTCACATTCTGTCCTCTCCGTGACATCATCCACGGCGTAGTGAGCATCGACTTGTAGTTGCGTGGAACCCACGCTGCTTCTAAGCTGAGATCGGTCGGCATTGGCTTGAGGATCTTCTAGCTGCTGCTGAGACGGCCTTTGCTGAGTAAGTGACTCCATGAGCTGCTGCACCTTGAGTTCCAATTCCGATAACCGGTCTTCACCCTTCTTCTTCTTTCTTGCACGGCTTCTATAACTGTCAGCGCACTCCGGAAACCCAGTCTTCACGGTGACACCGCCGGGACAGCCTCGTAATCGTCCAACGTGTTCAGGATTACCCAGGGCCCGTGTCAGCTCGTCGTCCTCTCTATCGGGTTTGTACAAACCCCGGCGAGCTTCATCTATTGCAAGTATAAGCTTCGGGACGATTGTTTCTACTTTTTTCTTCCATCTTCCGTGTGCAACAATCAGCCCTGTTTCCTCGTCCAACACTGCACCATGCGCGAACATCCAGAATTTGGACCTCTCGGGCCAGTCCATTGTCTGTGGAGTGATCCCTTTAGCAAGCAGTTTGTCTTCAGCGGCTAACCACGTAGGAATGGCGGACCTGTAGCCACCTGTCCCCAACCTATGGTGGTATATCTTCTTCTTGGCATTTGCCTTATTTTTGACCGATCGGGCCACAGCCGTAGACGATTTCTTATACGCCTTAAACGCGGGCCAGTAATCTTGTATCTTCACTAGTGTTCCAGTTCCGGAATTTCCACTGAAATCTGGATCTTCTTTTTCATATTTTTTCCATATTGTTTTCTTCCAGTTCCGGAATTGTTCGGCCATCTTCGAGAGAGTCCACTGCTTGAGTTTCTCCTTCTTGATTTCAGAGACATCTTCCGGGATGTTAAAATGTGACAAGAGTGTGTCATATACCAAATCTTTTGTAATCTTGTGGACATAGCAGGGGTCATCGTCGTTTGCGGCCGCCGGCTTATGCCATTCTTGTATGGTGATCGGGAGCATGTCCCTTACAATAGCTCCAGATTGATTTATAAATTTACGGCGGTTCTCTTTGGGTTCGAGCGGCTCGCCGTTATCACCAATTACATAGATCAGTAACTTTGGATCATCGCTCGTCATCCTTTTCGTGCTGCCTCGAGGAGCTCCCTTTTTAGCAGATTTGCTCGATCCGAGGGCTAAAAGAAAAATAATGCGTTAATAAGTGCAATATACAAATCAATTAATGAATCTAGTGATCAACAAAATAGCCTTAATATATATACCTCGTCGGCTCTTCTTTCTTCGGACTCAATTCCCTCACCAGAGTCCATCAGAAATTGTGAGGTGAAATCCTCATCATCTTCTCCACCGGCATCGGTTCCACCGCCGACATCTTCTCCACCGGCATCGGTTCCACCGCCGACATCTTCTCTACCGGCATCTTCTCCATCGGGATCATATCTATTGGCATTCTCATATATATCTCACATAATTTCGTCTTCATTATCCTCGTCTCGCACATAGTTATGATCCATAGCTCAATGTCCCTGCAATCAATAAAATTGCATCTATAAAATTGCTACACAAAAATTTGCTAACTTATCAAATTTGCATCTATAAAATTGCTACACAAAAATTTGCTAACTTATCAAATTTGCAATCTATATATGGGCAGATAAGAGGTTATGCTTGCCTTGTTCGTCGGAAATCAGATCTTGTTCTTCAAATACAGTGGGGTTGATCTCTGAACCGTGATCTACCGAGGAGAACAAACACCGGAAAAGAACAACAATCAACACATGGCATTGATGCAGTGCGCAATATGTATGCATGATCAATTTAATGCATTGACATGGAGCTCTAAATCATGTTTGAAATGTTATTTGAATTCAAATTGCAATTATGAGCATTTAGTTAAATTAATTCCATAATTAGAGAAAAAGCATTTAAGTTATTCCCAAATATTTACCAAATTTAAATGTTCCAAATTGTTTGTATTTGACATAAATGGTTAGCATTTATTTTTTGAACATTTTGATATATTATTTGTAATTTTCTGATAAACAGAACAAAAGATATTGAATTTACAAGATTTTATTATTTTCTGCAATTATCAACTTGCTCTGGGCCCACCTGTCAGAGATTTAACATTTTCTGAAAACATTTTGGGAAAAGAATAAACGGCTGACGACCGGGGCCCACATGTCAAAGACACAGAGAGATGGCAGAGGCTCTGCTGAGCTTGCTCTCGACGAAGGAGAGCGCTCTGGCTCGCGCGTGTGCGGCAACGCACGCACGGGGATGCGAGGAGGCGACTAGGCGGCGGTGTGGACCAAATGGTCACCGCACACGGCGGCAGAGCTCGCCACAGCGGAGCACGACGGCGGCGCACGGTGGCAGGACGATTACGGGCAAGAGAGGAAGAACAGAGGGTCTCTAAAGAGAGAGTAGCTCACCAGGAACGCATCAAGGTGGTCAATGAGCTCGGGGAAGCCTGTACGCCGTCGCGAGCTTGAAGAACGGCGGCGGCCGGAGTTGGAAACCTCCGTCGTGAGCTTCAGGGGAGGGGCGCGAGGCAGGGGAGACCTACCTGCGGCGTCACGGCGGCACGGCGGCTCGGCGAGGCAGGGGAGGGGCACGGCGGCGCGGCGGAGCAGGGCTTCGCCGTCGGGGGGCGTCGGCAGCGTCCAGGCGGAGAGCAGTTCTTCGATTTGGGGGAGAATGCCAAAATTTCGGCCGTGGCCACACAAATCCCCGCGAAACAGACCTTTAGTCGCGGTTCTAGTCACGGTTCATGGCTGAAACCGCGACTAAAGGTCGAATTTGGACCGCCCAAATTTGCACGCTAGCCCACACCCTTTAGTCGCGGTTCGTGGGACAACGAGACCTCTTTACGGAGGCGTGTACACGCTTGGAGGAGGTGGCAAGGGACATTTTGTCACAACATGGGTGGCCGCTTGATCGCCGGATTGGTCCTCCAGTAATCTTGTATCTTCACTAGTGTTCCAGTTCCGGAATTTCCACTGAAATCTGGATCTTCTTTTTCATATTTTTTCCATATTGTTTTCTTCCAGTTCCGGAATTGTTCGGCCATCTTCGAGAGAGTCCACTGCTTGAGTTTCTCCTTCTTTATTTCAGAGACATCTTCCGGGATGTTAAAATGTGACAAGAGTGTGTCATATACCAAATCTTTTGTAATCTTGTGGACATAGCAGGGGTCATCGTCGTTTGCGGCCGCCGGCTTATTCCATTCTTGTATGGTGATCGGGAGCATGTCCCTTACAATAGCTCCAGATTGATTTATAAATTTACGGCGGTTCTCTTTGGGTTCGAGCGGCTCGCCGTTATCACCAATTACATAGATCAGTAACTTTGGATCATCGCTCGTCATCCTTTTCGTGCTGCCTCGAGGAGCTCCCTTTTTAGCAGATTTGCTCGATCCGAGGGCTAAAAGAAAAATAATGCGTTAATAAGTGCAATATACAAATCAATTAATGAATCTAGTGATCAACAAAATAGCCTTAATATATATACCTCGTCGGCTCTTCTTTCTTCGGACTCAATTCCCTCACCAGAGTCCATCAGAAATTGTGAGGTGAAATCCTCATCATCTTCTCCACCGGCATCGGTTCCACCGCCGACATCTTCTCCACCGGCATCGGTTCCACCGCCGACATCTTCTCTACCGGCATCTTCTCCATCGGGATCATATCTATTGGCATTCTCATATATATCTCACATAATTTCGTCTTCATTATCCTCGTCTCGCACATAGTTATGATCCATAGCTCAATGTCCCTGCAATCAATAAAATTGCATCTATAAAATTGCTACACAAAAATTTGCTAACTTATCAAATTTGCATCTATAAAATTGCTACACAAAAATTTGCTAACTTATCAAATTTGCAATCTATATATGGGCAGATAAGAGGTTATGCTTGCCTTGTTCGTCGGAAATCAGATCTTGTTCTTCAAATACAGTGGGGTTGATCTCCGAACCGTGATCTACCGAGGAGAACAAACACCGGAAAAGAACAACAATCAACACATGGCATTGATGCAGTGCGCAATATGTATGCATGATCAATTTAATGCATTGACATGGAGCTCTAAATCATGTTTGAAATGTTATTTGAATTCAAATTGCAATTATGAGCATTTAGTTAAATTAATTCCATAATTAGAGAAAAAGCATTTAAGTTATTCCCAAATATTTACCAAATTTAAATGTTCCAAATTGTTTGTATTTGACATAAATGGTTAGCATTTATTTTTTGAACATTTTGATATATTATTTGTAATTTTCTGATAAACAGAACAAAAGATATTGAATTTACAAGATTTTATTATTTTCTGCAATTATCAACTTGCTCTGGGCCCACCTGTCAGAGATTTAACATTTTCTGAAAACATTTTGGGAAAAGAATAAACGGCTGACGACCGGGGCCCACATGTCAAAGACACAGAGAGATGGCAGAGGCTCTGCTGAGCTTGCTCTCGACGAAGGAGAGCGCTCTGGCTCGCGCGTGTGCGGCAACGCACGCACGGGGATGCGAGGAGGCGACTAGGCGGCGGTGTGGACCAAATGGTCACCGCACACGGCGGCAGATCTCGCCACAGCGGAGCACGACGGCGGCGCACGGTGGCAGGACGATTACGGGCAAGAGAGGAAGAACAGAGGGTCTCTAAAGAGAGAGTAGCTCACCAGGAACGCATCAAGGTGGTCAATGAGCTCGGGGAAGCCTGTACGCCGTCGCGAGCTTGAAGAACGGCGGCGGCCGGAGTTGGAGACCTCCGTCGTGAGCTTCAGGGGAGGGGCGCGAGGCAGGGGAGACCTACCTGCGGCGTCACGGCGGCACGGCGGCTCGGCGAGGCAGGGGAGGGGCACGGCGGCGCGGTGGAGCAGGGCTTCGCCGTCGGGGGGCGTCGGCAGCGTCCAGGCGGAGAGCAGTTCTTCGATTTGGGGGAGAATGCCAAAATTTCGGCCGCGGCCACACAAATCCCGCGAAACAGACCTTTAGTCGCGGTTCTAGTCACGGTTCATGGCTGAAACCGCGACTAAAGGTCGAATTTGGACCGCCCAAATTTGCACGCTAGCCCACACCCTTTAGTCGCGGTTCGTGGGACATCGAGACCTCTTTACGGAGGCGTGTACACGCTTGGAGGAGGTGGCAAGGGACATTTTGTCACAACATGGGTGGCCACTTGATCGCCGGATTGGTCCTCCATAGGCTGTTCAGCTCGCCATGACATAGGCGTTTTACATTTCTGCTGATTGTAATCCGTCTATTCTCGCACGTTCTTTTTACTTGGTACTTTGGTTGCGGCTGTGTGCATTTGTTATGCAGAGTCCAGGTGTATTACTTGAACTTTTGAGTAATAAAGCCCTTTATCTAAAAAAACTTAGAGAAGGAGACGCCACTTATCATTGCTGTGGCAGCTGGTCATCTCACTATAGCTTCGTTGTTGCTCACACACTGTCGTACACTAAGATTGAGTGAGACAATCTTGAAAAAGGATAAGAACAAATGCAATGCACTGCACCATGCCATCTGTTGCGGCCATAAGAACCTTGCGCTAGAGTTAATAGCCGCAGAGCCGGCCCTGTCACTAGATGTGAATGAATATGGCGAGTCACCCTTATTCATCGCGGTGATGAGAGGTTTCACAGATGTTTCCGAGAAACTGCTGGCAATTCCTGGTTCTGCTTATTCTGGACCCCACGCATACAATGCTCTGCATGCTGCCGTGAGGAATGGAAATTCAGGTATTGTCCAGTCTAGTTGAATATGCGACTGACCATCATCTGGATTATTAAACATAACATTTTCTGCAGCTTAATTGACTACTTATTTTTGCTTGAGCTTGATTCTGCTTGTAGTTCTGTTTTACATCATTAACACTAATCCTTGAAAAGTTGGCATGCCAAAGACCACCATAACTTCTTGGTTATTATTAACCATCACCTTTCCTTATATCAATTTGTTTTCAGTTATCGCTAAGAAAATCATGGATACTTGTCCTCTGCTGGCCACAGAAGAATCAATTAGAGGGTGTAGTCCTGTGAAAAGTGCTGTACTTAAGAGATAAAATCTACGTGCTACGAGTACTGTTGCAGCATGACTGCTCTTTAGGGTATAGCTGTAGAAGCGGGTCAGACGAAGTTCGCGGAATTTATCTTGGGAGTACCACAACTTCGGAAACTTATTAACATGCGAGATGACAAAGGGAAAACGGCCCTACATTATGCAGTACAGAAGTGTAATCCTAAAATAGTTGCTGCTCTGCTGTCTCACATGGATACAGACACAACATTGCTTGACAAAGGAGGACTTCCAGCAGTTTGGGAGTTACGAAACACAACTGATCGTGCCAAGACTTTAAACTGGGTATGTATATATGTTATCCACGTGGACAATGTCATTGTGCATTACATTTGTGTTATTTGCAATATTGGGATTTAACTAGTTGGAATCAATAGACAGACTCAAATGGAAATCTACTTGCAGAACAAATTTAGTACTCCATATAATGTAATAATTCAGAAGTTACAACAAAAGAAGGTAGAAAGCACACACCAAGGCAATTCCGAAGCATTTTGTTTGTTTAAGACCATAGGTTCAAGCTTAGCCCGGCTTTAAATTAATGAAGCCCCCATCCCAACTTTAAATCCTCCTTGACATCTCACCGATCAAAGATCTACTGAACGTCAACTTCATCCAATTAATCCCTCGACCTCTCCGGAAACACCGATTTTAGCCTCCTAGCGCCCCGTGCCGAACCGACTAAAATGTGTATCGAGTACTCCCGGTGTCCGTGCATCACAATACGACAGCTATGTTGCTATTGTGCTTAAAAAAAACTATGTTGCTATTATTTTGATGATATGCATGAACCCAGCATTGTACATGTCTTATGCCTCTACTGCACCAAAATGGGTTCAGGTTTAGGAGATATTTCAGATTTGATTCCATATTTATGTATGATCAGTAATACAAGTGTTATTCATGTTTTTTTCAATGTTGTAACACTATTCCATCCTATTTAATTATTTAATTCTTTAACTTATAAAATAAAAATGATTTATATTATCATCATATTTTCCTTTTTAATTAAATTAACACTCTTGCTAACATTGTAGAATAGCTAAATTTTTCTTGAGCTTCACTTATACCTTTCATTGCATTCTACAGAATGAAATCTGCATGCTTATGTCCGAAGCTGATCACCAAAATGTCACCTCTCTTAATAAGCTTCATGCCCACGCCACGGAAGATGTAACTAATGAATCAAGGAAGGATGCAAAGGCGCTAACTCAAACGTACACAAGCAACACTTCCTTAGTAGCGATCCTCATGGCGACAATCACTTTTGCTGCTGCTTTCACCCTTCCTGGTGGATACAGCAATGATGCTGGAAGTCAGGGGCTCCCTGTCATGGCGAGGAATTTTGCATTTTTGGCATTCTTGATCTCAGACACCTTAGCAATGTGCTCCTCACACTAGTGGAAAACGGGACAGCAGTCCCGGTTCCAGAGGCCCTCTAGTCCCGGTTAGGCAACCGGGACTAACAAAGCGGGAATAAAGCCCCCACCTCTTTAGTCCCGGTTGCTTACGAACCGGTACTAGAGGCCCACCCACGTGGCCACGGCGCAGCCCGCGCGGGCTCGGAACCTTTAGTCCCGGTTCGTAACACGAACCGGGACTAGTGTGTTTACGTTTTCTTTCTATTTCGATTAATTTTCTAAGTTTAGGGTTTTAGGAGGGGTTTAGGGGTTTCGGAGGGGTTCCATCGTACATGGATCACGTCGATGCGCCAAAAACACGAAGATGAAGTTGATGCATATATATTTAACACATACAAATTACATGAAGATCACATTGATGACACAAACAAATTAAGTAGTACATGAAGATCAAGTTTCCCGGTTCCAGGTACTTAATTACATGCAGATCAGTATTACATGGAGGCATACTAATTTGTATTATAGTAGTACTCTCCTGTATCCGATATGACCTTCGCAAGGTAAAATCCCGCCAATTCCTCGCAATTGTTTTGAAGCGGGCCTCTAATGGTAGCTTCTGCGCTTTCTTGCCAACTTTAAAAGAATAAGATCAAAATAAATACATGAGAGTGTGTGTATGTATATATATATATATATATCAAATGAATGAAACTCAGCACAACTGATAGTAAAACAATAACGCTGTGAATAATGTTTACGTACTTCTTTACTTCTTTTGCCCTCGAATTTCTCGCAGGTCAGAACGTGTATGTACTCGGAAACGAAGTATCCACAGAAATCAGTTCCCTGTGGCTGTTCCGCGCAAGACTATAAAAGAATAGAATTCAATCAAATAATAATCAAGTATGATAATGGTGCGTGTACCTAGGTAGTACTACTTACATTGTTCAGACGCCATATCAGCTTGTCTTTCCATTGACCGGGTTCTTCCTTGATGAACTCTTTCCAAACGCTGCCCGACAAATAAAATTAACAAATGAGTTATTAATGACTTGATATCAGGAAATGAACGAAAGAGGCGATAAAAAATGAAATTACTTTTCGAGCATTGTAAAACATGTCTTGTATTCTTTTGGATTTTTCCTTAATGAGTCAAGGACATGAATTTCTCCATCGTGAATTTTAATGACGAGAAGAATATAATGGAACCTGCACAAGTTTATATACACAGTCATGCATAACTCATCAGTTAAACTTAACATCGGGTGAGCAAAATAGAATGTGTAGAAGAGACAGTAACACTCGCTTGAAGTTGTAAGCCCAAAATATAGTCTTTTTGTCACGGTGTTGCTTGAAATACCTTAGCAAATCCCCCGGTGTGTCCTTGTTATATAAGGGATCTTCTATGGTGACTTGATGAAGTTTATCCGGGTCAATGAACCCAAAGTCCTTGTTTTTTTGCCTTTTCAATTCGAGCATCTTCATTTGCAAAATATAGCGCACAAAAGATTATAGTGAGGATAATTACAGACAATGAATGAGCTGAGGTAAAGACTTAAATTACAGAAATAAATTACTTACAGACAATAGAAACGGAGGATAGATTTGTCGAGGGCCCGGATATTGTATAACTGAAAAAGTTCGCTAAACTCAACGGACACAGCGTATTCTTGGCAGTAGGGCTCTTCCTTAACTCCCACCATGAGACTGATATTCCCCGCTTTTGCGGCTGTCTTGTACCAGGTATGAACGCACGCATTTTTGTTGATAACCTGCCGTCGACCAAATTTTCCCCGGGAACATATTGTTTTGCAAGATCAGCCACGGCGTAATCGGTTGACGAACCTATTTGTTGTGGAGTACATTGCGCGGCCGCGGCAATACGATGTATTTCTTGTTCGTCAAACACCTTGAGCGGGGGGGGGGGGGGGGGGGGCGATTGTGCATCTTGTTCTCTGAGCTGGGGAACTTGTTTACCTTTTTTCGGCGGCGGGAGCTCCATCAGATCGTCATATGACTTGTCAATAGAACGCTCATAGTCTGATGACGGCGCTGGTGGAGAGTTATATAGGTTATCGATGGTAAGTGACAGGCGTTCCGGAGATATTGCAGCGGTAAATTTTAGCTCGGGCACTTTCGGTGCAAAGAATGCTGTATTATAGGCCTTCACGGTGGCGGCGTTTTCCTCGACAGTATTATCATAAGGTAACTTCTCAGGAGGCGGCGGTGTTTTCTGCTTTCTAGGTCCCCTCCTAATCGGCGAACCGACCTTGCGCTTCCTCTGGAGAAACTTAACGGGCAATTCCTCACGCGGCGGAGATCGAGATGGACTCGCGCTGATGACGTCCCTGTCTAGGAGGCATGGGCTTTGTTGATGAGGTGGACTGCTACAAGGAGGAGTCGATGGCCTTGACAAGAAGAAGTATTTCTTGTTCCACAGGGCAAAACCACGCTTGACTTCTCCCAATGTCGCCTCACCGTCACCTCCAGGAATCTCAAGAGACAATGTTTCAAATCCCGGCATAATTTCATCCACCCCGACACGAGCATAGCCAGCTGGAATGTCACCATTATGGTAGCTTGCTTCGGGTTCATTTGGTAAAGCATAGCCGACTGCCACCTTCATGGATATGTTCCTCATTGGCATATGTAGCTCACATTCTGTCCTCTCCGTGACATCATCCACGGCGTAGTGAGCATCGACTTGTAGTTGCGTGGAACCCACGCTGCTTCTAAGCTGAGATCGGTCGGCATTGGCTTGAGGATCTTCTAGCTGCTGCTGAGACGGCCTTTGCTGAGTAAGTGACTCCATGAGCTGCTGCACCTTGAGTTCCAATTCCGATAACCGGTCTTCACCCTTCTTCTTCTTTCTTTCTTGCACGGCTTCTATAACTGTCAGCGCACTCCGGAAACCCAGTCTTCACGGTGACACCGCCGGGACAGCCTCGTAATCGTCCAACATGTTCAGGATTACCCAGGGCCCGTGTCAGCTCGTCGTCCTCTCTATCGGGTTTGTACAAACCCCGGCGAGCTTCATCTATTGCAAGTATAAGCTTCAGGACGATTGTTTCTACTTTTTTCTTCCATCTTCCATGTGCAACAATCAGCCCTGTTTCCTCGTCCAACACTGCACCATGCGCGAACATCCAGAATTTGGACCTCTCGGGCCAGTCCATTGTCTGTGGAGTGATCCCTTTTGCAAGCAGTTTGTCTTCAGCGGCTAACCACGTAGGAATGGCGGACCTGTAGCCACCTGTCCCCAACCTATGGTGGTATATCTTCTTCTTGGCATTTGCCTTATTTTTGACCGACCGGGCCACAGCCATAGACGATTTCTTATATGCCTTAAATGCGGGCCAGTAATCTTGTATCTTCACTAGTGTTCCAGTTCCGGAATTTCCACTGAAATCTGGATCTTCTTTTTCATATTTTTTCCATATTGTTTTCTTCCAGTTCCGGAATTGTTCGGCCATCTTCGAGAGAGTCCACTGCTTGAGTTTCTCCTTCTTTATTTCAGAGACATCTTCCGGGATGTTAAAATGTGACAAGAGTGTGTCATATACCAAATCTTTTGTAATCTTGTGGACATAGCAGGGGTCATCGTCGTTTGCGGCCGCCGGCTTATGCCATTCTTGTATGGTGATCGGGAGCATGTCCCTTACAATAGCTCCAGATTGATGTATAAATTTACGGCGGTTCTCTTTGGGTTCGAGCGGCTCGCCGTTATCACCAATTACATAGATCAGTAACTTTGGATCATCGCTCGTCATCCTTTTCGTGCTGCCTCGAGGAGCTCCCTTTTTAGCAGATTTGCTCGATCCGAGGGCTAAAAGAAAAATAATGCGTTAATAAGTGCAATATACAAATCAATTAATGAATCTAGTGATCAACAAAATAGCCTTAATATATATACCTCGTCGGCTCTTCTTTCTTCGGACTCAATTCCCTCACCAGAGTCCATCAGAAATTGTGAGGTGAAATCCTCATCATCTTCTCCACCGGCATCGGTTCCACCGCCGACATCTTCTCCACCGGCATCGGTTCCACCGCCGACATCTTCTCTACCGCATCTTCTCCATCGGGATCATATCTATTGGCATTCTCATATATATCTCACATAATTTCGTCTTCATTATCCTCGTCTCGCACATAGTTATGATCCATAGCTCAATGTCCTTGCAATAAATAAAATTGCATCTATAAAATTGCTACACAAAAATTTGCTAACTTATCAAATTTGCATCTATAAAATTGCTACACAAAAATTTGCTAACTTATCAAATTTGCAATCTATATATGGGCAGATAAGAGGTTATGCTTGCCTTGTTCGTCGGAAATCAGATCTTGTTCTTCAAATACAGTGGGGTTGATCTCCGAACCGTGATCTACCGAGGAGAACAAACACCAGAAAAGAACAACAATCAACACATGGCATTGATGCAGTGCGCAATATGTATGCATGATCAATTTAATGCATTGACATGGAGCTCTAAATCATGTTTGAAATGTTATTTGAATTCAAATTGCAATTATGAGCATTTAGTTAAATTAATTCCATAATTAGAGAAAAAGCATTTAAGTTATTCCCAAATATTTACCAAATTTAAATGTTCCAAATTGTTTGTATTTGACATAACTGGTTAGCATTTATTTTTTGAACATTCTGATATATTATTTGTAATTTTCTGATAAACAGAACAAAAGATATTTAATTTACAAGATTTTATTATTTTCTGCAATTATCAACTTGCTCTGGGCCCACCTGTCAGAGATTTAACATTTTCTGAAAACATTTTGGGAAAAGAATAAACGGCTGACGACCGGGGCCCACATGTCAAAGACACAGAGAGATGGCAGAGGCTCTGCTGAGCTTGCTCTCGACGAAGGAGAGCGCTCTGGCTCGCGCGTGTGCGGCAACACACGCACGGGGATGCGAGGAGGCGACTAGGCGGCGGTGTGGACCAAATGGTCACCGTACACGGCGGCAGAGCTCGCCACAGCGGAGCACGACGGCGGCGCACGGTGGCAGGACGATTACGGGCAAGAGAGGAAGAACAGAGGGTCTCTAAAGAGAGAGTAGCTCACCAGGAACGCATCAAGGTGGTCAATGAGCTCGGGGAAGCCTGTACGCCGTCGCGAGCTTGAAGAACGGCGGCGGCCGGAGTTGGAGACCACCGTCGCGAGCTCCAGGGGAGGGGCGCGAGGCAGGGGAGACCTACCTGCGGCGTCACGGCGGCACGGCGAGGCAGGGGAGGGGCACGGCGGCGCGGCGGAGCAGGGCTTCGCCGTCGGGGGGCGTCGGCAGTGTCCAGGCGGAGAGCAGTTCTTCGATTTGGGGGAGAATGCCAAAATTTTGGCCGCGGCCACACAAATCCCCGCGAAACAGACCTTTAGTCGCGGTTCCAGCCACGAACCGCGACTAAAGATCCTTTAGTCACGGTTCGTGGCTGGAACCGCGACTAAAGGTCGAATTTGGACCGCCCAAATTTGCGCGCTAGCCCACACCCTTTAGTCGCGGTTCGTGGCTGGAACCGCGACTAAAGGTCTTTTTTCTGTTTTCTTTTTTGTTTCCTTTTCATTTCTTCTGTTTTCTTTCCTATTTATTAATTTAATCGTCCAAATCAGCTCAAATTAGTCTCTAAAAAATTGTCAATCAACAACTTAATTATGTACATCTTTCATAATTTTTTGTTCTGTCTACAAAATACTTCAGTTCATCGAGCTCAAATATTCATTATTATTACACATGCTCCTTACATAAAGGTTTAAAACATTCCATAGAATGCATTACATAAAAGGTTTAATACATTATTACACATCACCAACATCACCAACATTATTCTACATAAACGGACTTGCTGGCTCGAAGGCCGTAGGATTAGGGGGAACGGCGGGAGGAGCCAGCCCCGTGGGCGGCCGCCCGGTTCTCGCGCGCACGTTTGCGGCGGAGGGCAAGATCCATGGAGGATGAGTCTTTCAGCACCCAATCTAGCTCGGAAGCCTCCTTCGCCTTGAGCTGGTAGGCAGTCTTGGCTCGCTGGACAGGGTAGTCGCGGACAGACTGGAAGGAGGCTTCCATGGCCTCCTGTATCTGCAACCCACAACCCTCTTCCCCGTCATCGCTCTAGTCGAAGTCGTCGTCCTGGCGGCACCTGGTGGAGCAGGAGGCCGGTAGCTGGGCATTCCTCTCCACGCCGGGCTCGTGGGCATACGGCGGGATAGGCTCCTGCGGTTGCGCCCAAGCGCGCTCTGCCGAGCACGCTTGACCTCGTCCAGAAGGCGCTGCGGCGGGCGTGGCGGATCCATCTCGTGGAGACGATGCGTTCGTGGCTAGGAATGGTGGATTAGGGTTTACCCCGTCGGCGACAATATATAAAGGCCTCTAGGACAGCGCTGGGGGAGGACACGTGTGAAAATCGCAAAGCCCACCTTTAGTCCCGGTTGGTGTTACCAACCGGGACTAAAGAAGCACACAGATCGTGTGTTTCTTTCAAGCGCTTGTGAGACGTTGGATAAGGGGTGTGTTTCTTTTGAGAGATTGTGAGCTGTTGGATCAGCACTATCACGACCACTTCGTGAGCCACTTGATCCGGTTGGTGTTACCAACCGGGACTAAAGAAGCACACGAACCCTATATATAGCATCCATCATTGGCAGTACACGGGTAGCAGAGAGCAAGATTTCTGAGAGGCAGGAGTTCCTAGAGCGGAGGCTGAAGGTGAACCCTCCCCTCGGTCGGATCCAAGCAGCGGCAAGGATCTCTGATGATTAGCAACATCCCCAACACTTGTTCGGATGGTTGCAGATCATCAGAGACATCTTGCCGCTGTTTGGATCGTAGGCCGATTTGCCGTCTCACGACCACGCGATGATTTACCGATTTGCCGGTTAAAGCATTCGGATTCCCGTGTTCCTCGATATACGGAGCCACCAAGCTGGAATTATGTAGAACTGTGTAGTGTGCTGGAGTGAAAGAATTCTCGTCTTGACATAGTGTTGTTTTTTTCCTAGCGTGCCTTTTCCACGCAGTCTCCCTCATGGCGCGATTGAGAAACACCAATCGGCTTTAGATCAGGAATAAAGTCAATACAAAACTCAATGACCTCCTCCGTTCCATAGCCCTTGGAGATGCTTCCTTCTGGCCTAGCACGGTTATGAACATATTTCTTTAAGACTCCCATGAACCTCTCAAAGGGGAACATGTTGTGTAGAAATACATGACCGAGAACGAGAATCTCTTCGACTAGGTGAACTATGAGATGCGTCATAATATTGAAGAAGGTTGGTGGGAACACCAACTCGAAGCTGACAAGACATTGGACCACATCCTTCTGTAAACTTGGTAGAGTTAGTCGATTGATCACCTTCTGAGAAATTGCATTGAGGAATGCACATAGCTTCACAATGGGTACTCGAACATTTTCTGGTAGAAGCCCCCTCAATGCAACCGGAAGTAATTGTGTCATAATCACGTGGCAGTCATGAGACTTTAGGTTTTGAAATTTTAGCTTTGCCATGTTTATTATTCCCTTTATATTCGACGAGAAGCCAGATGGAACCTTCATACTATGAAGACATTCAAAAAATATTTTCTTCTCTTCTTTCGTAAGAGCGTAGCTCGCAGGACCATGATGATTCTCTGAATGAGCGCCGTCTCGTTCCATCATACGTTGATGGGCCTGCCTTGCTTCCGGTGTATCTTTTAACTTCCCATACACGCCCAAGAAATTTAGCAGGTTCAAGCAAAGATTTTTTGTCACATGCATCACGTCGATTGAAGAGTGAACCTCTAGCATTATTCAATAGGGCAGCTCCCAAAATATAGATTTCTTCTTCCACATGGGTACGTGGTTGAGAGCGTCATTCTGAACAGATAGACCGCCAGGACCCTTCCCAAAGATTACTTTTAAATCCTTGACCATATCATGTATAACAGAACTAGAAGGGCGGGTAGGCTTCGGCCGACGATCTGCCTCACCTTTGAAATGTTTGCCTTTCTTTCTTAAGGGATGGTTGGGTACAAGATATCGACGATGGCCCAGGTACACATTCTTGTTACCTAAATGTATACTTTCAGTCTCACCTAAACAGTGCGTGCATGCATTGTATCCCTTGTTTGACTGTCCTGAAATGTTACTAAGAGCAGGCCAATCATTGATGGTTACAAACAACAGCGCTCGTAGGTCAAATTCCTCTTGTTTGTGCTCATCCCACACACGCACACCTTCTTCATGCCACAACTGTAAAAGTTCTTCAACCAATGGCCTCAGGTATACATCAATGTCGTTGCCAGGTTGCTTCGGGTCTTGGATGAGCACTGGCTTCATAATGAACTTTCGCTTCATGCACAACTAAGGAGGAAGGTTATAGATACATAGAGTCACATGCCAAGTGCTATGACTGGAGCTCTGCTCTCCAAAAGGAT